>OV815299.1:15503522-16115025 GCA_929108145.2 Limnephilus rhombicus
ATTGTCATATCTTATCAATTAGGCGAATCATCTCTGATCTTGTACTATTAAATAAAATCATTAATAATTGCATTGACAATTCTGAAATTCTCGCCAAAATAAAATTTTACGTACCGACCAGAAATACGAGGCAAAGTGCTACCTTCTTTTGTGACAATTTTAAAACAAACTATGAAGCTCATACACTTATAAATAGATGACATTATTTTGGCAATAAATTTGGGAATATTGTAGACATGTTTGCAGATTCCATATTAGTTATAAAACGAAATCTTTATAATTACTCTAATGAAATGTATGATTTTAATTTTAATTAATTTTATTTTTCATTATTATTTTAATCATTGTATATTGTGTACTACATGCCTGCCTAACTGTTATTATCTATCTTTGTAAAAGCCCACTAGGGTGTAAATAAATAAATAAATATCTTCGATTTCAATTGTCATCACTGCAAACAACACATGAACCATGCTGTTTGCTGTGATACCAACTGAAATCGTAGTTATGAAAATAGAGATGAAAATAGCGATCGAGTAAAGCGAAAAATGTTGGCTTTTGTGTCTAATTGGAATCGGGCTGAAAAAAGATGTTGCGTATAACGGCCATAAGGGAGCGTTTCCATAGAAGCAAAGCTGAGCAGAGTGAAACAGAGACTTGCAAAAATTGACCAATCATGTTGCTCAGAAGACACATCTCGTCTCCGCTCCACTTGTAAAGTTTTGTGATATAGGATCCATGTTTAGATAACAATAATTATTCTTATAATACTAGCTGGTTCCCGGCATGCGTAGTAATGCCATATTCAAAGAAATAAATTGTTTCTCCCTGCATGTCCTTTCCCGTGCGTCCCCTTTCCCCTCCCGCACCCCTTCCCCTCCAGCGTTTCCCGTCCACCTTCCCGGCCTACCCTCTCCCCTCTCCCGCTCCACCGTCCCACCAACCCCCCTCCCGCGTTCCATGTATTCAGTCCCAGTACATTCAGTTTTCAAACAACTCACGTGCCAGCTGTTACAATTTATTTATTCAAATTTTCATTTTTCATATATTACAAATATTCATTTTTATGTATTTTAAGATCAATCAAACAAATCTGGTACCTAACATAGGTACCTATTTAAAATATCTATAAATTTAAAAATCCATCGACAATTCTTTTCTTTCAAAAAAAACCGCTGCCTGCTAAACTGTCAAACCAGGCGTAGTTAAAATTGTCATTAAGTTTTCTGAAATTATCCAATTTTTTGCGTAATTTTCTCAATTTTTCTTTCCGCAAGAACCTTCTACAAAGTATTAGAAAACTTAAAAAAAAAATGAAATAGGTAAAGTCATTCTGAAGTTATGGCGCGACCAAGAGAAGGAACAGGGATTCAATTAAATATATATATATATAGATGACATTTGTATAGCGCAGTTTTGTGTTATTTCACTTCAAGTGCGCTCTACAGTAATTAATTAACTTAAAAACAATCTAGTTTTCGATACGTTTTAAGATTTTCACAGCCAAAAGTATTTTCGATGTTTGTTTTTGGGGTGTTATGCCGTGTTGCGCTGCCTCCTTCTTTAGCCAACGTTTCGGACAGCGTTGCAGTGTCCATCGTCTGGGCAGATCCGGTAGACATTAAAAATTATTTAGACATCTACCGGATCTGCCCTGATGATGGACACTGCAACACTGTCCGAAACGTTGGCTAAAAAAGGAGGTAGCGCAACACGGCATAACACCCCAAAAACAAATACCGAAAATCTAGTTTTCAGTCAAATTTTTCTTATAGTTCTTGATCTAATACTATGATACAAAAATGTACAATACAAAGCAAAGTATAATACTATAAAATGCTACAAAATGTGCAATAACAGTGCTATCATAGCACAGGACAATAATAATAACTAGCATAACATAAAATAAAAGGTACAGTACGTTATGAAGCAATGATAAGAGAACTACAAATAATCATTAGTAAGAGTGCTATAGCACAGGACAATAGTACAGGATTCTAGCGTTTTATCATTATTATTTATTATCATTATTAAGATTGCTAAATGTATTTTGAAGCCATAAGTATTTGAAATACAAATTACAAAATACATCAGCATCAGGTTACCCCTGAAAATCTAAATATACTACCCCTACCTATATCTGCTATCTATACAGGGTGTTAAGGGACGTACTTGACTTACTTTAACCAGTGATTCCTGACATTATTTGGAGTAAAAAATGTTAATGAAATTTTGGTCTCCGGTGACTTTTTTTGACGATTTTTTTTTTTTTTTTCAATTTTTTTTTCTTCAAAATCAAGCAAAAAAAAATTTATTCCACATGTCATAATTGGTCACTCAGCCGGGTGTCCGACGAACCCCTTACCCCGCCTCCAACTGTTCAACAACTACCATTTTTTTTATGTTTTTGTAGAAAAAAAAAAAAAAAAACATCAAAAAAGTCACCGGAGACCAAAATTTCATTTACATTTTTTACTCCAAATAATGTCAGGAATCACTGGTTAAAGTAAGTCAAGTACGTCCCTTAACACCCTGTATATGCTACCCCTGAAAATCTAAATATATGTATACACTCATATAATTGTAATTCAAATTCATATATGTATCTGTAAACCTGATTGCTCTGTACTCACTGTTAAAACCAATGTTAAATACCCTGGGGTAACTATAGACAGTAACATAAAGTGGAAGATACAAATCAGCACAACAGTTGAGAGACTAAGAAAATTAGTTTACATTTTCATAAGAATTCGATGCATTTTAAATATTAGTACATTAAGAACTATTTACTTTTCCTTAATCCAATCAGTGCTACAATATGGAATTGTTGGTTGGGGCGGTGCATTCAAAACTTCTCTTTCACCATTGGAAATCATTAAAAAATTAATTATAAAAATAATTTAAAAAAGCCATATGATTACCCCACTATCAAATTATTTTAAGATTTTAAAGTACCTTCACTTCATGTTATTTATAAAAAAATTACAATTCTACAAATACACAAAGATTGCTTCAATAATGAGAGCTCCACTCCTTTTTCAAACAGCATTAGAACATATATTCTGGGCTCTATGACTGTCCCGCGTTGTAACACCACCACAGCTCAACAATACTACAAATACATTGGAGTTAAATGGTTTAACCAATTACCAGTTCATTTAAGATTGGAAACAAATTATAAAAAATTCAAAAAATCAATAAAAGCTCTTTATATGTAACTTATCACAATCACTACATCTTATAATATTTTATTTCTAATCACAATTGTAATATCTGATATCCTTTTTCTTTCTTTATTTTTCTCCTTTCTTTTTTATCTCCTTTTCATTCTGCTACATTCGTTCTATTATATGTTTTATATATTATATAAAACTATAGATGCATATTATATGATATATACGATTTTTTTCTTTGTATACTGTTAATTATCCATTAATTGATCTATATGTATATTAAAAAAAAATTATATATTATTTAAACTTATATAAAAATTATTATCTACATTCGTTGTCTCCGCCTTTTTAACATGAGCTTTGCTAAAAAAAAGGTGTAAGACATATTAAATAATGTATATTTTTTTTACAAAAAACTTTATAGAATACACAAAAATTTGTGATTTTTGTAAAATTTATTAAAAAAAAAAAGGTAATTGAAATACCAATTACAAAATACATTTTTAGGAGGTAATTGAAATACGTAAGGAGGTAATTGTAATCAAAATACGTATTTGTATTTCAAATACGTATTTCAATTACAAGTAATTCAAATACTGCCCAGCCCTGATGACAACTAAACAGCTTTTTATTTATAGCTAAAAAATATATACAGAAATTGAAATCCCAGCTTTTAGGGATAATTTAGGTCAAAATAATACATACTATTTATGAGGATTTCCCTCTGCAAGTTATTTTTTATTAAAAGATAGAAAGTAAAACCACAAAATGATATGTGTTAACATTTTGATATAAAGAATTTATTTTATTTTTAATAGGTAAAGCATATTTTTACTTCATCATAGTGGAAGATACTCTCAGTATCGCCCTGGTAACAGACCACCATTCAGAATTGAAAAGTTGCTTGAAATGACTGAAGCTGTGTTTACTGAATAGCCTGGCATAGAAACCTCACCTCACAAAGTTTTGGTTGCCATAATCCCATTTATTTTATGCTCTTTATACGCTAACAGGAAGATTCTCTAATAGCCCATTCACATGGTTCATTTATCTTTCATTTCGTGATTTAATTCCGCCTCTTTCCCTCGAAATGAACCGTGTGAACACGAAGTGAAGAGAGACAGTGCCGAATGAAGCATTCCAACAATGTTGGAATGCTTCCTTCGGCACCGTTCACTCGCAACCGGAATTTAACATCACGTGACGCGAATGATGTGTGTGAACACTCAAGTGAACAGTCTTTCACCCGTGAATTAGTCGGTCGAGAATGTTCTGGCGTGAGGACGAGTAGCCGGAGCGGCTTAAACGTCAAAATGCTCCGTTTAGTTCGCTTTTTGAAATAACTCCTACACGTCTTATAGAAATCGTTGTTTCTCCCTTACTATCACAGTGAAAAATATGATCTAAACGGTATTGGAAAGAGAAAATAATGCTCTATATATCCAATATAACAACTAAACACAAAATAATATGAATGTACACCTTTATGGAACCAAAGTTTCTGATCGAATTTGAAAAAAAATTTATGAAACATTGTGAATTTTTTATGAATTATTTTTATATGAAACGACAAAAAAGTGAGGTGACAGAAATGTTTATAATTTATTTGTCTAACAAAATAAGTGTGTGTTTTTACATTTTTTTTGTTACCAGTAATTTTAGTTAGAATAAAAGCAAGGAGAGCCATTTTTTTAACTTTTAAAAGTTTACATTAAAAATTATTCTATTTAAAAAATTACGTGGTTATTTCTAATAATAAATTTTGGAAGGATATTTCATCACCTTTCCAAAACAGTTTTTAGTTTTTGGATACGTTAATAAATATTCCATTTATATGGATTTTATTGCAAGCTGAGGCCTATTTTGGAATAAAAAAATTTTCATGGTGCCAAAATACTGGTAGATATCAGTTTTCAGGTTATTATTTAGCCATATGTTCATTTTGTGGTGCTGAAATTTATTTACTGTTTACAAGAATCGCCAATTTCTCGTAATTTAGTTCGACGTTACCGGAAATGTCAATTGAAATCGTAAATATTCCCGAACTTAGCCGTCAGCGCCGGACGAATTCCAATGTACGCCGCGACTACGCTCGACGACTTCGTAGCGAGAATGTCGAGTGAACTCTTCCTTCGAAGGAACCGTCTGAACACGCGGTGAAAAGAGAATGGAACATTTCATCGAGTAAACCTTCATCCGAGTGAACCATGTGACTTCAGCATTAGTAGTGAAAGACAGGCTTTCTGAAAAATGTTTCTTGAAATAACTTAAGCTGTATTTCGTGACTACTTCTCAATCTTCCTTTTGTGCATCACCCCCCTCCCCCCACCCTTTGAATTATTAAATTCTCAGATAGGATTTTTTTTATATTAACTCCACACGGAGAGATAGGAAGGCAGAAAGAGTTACTGAAAGAAGGGTAAATGCAGGTAGCTCCATTAATGGAGGAATTAGTTAGCGCTAATAAAAAACTGTCAAGTCCTGGTACCTACCCTAATGTACGTAGGAAGGATGAAAGCAGACTGAATGCTGTTGAAATGAGATCCCTGAGGTATGTGTGGTAAACCCATGTATGATCGTATGAGAAATGTGGTGATCTGCAAAGAATGCAAGACTGACGTAAGCGTAATGAGTAAGATTAAGAAAGGGACCCTCAGATGGTTTGGGCATGTAGAGCGAATGAACAAAGAAAGTAGTGTAAGAAGAATATATGACGCAAATGTAAATAGTAGAAGAAGTCGGGGAGGCCCGGGGAAGACATGGCACGATCAAGTGAATCAGATACTTGAGACTGGTCATGTTAAGAGTCAAGATAATAGAAGAGTGTGTATGAGACAATGTATGAATGTTTTTTTTTTTTTACATTAACTCCGCACAGGAGGCCTTGAGGAAAATAATTTCCCTCAGGGCCTATGTCATCTGGGATGCTGTGTGGAGGGTCTTTTTGAGGAGAGGGAGGAATGAACATGTAATGTAAATGAGGCAAAGAGTTTGTGCCAAGACTGAGTTGTTTGGCGGTCCGTCCTCTCTACCTACTCCTGCGGGGAAACGGCGTGATGGTTAGTTAGTTAGTTAACTCCACACAGGAGGCCCTAAGGAAAATAATTTCATCGTTGGGTTTTTTGAGGAGAGTTTTTTTTAAGTAAAGGAATGGGAAGGAAAAAGGTGTGAGGGTGGTGTGTAGGACTCAGAGATATGAAGAAAAACGTGTGTAGGACTCTAGAGGTCAATGTGTCCAGGAGTGATGGAGGTATGAATCTATCCCTCCCACTGTGATGTAAGGCTATGCTCCGAGAGTCCTGTCGGAGGAGATCAAAAGTTCTCCCTCAATCAGTCTCTCCCAATCCGCCCTGCCACTTAAAGTCACACCAAGAATATCAATGGAAGGCACGTTGAGAAGATTGCTTGAGTGGTATAACTTATAAAAAAAAATTCCGATAAATTCTACAAATTATTCAGTCATTCATAACATTTCAAGAATGTTCTTACGCATTTGAAAATTCCTCTTACGTAATTGAAAATATGTGCGGTGACTGCACAAGAGATAACAACGCCCACTGTCAGAAGTTACTGAATCAAAAAATAGGTTGTACAGTCACGACCACAAAATCTACCGACTGACACATGCCATTAACATGATTATTAATGCTAATGAATAGTCACCGGGCTTTGCCCATTCTTGTTTGAGACTTGCAGCACTGTTGATTGTTTAGTTTGTCTATCAGCGCACGCATAATAGTGATTCTTTCAGGTATCTATGTCAGCCTTTGTTTGGACAGCTGATCTTTAAGATGTTTGTGGTTAACTTCAAATCGTAAGTGTTTCTTATTGTTAAAATACAATGTGTGTTTGTTTGTGAGTTTTTTGTGTCTGTCAAAGATGTTTGTGAGTCCCAAATATCAGTAAATATTGCCCTCTGATAAGAGAGGGCATCAGGTCGCCAAAAACTAATGATCGGTGAGCTCTGGCATTATGAAATTTGCAAATATTTTTCTATTTGGAATTTATACATAAAAACATTTATGTGAAAGTATTTATAAAATAAGATAAAATCCCACATTGCTTTGCTCTAACATAGTGAAATTTGCACAGCTTTTTCTGTCTGGAATTTCTAGGTCATTGCAACTATTTTCTGCTCACAACATCATTTCCATCAAGACCTTTGAAAAAATATTCGAGAAACAAAAAAATAAGATTAATACATTTATAAAACTAAAAAAAAAATATTATTGACAGAGATATTGAAAGAAGGGTAAATGCAGGCAACTCTATTAATGGAGGACTGAACGCTGTTGGCGCCAACGAAAAGCTGTCCAAAGAAGCGAAGTTAGCCGTCCATAATGGAGTGCTGGTACCTACCCTGATGTATGGCAGTGAGGCATGGAACTGGCAGAGGAAGGATGAAAGTAGACTGAATGCTGTAGAAATGAGGCGTATGTGTGGTAAAACCGTGTACGATCGTGTGAGAAATGTGGAGATTCGCGAAGAATGCAAGGCTGATGTAAGCGTGATGAGTGATGCGTGATGATAAGCGTGATGATTAAGAAAGGGACGCTCAGATGGGCATGTAGAGCGAATGAACGAGAAAATGTAAGGAGAATATATGACGCAAATGTGAATGGAAGAAGAAATCGGGGACGCCCGAGGAAGACACGGCACGACCAAGTGAATCAGATACATGAGAAGTCGGGCCATGTGAAGAGTCGGAATAATAGAAGAGCATGTATGAGACGATGTATGAATGTGAACGAGGCAAGGAGTGTGTGCCAAGACCGAGTTGTTTGCCGGTCCGTCCTCTCTGCCTACCCCTGCGGGGAAACGGCGTGATGGTTAGTTAGTTAGTTTAGTAAAAAAAAAATAATTAAATTTGTTTGCAAAACTCTAAAAACTAAAATTAATACATTAAAAAAAATAAGATTCGCGCCTTAATAATATATGATATTTTGTTGTACTGTGTGCTCTGGTGTCATGAAATTTGCACAGTTTTTTCTGTCTGGAATTTCTAGATTAATGCAAATATTTTCAGCTCAAAACCGTACTTTGTCATGAGTTGCAGAGCTTTGAAATATCCCTTAAATGGCACCTGAAGACGAGTGACTTTAGTTGCTGAGACAGTTGCGAGCATATAAATCATCGGAGAGAGTTTTTGAAGTCAAAACTTCTTTAGCACTGTTGTGATTTGAAACTCTATGAAATGAAAAATAACCACTAAAAGACAAATACATACACCTGTTGGATTTAGCGTGCGAGAGAATGAGATAGTATAATCGGTCTCCTCTTTGTGTGGTGTTTCGTAGCCTACTGGTCTCCTCTTTGTGCGGTGCTTCGTAGCCTCCCCATTCTTGTATACTTTAGTTTTCTAAAGGTTTCACTTCTATCGCATGTGAATTGCACTCTGTTTTTTTTTTAAATTTGTATGAATTTTTTAATGGTTTTCCAAACGTCGCTCCCAAAGTCTCTTGTCTGCGGGAGCCCTTACTGTCTTAACCTGTCAGCAACATAAGCAGATATACGCGTTAAAATGACAATAGCAGTCAAGTACAATAAGCGTGTTTTCACATCAACGCGTGTGTCTCCGCAGAAATCGTTGTAACTCCGTTATTGTTTTAGTGAAAGTTCCCTAAAACAAAAAGTAAAAGGTCGATAGTGAATCATGCTGTATATCCCTATTCAAGTTGTCCATAGAAATACGTAAAAAGACCTATTCTGTCAGACAAACGGTTGAAATTTATTTTACCTGCCAAATCGCCTACGGGCCGCTGGATATTGTTAATTTTTATCAAATTTTTTTGAATGAAATGATAAAAAGTGAGGTTTGTCACCTCATAATTGTTTATCGTACATTTATACAATAGAATTAGTATTGTTTTTTTTTACATAATCCGTGATTTTAGTACCGTTTTCACATAAAAAACATCACGTGAGCATTTGCATTGTGCATTCTAAATTTTAATATTTACAAATATTAATATTTATTTGTAATATAACAATTTGAAAGCTTATTTCGTAACCTTTCTAAAACAGTTTTTAGTATTCGGCTACGTTCAGAAATGTTTCATTTGTAGAGCTTTAACCCTTCGAATAATAAGAAAATAATTTTCTGACAACTTTTGCCTGTCAAGGTTTGCGCGTAAAATTCCTGGTTCATCCCATGCATTTTAAATGTTCCTATTTATTGTTTTTTTTAAACGCTTTTGCATAAACAAAAATTGTTCTAAAATGTAGATAAAATAATCTTTCCGATGTGTTTATTAGAAATCAACATTTTTGTTTCTAAATATTAAAATTTTAATGTTGGAAATGTAAATTGGCTAAAAAATGCTCACCTGCGAATATTTGAATTAAAGTAATTAAAATAGAATAAATCCAAAATTTTAAATAAAGATTCCTTTTCTAAACAAAATTTGTAATAAAACTGTCACCTCACTTTTTATCACTTTCATACAATTTTATTTTAAAATTAAATGTGTGATACGTCACAAATTGGCGCAAAATAAAACCGTCACTTTTGATCGGGTTTGTAAAATATCTGAACAACCTAGCTCATATAATTCTAAGACAATGAGAAGCATTATTTCATTCCGTTTCTACCATAAAAGAAATCACAAATATTCGCATGACAGAAAGAGAGATATCTAACTTTTAATAATGTGCGTTCGCTCTGGGACAATCTGGGTCTCCTGTTATTATAACGGCATATGATGTTTTGGGACAACTTGGGTCTCCTGTGATTAGACGGGTTAATTGTGAAGCGGTAATAACACAAAGTTTTCGTAAAACTGACATTTCGATTAAGACATTAAAAGTGAATATTCAAGATAAATCGGAGGGGTTAACAAGACGTTTGTTTCTTACATATTATTTTTAAATTATTGAATTTGAAAGAAAAAAAAGAGTTTTGAAATTGAGTTCAAGATATATTTATGTACTCTGTTATCTCTTTAGGTTGTCTTTTTTTTCATCTGTGGAAATTATACATTTATAATATTGAACTGAAGATAAGGAAAAGAGTGCATGCACTTTTATAATAAATATATTTATCTGAATCTGGTTAGTAAGCCTTCCTATCTTTTTAAGATTGGAAGAGATTACGCATGTATTTTTAATCAATATTAGTAACTTGATGTAAGGCAGTGATGCATGATGAAAGTAGACCAATTGGTGTAGAAATGTGATCTCTGGGGGTCCTAGCACAGTAAAATCGATAACTTTACAAAGCGGATTGTTAGGCTTAACTTCTGACAATTTTGTATCAATGTCCTGAGCATGGTTGCATTGTTGACAGCCGAACCGATATTAAAAGGGAATAAAAAAATAATTGAAACACGCTGGCAATACTGGCGGATCTGTCTATGGATTTCATTCCTAAACGTAAAACCGCTACGAAAAATTAAAAATACTAATAAACGGACATTTTCGAAATTTAAAACTGTAATATAAAACTGAACGTATTTTAAATACATTCAGTTGAAACTAATAAAATATTTAGAAGACTTTTCTATTATTGATACAAATCAATATGTTTTCCAAAAAAAGGTCCTTGGCTTGCACTTTTTAAACTCTAAACGCAAGTTAATTAGTTAATGTGGTCTTTAGTCATATTTCAACCACTTTCGTTTCTCCATGATCAAACGGAATAAATGGATTGCGTCTTTTTTTTCTTCCCATTAAAAAGAATTCCCCTCAAGGCCTATGGCATCTTTGGGAATTCTGTTTGAAGGGTCTTTCTAGGAAAGGAAGGAGAGAAAGTCCTGAGAAGGAAAAGGGGTGGGTAGGATCTAGGGATCAGTTTGTTTTAGGAGTGACGGACATATGAATCCATCTCTCCCACTGCGGTGCAAGGCGATGATTCAAGAGAGTCCTGCTGGAGAGGTCAAAATATCTCCCTCAACCGGTTTTTCCCGATCTGGCCTGCCACGCAGTCACGCAATATCTGGACAAACCTCACCCCATGAATCCAGGCGCCTTTGCTAAGTCACCAAACGTAGCGAACCACTTGGAGTGACCTATGGCAAAAGTGTTGATTATCCAATAAATGGTTCCCAGGGCGGGCGGTACCCATACCTGCGTCCCAAATTGCATTCTAAATGAATTAATTCAGTCTATACGATAAGATTTCTTTCAATTCTAAGAGCTTCGATAGTTCAGCTCCATTCTTTAATAAGCCAGTTATTTTGCACAACGATCGACATTATTCATAAAGCTGTTTATATTGATATGTTATCTGACACTCAGAAAGGTGGCTTTACTAAAAATGTATTTTGTAATTGGTATTTCAATTACCCGATGCTGAGGTATTTTGTAATTTGTATTTCAAATACTTATGGCTTCAAAATACAATTTTAAATACATTTAGCGACCTTAATAACGATACTGATAAACTGACGTAGATACATACGTGGATTAAAAACGCTAGAATCCAGAACAATATATTATATATGTTAATATTTAGAGTTGGCAACAAGTCCTGTGCTATAATAGCACTGTTATTGTGCATTTTCTGTCATATTTGTATCATATTATATTGTAATTGTCATTGCTTTGTATTATACATTTTGCGTCATCAGGAATAATTTGACTGAATACTAGATTATTTTTAAGTTAATTACAGTAGATCGCACTTGAAGTGAAATAACACAAAACTGCGCTTTATGTCATGTATTATCATAATAATAATTATTATCTAACACCTGGGGCCTATACCCCAAAACTTTACAAGTGGAGCGGAGATGAGATGTGTCTTCTGAGCAATATGATTGGTCAATTTTTGCACGTCTCTGTTTCACTCTGCTCAGTTTTGCTTCTTACGCACCCTTAACCGATCAAAGGCCATGACATTTAGCGGAAATTCGCGAAACTTCGCAAAAAAACACTAAAAAACCACCACTTTGAATTTTGAATTGAATGTTTTGTTGATAAATTTTGAGCTATTGTATATTTTATTAACTGAAACACGTTCACATCACAATAAACTATCTACGAAAACCACATTACTTGCATTTATTACGTAAATTAATAGGTTTTATGATCGTTTTATTCGCGATACACGCATTAATTGCGACCGTTAAATTCGCGGCAAATTCTGACAGCCGATTGTCATAGAAGAAATCGTTTTAAAAATATTCCAGGGTGACAAGGTGAATGAAACTTGTAGCGTCTCCGAGAGTAATGATGGCGCAAGCGATTCTGACACTGTTCTTCATACAAATTGTGTACATAGAAGGGCCAAAATCGTAGACCAAAAGTTTTTTGTCGGAAGTATTATTCAAATATTTGAATTATTTTCTCGCGCATGCGCATATGACGCGCGCGCCGGCGCGTCTCCGGCCTCCCAGCGGTTAAACAAGGGCACTTACGACAATTTATTGCAACCAAAGGTTCTACCAAAACCAAATGTATTTTGTATTTGAAATAAAAAATGGTTAAAATACTGTATTTTGTATTTCAAATACACGACTTGAAAGTATTTTGTATTTCGTATTTTAAATACATGCGAACAAGTATTTTGTAATTTGTATTTTAATTACAGCAAAGCATGTATTTTGCCCAACCCTGCATACGATGCGAAAGTGGATGATAGAAGAAGTTAGATGGCTAATCATAAATCTACAGTCAGTATAAAAAATTGGGACGGCAATCTTTAATTTCCTTGAATCAAATTAATGAAGTCACTTAACTAGGAGAATCGGATTGAACTGATTTACTACTGAGAAAGAATCTGCTAATGTCCTATTCGTCATCTAACCATCAGAACTATAATTCTAGGATCAGACCGATCGGACGTAAATTTCAAAGCAGAACTGTGTTTCATCATCACGAAATTTTCATTTTAGGCAAGTTTTCACCTTATTTGGACAAGGTTTTTTTTTTTTTATTTTTTATTTTTTTTTATTTTTTATTTTTTTTTATTTTTTTATTAGAGATAATATATTACAAAATTATTACATAAAATTTATAATACATTACTCCCAATGAGTTTAATAAAACTCATTTTGGGAAGGACAACATTATACATCTAAAGGAAAATTATTTTTACATAAGAACACCGAAATCAATGAACAATACATAGATTTTTAAATGGACTAGACACACTTGATACAGGTAATTGAAGAATATACAAGAGTTACAAAGGAAGACAGATAAATTCGTCACTGGTTAATAAAGTTGCTGAGAAAATATCCTTTTAGAGCCTTTGCCAATATTTTTTTGTTTGATTCTGGTAGTTTTAGGACATTAGGTAATGCGTTGTATTGCGTATGTGCGATGTATTGTAAGGAGTTAATTCCAAATTTAGTTGTGTGTGTAGATGACGATAGGTGTATTTGATTTTGTGATCGTGTTTTGTGCTGGTGTATATCGGAATTAAATGCTGGTTTAGTGGTGGTGTGTGACGAGTGTTGAATTATTTGTAGGATGGCAGTGGTGATGCTATATTTTGGCAGAATGGTAAAGGGAAGAATTTGTGTCAGTGAGT
Organism: Limnephilus rhombicus; assembly: GCA_929108145.2. Classification (NCBI taxonomy): domain Eukaryota; kingdom Metazoa; phylum Arthropoda; class Insecta; order Trichoptera; family Limnephilidae; genus Limnephilus; species Limnephilus rhombicus. Next base: position 15,517,170 of record OV815299.1, read on the forward strand.
ATATGTCTTTGACATGCGTATCCCATGGTAGATGGTATATATTTCTTATGGCTCTATTTCTAGGTTCTAACTGATATTTTTTTCAAAAATGGCCTTTGAATGTCAAACCATTTCTTTTGCTCATTTCTATAACCAAAACAATTTTCAGAGCAATCTGTGTTTTCATATTTCCGTAGACGGCCGGCGGCCTGCGTAGTGCAGCGGTAAGGCTGTAATGCAAGTCAAGCGACTTGCATTCCGAAGGGCGCGGGATCGAATCCCGGCGTGGCAAATAAATTTTATTTGATTAATTTGTGTATTTCACAATTTATTATTAGGAAGATACTCTCAGTATCGCCCTGGTGTAAGACCGCCATTCAGAATTGAAACGTTGCCTGAAGTGGCTTTCGCCGTGTTTGGTGACCAGATCTGAATAGCCAGGTACTTCCCCACCTTCCTCTTCCCTATCTCCTTCCCTCCTCATTACCTTCAGCCTCACAACATACCCCAATTTTGGATGCCATAGTCTCACTGGCTCCAGACGGGAGCAGTTGGGACTCTTGTGCGGTATTCATGTAAAAAAAAGATACTTTTCTGTCTAAAATCAAGTTTTTTAATGCTTCCATTTATTTTACAAGGTTCCAAATTCACTTTGAACCTTTTGCAATTGGCATTTCGTCACTTCATTTGGATAGTGTTCTAACTGACATTTTTTTCAAAAATGACCTTTGAATGCCAAAGCATTTCTTTTGCTTCTTTCTATAACCAAAATAATTATCAGAACCATCTGTGTTGTGTTTTCGTAGATATAAGTATGACAAAGTTCTAACTTCAAGCTTTTTCAATAATAATTCATTTCACAAAACCCATCACTTACACTCTCTATTTTGTTTGTATCTGACAGTTGATCTTTAATACGAGGCGCATTATGGTCCGTCATTTCATTTGGATAGGGTTCTAACTACGTCTTACCATTTTCTAAGGTTTCTAAGTTTCCAAAGACGAATTTTCGAAATCTATGTAAGGGTTTTAGTTTATGTACTTTAGTTTATCATATTTGAATGGAAAATATTTTAATAGGGCTTGGCCCTAGCTAGGAATAGCATTAGGGTAATGTAATTAGAACCTTGTGCAATGAATTATTATGCTCTAGCTGGTTGCACAGGGTTCTATTTGTATGTTTAGGTATGTTCTAAAAGGGTTAGTTTACGTCCTCTTTAAATACTTTCATTTAAAATATGTTCAATTAAAATACTTTACACAAGGTTCAACATCAAAATCGGAAATTTGTAAACGTATTATGAGAAATCATCTTTGCAAACTTTGACACCTTATATCTCAGAACAAGGTGAAGCGAAGTTAGAACCCTATCCAAATGAAGTGACGATTTTGTTTGTATCTGACAGTTTTTAAGAGGCGCAGTGTAGTTCGTCGCTTTAGTTGGATAGGGTTCTAATTTTGCCTTATTGTATTCTGAGGTGTCAAAGTTTGCAAAGACTGTTTCTCATAATCTATTTACCGATTTCTGATTTTTAGGTTCAATATTGTGTATTTTCATTTAACATATTTTAAAGGAAAATATTTAATTCTCATCGCCCTATTTTGGAATGGTATTAGGGAAATGTAGTTAGAACCTTATGCAATTAATTATCATGCTCTAAACTGGCTGCACATGGTTCTATCTACATTCTAAAATTTTAGATATTCTAAATATTTTCCTTTAAATTGTGATTAGTAGTTTTAAAATGATCTTTATAATTAGTTTCTGTGCTTTGCAAATCGGATCAATAGAGGCAGCTTTTGCTCCTCCCCAGGCTGTAATACCGTACTCGATAATAATTCAAATGTACGTGGAAGGTATTTATTTATTGGCTCGTAGCTGTATTTTGATTTAGTAACTGATTAAGTAAAGTGTTGTGGTATTGCAGGGGAAGGGCTGAGATTCAGCAGCAGCAGGTGTACGAGAGGAGCAATGGACACGCCGGACCGGACGGGGGCGCCGGCCAACAGCAGCTTCCGCCGCACATGATGCAGGTAACATAACCTCTCTATTAAACATTCTACTTTTTTTTCCATTAGATCCACTCAGAAGGCCCGAAGAAGAAAAAATAATTTCAGGCCCTAAGTCATCGTTGGTGATCCTGTTTGGAGGGTCTTTTTAGGAAAAAAAGGAGAGAAAGATCTGGGAAGGAAAAGGGTATAAGGGGCGGGAAGGAATCTGGGGGTCAGTTTGTCCAGGAGTGACGGACATATGAATCCATCTCTCCCACTGCGATGCAAGGCTGAATGATCCGAAAGAGTCCTGCTGGAGAGGTCAAAATGTCTCCCTCAACCGGTCTCTCCTGATCCGGCCTGCCTCGCATTTGATAGGCGGACGTATCTGCCGCCAAGACCCGGACAAATCTCACTCGATAAACCCGGGTGCCCCTGCTAAGTCAACAAACGTAGCGAACCACTTGGGGTAACCTATGGCAGAGGTATTTGTTATCCAATAAATGGTTCATTACATTCTAAAGTGTCTATCCCATTTTTGTCCTTTTTAAAAAAAATTAATGTAACAAATGGACACTGTGAATAAAACTCTTCAAAACAAAGTGTCTAGCATTGTTACATAGCTGATACCCAAGAAATACAATTTTTTTTATGTGCACCTTTTATTTATAATTTAAATTTGTTCTGTAAAACATCCAATCGGGCGTAATAAAGGTTTGCTGTACCACAAACATGGTTTACAAGTGTTCATGTTTATTTTAATAATGAATAACAACCTTACCACATATTGCACTGTAACTACTTTCACAGTACCTACTTACTTCTTTTGTTCACTTATCATTGAACTCCTTTGTACAATTTTCTATGATAATGTAACTGCATACCTACTTATATTTTACCCATTTATATCTTTCATAGGTACTCTATGTACAATAGGCTTATTATAATCCTTTGTACAACTTACTTATAGTAGAGGTGTGGCTATTAAATAATGAGACTGACGCTGCTACAGAAGAAGTACGCATGCTTCAGGCGCCAGTGATCCATAGCTGTTTAGGGTGAAGCCCTCGCTTTTAAATGCAGTACCCCTCGTTTCTTTCGCTTCATTCACATTAGAGTTGTTGTTATTTTGTTTTGCCGGAAAAACATTTGCACTGAGCACTGATAACATTTGTACGTGTGTCCGCTGTATTGCAAACTCACTCAATTCGAACTGTATGAGTTGACTTAGACTGAGCTCGAGGCGGCTCGCTTTTGCTTAAATAGCATTGCAGACTCGTCAAGTAACTTCTAGAATGTCGGATAATTGGGTAATTTGGATGTGCAAAAGTTCCCGAACGTTTGCCGCAGTACTTCAAGGCGTTAGTAGCAAGACCTTTCCAGTATACGCCTTACGGGTACACAGGTACTTCTGGTAAATTCCTTACGATACCAGTGACCGCACAAATAAATTTTCGCTCGAGGTAAAGTGAACTCGAAAGTGGTCACTACAGAGCATTGTAGGGATAGAAGAGGGGTATATATTAAGGCGGGTCACGATTGTATGGGGGAAAAAAAAACTTGTTTTGGTTTGTCTGTTAGTGATAAAAGGGTGTTAAATGAAGATGTAAAATCACGTAATTTTTTTAATAATATTTGGATATCATCTTCTTCCTCCGGATTGAGTTTGAAATTTCACAAAATAGAGAAAAACCCGCCCTTGTTAAATCTCTAAAAAATATTAGATAAACAATTAAAAATGAACTTTTTTTCAATAAAACACAAATTAGAGAGAATATTCTGACTTATTTATTAAAAAAATATATGATTATAATTAACATTATCTCAAGACAGTGTATTCAAATACCAGCAAAATCCTTCTTACTCTCAAATTTCGGCATTATTTTGCGAGCTCAATATTTGCCTTAATAAGACCTTCTCTTGCAGACTTCGTACATAAAGTAGTCGAGGCTTCAGTAACAGTCTTTACAGCTCTTTCAACTGCTTGAGTATGACATGGCAGACGCAGAAGAGGCAATTTACCTTCTCCCCCCTGTGCTACAAATAATTGAAGATCTTCATCCGATATATTCTTCAGTATTGGGGGTTCGGTTACATTTTGCTGCCAATTAATAAGGTCGTAGTAATATGATGCATCGAGGTTTATGTTTGGAAGTTGGAACAGCCTTGTTTTACTTAGTTTCTTACTTCGTGCTTTTAGAACACGACGCGCAGCTAATTCCCGGATATGCTTGTGAGGGTCAGTTAATATTGCAAGTAGTAAATTTTCGGGGTGTGTGAAGTAACTGTTTCTTTCTATGACTGGATCAATTATAGTTTTTAGTTCAGGGGATAAGTATCTAGACGCTGAAATTAGCTGCCATAGGTGACGTGCTCCATCTTTACAGGTGGGATGAGTTTTAATACTGAACCAAGTCAGAGCATAAACTTTAACAACGTACGTTGCTAAAATAATAAGATTCTCTGTAGGAGCTTCCGTTGCAACATAAAGACGAAGAATTCGGTTAGCACGCGTAAGCCATCTGGCATGAGACATTTTTCCAGGAGATTTGTGGCCTAAATCTTCAGGTAATTCCCCCACCGTAACTGCAGATACGATTTTATACAAATATAACTGATCTGTACTTAGGTCTTTAGTTAATAATTCAGGCAACTCTCTGTCAATTTTCTGAAAATGAACAATAGGCTTTTTTTTTCACAGTTTTCTAAAGCTAGTCCTATTGTCCCTGAATATGTTTGAGGTCCAGATGTCTTACCGTCAAGATGTGTGAACAAATGACGAAATGGTAACTCGTTCACGTGAAGCAAGCAAATAATCCATTGCAATGGTTTATCCAAACGTTTTTCAAGCAAACGTATTATACCTCCATGTTTTCCAACGTTCACGTTCGTTCCGTCACATCCAATAGCCATTAATGGTTCAAATGGTATTTCTTCCTTTAAAAAATAATCGAAAATTGTTCTTTCTATAACTTTCGACGTGCCAGAGTTTGGTGCAATATAACCCAAATATATTGAGTCTGGCTCTTTTATCATTGAAATATGCTCTTCAATGATTAGTTCTCTGTAATGCCTCCCTCCTTTTTCCCTGAAAATTAATGTTTTATCTTTCCGGCCATCAAAATATAATGCGGGTATTTGTAAAACTATGTGTTGTGCCTTAATATTTTCCCTTGTTTTTTTTCGTTCTCTGCGAAGTTTACTTTTGTCAATAACTGGAATATTAGACTTGATGTCATACAGAACTGCTGAGGCAATGGCTGCCGATGCTCTATCCGAAACTCCATATCTATTACAAGTTTTCGACAGTGTAGAATAATCAATAGTGACCGCAGCCTGCTTCTGAGGCATTTGAGATACAACATTTGGTTTTAAAACATCATTGCAATCGGATTCATTTGATGAAGAAGACGTGGAAATATCGATTAGAGAGGTAGTTGGCTTACCTGTGCTTTCCTTTTTAGACGTATGCAACGATTTTTGCTTCAGAAGTTTTCTTTTCAATGCAGTTTTCATTCGTTTTGTTGTAGCGGTATCCACATTTCCTATTATCATTTTTCGTGTAGTACGTTGGTCACTAATGAAACTCTGTTCATTTACAGGTATTTTTTTATCTTTAGGACAGTCACATTTACTGAAATCTTTGCATTTGCAAGAGGAAATATCAAACAGCACTTTACTTCTGCGACGGAATTCCTCCATTTTTTCTCCGGTATTTTAGGATGTGACTTAAGAAGGTTTTTGCATTTAAAATGATATGAACTCAACATGCGTGCTACTCGCGAGTGTGTAACGATGGGAATAGAAGCCTTTCTCCATATTTCTTCAATTCGTGCTGTCACAGTACACTCTATTTGCTGAAACTTGGGTTCTAGTTTGGTCTCTTGATTTAATTTTATTTGATACCTGGTCCACTCAAAAAACTTCATAACATCACAATAAGTTGGTAAAACATTGTCTTTAACGTCGCAAATTTCACCAAATATGGGACTTTTTAACGCATTCCGAGTACGTTCCATTGCGAAAACTTGTGCAACGCGACCTACCGCTTAAAGAGCCGTAGCGATACTGACTCCAAACTCCGACGTCGGTTGCGCAGAGTCGCTGCGCTTAGTGCAATCGGTGCTTCCCCCGCCCTTACCTCGAGTCACTAATAATCAAAACTCGGATTTTTTGTAAATGAATTCATAAATACGTACCATATTTGCCATAGAATATTACAAAAAATATAGTATAAAGGATTCGTAGTAACTTTTATACACACTAGAAAATACCTCTAAAAATGAAAATTTTCAAAACTTTGAAGTGAATCTGGAGGAAGAAGATCGTATCAGAAATTTAAAAAATTTTAAACACGTCGGTTTGAACCCATTTGGCACCCTTTTATCGCTAACAGAATCTAAAATTATCATTTTTTTTTAAATGACCCACCTTAGTATATATTAAAGGTAATAACCACTTGAGCGATTATGATCGAAAAATGCACCACTTTTATTTTTCTACGATTGATAGCGGTCCAAAATTGGACCACATTTTCCTACCATTCGTAAAACATTTCCCGGCCAGCCATTTATTTTAAAACGAAGCTATTGAAATGCTTTATCTATTATTACCATAGATATCGCAAATGCGAACTTCGTAGACTATTTTAGAACGATGTTAAAAATAATTTTTTTATTAATTGTTATTGTGTTTAATTCGTAGAACTCCATTTTAATTTTTTTTAAATTTAATTAAAATTAAATTTGATAATGTTATTATTGAGTTCTGCAAGTATTTTAGTTACAGCTGTTTCGGTTTACAGTTTGAAAATGGTCTTGTAAACCGAAACAGCTGTAACAAAAATACATATTAAAATACTTGCAGAACTCGATAATAACATTATCAAATTTAATTTTATTTAAATAAAAAAAAAAAAAAAAAATTTTCACATCGAATTTTTGATCAGCTGTGACTGTTAAAATTAAGTCCTTTTTCCATAGATATGCACCTTTCATTATCAAGTGTACCGCAGACAACATACAGAAATCGAAAATATTCTATGATGACTCGAATAAGTACCTACCCTAACGGCAGTTTCAAAGTAACAAACATGCAGGATTCGCGCGGTTATAAACTTAATGATTTTTTAATATTTTTTTTATAAATCCCACAAATATGAGATAAACAGTAAAATACAGGTTAATTCATTGGCTACATAGAACTATAATACGTTTTTATGTTTCCATGTTAAAATTCAAAGGCATGATTTTTTTAATGTTGGCGAAAAATAAAAAAAAAGATCTTCTGGGAAATCGAGGCAAATTTATTTATTTTGCGTGGTCGCTCCAGTGGATAAGTAAATATGTATGAAATAAAAATAAAATGTTTTACAGCATCAGTCTCATTATTTAATAGCATCTCATAAATGTAAAAGCCTTCAAGGTGTGAATAAATGAAGTCCCTTATTGCATTGCAGTCTCCTAATGAGCATTGATTGCCTTTATTCCAGGGTGGTGAGTACCAAGTGTCGGGGATCCCCGAACCAGAGTACGGAGGCATGTTCATGCCCCCTTCTACCCAGTACAACCACATGGGGCACATGGCGGTGGCCAACACGCATAAATACCCACACGTAAGTTGCTATTACATTGATATTGGCTTGGAATATACTCCCTCCAGAACTAAAATGCATAACAAGCCCAACAGATTTTAGGTTCATACTAAAAACGTACCTTTTTGGGCTCTCATACATTTCTGGACACACTCACCCCCAGATTCCTACTCACCACTCACACCTATTTCCTTCTCAGAACTCCCTATCATTCCCTTCACACAGCATCCCCTAAGATGACACAGGCCCTGAGGGAAATTATTTTCCTCGGGGCCTCCTGTATGGAGCTGACGTTAAAAAAATTCCTTAAATTAAATACACCTATCTGAGAGTATCATACTTGTTTTGCCTCTGATCATAGACATCCAAATTTAATAGACCAGAAGTTACAGATGAGGGGTAAAACCAAACTATGGAGGGTGAAGAGGGGAAGATGACTGTGATTTGTTAAAAAATCAATCTGACAGTATATAGGCATCTCGCATTATAATATCACCATTTAGTTCTTAAAAGCAAAACTGCTTTTTAATGAATAGACCTTTTTACATGGGAGCGCAAATTGCCCGCCACGTTATTATCATACTTGCGTAGTCGAAATCGGCAAAAGAAAGTTCGCCCTTTTTCACACGGGAATATTTTGTTGCCGTGTTTAGTTGAGACACTTTTACAAATGTTTCATAATTTACTTACACCTGTAACTCACTGGAGAAACGCCCACATTCGCTACGTTAACATATATTAGGGCATAATATAATGTATAGCACAAGCTCTCACTTTTGTTCGTAAAATGTGTGATGTGACCAGCGCGCTCCTCAGGACAAGAATGATGACGTCACATTTTTTAGATTCAAGCGACGCTCTCGTAAGCCCGGCTGGCTCCAAGGCGGAGCTATAGCCGGCTCCATGGGGAGGGGGAAATAATACGTTTTTATCACTTACGGCAGGTCCAGATGTATTCATATGTCCATGCCTCTGATACATTTTAATCATACTTTTCTGATTGGATAAAAATACAGAGAAACCTACTTATAAGGAAGGCCATTAACACTTGTGATATATTTGTAGATGATGGGTGACGCAGGAGGGTACCAACCCCACTACCAGACCTATTCACACTACGGCACCAACCCTTATGGGGCTGCACCCCAATACCTCTCCGAGGCTTCTCCGCAGATGGCCCAGTACATGGGACAGGTAAGTTATTGTCAAAAACATTTTATAAGAATATCCCCTTCATCAGTTTTCAATGGCATATAAGCGCTGGTGCCTTTGATTGGCTGCATAGCCTCACACCATCACACTTTATAAATGTCCTCAAATAGATCAGATAAATAAGCTACAATATAGAGATGGTTGATGAACATGTCTATTCTGGAAGAGCTAGGCGTTCACAAACGGCTTTCGACTTTTTTCTTCTTCCTTGCACTGTCCCAACTGATTGCCTAGGTAGGCTGTTGGGGTCGGCTCTTCTCTTTCTCAGGCTATATCTTCTTGGGTTCAGGGTATCACTTTCCCAGACCGTTTCTCTGTAATATTTTGGAGCATTGAGTCATCCAGGAGTTCTTTGGTCTTCCTCTGGATGACTGTTGATGAAGCTCCATAGACATTGTCTGCTTCACTGTGTTGTGGTCTGGTGGTCTCCGTCTTATGTGCCCATACCATTTCAACTGTCGTTCCTCCAGCTTACAGTTTATGTTGGTGACACCCAGGCTACCATGAATGCGTGAACTTTTCCTATCTTTTAGTGATACTGCTGCCGACCATCTAAGCATTCGCATTTCTGCTGTTTGGAGTTGCCTAGAGTAGGAGTTGTACATAGTCCAGCATTCGGAGCCATACATTATCGCGGGTCTAACAATAGTCTGGTATATCTTTTCCTTACACTGCAATAGGCTTTTAACTAGAGATGTGCCGATTATGGCTTTCGCCGACTAGCCGACTAGCCGATTAGTCGTTTATAATAAGACCGACTAGTCGGCTAAGCCGATTACGGTTTCGGGGATTTCCGTAACGCTTCGTTTACAGCTTCGTTTACGGATTCGCGCGCAATCGCATACGCCGCCTGCGAGCGTGTCGGAACATGTTTTGTTTACTTCGCATTGTTCCTTCATTTTTGCTTGTGTAATGGTCGAGAGCGGTGTTTTAGTGTAAAAAAAATATTTTTTTTTGTGCATAATTAAAGATAATACTGTTATTATTCATTGAAGTTAACAAGTAGAATTAAAATTTAATCATGTCAAAAAGAAAATCTCGTGTATGGATGTTTTTTGAACAATTGGACATTCATATTATTGAGAAATACATACAACGTAAGAAGCCGGATAGTCGGCGCTCTTTGCCGATTAGTCGCCGACTAATCGACGACTACAATAGTGGCCGGATAGTCGGTTTTATCGGCTAGTCGCCGACTAGTCGGGACATCTCTACTTTTAACCCCTCCGCAACGTAAGCAGATATAAGCATTAAAAATAGGACAGCAGTCAAGTACAATAAGCGTGTTTATACGTCAGCGCGTGTGTTTCCATAGAAATCGTTCTAACTCTGTTATTGTTTTAGTTACATCCCTAAAACAAAAAGTAAAAGGTCGATAGTAGATCAAGCTGCACATCCCTATCAAGTTGTCTATGGAAATACATAACAGGAATCAGCTGTCAGTCGCGTAGTTGACAAAAATATTTACCCGCGCAAATTTGCTGCTGGCAGCTCCACCGCGCTCCACATTTTAAATTTTTATTAAATATTTTTATATGAAATGATAAAAAAGTGAGGTGACAAAAGTGTTTATTACGCATATATACAATAGAATAAGTATTGTTGTTTACATAATCTGTGATTTTAGTACCGTTTTGACATAAAAACATAATGTGAGTCATTTTTACCTATTTTTAATGTTTGCGTTCTTATATTTAATATTTACAAATGCTAATATTTATTTGTAATATAATAATTTGAAAGCCTATTTTGTAACCTTTCTAAAACAGTTTTTACTATTAGGCTACGTTCAGAAATGTTTCATTTATAGAGCTTTAATTGTGAAGCGGTAATAACAGAAAGTTTTCGTAAAATGTCATTTTGTTAGACACCAAAAGCGAATATTCTCGAAAATTCGGAGGGGTTAACTATCTGCCTACAATGTATTTTAAGATACTTTGGACATGTTGCTCGCCAAACTGAACACTCCAACTTGGAGAAACTCATTGTCGCTGGCAAAGTGGAAGGTAGAAGAAGCAGAGGAAGGTCGCCAATGTGGTCGTGCTGGAGTGACCAAGTATCACTGGCGTCCGGTATATCGGTGTCCACAGCTCTCCACGCAGTGCAGAACCGTGAGGAAGCTGGATGCAATAACAACATAAATGCACACAAGCTATTTATGCTGGCATTGCCTATTTGATTGACATCTCCAATCCCGTCTTTATCTGCTGTGTAAATATTATTTGTGTGGTTTTAGACAGACAGAGCTACACGCAAAAGTTTTAACACTAGTTACATATTTTTCTTTTTACATTAGCTCCACATAAGAGGCCCTTGTGTGGAGCTAATATCCTATCCTTGGAGATGCTGTGTGGAGGGTCTTTTTAGTGAGACGAAGGAAAGGAAGTTCTGGAAAGAAAAGGTATGAGAGGGTGGGTAGGAATCTGGTGGTCAATGTGTTCAGGAGTGATGATGTATAAATCCATCCCTCCCACTGCGGTGTAAGGCAATGGGTCGAGAGAGTCCGGCTGGAGAGGTCCAAAGGCCTTCCTCAACCAGTCTCTCTAGATCCGGCCCGTCACGCAGTAGGTGAGCAGACGCATCCACTGCCAAGACCTAGACAAACCTCACCCTTTGAACCCGTGCACCCTTGCTAAGTTACTTATGGAACACCTTGGGTTGACCTATGGTTGTCCAATAAATTTTTCCCGTGGCGGCGGTACCCCTATCCGCCACCCAAATTGTGAATATTGTGGAGTTTCAAGTGAATATTATGCATTTCAAAATACTTACACGCTTTACTCAAAACTACGATTTCCATCTTAAGTTGCTTGACGTCTAAATTTACAGGTTCTTTGAATTGGATCAGTCATAGCTGAAATAGATTCTTATATAATGTATGCATTTTGTGTAATTTTTCAGGAATATGTGGACCGTGCGAGATCGCCTAGCGACCGCAGCGCCTCCCCCCCTCCGGGTTTGATGGGAGGACCCCGGCTTCTTCCACCCTCCCCCAACCCACATCACCAGATGCACCCCACCAGGTAAACACTAAAATTATCAAATCAACATACCAACCATCCATATCATCTTTCGGGATGGTCTGCAGAGGGTCTTTTTAGGGCAAGGAAGGAAAGGAAGTTCTGGGAAGGAAAAAGGTATGAAGGGTGGGTAGGAATCTGGGGATTGGTGTGTCCAGGAGTGACTGAAGTAAGAATTCATTCCTCCAACTGTGATGCTCTCTCGACCCAGTGGATTCATACATCGTCACTCCTGGACAGATTTTCCTACCCACCCCTTATACCTTTTTCCTTCCCAGAACTTCCTCTGCTTCCTTTCCCTAAAAAGACCCCCCACACAGCATCCATCAAAGATGACATAGGCCCTGAAGGATTTTTTTCCTCAGTGCCCCCAATGTAGAGCTAATGTAAAAAAATAATATTTTTAAAAACATTGTTGAAGAAGTTACTGATAAAAACTTACCCATCGAGTTATACCGTAGAAGTCGCTGAAAACGTATCCAAAATATTCCCTTAGCACAGGATCTAAGCTAGTGAAGTAATCTATTTTATATTTGAGGCGCTCAGTGGAAGAGTGGCCCAACCCACATAAGCAAAAACATCATATTTTTATATGATATAAACTGATTTTAAAGGATCATTGAAATAGTGAAAACTTAAATTGGGCCGCAGTTGCCTCATAGATATGACAAAAATATATAACAAATGATGTTTTAGCTGATTTGAATTTTTATGGGTTGGGCCACTCTTCCGCTGAGCGCCTCATTTCATATGCGTCTTATAAGTCGGGTGCGTTCCTGACGCTTTGGACTATGCGTCCATAAACCTTATAATGCATTGACTAATAAGAATAATTGTTTTCCCAGATACGAGGATGTGGAGAGCGTCAGCCGCCTCGCCCTGCCCCCGGAGCACTACTGCGGGGCACCCTCCCCGCGACCCTCCCTGGCCGACCAGTACGGGGGCACCGTGACGGGGGGCAGCCAGGGGGGCGGAGCCCCAGGCCCCGACCCTGCTATGTACCCCTATCAGCCCTACCAGATGATGCCCATAGGATTCAAGGTAAGACCACTACAGATAGCACAATGAAACTACAGTAAAACCTTGTTAACTTAAAAAAACGCGTTATACGACGAGGATGCACTACCGAATATCTTGTCTCGTCCCCCGTTTGCCACGATATAACTTTCTAGTTCCTCTTTATTAAAGAGGCGACTGGCGCTCGGAGGAATCCTGGCAAGGCCTTCCTTGATGTACGGGTCCCTTACTCCCTCTAGCAGGGCCTTTCGCCTACTTTGTAGGCATTCCGTTCGCCTTCCGCATAAAATCTGTAGGACGTCGTCCGTGGTCTTACTGTACTTGGCAAACATCCCCTGAATCTTGTCAAACAGAGTCGCAGGGGTCAAGCAGGTGCCTGGTTCGGATGCCCAGTTCACCAGTGCCTGCATGTTTCCTCTGACCGACTCTGTTTGGGATAGCACTGCATTGGAGAGGGCTCCCAGGGAACGGTCCAGGGCTGGCGCGAAGGAGTTGTTCTTATCAAACCTCCTAGTTCTTCATTTACCTCCAGCTCTACGAAGGCGGGCGTGGCGGTGTATACTTTGTGTTTCGGCATAGCGAACACGCGACCATTCCTCCGAGCCAAAACGCTGAAGAGCCGAGATAACTGTGACTCTTCTTGCGTCCGCCTTCGGAATCGGCGATTCCTTCACCAATGTGCTTGGATTGCAGAACTCCAAAACGTTTTTCTGAGCGGTTAGGCTGGCGGGCATAAAAAAATCAAAAAATCATCTCTAAAAACCCCGATTCTACCTCTTGCCGCATCTCTCCCGCTGAGTCTTCTTTGTCCGAGACCGTTTTCTCCGCGAACTCTACCCGATTCCCAGATAAAACGTCCGTCATGGCCGACATCTGTTGCATCAGGATGTCTACCCGAGGATCCCGATAGTAATGCATTTCTTCCGAAGTTTCCGAGAAACTCGTGCTTGATCATTGTTTCCGACCGGCGAAGCGTCTTAGTTGTCGATATCACTCATTTTGTTGCACAGTTTAAACACGTAAACAACCGAAAAAAACACACTAAACAATTAGTCAATTTCTCAGAAAACTATCTATCACGGTATATTTAATGTTTAAACTGAAAGAGCAGGGAATAAACTTCGATTTTCGACTCAAAATTGGTTTTTTAAGTACAGCGAAACACGAAAACTGCTTTCGGCGCGAAAAAACGGCGTCATATGATGGATTCCAGGCATCGATGGAAACAAAATATAAATTTTATTGGTAGGTAAAATTATTCTATTTTAATTTTTGCCAATAAAAAATCCCCAAAAATCTTTTTTCATACAGAATGATTTTTTAATTCTCTTTTTGTTAATTCGAAATTTATTTTTGCCCGCACATGAAAATTTGTTTGTGTAATTTGAAAAATGTTGATTTTTGCAAAAAAAAAAAACTGTAAATCTGAATCTGTCAGAGATCCGAGGTGGTAAAAGGCTGTAAAACAATTAGGCGGCAACCTACTGGAAACTTCCCGTCTCAACAATAATCTATCTGCACAGCGACGGGAGTGTTCGCGAACTTTCTCAATTTGGCGCGGCGGTCGAATATCACACGCCGTTCTCGAAACTACTTGCCCGGCCGGCAACAATATAAAAGTCGGCAGCGGGCCACGTACAGCTAGTCGTTAAGTCGCCTCCTCAAGTCACATACACTGTATTACTATACAGTGCACAGTGCATCAGTGAATACGTTCCAGTGCGGTACCCGCCAGTCCACCCGGCGACTCAGAGCCGGAACCTGTGCCGGTGCGCAAACAACCTTCGAGGACCTATCATCTCGCAGCTAACATGGTCCACCGCACCTTCAGCTTTGGAGACTCAATTGCCCGTGACAACATGGCCCGCCGCGTCTTCTGTCTAGGGTGCACCGACATCTCAGGCTTATCGAAGCCCGTCATGCTTCGCTGCAACTGAGACTTCTTCCTCCTCACAAGGTTCACCACTGTCCATCTCCGCGACTCAAAGCGTCGAGCGACATCCTGGACGACTAGGTCTTCTCCACCACCACGGTGCAGAGCTACATGCTGGTGACATGCAGATCCGTGGTCTGCTCCACCACAGCAACATCGACCTACATCATCAACATCACATCCGTGCATCACTGCCAACACCACTTCTGTCTGCACTCACTACTACTCGTGTCTACACCATCTGACTATTATTACCATCTGCTACGTAGCTACAAATAAAGACTTCGACTCACCACATCAAACTGACACCTTTCATTTCGTCCCCCGTCTCTTCCGATCCGCAGTCCGCTCCCTTAATTAAGTAGAAGATACGTTTTAAGATTTTCACGGCCAAAAGTATTTTCGTTATTTGTTTTTGGGGTGTTATGCCGTGTTGAGCTACCTCCTTCTTTAGCCAACGTTTCAGACAGCGTTGCAGTGTCCTTCATTAGGGTAGATCCGGTAGTATGTCTACCGGATCTACCGGATCTGCCCTGATGATGGACACTGCAACGCTGTCCGAAACGTTGGCTAAAGAAGGAGGTAGCTCAACATGGCATAACACCCCAACACCAAATAACGAAAATTAAGTAGAAGTTTATGATTTTATAATTTTTTTTATTAAATCCTACGAATATATGTGATAATTGACAAAATATAGGTGAATTCATTGACTATATAAAAGTATAATGAGTTTGTAACACCGTATTAAAATTAGGAATTTGTTTTTTTTTATGTTGGCAGAAAATATTCAAAATGATTACCAAAAAATTTCGAAAAAAGTTTTAAATTGCGCTGTCATTCCAGTGGATAAGTACGCCAGGGGACCAATTGTCGGCAGATCAACTGTCATGGAACCACCCTTCAGATGAGCTTTTTGGAAAATTAGACATTGTTCAGACAGAAGATATGTTCTGTTCGTGGAATATGTGCGCACGCAAAAAATTGAGAATCATTTAGGCCCTACTTGTGCAACATTTACGCACAGCGACTGAGATTGCACAGACGCGATTTAGTGAGGTAGAGAAAACTTTGGAAATTTGATAATTAGATCCACAATAAGGTGCTGGTTTTCATATCCAAGGTCTACCACCGAGTTTGCTATGATGAAGAGATTTACTAATGCTCATGCTATCAGTCACATATAAACTGCTCGATTATATCCACGATATTAATTGTACTATATTATTTTGTAATTGCAGGATTCGCAAAATGGTCTCAGTGCTATGGGGAGTGCGGGCGGCCAGTCAATGTACGGGGATGAAGAAGAGCTGCAGAAGCAAATGGCCGGCATGACTATGGGTAAGTTTACAATCTATTTGATTCCACACTTCGTCAGTGTGGCGCCAGCTTCAGTCAGCTACCAGCAACCTGACAACCTCTAACAAATTCAAAAGATTGTAAACATAAGAAAATCAACATCTCTGATTATAGGCCGATTATTCCAGCAAAATTCATTAGTTTTCTTTTGCCCAGATTAGTAACACCTAAATTTCTTTCTCCTCACTTAAGGTTTCAAATTTTCCATTAATTTAATCAACAATTATATTATAACCAGCGTATCTAATGAGCGCTTCTTTTTATTAGCGTGACGATCCACGATTGGGGTACTGTGACGGCACAAAAAAGCATAAAACATATGTTCTTTATCCTAAAAATGCTGCAGCTCTTTCTTACACATTAAATAATGGTGAGACAAAAGATGAGACACACACAAAATACGTGTCTGTTTCCTCCAAAGTACTTATTTTTTTTCTTGATCAGAAACCATTGTAATAAGCGAGTTTCAGGACACAAAAGTGGCATGCCCCTCGCCCAAGCCTTTCTTTGTTGCACATATGTTTTTACGCATCTCTCTCCTTCGCTTACGTCAATTGTAAAGTCAATAACTGTGCGAGAATGGAAAGTACCATGTTCAGGCCTGTCTTAACCTCTTAACCTTTAATGGGCCGGAGACGCGCGGGTGCGCACGTATTATGCGCACGCGCGAGAAAATAATTCCAAAATTTGAATAAAATTTTCGACCAAAAACTGTTTGTCTGCGATTTTCGCCCTTCTATGTACAGAATTTGTATGAAGAACAGGGTCAGAATAGCTTGCGCCAACATTACTCTGTGAGATGCGTATAAATTTCATTCACCTTGCAACTCCAGAATATTTTTTAACGATTTTATCTATGATATAGAAATGTCATTTTTGCTTCGATTTTTAACCGTCAAAATTTATGCGTGTTCCTCGACTAAAACATCATAAAACCTATTAATTTACATAATTAACGCAAGTAATGTTGTTTTGGTACATAGTTTATTGTTCTAGGAACGGGTTTCAGTCAATAAAATACACAATAGCTCAAAATTAATCGACAAAACATTCAATTCAAAATTCAAAGTGGTGCTTTTTTAGTGAAATTTCGTGAATTTTCATGAAATGGCGTGGCCACCCAGAGGTTAAAGTGGCCAGGCCCTTTCACGAAAATTCCCTAACAAAGCACTACTTTGAACTTTGAATTGAATGTTTTGTGGATTAATTTTGAGCTATCCTATATTTTATTGACCGAAACACATTCCTAGAACAATAAACTATGTACCAAAACAATATTACTTGCGTTAATTAAGTAAATTGATAGGTTTTACGATGTTTTTGTCAAGTAACACTCATCGGATTTTGAAAGAAAGAATTGCGGCAAATTTGACATTTCGATGCCACAGATAAAATCATTTAAAAATATTCTGGGGTTGCCAGGTGAATGAAATTTTTGCCTATATCCTGGGCAAATGTTGGCGCAAGCGATTCTGACCTTGTTCTTTATACAAATTCTGTACATAGAAGGGTCAAAATCGCAAACAAACATTTTTTTTTCAAAAAATTTTCTGCGCGCTTGGCGCACAAACCGCGCGTGGATTCGTGTCTCCGGTCAATAAGAGGTTAATTGGCATGTACTATACACGCATGAATCTCTACAGACTAGCTGTTCACAGTTGAATTCGGCTTCATAAAAACGAGTTGTATGTCAGCTCGTACATGAAATGGGCTAATTTAAATTTCATTAACATGCAATATTTATAAATAGGTGTGCAATAAATTTTACATAATTCCTTCAGATAACGCAAACAAACTACATTCCTATTATCTATTTGCTATTCAAATGCATTCTCAGTGAAAACAAAGAACAGGTGTTATTTTTATTCTGCACACAAACCATATGGCATGTTGACATTTAATTTCCTTGTTGATTCTACGAACGTATGCATAATGAATGAAATGTGCTTATTAAGCTAAATACTTATGCAAATATTTTTTTCTTGAATGATGTGCAGAAATTTTTCTGTATGGACTGATTTTGTATTGTTTTTTCAGTTTTAATTTATTTGTGTTAGTGGTAGTTCAGTTTCTGATGTTAAAAAAGCACAAATAATACAGTACTCTCTTAGTAATCCACCAGTCGATTATCCAACAACTCCCAATTTGTCCAAAGAATTTTTGAAATCTGTTTACTGGTTTAGGCGTGAAAGTGTAACAACATGCACTTTCGCATTTATAATATTAGTATTATAATTTATAATATTTGAATAATAGGTATTTTACCAAACTCTTGCTGTCACTATCGCTGTGTCACTCGAGCGACAGAGACAACTGTGCCTCAGACTGATAAAACCTAAATAAAATTGTTAAAATAGAAGTTTAGTATCCCCCTTTTCTCCTCCAAAACTGGACTGATTTTTAAGATTTTTTTTATCAACTGTGTTACAGAAGAAAATATTCTGTCTGTATGTTTTGCTTTTTAAAAAATATATATTGTCTAGTTTGTATACTGAATTCTGTTGAACATCTATTGATGGCTTTCAAACCAGACAATTTTAACAGATTTTGGAAGGTCCTAACTCCTATAAGAAGTAACTTTAAAAAAAAGCAAAATGTACCGACATGCGTGGTCGATATCTACTTTATATTAAAAAATATTTGCACTAGATCAAAATCCAGAGAGGAAATTGGGGAATACATTTGTATGGATAAAAGACTGCCCGATTACCTCTTAATCTCTTTCTGCAAGACCTGTTGCCAGGAAATTCAAAATTTAATTTTGTCTTCATGTACCGTAATGGATTTTTATGCCTGCAACCCAAAAATGATAATTTTTTGCATATTTTATGCTTTCACTACACGTTGCATCCCAAACTGTTTCCGAATTACAGCTTCAGATGCACTTTGAAATGGTTTGTAAAATACTAAAGAATGAGATGAAACGAAATGGTGGTTTGCTGAAATTTGGTGAAAATATGTGTAGGGAAAAATAATGGATATAAGGAAAGACAACCAATCACTTACCTCTGCGAACGCGCACACAACCAAATCACAAATGTATTTTATATTGTACCACCACGTTACCTCGAGGTAGTTGTCGCCACAACAACACAAATAAGTAATAAGTACAAAACGATATTGTACTTTCGATATGGTTTAGTTCATAAACGATTATGAACACGAACGACACCAACAAGTAGTTGCTTCCATTGTCCCAAATCTTCTTCTGTTTTTTTAGAAACAAAAGCACTTGAATTTATTCTTGTCATTGTTCCATTTTCAAAATGCTTTTCCAGCAAGGTGATGTGGTTAGGGAGGGTAGGTACTGGATAAATGACATCCCGGTAGGAACTATGCTTATCGTCATTTCAAAACCAAACACACTAACTAACTAACACTTGCCAGCTTTTTGGTGTGGCGGATGAGTGAGAGAGCACTAGCTGATTGTATTTTAACTTGTTTCAGGGATGCTGAGCGGAGGTGGCGACGCCCCCCGGCTCCAGTGGAGGGACCCCAACCTGCCCGAGGTCATCGGCTTCCTGGACAGCCCCAGCCCCGTGGTGAAAGCCAACGCTGCAGCCTACCTGCAGCATCTGTGCTATATGGACGACCCCAACAAGCAGAAGACCAGAAACCTGGGTGAGTGTCATCGAAACATTTTTATTATTTATTCGTTAACTCCACCGAGGAGTCCCTGAAGAAAATAATTTCCCATGCTTTTTAGGTTGCCATACCGGTCGATAAAACTCCGACCTCCTTCCCATTCTCAGAGTACGTGTTCCAAGTCCTAACAAATCAGTGCCCCTCGGTGTACCGGTCTCACCATGTAACAGCTATGCATCTAAAAAGGGAAAAGAAGCCTATGTTCGCCTCAATGTAACTGCTATTCCTTAGATTGCACTTATGTAAGGACTCGCTTTATTAAGAATGTGTGTTTTAATATTTAGTGTATGGCTAGCTTAAGAAATCTGAAAGATAAAGCATGAATAATGATATACAGTACAATCAAATGAAATTCTGATGTAATCGAATACATAAAAGATTTATTGACTCTAAACTTCAAGCGACAATATGATCTATTTAATTATTAGACTCTTTGGGTAATTTACGTGATCTCAAAGGGGTAAACCTCGAAGAGGCTATACAACAATCAAACTATGTTACGATAATAATGAATTTACGTTATGTGGAAGACAATGAACATGGTTGAGCGCCAGAGCTATTAAACTACAAAACCCAAGTAAAATTATGTACAACAAATGGTAACCTTGAATATTCTCATATCAATAAAATGTTACGAGAGAAAACTACATTACGATATTGAGACCCCATGGTGTGCTGGGTTTCGTCCGTCGCAGAAACATCTTACCCTTGGACTCGCTTATTCCAAACTGACGGTAGGTACAGATTGTTTCAGGAACATCTGTGCTTCAGTGATGGGGTCAATGCTCTCCGATATTCATGCTATATTATCGCATTTGGGGTTGGAAGGTAACAATGCAAATAATCGGTTACAACCAGGACACGAGTGCTCCTGGCTGTGGGGTATAATCGTATCGTATCGTGACTCCACACAGGAGGCCTTGAAGAAAATAATTTCCCTCGGTGCCTATGTCATCTTTGGGAATACTGCATGGAAGGTCTTTAAAGAGGGGAAGTTCAGTGTGTCCAGGAGTGACAGACGTATGAATCCATTCCTCCCACTGCGGTGTAAGGCGATTGGTCGAGAGAGTCCTGTTGGAGAGGTTAAAAGGGCTTCCTCAACCAGTCTCTCGATTTGGCCCGCCTTGCAGTAGTTGGACAAATGCATCTTCCGCCAAAGCCTAAACAAACCTCACCCCATGAACCCGGGCACCTCTGCTCAGTCACCAAACTTAGTGAACCGCCTGGTGTGACCTGTGGTAGTGGTGTTGGTTATCCATTAATTGGTTCCCGGGGCGGTGGTACCCATACTGGCCTCCCAAATTATCATCTTTGGAGATACTGTGTGGAGGGTCTTTTTGAGGAGAGAAAGGAGTGAATTAGGAAGAGAAATTGTAGTGATGGGTTAAAACCTTTTTTGCAATTTTATTAGTTTCAAGATTTCAGTTAGTTAGTTTTAAGTTTTAATTTGTTATCGATAACAATTCCCAAGTATTTAATTTCTTTTACTTTTTCAATATTTTTATTGACTATATTTAGGGCAATTTGGGAGGCGGGAATGGGTACCGCCGCTCCAGGAACCTTTATTGGATAACCAACACCTCTGCCACAGTCACCCCAAGTGTTTTGCTACGTTTGGTGATTTAGCAGGGGTGCGCGGGGTGAGGTTTTTCTAGATCTTGGAGCCGGATGACCAGGACACACTGAACTCCAGATTCCCACCCACCCCTTAAACCCTTTTCCTTCCCAGAACTCTCCTCCCCTTCCTTTCCTTGAAAAAAAACCCTCCACACAGCATCCCCAAAAAAGATGACATAGGCCCTGAGGGAAATTATTTTCGTCAGGACCTCCAGTGTGGAGCTCATGTGAAAAAAAAGGGTAATAAGTTTATTTATGATGCATCAATACCGTAATGTTTATTAATTCCAGTGATTAAGATTACTTGTCTATTTCACTCTTCTAAAATACTACTTAACTGACATCTGTTGAGATACCACAAAACTACATATAACTAACTATACTAACGACATCTGTTGAAGGATGTTGAAACTGCATGACTAACCTATACACAAACACCTTCAACAGTTTCTAACACTAATACAATACATTACAATTGATTATATTGAATTCTTTAGGTGGAATCCCGCCTCTAGTGCGCCTGCTATCGCACGAGGACCCTATGGTGTGCCGCAACGCCTGCGGAGCCCTGCGCAACCTGTCCTACGGTCGCCAGAACGACGAGAACAAGCGTGCCATCCGCCAGGCAAGCGGCATTCCCGCGCTCACAGCGCTGCTGTGCAGGACGCACGATATGGAGGTATGAATAACTACTTTTTACTTCTGTTAATTCACCGATCAATGCCATTTTTAATATTTGAACGGTCCCCGTTCTAGGCCTATTTCCACTTTTTATCAAATATTGAAAATGGCACTAATCAATGAATTGTGATGTCTTTGCCTCATTCACATTCATACATCGTCTCAAGCATACTCTTCTATTATTCTGACTCTTCACATGGCCCGACACAAGTATCTGATTCACTTGATCGTGCCGTGTCTTCCTCAAGTGTCCCTGACTTCTTCTACCATTCTCATTTGGGTCAAATACTCTCTTTACACTCATTTATTCATTCATCCCCTTTACATGCCCAAACCATCTAAGCTAAGCTTATATCGGCCTTGCATTCTTTTCGGATCTCCACATTTCTCATACGATCATACATGGTTTTACCACACGTACGCCTCAGGGATCTCATTTCTGCCATTCAGTCTATTTTTATCCTTCCTCTGTCAGTTCCATGCTTTACTGCCATATATCAGGGTAGTTACCAGCACTCCATTGTGAACTGCTAGCTTCGCTTCTTTGGACAGTTTTTTTGTTGGCGTCAACGGCATTCAGTTCTCCATTAATGGAGTTTCCTGCATTTACCCTTCTTTCACTCTCTCTATCAGCCTTCCCATCTCTTCTAAACATACTTCCCAAATACACAAACTCATCCAACTGCTCCAAGTATTCATCGTTCACAACTATATTGCACATTGTCAAATACATATGTATAATGGTGTCAATTGTGACAATGTCAAATGTGACCGTATCAAACATGACAATGTCAAACATGACAATGTCAAATGTGAAAATGTCAAACATGATGAAAGTTTGAAACAACACAACTGAAGTAATTAACAAATTTTCAAGCAAATTTCTGCAGAGATCGG
The DNA here is from genome assembly GCA_929108145.2 of Limnephilus rhombicus. NCBI lineage: Eukaryota > Metazoa > Arthropoda > Insecta > Trichoptera > Limnephilidae > Limnephilus > Limnephilus rhombicus. Next base: position 15,540,115 of record OV815299.1, read on the forward strand.
CAAGTTTTTGTTTCACTTGGTTTACACCATTTGCGAAATAATCAATAATATTGATAAAGTGGGGAAAGAATAATATGTCGATGATGCACACCTCGAGAAGACATGGCAAGATCAAGTGAATTAAATACTTGAGTGAGTCTGATGAATGTTGTGTATGAAGGCAAATGCAGCTATGTGGCAAAACAGAAATGGCATGATGTAATTTTGCACACATGTGAATGTGGAAGCTCCCATAATGTCCGGACCGCACTTAGTCCGGACAGACGGGTGGAAATGTCTTCCTATATCAAAAGGAGATCTCTGTGTGCCGTCCGTCAAGTAAAGGGCGGTACTTCGTTCTCCTCCGAACAATACCTCATTTCATCCACCGTTTTCTTCTTCCCTCCGCTGTTTATTTCTTTCCCCACAACATCCCCAATAATTAGCTACATCACTCCAGTACCTGTATGGTACAGGATGTCCGCTGGCAGATTTTACACTTTGAACTGAGCTCACAGCGCGTAGGAAGGTGGCAGCGGGGGGAGCGGGGTATCACTCAACGCGCGAGTGTTGCAGGTTGTTTAGTAGGCATGAGTCAGTGGACTTTTGCAGTTGATGCGTATTTTACGAACAATTATTCGATCAATGTGGCGAGGCGTTGGCTTTTTTCTCACTTTGGTATCCGACGATTGAAGGATGGCCCGTCGAACCAATTGATTGGTATAGAAATTTAGAGTGGGTACAGAAATTTAGAGAAACTCGATCAGTCAGAAATGAACCTCGTCCTGGACCTTCAACGACTGTAACTACTCCTGAAAACGCGAAACTTGTGAGGAGGGAATCCTTTTTCTTTTTTTCGGTAGAGGTGAAAACGTTAACCGGTCAAAGGCCGGCAAATTCCAGGAAAAATACGGAAATTTCGTAACAAAACACGATTTTGAATTTTGAATTGAATGTTTTGTGGATTAATTTTGAGCTATCTTATATTTTATTGACCGAAACACATTCCTAGAACAATGAACTATGTACCAAAACAACATTACTTGCGTTAATTACGTAAATTAATAGGTTTTACGATGTTTTAGTCGAGGAACAAGCATCGACCTTGATGGATAAAATTCGCGGCAAATTTGACATTTTCAAGCCACAGATAAAATCGTTTAAAAATATTCTGGGGTTGCAAGGTGAATGAAATTTTTACCCGTCTTATGGGGTAATGTTGGCGCAAGCTTTTTTTTTGTTTTTGAAATTATTATTTAGATGTATGTAAATAATTTCATACATCTAGTAAGAAAATATAAAAAATACAATTTATGAAGTAGGTACAGTAACATTCACAAATACATTTTAAAAAAAAATACGAAATAAAAAAGATAACTATACAAAAATACATTATAAAAGAATAAGATATGAGAATAACATTGGTAAGTAATCAAAAAATATTTTTTACATATAATGCACATATCCTATGAAAAGTGCTGAGACTTGAGGCTTCTTTACGGCATTTGGCAGACTGTTATAGAGTTATAGAAGCGATTCTGACCTTGTTCTTCATACAAATTCTGTACATAGAAGGGCCAAAATCGCAGACAAACATGTTTTGTTCGAATTTTTTTCGAATTATTTTCTCGCGCCTGCGCACAATACGCACGCGCCCGCGCGTCTCCGGCCATTAATTCCTCATACCTTTTTCCTTCCCAGAACTTTTTCTCCTTCCATTCCTAAAAAGATCCTCCACACAGCATCCCCAGGCTCTGAGGGGAATTATTTTCATCAGGGCCTCCTGTGTGGAGTTAATGCAAAAAAAAGTTGTTAAGTGTTTGTCAGTGGCCAGCCAATTGTCTTTAATGTGAATTATTTTGTGTCCAGGTGAAAGAGCTGGTGACAGGAGTGGTGTGGAACATGTCCTCGTGCGAAGATCTCAAGCAGCACATCATTGAGGAGGGTGCACACGTCATAGTCTCACAGGTCATCATTCCACACTCTGGCTGGCATGCCACCAGCCCCGGAGAGACCTACTGGTCCACAGGTATAGTCCAGCGTTCTGCAATGTTCCCCCATTTTATTGACTAGCTAAATTGTTACTGCTGCAAAACCGCTTATGAATTACAGCTTTAAATGCACTTATAATGTACTGTAAAAACTACAAATGAAACAAGAGGAAATGGTCTTTGCTGGAATTGGAAGATAGGATGTGTAGGAAAAAACAAGGTATGCAAGGAAAAAGAATGACCAATCACTTACCACTGTGTCTCTGCGAAGGTGCACATGACACAACCACTATATTTTCGTTATTTGTTTTTGGGGTGTTATGCCGTGTTGCGCTACCTCCTTCTTTAGCCAACGTTTCGGACATCGTTGCAGTGTCCATCATCAGGGCAGATCTGGCAGATCCGGTAGATGTCACATCTACCGGATCTGCCAGATCTGCCCTGATGTCACATCTACCGGATCTGCCAGATCTGCCCTGATGATGGACACTGCAACGATGTCCGAAACGTTGGCTAAAGAAGGAGGTAGCGCAACACGGCATAACACCCCAAAAACAAATAACGAAAATGCTTTTGGCCGTGAAAATCTTAAAACTTATCCAACCACTATATAGTTATTATGTAGTGCCACCGTGATACCTCGAGGTAATTATTGTCACAACAAAATGAATGAGTACAAAACAATATTATATACTTCCGAGGTGGTCAAATTCCTTCTTATTAGTTGAAAATAAGATTGTGTACACGAAAAACACCAACAACCTGCTTCCAAGGTAGTTCCAAATCTTTTTCTGCTTTTAAAACAAATACACTTGAATTTGCACTATTTTTCTTGTCATTGTCCAAAATTTCAAATTCTTTTCCAGCAAGGTGATAGTTAGGGAGAGATAGGAACTGGATAAATGACATCCCTATAGGAACTAAGCATATTCTCATTTCAAAACCAAACATTTACAATAATCAATATTTAAGCATTTTAAGACTGGCAACTTTTGCATTGGCAACATTCAGACAAAGTAAATTCTGACAGCCCGCGCTTCTTGTGGCATTTCATCCGAAACATGAGATGATGCATTTGTTAATAATTTGAAATTTCAATATAGAAAACAAGACATTATGGGATGTCACCATTTAGATGAAAATTCCTGCAGTATTCCCCGTTTCGAGAATATTCCCCAAAAATAAATTCCTGGAAATTTGCCCTCACTAATTCCTATTTTCCCCGGTGTAATTTTCTCCAATGTTTCGCAGTGTTCTCATATTACAATGTTCTCTTTGAATCAATTTGGATTCTCCTATTCCAGTGTTCCGCAACGCTTCAGGGGTGTTGCGCAACGTGAGCTCGGCAGGCGCGGCTGCTCGCGTGCGTCTCCGCTCCCTGCCCGGCCTGGCCGAGGCGCTCCTGCACGGGGTGCGAGCTGCCCTGGCACAGGCCTCCATCGGCAGCAAGATCGTGGAGAACTGCGTTTGCACGCTGCGCAACCTGTCCTACCGCTGCCAGGAGGTGGAGGATCCGCAGTACGACAGGCGGCCCGAGCCGGGGCAGGCTAGGGCCACAGCCAATAGCTCCAAGGGTGAGTTACACTTTTTAACTGCACTTATTTTATTTGGCCACTCGCACGGGGGGAGGTGTGTGGTGCAAGAAGAGACCGTGGGTTTGGTTCAGCTAATACTGTCGCCACAAGTATGCTGCCCTGCTATTGTGTTAGTATGTAAACCAAACTCTGGTTTTGTTCTTGCATAAATTGGAAGACGGGTATGGGTACTAATAATCGGTTAATAATTTTCTTTTTCTGGAGGCATGTGAGCAGTTTGTCATTGATCACACGTTCCATCACCTTGGATAGAACTGATGTATCGCTATGGGTAGTTGGAGCAGTCACCCTTCTTTGGAATAGGATGGATGACCACTTTTTTCCAACCAGAGGGCACAGAGCCAGACTTCAAGGACATTTTGAAGAGCTTTGTCAAAATTGGAGCTATGTATTACGCACCTCTGCAGTACCAGGGCAGGTATTCCACCAGGCCCACTAGCTTTATTAACATCAAGCCATCATAAGACTTTGGAGTACATTCCGATGCCGGATCCTCAGCTTTTTCATATAATAACCGCAGTGAGGAACCTATGTCAGGACAGCACCTTGATCATCAAGGGTCGAGTTTTCCGCAAACATTTTGCCAATAAGTTAGCTTGCTGGCGGTGTTTGCTAGTGCGCCGTCAGGTCTGTTAAGAGGTGGAAGACTGGATTTGCAGAAATTGCAACCTATTGAGCCCGCAAGCGACCAGAATGCTCTGCTGCCTTGCGGGCACGCAGCTAGTTTTCTGCTGATCTGCAGGTCGTGCTCGATTTTTTTTACCTATTTATGATCCTCTTGCTTTCCTTTGCCATTTTGGTGTATGCTATTCTGTTTGACGTTCGAGATGTGTTGTAGGCCTGGTAAGCTGCGTTTTTTCGCCGCACTGCTTCGGAGCATTGTCCACTGAACCACGGCTTTGAGCCTACACCAGTTTCCTTAACAGTGGATTGGATGAAGCCATCCATCGCGGATGTGATGACTTCACCAATTTCCTGGGCACATCTTGAGGGATCCGAAGTCTGAAAACAGACAGCTGTCCACGGGGAAACATTGAAATGTGCCCGCAGACCGAACCAATCTGCTGACCTGTAGTGCGACACTTTTCTCTTCAGTCTTTCATTTGGCGGTCTGAAGTTGACGGGGATTGAGGTTGTTACAAAGCAGTGGTCGGACGATCCTAAAGACGCTATGATCTCAATCTTGTAACTGTGTGGCACAGTGGAAGCTATTGTAAAAAATAAGTAAATAATAAACCTTATTCATTCCAGGAGACAACTTGGGCTGTTTTGGCGGCAGCAAGAAGAAGAAGGAAGGCCAGTCGGGGGCGTCTTCAGCCTCCACATCCCCTCACGGCCGGGGCTCTGCCGACACGGTGGAGCCTCCCGGAGAGGAGGCCCCCGTTCCCCAACAGATCCCCAAGGGGACTGAGGTGCTCTGGAGCCCTGAGGTAAGTTTTTGTCACTTCAGATTAGCATGTTATATTAGAAAGTTTAGCTTCGGACAATACAATTTTGCAGGCACAGGACACAATATTAAAAACACTGCATATTGCATAAATTGTAGTTTCCATTTCAATGTCCACTCATTATCGTAACTATCTCCACCACTCCTTTGTACTCATGTTCTTGAATTGATGGCGTTTCTTGTCTGGTTTAGGTGGTTCCCCTGTACATGGCTCTGCTGCAGAGCTGCTCCAACCCGGAGACGCTGGAGGCGGCAGCGGGGGCCCTGCAGAACCTAGCCGCCTGCTACTGGCAGCCCAGCATCGACATCCGCGCTGCCGTCAGGAAGGAGAAAGGTTACACTAGTTTACTTTTAAAGCGGAGACTGTAACTTCCCATTTTACTCCATTCCTATAACAGTTACCTGGTCTCTTTGATAAAGTTTACCTTTTTGCTGTATGGGGTGGGGCAAGATGGGATGGGGTGGGATGGATTTCTCTGGGTCTCCTACCGCCCCCCTGAAAGTCTGAAACTCCCCCCAATTTTCTCTTGGTCTTCTACCGCCCCCCTACAAACGCCCCGGGCAAGATGGGGTGGGGCAAGATGGGGTGGGGCAAGATGGGGTGGGGCAAGATGGGATGGGGTGGGATGGATTTCTCTGGGTCTCCTACCACCCCCCCAGACATTCTGAAACGCCCCCCAATTTTCTCTTGCTCTTCTACTGTCCCCCTGAAGGTCTGAAACGCCCCCTACGAACACCCCGTCTGAACCTATGGTTTACGCCAAGAATGATCATGTGAATTATATTTAATTACAGTTTTAAAAAGTATTATGTGTCAACGAGACGAGTTGAAAACTTGTGCCGCTGGAGGTGACATCACCGATCCATTGGAACACAGTGTAAATGTTAATTATTTTTGTTGGTCCAGGTCTCCCGATCCTGGTGGAACTGCTGCGAATGGAGGTTGACCGCGTGGTGTGCGCCGTGGCCACCGCTCTCAGGAACCTGGCCATCGACCAGCGCAACAAGGAGCTGATTGGGAAGTACGCCATGAGGGATCTGGTGCAGAAGCTGCCGGGAGGTAACCCGCAGCAGGACCAGGTAAAGGTCCACATATTGCACATATTCTTTTATACTAACCACGACTAACCCCTACATGAAGGATTTTCATGAAGTTAGATGCCTCCAGATAAACCCTCCACACAGCATCCTCAAAGATGACATAGGCCCTGAGGGAAATTATTTTCCTCAGGGCCTCCTGTGTGGAGCTCATGTAAAAAAAAAAAAAAAAATGCCTGACGGAACCTAACCAACTAACCTAACCTAACCTCATATTTTATTTTATTTTATGCGAATACCTTACAAGAGTCCCAGCTGCTCCAGTGGCGGTCTGTGAATTTTCAGTGAGCTAGACGGCAATGATTTTAATGAATTAATTGCAATTAATTAATTTTAAAAATTCATTCACTTTATAAATGTGCGAATTCTGCATGTTAGTTCCTTTGAAATTGTAGTGCGTGGTACTTATTCGGGTCAACATTGAATGTTTTCTATTTCTCTATGTTGTCTATGGCCTTCATGATAATCAAAGATAAAATATACATTAGAATACTCAATTTTTAATCAGTCAAAGGCCAGGCCATTTCACGAAAATTCATGAAAATTCACTAAAAAAGCACCACTTTGAATTTTGAATTGAATGTTTTTTGGATTAATTTTGAGCTATCGTTATATTATATTGTCTGAAACACGTTACTAGAAGAATAAACTATGTACCAAAACAATATTACTTGCATTATTTACGTAAATTAATTCGAAAATTTGAATAAAATTATCGACCAAAAACTTTTTGTCTGAGATTTTGGCCCTTCTATGTACAGAATTTGTATGAAGAACAGGGTCAGAATCGCTTGGGCCAACATTACTCTGAGACGCGTAAAAGTTTCATTCACCTTGCAACACCAGAATATTTTTAAACGATTTTATCTGTGACTTAGGAACGTATTTTGCCGCGAATTTACCCGTCGCAATTTATGCGTGTTCCTCGACTAAAACCTCGTAAAACCTATTAATTTACGTAAATGTTGTTTTGGTACATAGTTTATTGTTCTAGGAACGTGTTTCAGTCAATATAATATACGAAAGCTCAAAATTAATCCACTAAACATTCAATTCAAAATTCAAAGTGGTGCTTTTTTAGTGAATTTTCGTGAAATGGCCTGGCCTTTGAGAGGTTAAAGCGTAACAATCAAACACACGCAGTTTTGCAATTATAATATTAGTATTAGCAATAATAAAATGCTAAGTTAATATTTATGATGAAATATATTGTCTTCACGTTAATTGACAATAACATTCAAGAATCGGAAAGATTATGTTCCGCCATTCGTATTTCTAGCCGTTCGCTGTCCGTGCTGTTGGTAGTTCTCCTCCAGTCCTGCCAACCAGGAAGAGTTAGTAGTTCCCTCCTTTACTGACCGCCGAAGCTGGTGTAGTTTCCTTGTTGGCCGCCAGACAGGGGCGTGCACTCCATATAGGCACATAAGCACTGCCTACCCTACCGTATTTGTAAAATATAAGCATGTAAATAGAATATTAAATTATTGCTAAAAATAAATACACACTTTAAAAAATAAGCGCGCAAAAGCTGAGCAACCAAAACTACGCAAGCGCCTCATCAAATGGCATACACAAACGTGGCATAAACTGTAACTAGAAACTACACGCGCGACCTCCAACTGCCTCACTAAAATGCGGCCTAAGCAGGAATTATTTCTGCTTGGAGCTAACTTCATACAAGATAATATCTTGTGTGATATAATATCAATGTTTACGAAATGCACATAGCATAGAGTAGAACTGTCATTTTGAATTTGCTTCTATGAGGTTTTTTGTTAGTATTAGGCAGTGCTTTCTGGAACAAAATTAGCAAATGGCAATCAGTGATGACAGTGACATCTGTTGTTATCTATTTCTATCAACTAGTTGTCTTACCAGCAGCAAGCACACTTAGCGAAAATTGTACTAAGGGAGTTTGTAGTACGTTATTTTAAATTTATGTGAATCAATTCGGCGTTTTTCCTACTGCCTACCCTGATCAAAAACTCTGTGCACGCCACTGCCGCCAGAGTTACCTCTGGCGGCGGATGAGCAAACCAAACGTGTGAAGCGGCAATATTTAAATATGCTGCTAACAGTATAAATTAGTATAATTTTAACTATCAAAGGGATCTCCATAGTAACCTAAACAAATAACAAAATGATAGCGCACGTCAAATAATTACTTATAGTTACCAAGCAACGCTTTGCTTTTTTGTCTGGACAATAGACGTATAATAAATAATTTCATAACGCCAGAGCTTACCAATATATACGGCCTATATTACTCGCAAATAATGTAGCTTTCTATTAGTGAAAGAATTTTTAAAGCCCATTCAGTATTTTTTGTGTGAAAGAGTAACAAACATACATACATCCATATATCCGTACAAACTTTTGCTTTTATAATATTAGTAGAGTCAAAGCTGCCTCTACGGTTAGACTTACATTGTATAGAATCTAGAAAAAAACATTAGTCACAATACATTTTGGATCTTGCTTTTTTATAACTTAATTTTAACATTATTTTATGATGTATTTTCAGGGAACGTCAGATGACACAATCGCGGCTGTCCTAGCTACGCTGAACGAGGTCATCAAGAGGAACGCCGAGTTCTCCAGGGCGCTACTGGAAGCTGGCGGAGTGGACCGACTGGTTGCCATCACACATCAGCGCACCAAGTATACGCCCAGGGTGCTAAAGTTTGCAGGTGAGGATTTGTCAAATAAGAAATGATGTATTTTATAACGTATTTCCACAGAAATGAAATACTCCTCAAACTTTTTGTTTTGAATCGTCAGTTTCATTCATTCTTGGGACTCGTTTCAAATAGAAATAGATTGGACGGCCGGCGTAGTCCTGCAGTAAGGCTCTTGACTCGCATACCGAAGGTCGCGGGATCGAATCCCGGCGTGGCAAATAAATTTTATTTCATTAATTTGTGTTAATTAAAAATTTATTCATTTAAAATAATATATAGTATATTTGTGGCACGTTCTAGAGTGGAAGATACTCTCAGTATCGTCCTGATGTAAGACCACCATTCAGAATTAAAACGTTGCTTGAAATGGCATTAGCCGAGTTTGGTGACCAGATCTGAATAGCCAGGTACTTCCCCACCTTCCTCTTCCCTATCTCCTTCTCCTCCCCACTACCTTCAGCCTGACAACATACCCCAATTTGGGGATGCCATAGTCTCACTGGCTTCAGACGGGAGCAGTTGGGACTCTTGTGCGGTATTCATATAAAAAAAAGAAATGCTTTTCCTGAGCCTTCTTAACCGCTCAGGCCTCTGGCAAATTCTGACAAGAGAGGCATATTCTGTCAGAAAGTATTTCCATTTTGCAACAAAATCCAAATACATGAAATATTTCTGAATGTTTTTATTTTATTTATTACATTACGTTAGATACATTTATATAGCAAAAATAACATGGTAATAATATTGCAAAATAACTATCGACATTAAAATGTGTACAAGTGTTATTGTGTCTTGTAGGTCGATATTAGTTCCAGCTAGGCAAATTGCCTGTTCTAAGGAACCAAATGCTGGTGAAAATGCCAAAAATTTATCCTGTAAAAAAACAATGATTTATTTTATTTTTTATTAAATATATATTAATGAAAATGCCAAAAATTTATTCTTTAAAAATAAATGTGTCCGTAACTAAAAACTGTTTTTGAAAGGTGATGAAATACTCTTTCAAATTTTATTATTAGAAATAAACAAATATTTTTATTGCGAACATAAAAGTTTTAAAAAAGGCTCACTGCACTTTTTTCTAACTAAAATCACTAAAATAGTAGTAAAATTATATACCCTTTTCCTTCCCAGAACTTCTTCCTTTCCTAAAAAGATCCTCCACACAGCATCTCCAAAGATGAAATAGGCCCTGAGGGAAATTATTTTCCTCAGGGTCTCCTGTGTGAAGCTAATGTAAAAAAAATAGACCTCTGGTTTTTTGGACGATTTTATAATATCTCTCCGTCTTCTGCAGGTCAAGTCCTCTTCACAATGTGGCAGCACCAAGAATTGCGCGACGTGTACCGCAAGCACGGCTGGAAGGAGGCGGACTTTGTGTCCCGCGGCGTGGGGGCGACGGGGGGCCCGGCGGCTGGGGCAGGGGGAGCGGGGGCCGGCAGCCGAGGGGGCTCCCCGGGGGGGTCGGGAGGCGCGGGGGCCAACAGCACGCTGAGCAGGCCCATGGCTTCGCAGGGGGGCACCAGGTACGAGGACAGGACCATCAAGAGGCAGGCCAATCATCACGGACACCATGTGAGTATTTATTTATTATGTTTAATCCAATTATTAACCTCACTAGAAGTAAGCCTGTATCAAGCTTAACAAATTTACAGGTGAATAAAAATAACATAAAAATAAACAGTGATTATCATCATGCATAATAAAAATCTGTCTGCATAATATTATCAAGTCTCTATTTACTGACTGACTACACTTAACTCTTTATTTATTTGTGAGTCCCGTGGCATTTACTCACGCTACTTGTGGGTCTCATGGCATCTCATGGTACTTGTGGGTCTCATGGCATTTAACCTTTTATTTCCTCACGGTACTCGTGAGTCCTGGTTTATATTTCACCCTTTATTTGCTGGCGGTGCTTTGGGGTTCCGTTGCTTTAACCGTTTATTTACTCGCGGTAGTTGCAAGTCCTGCTACACTTGACCGAGTTGGCATCGCGTTTGGGTCCCACCCAAGCGTCGTATGTCGTTAATTCTTTGGCTGGCTAAGTCCTCCATTACGACACATGCAACATTTTTCTGCTTAATGTGGTAGTGCTGTTGTATTTCGAAAAGTCACCTGCAATTTTCTTAGAACATTATTTTTAAATAATTCAGAGTAGCTTCAATAATCAAATAGTATCTAGGTCCTAGATTGATATTGGCACAAGCGATTCTGACCTTGTCCTTAGTACATTTTCTTTACACATAAGGGTTAAAATCGCATTAAAAAAAAAAGCAAAGATCTTCTTTGGGGTCCGCCGGCGGGCTCGCGACAGAAGAGTGGTTAACCCTGGATTTTTGTTTGTAACTCGGGAATGTTTTTTTTGTCCCCAGGAATGTTTGTTCGTAACCCGGGATCATTTATTAGTAACCTGGCAATGTTTGTTAGTAACCTGGAAATGTTTGTTAGTAACATGGTAATATTTGTTTGTTACTTGGGAATATTTTTGTATAACCCTGAAATGTTTGTTTGTAACCTGTAAATGTTTGTTCGTAACCCGGAAATGTTTGTTCGTAACCTGTGAATGTCAACTGACAACCCGGGTATGTTTGTCTTTCTGGAAAAAAATAATAAATTTGTATACCATTTCTTCTAGGCCGACGAGATTCCGATGGGCGACATGAACTACGCAGAGAATCCGGGCAACGCAAACGGCCGCGCCATGCCGCCACAACTCCCGCCGCAGCCGGGGCGTTAGTGAGCATTCCGCAGTTACAATTGTGCGCTACAGTGTTGTTACGCCATCATTCCAGTTATAATACCAGCCGACATGTCTGATAGACACGACGCGCGTTGAAAGTGAAAAGACACAATCAAAAGTTAAATAGAAGCTGTTAACGGTGAACATAAAACGAAGTGTAAAGAAAAGCTCGAACAAGAAAAACAAAGACAATTAAAAATTGTGAAGGTTTTTAAATAGAATTTATTTTATCAACAACATAATTATTATTGTAGACTTTTTAATCGCAGCTTTTTGATTGTGATTTTTGTTTAGTATCCTTATATTATTAAAACAACAAGATTTTAAATGTCTAACCATATTCAATATTATTTACTTGTATAATTTTTTTTTTATTTTCGATGTGACCGAGAAATTTATCATTTACTTTGACCAGACAAGCTATATTTTTTAACCTTAGTTATTGTATTTGAAGTTATTTTTATTATTGTTTATAAAGTCATTATTACATTTATTAATTAATTAACTTGATAGAAGAAATATTAAAAAAAGGTTTTAAAATAAAGCGCTGTCTCGTATCTGACACAAAAAATTTGACAAATTATTTTTTATGAATTTGTTTTATTTTTTTTTCTAACTGGTCACACTTGAATTAAATAAAATATGAACAGGCAAAAACACCAAATTCGTGAATTTATAAACTTGAAATAATTTTGTTATTACTTTGAAATGGTAAGAGTATATTGTGTTAACCATTTTGGCCATATTTTGTAATAGTTAAAAAAATCTGGACAAATTTATTGGTGATGTGAATATTGCAGATAATGAGTGTAGGAATATTGTATTATATGAAGTTTAGCTTGGAATCGCTGGGAAGTTTTGTCAATTTGAAAAACATTTCATTTCGATGTTTTTAGAAATAATCATATATTGAATAGTTGGAAAAAATTACACATCACTCATTTCGTATTAAATTTGTAACAAAGTTTTTAGGGGCTTTCTTATTGAATATTTCTGGTGGGCGTGTTGGCAAACGTTTATATATTGTAATCGATCATTTATCTATTCATTTTGATACACTCGTACCTTGCTACACAGTTGAGATTTAACAAATACAATCGTTACAAAGGTGATAAATTAAACTCTTGATACAGATCTGTATGAATTCTATAGACTCCATTTTGATTCAGAGTTTTTATTCATATCTGTTGTCAAAGTCCTGCCTAGATGTGAAGAAATCTCACAGGAGGCCCTGAGAAAAATCATTCCCCTCAGGGCCTATGTCATCTTTGGGGAAGCTCTGTGGAAGGTCCTTTGAGGAAAGGAAGGAGATGAAGTTCTGGGAATTAAAAAGATATGAGCGGTGGATAGGAATCTGGGGTTCATTGCCTCTAGGAGTGACAAGACGTATGAATCCATTCCTCTTACTGCGGTACAAGAGAGAGAGGATCGAGAGAGTCCTGCTGAAGAGGTCATAATATCTCCCTCAACCAGTCTCTCCTGATCCAGTCTCTCCCGATCCAGTCTCTCCCGATCCAGTCTCTCCCGATCCAGTCTCTCCCGATCCAGTCTCTCCCGATCCAGTCTCTCCCGATCCAGTCTCTCCCGATCCAGTCTCTCCCGATCTAGTCCCTCCCGATCCAGTCTCTCCCGATCCAGTCTCTCCCGATACAGTCTCTTCCGATACGGTCTCTCATCGTACAGTCTCTCCCGATCCTGCATCCACCACCAAGACCCTGGCAAAGCTCACCCCATAAATCCTGTCACCCCTGCTAAGTCACCAAACGTAGCAAACCACTTAGGATGACCTGTGGCAAACTTGCCAAACACATAATAACAACCCTTTGTGAACCTTTTTCTTTATAAGCTTTCCAGCGTTTAGCATTTCCCTCAAATCTCTCGATCTCATCTATGGGTGCCCTCTGGCCTTCCTTTCCCAACGAAGGATGTCATCTGATAATATTGTACTTGTAACAGTAATTTCGTTAGTGGTGCCATGTGTCCAGTATTGGGTGCCATGTATCCAATTGCGATTGGAGATTATTAGTGGTGGAGATTATTATTGTATTAGTGGTTCCATGTATCCAATTGCGATTGGAGATTGTGACGAAATGTCGACCACCTTTGACTTGCTCTAAACCACTTATTTTTCTCTCTATCTCGCTTGGAGGTGCCTATTGCTAGGTTAAACATTACGATAAAGACGCCCCGCCGAGTTATTCTCTAATTTTTGTGGGAACAAGATCGATATCGCGCGAGATCTCCTGTCAGATTTGTGTGATTTTCAATGGCTGTTATTTGCTTTTTCTACGGGTTGATGTCAGAATTTCAACTGTGAGCTGTCACGTATGTTAGTTTAGGTCGTTTTAAACACACATTCCTGCAAGTATGCATGCTTATTTATTCATTTAACAGCGATAGAAAATCCCACAAATCTGACAAGAGATCCCTCCCGATATCTATGTCGATCAAGATCGACATTCTGAATCGAAACATTATCTTTAATGGCATTAGCCGTGCTTGGTGACCAGATCTAAATAGCTAGATACTTCCCAACCATTCTCTTACCCGTCCATGCTGGTCATAAAAGGGATGGATCAAAAAATTAGACATCGCACATCCCGGTAAAATGGTTGTAAGTCAAAATTTTATTTTTTATCTCTGAATGGTGATTATCAGCGATTACTGTAAAATTTACTTTTTTGACTTACGACCATTTTCTACGGGGTGTTGCGATAGCAAGATACGAGTGTAATCGATAAGTACGATTGATTTATAAAATTCACTTGTGTAATTAATTGATATAATTACATGTATAAAAGTATTTTATAGTCGCCGGCACATCACCACAGTTCTATCTAAACTAGAAAATAAAATAATTTATTTAAAAATAGCAGCTCATTGTGATTTGAAATTTCTCCACACGTAAATTTTTTTTTGTGATGGCAATTTTTTCTACGATAATTAGAAATATAAACATATTATTGAAGGCAGGTTTTCAATTAGGTCGGATTTATATAATAATATATATTGCTTTGTAGCATTTTATAAACTTAATTAAAATGTTTTATTTAAAAAAAAAACTTGAGTTTATAAAAACGGTGAAAGATCTCACATATTTATTTTGCCCAAATTATATAACAATTTAACATTTTTTGTACTTATGTGATTTGCATTTCGATTCTTATTTCATTAATAAATAAGGAACCCCGAAAAATATACTGAAATGCAATTTTTTTGTTGTATTTTTGAATTTTGGTTTTCATCAATCAACATGCATTACACATTATTTTAATTTCAAACAAATAATAATAACAAAATTATTATAATATTTTTCAGTGGAGTAGCGATTTCTCAGGCAAATTGGGCAGGCGTCTGGGGGCATGGAGCGTTACATTTAAATGTACAAAAACCTGAAAATTTTTGTTCTATTATTTCTTGTTAAAATTCATTGGCTTGTTCATATTTCTTGTTAAAATCATTTTGTTGCTACACCACTGAAATTATAATATCTTAAATACACAGCTGAAAATATTGATAGACTATGAAGGAAGTTTGCTTAAAATATATTTATATCTTAACATTAGGAAACAAAAGTCTGAACGTGAACTTTTTTTACAATTTCATCATTTTATCGCAATTTATTTGAAAAAATTTCTTTTGCTGCATTGCATTTTTAAAAACTAACAAAGAAAGTTAAATTACATGGTAAGGTTTAATTGATCGCATCTTCTTCTGTTTATAATCAGCCTTCATCAAGAATGTAGGTTTTCTCAAGATATTATAAACTTCAAATCACATTGTTTCTTAATCATACACATCGTTTCACTTTGTTTTTCTTTATATATACTTTATTAGTTATTTTTTTCAAACTAAATTCAGTTACTTCATTACATGCCTAAAATTATTAATATTTTTAAACAAAAACAGACACAATAATTTTTTAAATGGAAAATTTTATTTCTTGATTTCTTTGCATTTACAAAACCATCGTCATTTTTGACGTGTTCGAAAACTATGTTAAAAAATGCATTTGTTTCAAAGATTTTTTAATAACGCACGTTTTGTGTAATTTTTAATACGGCCATAATTTAAAATACCTCAAAAAATTCAGCGATATGTTTCTGTCAATTTTTTGGCCGATATCAAAAGCATCTAAAATGTATACATTATATCATAATGTAGTGCAGTAGGTCATATAATTTATTTGTGTAATATTATATAATGTTTATTATAATATATATATATTTATAGATTATTTAGCGTAATAGATAAATCCACGTCCGCCAGGCCTAAAGTTTGAGAACCATTGTGAGAAGAGAGTTTCCCAAACTAATTGTATTGTAATCTATCCATACGCCATTTAAACCATGAGATAATATTACAAGTTATTATTTTTACACATTATTATTGGTCATTGTTCGCTGTTTTCAAACTTTCCCTAGCGACGTGCTGTATTAAGTAAAATTTGAGAGAAAAAAATCATACATTTGATTTTATCGACATTTTGTTCGATGGGCCTAAGTTGCGCTAGATTGCATTGGAAACAGCAAGCATTAAATCAAATTTCAGCTAAGCGGTCGCTAAGTTAGATTGGAAACAGCCGTCGTAAGAAACTTTCTAGAGGCCCTTGCTAATATATTTGCCTGGGGTGTACAGAATTCATTGCGACACCACTGAGTTTTATACAAAAAGGCAGCTATACAAAAACTCATTTTATACAAGAATTTATAAAAATTTATTTGTTTTTGCCTTTATTATTATTTTATTTATTGAATGTTATTACAATATTTTTTACATTAATATCTTTTTATATACATGAAAATTTTCAGTACAGCGTAAGAACTAAAAAAAATTCATGTCGTGTTAAACATTTCGACATCAGTATTTTGAATATCAACTTCTCTCCAAAGGATAAATTTTTATTTTTTTTCTTGCATGTATGAAGTAACTTATAAAAACATGTGTTCGGTTTTGAACTGAAATATAAGCTGATTTTTCTTGGTATAACCACTCGAGCGATAACTACCCAAATTTGGGTAGCAACGCTAATACCCTTGAGCGACAGCTACCCAAATTTACCCTTTGAGCGACAGCTACCCAAATTTGGGTAGCTATGGGTAGGTGATTTTTATGGATTAAAAATAATTTATTATGAAATTCCCGCTAGATTGATTAAGCTTCTATCGTATACCAAAAGATGGCATTAACCTGTCGCAAGCCAGGAAAAACACGGAAATTCCCTAACAAAGCACAACTTTGAATGTAATGTTTTGTGGATTAATTTTGAGTTATCGTATATTTTATTGACCGAAACACATTCCTAGAACAATAAACTACGTACCAAAACAACATTACTTGCGTTAATTACGTAAATTAATAGGTTTTACGATGTTTTCGTCAAGTAACACGTATCGACTTTGACAGAAAGAATCGCGGCAAATTTGACATTTTGATGCCACAGATAAAATCATTAAAAAATATTCTGGGATTGCAAGGTGAATGAAATTTACCCATCTTACGGGGAAATGTTGGCGCAAGCGATTCTGACACTGTCCTTCATACAAATTCTGTACATAGAAGGGTCAAAATCGCAGACAAACATATTTTTTTCGAAATTTTTTCCGCGCGCGTGCGCACAAATTTCGTGCGGATTCGTGTCTCCGGCCGATTAGAGGTTAATATGATCTTGGACGCCATATTGAATTCTTTTCTTGAAAATTGAACATTCTTTACAAGTTTTGTTTCTATGACTAGACATTTCCGGTAGACCATAGACAACATACAGAAAAAATAATATTCAATATTGCCCAAGTAAGTACAAGTTAGGGCAATTTCGGTAACGTACAGAATTCGCTCATGTAAATTTAACAATTTTTTTTATTTTTATAGAACCTCAAAATTGGGGGATAAATAGTGAAATATGTGTGGATTAATTGGATTTAAATCACAGTAAGCAGTTTATATTTGATTTCATTTTAATGTTCAAAGTTAGGTATGATTTTTGCAATGATTTTGGCCGAATCCCAAACTGATCGCCTGGAAATGTCTTTCGCTCGAGGCGTCTTTTTTAAAATACCCTATCGCTCGAGTGGATAAAATGTTATCTATTTTTGTCAACACATGAGAAAACTTATAGTTTTAATATCAAATAGGTAGCTTTTACATCTATTTGTTAATAGTACCTTTAACAATTTGATCAGCTTTGTACTAATTCATTTAATAAGAAGAATGTATGAAACCAATCAAATACACTTGCCCTTTTTTTTTTTACAAAGTTCATACCTTAATTTTGAATACATTTATTGGTTGTGTAAAATATCTTACTACAACATGCAGTTAGAAATATGCAAATTAACCATATACATATTTCAATATTGAGTTTGTATGAATGATTGTAAATTCTTGCCACCACATTTAATATCCAAATTGCTTGCTTAGTATTATTATTTCATTTTAATTAATGGCAACTCAAGCATAATATATTATAAATGTCTAACACTTGAGATTTTGAACAGTATTTTCCGCTTATTTTTAAATATACAAAAATACTTCGTCGTACAATGTAAATTTTCTTGCATTTAATCTAGTGAAATTTTGAGGTTACGTTTACATCAGATTTTTCACTTAGTCCACTTAAACCACCGAACTTGCCAACTATTATTGTACCTGTAATGGTACAAAGTATAAAAAGAGGATAGGGTGCCATACTCTTTTCACAACATTTGCATCAATACTTATATGATTATTTTGCATAGCTTTTCCTTTTAAAATAGCTTTTAAAATTCCCGTTAAAGAACTTTATTTCTCGTAGGAATGGATTAATATTTTTCTTATTCACCATTGAGACTCGGTTATGAGACTTAACAAGAATACCAAGGACTTTTGAGACTCGCATATGAGTCCTAACTAGGAAGTCATAGACTCGCATATGAGTTCTAACCCGAATTCTGGACTCAAATATAAGTCTTCTGTTTATGAATGTGAGTCTTCTGTTACTGTATTCGGCTCTGATCGTAATCAGAATTTTTGAGATTCATATAAGTGTTCTATCCCGAATAACTCCTACCCGAGTTGTTTTGTAGTCACTTATGAGTCAGAATAATAATAAAATGAGTTAATTAAAGACCTGAAAACTCATATAATAGTTATAACCAGAGAGCTAGAGCCTCATATGTGAGTTTTTACCAGAATTCCTGCGAGTCATTAAATATGTGAGCCGTTCTGTAACTTCCCTCAGCATTTCTGACTCGTTTTTAAACCAGAATAGAAGCAAAATGGTTTAATGAAGGTTGGAGACTCGCATACGAGTTTTGACCAAAAGTTCCGAGTTATATGTGAGTCGTTCTGAATCTGGCTTTGGCATTTCTGACTCGTTTTTAAACCAGAATGGAAGCAAAATGGGTAAATGAAGGTTGGAGACTTACATAGGAGTTCTGACCGATATTCCTGACTTAACTTAGTCGTTCTGTAACTGGCCTTGGTATTTATGACTTGTTTTTAAACCAGAAAAGCGTAATGGGTTATTGTAAGCTGGAGTCTCGTAAATGGATTCTAACCAGAATTCCAGACTTATGTGAGTATAATATGCGAGTTGTTCCCTAACTGGCCTTCGCTTTTATGACTCGTTTTTAAACCAGAACAGAAGCAAAATAGGATTATGAAAGTTGGGAGACTTGTACATTGGTTTACAACCAGAATTCCAGACTTATGTAATTCGTTCGGTAACTGACCTTGGCATTTTTGACTCTTTTTATACCAGACAAGTGTAATTATTATTGAAAGGGGTGGACTCGTGGGTTCTAACCAGAATTCCAGACTTATGTGAGTCGTTATGTGACAGTCCTAGGCGCTTTCGACTCTTTTATAAACCAGAATAAAAGCAATTATAATTGGATTATTGAAGAAGCCGTTACTAGGTTAAATTATATTTAATTTAATGCATAATAGTAGAGAATTGTGATGAGAATGTTGCTAATGGATATTTTTGTAAAAATACTTTAAGTTTAATGCAGCTAGCCATAGTATATATTTGGTTTATAAATAATAGTTAAATTGGAAACTTATATTATTATTATTATTGTAATTATTTTTTTATATGAAGTGATGAATATGATTTCGGAAGAGTTGGTTTAGTCGAGATGTTTTTTTGATTTTTATTGAGATACTTTATACCGTAATCAGAATATTTAAGAGATTGTAATATTTTATATTATTTCTTATTATTTGATACAAATTATAAATGATTTTTTATTTGATTTATTTGTTTTATTTTTATTTATTTTCCTTGGTTGTTATCGTGTTTATTTTATAAATAGGATTTGATACAAATGACACAGCTCTTAATTCACACTAAACCTACACTTGTTTATTTAAAATAATCCCTGAAAACATTAACTAACTGGAAAATATTATATAAACCTATATAAAATAATTGCTGCGCTATCTTTTTCATACAAATCTTTAATTTGAATTTGAGGCCAAAAATGAATAAAATACCAAGTATCAACTATCCAGTATGGGTATGTGCTATTTTATTTATTTGTGATTTAAATTATAAAATACAGGCCATTAACCTCTAATTGGCCGGAGAAAATAAGCGAGAAAATAATTAGAAAATTTTAATAAAATTATCGACCAAAAACTGTTTGTCTGCGATTTTGGTCCTTCTATGTATAGAATTTGTATGAAGAACAGGGTCAGAATCGCTTGCGCCAACATTACTCTGTGAGACGCGTAAAAGTTTCATTCACCTTGCAACACCAGAATATTTTTAAACGATTTTATCTGTGACTTAGAAATGTCAGATTTTGCCGCGAATTTACCCGTCACTATTTATGCGTGTTTCTCGACTAAAACATCGTAAAACCTATTAATTTACGTAAATAATGCAAGTAATGTTGTTTTGGTACATAGTTTATTGTTCTAGGAATGTGTTTCAGTCAATATAATATACGATAGCTCAAAATTAATCCACAAAACATTCAATTAAAAATTCAAAGTGGTGCTTTTTTAGTGAATTTTCGTGAAATGGTCTGGCCTTTGTGAGGTTAAAGAATTCAATTTTTTATTAGAGGCAACTTCGACAATTTAATGATAAATATTTAAAAAATTATTTTACTCTATTTACTTTTACTACTCGGACCATATAAGTTTGTTTTCACGATAATATAACATTACCAGACATATGTATGACTTACAAGGCGTATCTGATTTAATTAAATGAAATAAAAAATATACAGGGTGTAACAGGACGTACCCGAAGGATTTTAACCAGCGATTCCTGAGCATATCTGGAGTGAAAAATGTACATGACATTTTGGTGTCCGATGACTTTTTTTTTTCTATTAACAATAAAAATATTTTTCTATCACATGCCGCAACTGACTAGTTTAAAAGTAGAACTTTTATACCCTAGCGGACACTTGATAAGCGTTGCGTCTCGTTCTAACAGCATATTTACTACACGGAACAGCGCGTATCGCTCACACACATCAGGATGGGATAATTCCCATAGCGATGGGAACAGTAGCGTGGTGTAATTGAAAAACATATTTTTTGTTTAATAGAAAAAAAAATATCGTCAAACATCAAAATGACAACTAAATTTTTTACCCCAAATGTGCTCAGAAAAAGAAATCCAAAGGGGTAAGGTCAGGACTTCTTGGAGGCCAGGCAATGGGGGTTTCCTCTACCAATGATACTGAACGGCAGTCGTATTAAATCATCCAAATATTATTATTATTTAATTTACCAGCTAGCAGCGTTCAGTGACAGAATTTCACGTTTAACATAAAGGGTTTCGGTGCTACGATTTTTTTAAATGTTGGCATGCTCGCTTTCCCAACGGCTGGATTTATAGAGGAGCCGCCATAGACAGACTAGACATCTGCAGAGAGACGAACGGTACACACATCGAAACACACTAAGGTACGAAAAAAAAAATTATCCTTTTCCACACATTTTAAGATCAAAACCATTGAATTACCTCTAATAGTTTTTTTAATAATAGTTTTTTAAATGTTGTCATTATTTTTCGATGACCCTGTAAGTGTGTACGTAGCTTAAGCTTGAAATTCATTATGTATATATGTTTGGTAAGTATTTAAAGAATTATTTGTAAATTCGATACCTACTTTTGAAATTTAAAATTAAAAAAATAAAATGAACAACACATAACCATTATCTACATATGTACGAACGTAAAGTATCTACAATGCAATGGTTTAACTTACACATAATGTACATGCAATGTTTACACAAATTGCCTCAGGCCTCCAAGGGCGGATCCAGGATTTTTTTCTGGGAGGGGCACAAGAGGCGGAAGGGCAAAAAATCAACAATTACTGTTAGAAATAACCTTGAAGTATCATACTTCAAGTTTATTTCTACAAGTTCAAGTATGTATAGGAGGGTTTATAAAAGTGTCAAAACAATAGAAAAATTAAATGTACCTATAATAAAGACAGTTTTCTGTACTGTGATGGAATCTCCACAGTACACAAACATACAGTTTGGGGGTGGCATGTGCCCCCCCCCCCCTAAATCCACCCTTGCAGGCCTCTGTATTCTGTCAGAAGGTCAGAATATTTCCACTTTGCAATAAATTTCAAGTAAATTAAATTTTTCTGAATGTATCCGAAAACTAAAAACTGTTTAAGTTAATGAAAAACGCTTTCCAATTTTATTAATCAAAATAATCACATAACTTAAAATTTTTTTAGTAATGGCTCACCTTACATTTTTTCTAACTAAAATTACTGATAATGAAAAAAAAACATACTCATATTTTATTGGATAAAAAATGTCTTTAACACAGATTTTTATGGCAGAAAACTTCTTTTTAAGAAGTAACAAAAACTTTTGAATGGTGATTTCTGTCTGAAAATGCTTTTTCTGTCTGAAATTTCTAGATCAATGAAAATATTTTCAGCTTACTTTTTCAACTCCCATCATGAGCTAAGGAGCTCTTAAACATTGCTTTTTCTGTCCAAAATTATGTTTGTTACATGATACTATTTTTCAATAAGAATTTTTTTTTTATGAAAAATGTCTGCGTTTTTCGAAGTTGAAATACAAGTGTTTCTAAAATGAATACATACAAGAATTCAAATGACGGGCGAAACCGAGTAGTAAAACCAGTATTTCAGAATTTTGTTTCTTCGTAGGGGAAGTGGATAGAATATCACCAAACATCACAGTCCGTAGGAATTTAGCTTAACATAAAAATATTACTTCCCTCAGGCAGACATGTCCTTTTATTTGGTTGTAAAATTATAAACAATCATGTCAAAATTCCTTTTTTTATACAGTATATAAAATATAATATATATAACTCCAGTATTCCTATAAGATTTTGTAAAATAATAATCTTTTGATAATCGGTTTTGCAACTATGGACCAATTTTTTGTATTTTTTTAACAATTTTTAATTCAAGGATTTGATTGCGGAATTATTTTGACAGACTCAAAAAACCAGATTTAATTTTTTAAATATCGATAATATATTTAAATTGCATGCTACAATTAAATAATATTATCGTTTAGGTTCCATTAATTAAGATTTGTACATGATTAATATAACAATTAGAAAACATTAAAATTCCAATGAATAATTATTAGTATTCTTTCTGAGGTACATAATTCTTTTATAATTAAAAAGAAAGAATTATAAAATCTTTGGATTTTTCAATTTGTGATATTTGAACCTAATAATAAACAGCGGAATGAAGATTTTCAGTTTTCTTCTCTGATAATATATATATATAACCAAAAACAACTTAAAAATAAAGTTATTAATTTTTGTCTATGGTAATAGCTATTTTTACATCAATTGTCTGTGGTTTATGGATGGAGGTATTAATTCCATGACATTTGATGACAATCAGCGCCATTGGGTCCATTTTTAAATGTGGTGCTTCTCGGTCCGTTTTAGCGTTTAATCAAATTGTGATAAGCTGTCAAGCATAAAGGTTATGTTTTTATGTTTATCAGCTGATGACATTTTGATTAAAAGATAAAACAAGCTAAAAATTCTCGTTTAACGTGGACTCTTCAAATGTCAAAAATTAAAAATGGCGCTGTTTGTCAATCAAATCTAATAATCACGAGATCTTTGTCCAAATGATATTCCTACAAGAAAACAGGCAATACAATATGAAATTTAATTTATTTTTATTATTACATTTCGAAGTGTTTTTATATAATTTGGCATTTTGATATCAATAATACGGATAGCATATGTATAAATCACGATTGTCTAAATAGATATTGATTCCATAATGCACTTAAAAATAATATCAACTGATTGTAGTCACCAGTATTTAAATCCAATCAACATAGGGTTCCTAGTTTAGACGAAATAGCTTGACATTGCACGAGGCAATACGGTCATTTTGACCATTCAAGTATTTTGACGAATTGTATGAAAATTGTAAATAATATACCATTTTGGTTAAGAATAAGTTAGTACATAGCTGTAAGTTTCATTGTTATGTATTTAACTGCAATTAATGACAATTAGTTTCAGATTGTTTTGTTTGTGGTATAGATAAAAACTGCGGTTAAAATCTATGGTTCCTACTTTAACAAAGTTGCCAGAAGTTAATATTTTTAATTAAATACCTATTTAAAGCCTCATTTAAAATCCTTCGTTCTAGCTTCAAAGGTCTTGGAATTCCCGTCATATTTGACGTTGTCATCTAAATGGTAATTAAAGCCAGTTTTTGAAATTTGATTGGTCCCCATTAATTCAGCTTCTGATCGAATTGCGATAAGCCGTCAAGCATAAAAGCATGACCATAATGCTTTTATACTGGTCATAATTTGATCAAATGCTGAAACGGGCTGAGAAACAGCGTTTAACGGGGATCATTGAAATGCCAAAAAATTCAAAATGGCTCAAGTGCTGATTTCTGAAGAATTTGGTTACACCCAAACCTAAGTTACATATGGTTGTAACTTCCGATTAGACGGTACTTATCGGCAGCATTATTAATTTTGGCACTGTAGATTTTAACCCCCAGTATAGCTATAACATAATTGAAACAACTTGGCCTATAAGTGACGTTAACTGTACAACACTGAGATTTACACATGTACAAAACCGGTTTGTAAAGTTAACTATTCTGCCTGTGATAAGTAAAAACACAGCATCTTTGTTGAGAATTAAGGAAGGAACTGTCTTACTTACCACAGCAGTATTCACCGGTAGGCAAGAGTCTAGGCATCATCTATAATAAGTATAAGTTATTTATATATCGGGTAAATTAAACTAATTAATATGATTCAAATTCTAAGGCAGTTAATACGTTTTGCACATATTATTTTTTATTGTATATGTTTTAGAAGTTTATATGTGTAGTTGTTCATTTGAAAGTATATATATATATATTTATAATATATACGAGTGGCATAGAGTATTTAGGTCCCAATTTCTGATGAACATTCGCGATGTGGAGGGCCTACAGAATTAGTGATAAAATAAAATAGAAAATATCTTTAAAGCCTTAAAATAGATTTAAAATATTCACTCACTTAAAAAGTTTTCGTAGATTTTTCGAAAAAACCTAATTGTAAAAGAATACCTATCTTTTTGAATACTTATCCTCACAATTTCAAATGTAAAAAGTTTGGTCCGTCAATTTTATTGCTTTGATTAATTACGTCTTAAGGCGACATGTTAAAAGAAATGATAAATAAAATGTACATATTTTAAAAATCTTAAAAGTCAATATTTTTGTCATATTAATAATATCTTCTAGTCGAGAACTAAAGCTGCTTTTTCCATTTAAATAAATTATTTAAAAACAATTTAAAACGCATACAGGTCTTAATAAATTTGTTTTAAATGTAGCACAACTGATAATACTACAAAAATAGGTGTTTATCAGCTGAGTAAAATTTTAAACACATTTATTAGCAAAGGGGTTAAGTTTATAGAATCAAATACAACAAAATCCAAGTTTTTTTTCTTCTTTTTTTTTTTAAAGAAAGACAAACATTCCCGGGTTACGAATAACCCAACAATGTTTGAAAATCTCCTACTACCACCACAGAAAGCCGAAAATGTTGCTTGTGTTGTGATGGAGGATTTAGCCAGCCGAGGAATCGAACACGCGACGCTCGGGTGGGACCCAAACGCTTTGCCCACTCAACCACTGTCCAGTCGCCAGTTTGTAACTTTATTTTAAAAACATGTTTATGTGTGGTCAAAACACTGATTTCAAACTCAGTGTTAGCATTAAACATAACTTTGACTAAAATCGAAACCAACAATAATATTGAATTTGGTGAATTGGTTCTATAAACTTCACTTTTACATTGAGAATACAAAAACATGAAAAGATTGCGTCAAATAATTTTCAATCAGATATTGGCTTGCATTAGTACAAAGCAAGTGCCTGAAAAATCACTAACAGACTCTTTTGATGTGAGTTTTTGCTACAAAAGTAACACCAATGAGCTGACTTTTGATTGATAATACATGTTTTGACCTCTGTCATATAAAAATTACTGGTTATTATTATAACATAAAGATTTATGACCGGTATTCATTACAAGTCGTCTGTCCATCTCTCCAAAGTCAAAACACTGAATTTAACATTTTGTATGTCGTTTTATTACATTTTTACATTCAGAAAATTGTTAAAAGTTATAAACAGTTACCACTGCCCTCTGTAGATTCAATACTGAATAGTTTGGTTCGGTACTTAGCTAAAACCTAACTTCATTTATGTGAATTAATCACTATATGGTCAAGCAGATTTCTCCCCTGCCAAATGAATGCCTGGAATGATATGCATTGTTTTTAATATACTTTTGACAGCTGTGTGTTTTGTTTTTATTGAATTTTATTATTATTCATGTGGAGGTTCTCCCGTAAGCACTTGTGCCATGGGTTCATTCTTCTCCCCTTTGTAACCTGGTTCATTCAATGAAGATCCGCAGGGTTGTCATTGGGTGTTTAGCCGTGCCTCCTGGTTCTACTGCATAATATTCAATTCCCATCAAGGCAGGACATAGATCAGAGGTGTGTCATTCCACTTACTTTACAAACTCATGTCCGATTCCGAGTTCGGCCAAATGGACTTAATTCCTTGGACTATTGAATCCTATGGATTGAAAATCCTTGAGTACTTTCTGCCGGACTTGCTGAACCTGGTGGAATGCCACAGAGTTCGGAAAGGAGTTACAAGAGTTAACAATTTTATCAGATTTGACATGGAATCGGAACCAATTCATTGATCGGTGTCATCGAGTATTGATTGTAAATCATCAAACACTCAAACAGTGATTTATTCTTGACCTGAAAAATACTGTCCGTTAAAAATAATAATAAACCAATACATTTGGTTCCGACATCAATTCTAAGATCAACTCCACACACCCTGTCTAAAATTGTTACCATTGTTGGTCGATTGTTGAATGTGAGTTCGGAACCAATGAGAATGAATCCGGAATCGTTCCGTTATATTTTGCGAACTCAAACGCCTTCGGAATCAGATTCATTGGACTCGTTTTGGCTGGAACGACTCACTCCTATGGGACACTTTTTCACATTTCATGCAGCTATTACAGTGCTTCTTCTTTGCACTCCTAAAAGTGGCATTTGTGTTTGGCAGAATCTGGTACATGGTCCTACTAACTCCCTCTGTGAGTTTCTATTCATATTGAGTGCTGTATTGGTTCTCTTTACATAAATTTTATAAAATGGTTATATTCAATGTTTCGATTTTGGATGAACGAAGTACACAATAAAAATGTTTACCTGCGAGTATACAAACTACTGAACTACAAAAACTACTAAAAGGTTAAAAATATTAAAATATTATTGCTTAATTTTTGATTTGTAGATTTATCACATCAAGTAGGATCTATCAATAAAATTCGTCACTATGATATTTTATCACTAATTTGAGTTGTATTTAAGACTTATGTGTTTAATGTCCAGATATTGAAGTATTTACTTGGCCTACACACCTAGGGTAAGAAATTGTACTTATGATAAATTTCCTGAAAATTTTAACATTGATTATAGACTTTAGCTCAGTTGGGTAGGATATTTAATATTTTCTCTGTTTCAGTTTGAGTTTTGAAATGCCATATTTTATTATATTAATATGACCTATTTTATTTATAAATAAAGCAAACCTCAACAACACATGTTGATTCCACATTTAAAAAAAATCTCAACATAAATTGAGGTTTAAAAAAAAACTTACAAGTATGTTATTTAGTTTATTAAAAACAAATATTTTGTTCACTAAATTTAATTTATTTTAAACTGCTTTTGGAAGAAATCTTCCTTTGTCAGTTCAGACGTTAAACTAACAATTGGTAAAACTAGTGGGAAATTATAAAAGGAGAAAAGGGTAGAGCGAAATAGAGCGGTTTATTTTATTTGTTTATTTTGATTTATTATTGCAGACTGTTGAAAGATTTAACCCAAAGTTCAATGGTTTATTCAGTGGCCTATATATACATAATGTTATATACCTTTATTGTTTAATTCATGAAACATTATAAATATTAAATGTTCTATCCAACATCACATTTTTACCGCTGTCGATAATGCTATTATAAATATTTGTGACAGCGGCAAAAGCAAAACTAGTAATTAAAAAACCTTATTATCCTAACTTTAATCGTAAGTAGGGACTTATAAAATTTTTTTACCATCTTATTCATCCGTTTAGCTGTGTTTTTATATAACGAACATAATATAATAAACAATTTAAATAAGTACCATAGACTAAAAATGATTTCACATCTAAAAAAAATATCATCTATCCAAATTCAAAATAATTGATTCCAGAAACTTCTATATTTAACCCTTTATCATTTAGAATGTATTTTTACCATTTTTGTAAATAGTAATGAAAAGGAGTTTGTTGTCGGTTTTTTTGCTTATTTACTATTATAAATAATGGTAAGCATACTTTCTAATATTGCCGTTGGGATAGTGTAATAACATCTGTACCATTAGGTAGGTACTATCAAATATTTTACTGTCCTTTTATTGATTTTAATAAAAAATACCAATTGAAAAGTATTTTATTATTAATATTTAATGTAATTATTTGTATTGGAAGGTACATTAAATTAATCGCTCAAACATGTGTGCACTGTTTTAGTTCTAGTTAGTATGTTTTGTATCACCTATTTGGTAAAATATATGTATTATATATTACTGAACATAACATTATGTACCAATGTTATTATTATTATTATATTAATGACATAAAATATTAAAATGGTGTTTTATTTGCATCTTCCGGTCTTCAAGTATCATTCTGGGGCGTAATGCTAGAAGGAAAGTTATCAATACAATTTTTATAGATCGACCGTGCTAGGAGTTCTGACATAGATATATATCTTTTTTAACCCTTTGATTAGTGAGTTATTTTTTTGTCATCTACATCGGAGTGAGTTATTTTTCAAGTTTTTCCTAATTTTTTGTAAAATGTTGAGAGCCACTGAATTATATAATACGTAATGTGAAATACGTAACAATTTTGATAAGAACATGTAAAAATGTTTGACAAATATATTTGTGAGTTTATTTATTGTTCTGTTATACGTGGTGGAATTATATTGTATTAAAATTGAAATTAAAAAACTTTTTAACTTTTTTCCACTTATTTATTTAACCAGTACCGGTTTCATCCTATTATGGACATCTTCAGGCTGGCAATTGACATTCTTTTGTTAGATATTAAAGAATTAAAGATTAAAGAATGTCAATTGCCAGCCTGAAGATGTCCATAATAGGATGAAACCGGTACTGGAGAAATAAATATGTGGAAATAAGTTAAAGAGTGTTTTAATTTCAATTTTAATAAATATATTTGTATTATCTAAAAATCATAATTTAATCGAAATTACAAACAAGGCAAAGAAAGAACTAAATAAAGTCGTACTGCCGCACATATTCGACAATACTCTATTTGGATCGTCCGAGTGCCGCCGCATACGTGCGGTAATACTTCTCAAAGGGTTAACATTAGCTCCACACGGGATCATCTCCTATGTCATCTTCATAGATGCTGTGTGGAGGATCTTTTTAGGGAAAGGAAGGAGAGGATATTCAGGAAAGAAAAAAAGGTATGAGGAGTAGGTATGAATCTGGGGGTCAATGTGTCCAGGAATGGCGGACGTATGAATCCATCCCTCCCACTGCGGTGCAAGTCGATGGGTCTGGCTGGAGAGGTCAAGGTTAGGTCTCGCTCAACCCAATCCGGCATGCCGTGCAGTAGGTGTGTATACGCATTCGCCGCCAAGACCTAGACAAACCTCACCCCATGAACTTGGACACCCCTGCTATGTCACCAAATATAGCGAACTACTTGGGGTTACCTATCGAAGAGGTGTTGATTATCTAATATTTCCGGGGCGGCGGTACTGTTACCTGCCTCTTAAATTGATATCCATGGCATTCAAATAAGGGACGTCGTAGAGTGCCTAAATCAAATTAACAAAAACTGACATTGGCACTAAACTTGTAGCATTAACCCTCCAACATCAAATATTTCTGCCAGTTCCAAGACGAAAAAAAAATTGGGAGTTTATTATGATGCTTTTTTATGATTACCACACAGGTCTCAATTGTTCAGAGCTAGTTGAACTATGGCATGCTCAATTTTGGTAATGTTTTGTGAGACTGAAGGAAATAGGGTGAGGAAGGAGATGGAAAAGAGAAGTTTGGCTACACAGATCTGCTGAGCGATTCTATATCTTTTGTGGGATCGTTATCGAGATAACGGACATGATGTACTGTCAGATTTATGTGATTTTTACATATTTACTGTCACATATTTTAGTTTAGATCGTTTTAAATACGAATTCCTGCAAGTATGCCTGATTATTTATTTATTTAAAATCTGACAGGAGATCACGTCTGTTATCTCGATAACGATCCAACAAAAGATATAGGATTGCTGGGCTGGTTACAAAATACATTTAAAGTCATTTTAAGCAATGTTTCTATTGCGAATGGTGGTCTCTCATCAGAGCAATAGTGTAGTCATAAGGCCGGGGCGGTAAAGCTGAATGAGGCCACCCCTTAGTTTAAGAAGTTGATGTAATTTTACAAGTCTTTTATTCAGTTCACACGGGCTTCTGGTTATGGGGGGCCTCCAAATTCCCTTCATCAAATCCTAAACAAGGCACCTGCCGAGCAAGGCACAAAGGAGTGTGATTTTTACATATTGACTGTCACAAATCACAATCTGACACAAATCTGACAGGGGACAACGTCCATTATCCATTAACGATCCCACAAAAAATACGGAATTGCTCGGCAGGACACTTTTAAAAAAATTTGTAATTTTTCTTGAATTTCATTTCTGAAAGATGCACTTGATAATAATGCTTTCACCAAATGTTTTAGGAAATTCGTAAAATTGACAGAGACAATCTTTCAGAAAATGATATAAAAAAATGTAATTTATTTTTTATAGTGTCCTGGTGCCTTAAAGCCTTGTTAAGGATTTTATCAAGGGAACCTGGAGGCGTTTGGAGGCCCCCCAGGACCAGAGGCCCCCGGGGCGGGGCTGCTCCTTCCGCCCCCCCGTTAGTCCGCACACTGCGTACGCAAGAAGAAAGGTAGGAATTGGCAAGTCACATTCTGATGTATGAGACCTTTCACCTCTTGCGCACATAAAAGTTACGAGTCGCCACTGCTAAATATGCCTAAGTCATTTCAAGCAAAGTGTCGATTCTGAATGATGATTTTTCACCACAACTCTATTTGAAGTATATCTGTAATTTTCTTTTTAACTGGAATAAAAAAAATAAAAAATACAAATACATCTTTTTTTATAGCTTGGAAATAATCTAGGAAACCTGCAAGCCAATCTCTGACGTTGACCAAAAGAGGAGAAAGCGAAACGTGGCATAAAATCCCAAAATTCAAACACAATTTTGACTGTGCGAGTCTTAAATCATATCGCCATTAGCTCCACACAGGAGAAATGTAATAGTTTGAAATGATAATATTAACCTCTCCACGAGTACGGCCGAAACGGTTCAGCGAAGCGAAAAAATTCCCACAAGAATATGGCCGAAACGTTGCCTCCGCGGCTATTATTCAAACGCTGTCATATTTAATGAAAATATTTGACTTGTAGTGGCATCTATGGACATCTGCGCGTAGTTTGTCGAAGTTTAGGAACATATACCTACAATAGCCACTTCACAGTTTTTAGTTTAAAAATTCTTTTTGCGTCATTTAGCGGTCGTCAGAGGAAGAAAGCAGTTTTTTTGTACAGACATATTTTTTTTCAATGTTGGTTTATTTTCGTGGATTGATGTCGGTGACGTTTTAATTCAAAATTTATTTATTTATTTATTTATTATTAGTTTCAATAGCAAGGTTTGTACATGTATGTATAATGTATAGTATAAGTATAGATTCTTTTTTTTTTTTTTTTTTCACAGACCTCCTCACTAGGATTTCCTGTTCTGAGGTGGATTGTTAAAGGATTGTTTTTAGTTAATCTATGATAATTTATAAAAAAATGAATCCAAAAAAAACTTTACTCTTCACATACAGTTTTGTTCGCCAAAACTCAATCCCGGAGAGGTAAGTACTGATACATAAGGAAAGTTACTACTCATTAGTTCAAATTGATTTTTACTTCCTATTTGAAAAGCCAGAAATTTGAAGTGAAAGAATGCGGCCCTGAGGAAAATAATTTTCCTCAGGGCCTATGTCATCTTTGAGGATGCTGTGTGCAGGGTTTTTTTTAAGGAAAAGAAGGAGAGGAAGACCTGGGAAGGAAAAACGTATTAGAGGTTGGTAGGAATCTGGGGGTCAATGTGTCCAGGAGCAACGGAAGATTAAATTCATCCCTCCCACTGCGATGTAAGGTGACGAGAGTCCTGTTGGAGAGTTAAAAAGGTTTCCCTCAACCAGTCTACAAATCCGGCCTGCCCCACATTACGTGGGCAGACTCAACCACTGCCAGGATCTTAGACAATCCTTGCTCCATGAACCTGGGCATCGCTGCTAACTCTCCAAACGTAGCAAACCACTTGGGGTGACCTATGGCAGAGGTGTCAGTTGTCCAATGAATGATTCCCGGGGCGGAAAAAATCATTTTGGGGAAAAAAAAGCATTATTATGCTTTAGATACACAGCCTGAATACGATTCAAAAAGGAATCATAAAGACCATTGAAAGTACCAATTAGAACGCCTTCAATTGAAATTTTCAATAACTTTGACGTACCAAATGTGCAACAAATATATGCCAAAAATATATTATTGAAGCTCTCAAAAATAATGAATCCTCTACTAGACCGTGTATGCATAACACTAGATCGAATAAAAATGATATAAAAAATATTCCAAGTTATAAAACCACATTTGGACAAAGAAACTTTACATACTTTGCAACAAAACTCCATAACATCCTTCCCCAAGACATAAAACTAATAAAAAATCCAATTGAATACAAATCAAGAATAAAAATATGGCTTAAAGCGGTCAATGAGAAAACCCTAGCGAAGACGTTAAAAACGACATAGAAGACAAATGAACTATATTTAAATAACTTTAGTCCGCCTCGGCACAGGACCCCCTAGTGAGGAGGACTAGGAAATACAATATTTTATACTTAATTTCACATTGCATTTTGTATGTAAAATTTTTTTATATAGTCGCTATAATAAAAAAAAAGATAAAAGTCAGGCTGCACCTCAAAAAAAGAATGAAAATCAAGCTTTGCAAAACAAACTTTTATTAGAAATTTGAACTCTGATCTGTGAGCACAATGCTTGAATCTTTTAAGTTTTTATCTTGTTAACTTCGAACTTTGAGTGCGTCATTTGTTCCTGTCAAAGATGAGTGTAGTATCTCTTATTTTCAATATCAGGAACTTGAAAAGTGTTGGATTTCTTCCAATAGGTTTTAGGTTCGATTGGGTACTAGTTTGTTTATTGGTTATTGTGAATATTTATAATTTTATATACTGGACAGATGTCCTTATTAGGCTAGTTACTAAAGGGTTCTGTCACTGCCGCTGATTGACAGCGGAAACCCGCTCTATCTACTGGAGTCTTCGACCCTCATCGTAACTGTTCGTGCCTGAGACACGAACGGCGATAGATAGAACTCCATTGACAATACAACTGCAGCTGCCATCTGTTGGGATGTGGAAGAAGTTCTTAACTATCGACATCTATTAAAAGAAACTGAAACCACGTGGATACAATGAGTTTCATTTATTAAAAACTAGCTGACCCGGCAATGCGTTGCTGTGGCTAACAAAACACAACGCCATCTACTCTGGATGGTTACCCAACCTTTTAACTCACACCGCCAAAACCTGTTAATTTACATACAAATCAAATCGGTCTGTTGCTCCAATTATATTATTGTAGCGAGTTCCCGGTATGCGTTGCTATGCCAGTTAATAAATAAATTGTTTCTCCCTGTGTGTCCCTTCCCATTCGTCCCGTTCCCCTTCCGCCTCCCATTCCTCTCTCGCGTCCCCTTCCCCTCTCGCTTTCCCACCACGCCTTCCCTCTCCACATTCCCCTCGCCCAGTTCCACCGTCCCGCGAACCCCCCTCCCGGGTTCCCCGATCCCCTCCCGAGTTCCCCTCCCCTCTTCCGGGTTTCCCTCTCCCTTCCCGCATTCCTTTCATTCAGTCCCGGTACATTCAGTTTTCAAACGGCTCGCGTGCCACCTAATGCAATTTTTTTTACACAAATTTCATAATGCCAGAGCTCACCAGTATATACAGAAACCTTCGCGGGCATGCACACATCAAATCCCCAAAGTTTTGATAAAATAGGCAAAGTCATTTGGAAGTTATGCACGTCCATACATTTAAGCGATTTATTTTAATTTGTATAGTATAGATAGATTATATTTTTCCTTTGGAGTGGTGCAGACATATGTTCACCGTTTGTCCCATTTTCGACTGTTGATATTTAGTGTGTGAGAGAGAGAAAAAAATAATTTTCTTCATAACTTTTTTTTATTGAATTTTTCCGATGTCTTCATAATATGTATTCTGCTATTCGGGGCGGATACAAATTTAACAAATCAAAGGTGGAAAAATATAATAAGCAGTAATTGTTGAATGAAACACTAATATATATTGAATCATTTGGCAGGTATAAGATAAGCCGCCATAGCTCAATTGGGAGAGCAGCTGACCGGCAATCAGAAGGGTACGGGTTCAAGTCCCGTTGGCGTCATGTATCTTTTCTCGGAAGATTTTTCAATGTGGATGAGTGTTTCAGGCTGATAATTATTGCTTTTAATAAATCAAAGATCATAAAAATCGGTCCAGCTATTCTCGAGTTACAAATGGTGTAACTAGCCCGACTTTGTTTTAAATATTAAGATATCTAGGTATTCATTTCCATTGGAAGAAATAAGTTAGCCCTTAGCAACACTCGCTATTTTCAGTCTACACAAATCCACATAAATTTATGCTTCATAATAATCGAAATAAGCACTTTTTGGGATTTATTTATATAAAGTTAATGAAAGACATATAATAAATTCACGAAAACTAGTTAATTACGTTTTTTACACAAACATGCGACATTTATAGGAATTTCATGCAGAGTCGTCTCATTTTTTGATTGAGCAGGACTTCTTAGGACAGGAAAAGCACAATAATGTAATGCGCTCTGCAAAATGTATGAAATCTAGGAATTGTATACAACTCGTAGGAAATGTATACAGTTCCGAAGCTATTTAGGAAATGTATAAAATATTGTTTTAAAAATTATTTAATATCCTGGGAAATGTACACATTTTCTAGGAATTGTATATAATTCCAATATCGTATTTAAAAATGTATAAAAAGAATGCTCTATGGCTATTTATTTTTGCAGCGAGATGGCACTTGGAAGTACACAATAGTTTATTTTTATAGCACAGACATCTTGCTGTAATACAGTAATGTTCTTCTTGCAAAGGCACCTTTTAAATCCTTGGCCGGTTCCAGTGGACTGTAGGTTAGGTTAGCCCCGCTATTCCCGCGTACCCATTGATATCTTAAATGTTTTACATTTCCGATTGCTGTTTAGGAAATGTATACATTTCCTAGGAAATGTGTCTAATATAATTTATTTCACACATTTCCGGGCGATTTTAGTAACTACATACTTCCTGACGGATTACACACATTTCCGTTAACATATATATTAATATATTGAAATTCTAAGATTATTATCTTTAAATACAGGTATAATCTGATTAAATTTTGGTAAATTAAGCACCGTGATAAAAATTTCATTAGAAACATTAAGGTTGCAGGTTGTTTTTGACAGACATTTGGTTTAGAAATCGTGCATTCAAGGAAAAATAAATAATATTTCTGAACCCCCCCTCTCCCCCTTTCGAGCCTTACGTGATTAACCCTTTGAGGAGTATTGCCGCACGCATGCGGCAACACTCGGACGATCCAAATAGAGTATTGTCGCATACGTGTGGCAGCACGACTTTATTTAGTTTTTTCTATGCCGTGTTTGTAATTTCGATTAAATTATGATTTATAGATAATACAAACATATTTGTCAAACATTTTTACATGTTTTTACCAAAATTGTTACGTATTTTATGTTACAGATTACATAATCCAGTGGTTCTCAACAATTTATAAATAAAAAGTTTTCAAAAATTTTAATTAATTTATTTATATAGAAAGAAGTGTACAATAATAAAGGGATAATACTAAAAATAATAAAAAAATGGACTAATCCAGTGGCTCTCAACATTTTACATATAAACAAATTTAAAAAATTTTGATTTTTTTATTTGTATAAAAAGAAATATATAATAATAAAGGGATAAAACTAAAAATAAAAAAGTGGACTAATCCAGTGGCTCTCAAACATTTTACAAATAGTGTGTTCAAAAATTATTTTACTTATTTATAAACAAGAAAATAATATAAAGTGCAGTCGTCAAGCACTTTTGTTCAGTTCCAGTTCGCTTCCAGGAATCCATCGTGCCCAGGGCATACGGCGAAGCAACAGTAGGGCGCTACCGTTGCTACTGTAGGTAGGACACGTAGGAGATGTTTTGTGTGCAGTGATTCCAAAATTCGTCCAGTGCAAAGGAAGGACACAAAATTTATGTATGTTGGATGTAATGTTCCATTATGTATGTATCCGTGTTTTGAGGAATACCACACGAAAAGAATATTTTAGCAAGTAATTTAAATCTAACATTATTCACATGTTGAGAACCACGGAATTTATACCTTATTTTTATTTATAGTATTATGTTTTTATTACTGTACATTTCTGTTTTTAAAAAATATTTTTATTAAAAAAAAAAACTATTTGTAAAATGTTGAGAGCCACTGAATAGGTCCACTTTTTAATTTTTAGTATTATCCCTTTATGACATATTATATTTCTTTTTATATAAGTAAATAAAAATTTGAAAACTTTTTATTTGTAAAATATTGAGAACCACTGAAATCATACTTTATTTTTATTTTTAGTATTATGTTTTTATTACTGTACATTTCTGTTCTTATACATATTTTAATTATTTTTCTTGAAAAAACTATTTTTAAAATGTTGAGAACCACTGAATAGATCCACTTTTTTATTTTTAGTATTATCTCTTTATTACATTGTGTAAGCAAATAAAAAAAATAAAAATTTGAAACTTTTTGTTTGTAAAATGTTGAGAACCACTGAATTTATAATTTATTTTTATTTTTGGTTTCATGTTTTATGACTTTTTATTGGGTACTGTACATTTCATTTTTTATAAAAAAAAATTTTTTCGTAACACTATTTGTAAAATGTTGAGAACCACTGAATTTGTCCAACTAAATTTACGTAATGCTTACTTATTCAATAAGAAAAGGTTATATATATTAATAAAAAAGCTCCGAAATTAACTTGTGTAGTAAAACAAGGTAAGAAGATAATTAATTAAATCGATTAAAAAAATAAGAAAGACTTGAAAAATAACTCACTCCCACGATGTAGATGACAAAAAAATAACTCACTAATCAAAGGGTTAATGGACGACCCCTAACCTGCTGGTGAGGGGGACTCTACTCCCCCGCGAAAGGGTAAGCACGGAAAATACCAAGAGCACATAATAACTGAAGAGGTAAACAAATCCTGAATTTGTGATATAACATTTTATGGCGATTTTTCTCAAACGCCTATTTATGCAATCCTCGTAACTTTGGAGCCAAGCAGAATCATATTAAGCAGGCGACAAAAGTTGCATGAAAATATTTTTTTAGATTTCGTTTATCTCTTCAGGGGTCCTATGGTTGATCGGTATAGGTTTTATCGAAAATGTCGGTAACTTGTAATCGTTCCCGAGCACGACTACAAGCCGCTAACGAAAAAATAACAATTCACGTCAAATAAATTAGGAACCCTTAGTCATTGTGAACCGTTACTTCTTCGTTAGCGGCCTGCAGTCGTGCTCGGGAGCGATGACAAGTTACCGACATTTTGGATAAAACGTATATCGATCGATCATGCTAGATACCCTGGTATTTCTGGCGCCAAATAAAATTATTTACAAAATTAAAGGTTTCAACGTGACTTATAAAAATACCTCTGTGCTCTCGGTATATTTTCCATTAAGGGGTCGTTCACGTATTACGTAACGCAATTTTTGAAGATTTTTAACCCCCCCTCCCTCTCATGTAACGCGCCGTAACGTTTTTCCATGCCCTCCCCTCCCCCTAAACGTTACGTAATACCCAAGTGACAATTTTTACCTGAAAGTCACAATTAAGTTACGCAAAGTACTGGAAAGTCGCTTAAATACCTTTTTTCTTGCTTTAATCGTGTATGCGGTGATAAATAAAACAAGAGATGTCGAGAACGAAAAGGGTTGCCAACTTGGAAGATTTAATTCCATAGTTTTTTTTAATCTAAATAAAGAAAAACATGTTACGTAGCGCGTTGTTTGAACCCCCCCTCGTAACGCACAGTAACGTTTCACAAGACCCCCTCCCCCAAGTGCGTTACGTAATACTTGAACGGCCCCTAACATGTACGAAGACAAAAAATAAAATTTGAATAATTCAGATCTCTCCAATAAGGACCTACAGTTGAAACATATGCTTTAAAAATATAAATTAATATGTTCAACAGACGCCGATTACGAATATATAAGTTTTATTACATATAATTACTTGTACGTAGAGTTATTTAATCTTCCTCTTCTTCTCGTACCCTGTCCGTTCAACGGACGTTGGCTATCATGTTGGCTATGCGGACTTTGTTTACTGCGGCCCAGAACAGTTCTATGGTAGACTGGTCAAACCATTGTCTCAGGATTTTCAGCCATCCAGGGCCCCGTCTTCCGGCAATCTTTTCTGCATTATGAGATGCAAAATCTCATACTTCTCTGGATGTCTCATCACGTGTTCAAGATATTGAAGTAAATAAATCGTCGTTTAAAAATTAATACAACACTATCTTAAAAAAAAAAATCTCTGCATCGGTTGTTTCTAGTTTCGGTCCACGCGGGTTTTAAATTCTGGTATTGAAAGAAAAAAAGAGTTTTGTTTTTAGACATTTATGAATCTAATAGAAACGCTGTTTTCTAAAGTATACCAAAATGAATTACTGGTTTTGAAAGCAGTTGAAAGATTCTTTCAGACGCAATTAAACATATTAAATTGTTTGCTCTTGTAAACAACAACTTTATATAAAACTTAAAAACATATTTAATTACACAGGAGAATATTAAGGGTAATTGTTACTTCACACTTTTCGTTTTATATAAAAATAATTAGTCCAAGATTAACAAACTTTGACAAATCTTTCGCAAACATACACAATTTTACTGTAAGTATTTGAAAGTAGTATGAGATAAAATGCTTTGGTGAAAGCACTGATTAAACAAGCGATGAAACCTGTGAAGAATCTAGTGAGAAATATGGGATGAAAACAGTGATGAAATAAAATTCGAGGTAATCTTTCAAGAAAGCAGTGATGAAACATGCGATGATTACTGCGATGAATCTAGTGATGAAACATGGGATGAAAGCAGTGATGAAATAAAATACGTTGTAATCTTCGATGAAAGCAGTGATGAAACGTGCGATAAAAACTATGATGAATCTAGTGACGAAATATGTGATGAACCTAGTGATGAAACATGCGATGAAACTAGTGATGAAATAAAATGCGTTGCAATCTTTGATGAAAGCAATGATGAAAAATGCGATGAAACCTGTGATGAAACATGCGTCGAAACAAGTAATGAAAAAATGCGTTATAATCTTTGGTGAAAGCAGTGATTAAATACGCGGTGAAACCTGTAAAGAATCTAGTGATGAAACATGGGATGAAAGCAGTGATGAAATAAAATACGTTGTAATCTTCGATGAAAGCAGTGATGAAACGTGCGATAAAAACTATGATGAATCTAGTGACGAAATATGTGATGAATCTAGTGATGAAACTAGTGATGAAATAAAATGCGTTTTAATCTTTGATGAATGCGATGAAACCTGTGATGACTGTAGTGATGAAACGTGGGATGAATATAGTGATGATACATGCGATGAAACTAGTGATGAAATAACTAATGATGGTGATTTA
Source organism: Limnephilus rhombicus (assembly GCA_929108145.2). Classification (NCBI taxonomy): domain Eukaryota; kingdom Metazoa; phylum Arthropoda; class Insecta; order Trichoptera; family Limnephilidae; genus Limnephilus; species Limnephilus rhombicus. The sequence goes on from OV815299.1 coordinate 15,580,195, forward strand.
GCAGGGGTGCCCGGGTCCATAGGGTGAGGTTTGTCTAGGTCTTGGAGGCGGATGACCCGGACACACTGAACCCCATATTCCTACCCACCCCTTTAAACCTTTTCCTTCCCAGAACTCTCCTCTCCATCCTTTCCTTTAAAAAAATCCTCCACACAGCATCCCCAAAGATGACAAAAAAATAATAATAAAAAATAAAATGCGTTGTAATCTTTGATGAAAGCAGTGATGAAACATGCGATGAATTCTGTGATGAAATACGTAATGAATCTAGTGATGAAACATTGGATGAAACAAGTCACGAACGGTGTGTGAGAGAGATGTACACACGTGATAAGGAACATATGTTTATTACCTTTTTCACGGTACCGTAATCGTATATCGTCCCGGTAATTATTACGTAAATTCCATTAGGCATATGGAAGGATTCCTGAAAATAACTGTTAATTATTATTAACGTACAATCTGGGGAGTCAAGCACATGAATTTTATAAAGGTGAGAAGGAACGGAACAATGTCCGATTCTCATACGAATAAGTAAGGAAATGTCTTTTTTGGAAAAATGGGGAATTTTTGAAACCACGGTTTTGATGGGATAGTCCTTTGTATTGAGGCGTAGCGGGCACCCTTGGATTGACTAGCAATATTCCAATACTCTGTCCAAACATTGCGGGATCTATCTTTGATGATGGAAAAAATATCAGACAGGGGAATATGGTTTACGAGGGTAACGGTAGGGTTAGACGCTCCTTGTTTTGCCAAGGAATCAGCAATATCGTTACCCACTATGCCAAAATGTCCAGGAATCCAAATCAGAGTGACAGTTTTTCCAGAGCTTTGAATGGAGGTTATCAATACTCGAATAAGACATACAAAGTGATCATCAGGATGAAGAAGAGGACTGGTTTTAAGTTTTTTGGGGGAACTGAGAGAGTCAGAGAGAACAAGAGAATGATCAAAATTATTATAATAACAACGTTTATTCATCAATGGATTTTATTACAATATTACATATTTTGTTCTTTTTTCATTGATTCTATTGACTAAAAGGTCACTGCTCTGCTATAATTCAGGATTTCTCCTAGAATGCAGCTGGTTTTCATCAGTGCAAATAATTTCAATAATTCATAAAAGTGTAAACTACATGGCATAAAGTAAGTAGAATACGATAATTTAAGAGCAGTAGAGATTTTACATTTTGTAATTTCAAAATGTAAAAACTTTTACATTTTGTAATTTCATTTATTTATGTATTTACACATATACGGCACAACACGTGCCTTTAACATAATTGACATACTTATAAATAGTACAACAACATGAAGAATAACAGTATAAATGTAAGTAAAAATTAAGAAAAAGTTAAAAAGTAAGGTAATAAGTAGTGAATAAAAGTTTAAAATAAATATATATTTTTGAATGTAGCTATTACTTTGTGGTAATCCATTATAGAAAAATGAAACAATACAACTTTGTATAAACCACTTATATAATGTGCAAATCCGACCGGTTTCGGAACAAACGTTCCTTCGTCAGGGAAAGCTTATACTAATTTGACAGTTTCGAACAATGTTTTATTATGGTAGGGGTGGAGCCGTTGTTAGTTAATAATGTAGATTGGGTGGGTAGGTATTAGTGTAGAGTGGGTGGGTAGGGGAACAAATCCATGATTGGGATATGACAATATTTTTATTATAAAAGAAAAGTAAAATTTAAGTAAATTTCCTTAAATAGTTCCTTTATTTGCACCCGGGAAATTTATAATATTGAAATTTCACTAAAACACGATTATCTCCATCAGAAATTGCTACAAAGTGGTTAAATGCATCGCGTCACGTGATGAATGAATGGAGGTTCATCCCACGCCTTCGCTATTCACAATCATCTGTCAATATGGAGACGTCTGGGGATTGAAGTCTAAAGTCTAAACACTTATCAGCATCCTTAACCAAGTATCTGGACATAAAACTGTACGATCGTAGATACATCAATTGACTTGACAGGGAGAACGAGCAGTTCGATTATCTCTGTCTTAAGCAGTGGCAGTGGTCAGTGGTGAAACTGAATGATATCAGTAATGAAACATGTGATGAAATCAGGAATGAAACATGCGATGATATGACTGATTAAATTGTACATAAAATCCGTGATGAAACAAAGGATGAATTCAATGATGAATCAAATATGCGATGATAAAACTTTTGGTGAAACCACGGATGAATTCAATGACAATCGGTATTTCATCGGTGATTTCATCACTGGTTTCAACATTGTCTTCTTTCCTTGTTTCGTCATAGGTTTCGTCGCTGGTTTTGTCACAAGTTGTTTCATATTTGGTTTTATCACTGGTGATGAAACATACGATGAAACCAAATATGAAACAATCTGTGACAAAACCAGCGACGAAACCTTTGATGAAACTAGGCAAGAAGACAATGTTGAAACCAGTTATGAAATCACTGATGAAATCATTGATAACATGTGATAAAACCAGAGCTGAAATGATGAAACCAGGGATGACTTCAATGTTGAAACTAAGAATGAATTAAATGAATCCAGGGATCAATGCAATGATGAAACTAATATGAAATATGCGATGAATTCATTGTTGAAAGCAGTTATGAAACATGCGATGAAACCTTTGTGGAAATCGGGGATGAATTCAATGATGAAAGCGGTGATGAAAACAGGGTGACATTACTGATAAAAATTCACTTATATTAAATATATCATAAATTTTATGATTAACAATTATCTCACATTCTCAAAACTTACAAATATTAAAATGGTTTACTGCTCTTATGCAGTCGGTGGTGCAGTATGGTGTAATCGCATGAAGAAGCATTTATAAAACTAACTTGTTTTCGATAGTAACATCACAAAAATGATTATTTTCATAAATTATAAAAAAACAAGTGATTTTCAAACAGCTTGTAAAGCTTTTTGAAAAAAAAAGCTTTCTTATGGGTTTTTATTATATTATACATCTGGGAAAATAATATAATAAGCACCTAGATGCAACACGACAGCTGCACAATGCCATTACAAGTTCCTGTGATAGGCCAAAAGATCAATGATTAATCTGCAGTCCTTCGTTTTTCGTAAGAATCCAAATTTTCAGTCGGTTCAACCAATTAGCCCTGTAAGAATTATGATTTGTTCTAAATTGCTACTTTTTGCAGAATTTCTCAATGATTCCCCTCCAACATATTTTGAGAATGTGTGTTCGTGAGAATCCAAAATTTCAGTTGGTTAGAAGCCATAGAGTTTTTCCACAAATGCTACTTTTTGCAGATTTTGTCAATGATTCCTTTTAGCAGATGTTGTGGGTTGTGGTCCTTTAACAACAATGTTGGGGAATTCACTGATATTTCTGCATTCTTAACTCAAAATCGTAATTTTCGCACATGTGGTTCTTTTGAATTACCTACATTAGAGCATTTTGTGGATTTTGGCTAGGTAACTTTATTGGTAATTCCTTCTGCTACGTGGGTTCGGCTTGTTAAAAAAATTATATCCTTAAAATTTACATTAGACATCCTGAAAATTAATTGATTTAAAAAATTCATATTTACAAAATGTCACATTTTTGTATTATTTCTGATAGATTGTGTTGTTGAATATATTTTCTTGTAAACAACAAATAACCATAACGCCGTTTCCCACAGGGGTAGGCAGCGAGGACGGACCGTCCAACAACTCGGTCCACGCACGCACTCCTTGCACATTCACATTCATACATACTCCTCCACTATGCTGACTCTTGACATGGCCCGACTCAATTACTCGTATCTGATCCACTTGATCGTGCCATGCCTTCCTCGGGCGTCCCCGAGTTGTTCTACCATTCTCATTTGCAGCATATATTCTCCTTACATTACTTTCTTCGTTCATTCACTCTACATGCCCAAACCATCTGAGCGTTCCCTTCTTAATCTTACTCATTACGCTTTTCATTATTTGCGGATCTCCACATTTCTCATTCAATTTGGGAGGCGGGAATGGGTACCGCCGCCCCGGGAACCTTTATTGGATAACCAACACCTCTGCCATAGGTCACCCCAAGTTGTTCGCTACGTTTAGTGATTTGACAGGGGTGCCCGGGTTCATGGGGTGAGTTTTGTCTAGGTCTTGGAGGTGGATGACCAGGACACACTGAACCCCAGATTCCTACCCACCCCTTAAACCCTTTTCCTTCCCAGAACTCTCCTCTCCTTCCTCTTTAAAAAAACCCTCCACACAGCATCCCCAAAGATGACATAGGCCCTGAGGGAGGTTGTTTTCCTTAGGGCCTCCTATGTGAAGCTCATGTAAAATAAAAAAAATTATAATTCTCACACGGTCATAGTGGTTTAATTTGTGACTTACCAGGGGTGCCTGGCTTTATAGGGTGAGAGGTTTGGCTAGGTCTTGATGGCGCATGCGTCTGCCCACCAACTGCATGGCAGGCCGGATCGGGTGAGAATGGTTGAGGGAGTCCCTTTGACTTCTCCAGCCGTACTCTCTCTCTCTCTCTCGGAACATCGCCTCGTACCGCAGTGGGAGGGATGGATGGAGACACTGAGTTTCCTACCCACCCCTCTTACCTCTTTCCTTCCTAGACAACTACTTCTTTTCCCTAAAAAGTTCCTCCACATAGCATCCCCAAAAATGACATAGGCCCCAAGGGATTTTTTCCTCAGGGCCTCTTGTGAGGAGCTAATGTAAAAAAAATAATGTAAACTTGTTTCTTTACTGATAGTCATAAAATAACTTTTGTAATACTTTAAAATGTCACAATAGAGAACTCCAGTCCAATTTTTTTTAAGAGTTAGTTTTAATAGTAAAAATAATTGTCAAAGTTAGAATTTTTCAAGATCCCCGAAAACCACCGTATGCGTATGTGTAGTGAATCGTGTGACGTCATCACTCACTACGTATAAGTTATTTTTATTTTCAACAGGTGTTCATTTTGTATGTCAGTTGTATGGAAGAAAATATGACAGATACTATTCGATAAGTTAAAGCATTATTTAGGTTGAATTATTTATTTATTATATTATATTTTTCAATATTATTACGGGAGATGGTATAAAAATTGTTTGAAATTATAATTTTTTTAGCTTTTAAAATCATATTTTCGAAAACGAAGCATCACCTGCACAATTGTAGGCAAATAAGATACGGCGCAGATCAGCTATTCGATGACGGCCATTTTGGATTTCGAAGTTCGCAGAGTTGGCCGTGGATTAGGTAGCATTATAATATAGCATATTATACCATTTTTTGGTACAGTTTAAAGTTTTTCAATATTTTAAATAATAGAGATAAACTAACAGTAACAATTTTTGATACTGAATTATTTAGGCCTAAATAATGTTTCGATAAACACAACAACTAAATCTTTACAAACAGTACATTTCAATACAATGATTGGTGAGGAGTGACGTCAGCACTAAACATTCAATAATACCAATTTTGCAGTGTGTTTTAACTTTAACGAGACGTTTAAAAATGCACTTTTTAATAATAATTTTTTTTAAACTCTTCTTTTAATATTATTAAATAAAACTTATATATTCAGAATCAGCGTTTATTGGTCTGTATGAACATTTTTTTAAAGCCATAATGTTTTTCACTGGAGTGCCTTACTGCAAATATTTTTTATTACAAATAATCCTTTAAAGTGGGGTCCATGTAAATTGATATCCAAGAAAGTAAATAAATAAAATCATAATCGAATCGAAGGCCGTCGACCCCTAGTAATTAAAAAATATTATTATACATAGTAGTTATTTTTAGTCCATGATAGTACAATTTCGTTTTGTATGTAATCAAAGATAAATATCATTTTATAATTAAATAAGCATTCCTTAGATCTATTCTCTACCAGGATGGCCCTTCCTCTAGTAGAAATTGGTTATTATTGAAACCAGAGTCGTACGTAGATACTCTCAGTATCGCCCGTGCAAAAGACCGCTATCAGGCAGTATTTTTGAAGTGAATACTTATTTAGCTACAGGAGCGTCATCGCAATTTAAATTTTTTTTCTCCGATCGCTCGAGATTTTTTGGTAATCATTTGGAATATTTTACGACAACATTAAAAATATCATACCTCAGAATTTTTATATGGAGACGTACAAACTGATTATATTGCCAATGAATTAACCTATCTTTTGTCGATTATCACATATTTGTAGGATTTATAAAAAAATTTATTTTAAAACCGTAAAATTCTACTCAATTACTTACAAATAAGGAAAAATTGACCAAAATTGGCCGCAAAGCAATCCGAGGTATTTTAAATAGTGCCATATTGTGGCAAAAAGCGCTCCAGTAGTTAGCAGCGTTGTGATTTGAATCTCGATGAAATGAAAAATAGCGACACTGAAGAGAGGCAAATACATACATCTATAGGATTTAGCCTGCGAGAGGATGAGATAGAACCATCGGTCTCCTCTTTGTGCGGTGCTTCGTAGCCCCTCCACTCTTGTCTATTTTAGTTTCCTGAAGGTTTCACTTCTACTGCGTGTGAACTGCACACTCTCATTTTTTGTTTTTTACATAATATTTCATGATTAACCGATTTTGCGGTGTATAATTTTGTTCAATGTTATACAGGGTGTTAACGGTCGTACTTTGATGGATGCACTATTCTGTATAAATTAGTCAACCATATCTGAGCTGGTCACTGAGTTACACCAAGCATATCAATGAACCTACTCGAATCACTAGGTATAAGAACCTGTACATTGTCACCTTTTAAAAACTTCAATTTAGGAGGCGGGGATGGGTACCGCCGCCCCGGGAACCAGTTATTGGATAACCAACACCCCTGCCACAGGTCACCCCAAGTGGTTCGCTACGTTTGGTGACTTAGCGGGGGTGCCCGGATTCATGGGGTGAGGTTTGTCCGGGTCTTGGCGGCGGATCCGTCTGCCCACTAGCTACGTGGCAGGCTGGATCGGGAGAGAATCCAGTCTCCAGTTTCTCCAGTCGTATTCTCTCAGAATATCACCTTGCACTGCAGTGGGAGGGATGGATTCATCCGTCACTCCTGAACACACTGACCCCCAGATTCCTACCCACCCCTAATACTCTTTTCCTTCCCAGAACTTATTCTCCTTCCCTATCCTAAAAAGACCCTCCTCACAGCATCCCCAAAGATGACATAGGTCCTGAGGGGAATATTTTACTCAGCGCCTCCTGTGTGGAGCTAATGTAAAAAAAAAAACAATTATCTAGAACACTCGCCAATTCCTCGCTTACATAGACGAATGATAACGAAATTTTTAATGTAACAATTTCGATGTTTAAAACATACTTAACAATTTTTTAATGTTAACAAATTATTTGTGATAATTTCAGTTTATTATTATTTTTTCTTAACAATTTTATCCGATTGTAAACCACTGTAATGACAGAAAGACTTTGTTGCAAACTATTGTTTATTATATTACTAACCCATGTGTAAAAAAATGTTAATATTATAGATATATCCAATATAAAAGCCCCATTGCCCGTGGGCATATACAAAAGTATGTAAGGCCCTCCGTTCATGGAGATACTTACAATCTACGTAATTGTGACGAAACCACAAGTACCCTGCTGATATACTACTTTTTAATGCTAGTCTCCGTACACGGCGCTCTCCGAAATATACTGAACTTGATCATTTTTCACGCGCAGCCGTGGAGTTAACACGCTGTCGAGCGATGTCATATGATATTTTTCCAACATCAATCCATGCCTTCTCCACTAAATCCTTTATGACGTAATCTGGTAAAGTATAGATATACATATAAACATGCATTTTTTCCACTTCCAGAACAAATCTAACATTACTTTCATGTTCCGACGCCATTTCTGTCAAACGTCAAACGAAAAAGTATCAGACACAAACCGACAGCCACCGCGTAGCGCCGTAAACGGGCACCAGCAAAATCGTACGGGGGGTACTTACGATCGGCGCGTATGATACGCGCACGAGGATCGAGTATCTTGTAAGTATCTCCGTGAACGGAGGCACTAAATATAAATAAATAAAAAATCTAAAAAACAGAAGTCGTGTCTTCATATCTACCAGACTTTACACGTGGCGTCATTTATGTTCACGCTTATTTGACCTCGCATGTTCTATTTCCATGCATTAAATATGTTCATAGCTAAAAGGAGCTGTATTATAAACCTTCTGTTTTCCAAGTTATGACTGCTGACACTAGTTGTCCAGATTTTCCAGATTACTCATGCAAACATTATTTCATTTCGCAAATATAAATTAAATCCTACAGTTGTTTTACACTTAATTAGCCACGAATCTCCCACCACAGCAAGTGAACGAATTAAAATCGTATCTGCTCTCAAATGTCAGTTTTCAGTTCAGATTGTGCTTCAGCGGAGTGAGACCGCATTGTGCGACACGCCAATATAAAACAGGCTTCAAAATGTGCTTCAAATGTTCATTAAATTGTGCTTCAAACTACTGCAGACAAACACAAAACATTAAAAATTGGCTAAATTAGAATAGTTGAAGATTTAAAAAAGGAATTCGCCTATTTTCGAACGGATTAATAATATGTAAAAGTTAATTAATAACGCCTTTTCTGGCTAAAATGTGCTTCGATTTACTGTAATCAGACATACAACATTTAAAATTGAAGAACTGTCTATTTATAAAGGGAATTCGCTACTTTTTCTATAATTTAAAACACCTTTTTTAAAGCTAAAATGTGCTTCAAGTAACAAGACAAAACATTCAAAAGCGGACAAAATTGAACTGTTGAACATTTAAAAATGGAATTCACTCCTAGCTTAATGCGTGCTTTCAATAACAGTACTTAATAAGATAATATACAAAACGGGTAAAATTGAAGTTGTGTAGATTTAAAAAGGGAATTTATCTAATACTTTACAACAACACAAATAAAATAACTTCTTTTCTGACTAAAATGTGCTTCAAATTACTGTAATAAGACAGTGGCAAAACTTCATTTAAAACGTAATTTCTAGAAGAAATTTAACATTTAAACAGCAAATGTATTTATTTAATCGCTGAGACGTTCGTTTTATGTTTCTTTTATCTTTCTTTGCATTTGTGAATATTAACGACTCTTAGATATAATTTATGACAATAATTATTTATTCACAGAGCGCGAGAAATGACGGAATAAATCATTAATTGATACGTGCGTCTGTGACGGGATGATTTTGCTTAGCAACTGGACAACTGGACACTTAAAAAGACTTAAGACTTCGTGATTCTTATCGATTTTATTCTTAATAAGATTCAATAGAAGATTTAAACTATGAATCAGCTAATTTGTCTATGGAATTCATTGTTTTAATTTATGATTCTTGTTCTAATTCAGTCGGCTTTCCGGTACATCATAAAAGCAATTTAGCGAAGATGATAATTTATTTCATTTCGTGTTATATTTTTTAATTTTTTTACAAGATGTGTGTAATGTCATCTATGCAGGAGTTTGCCCTTGTGTGGAGAACGTTTTACAAGGTTAACAATAAATTTATAGAAGAAACGCGAACGCCTAAAAATTTGAACAATAGGGTATTAGAAAACGGTTGCTGTCACTGTCGCTGTTACAGTGTTACCTCTCCCCCCGAATACTCAACATCCGAATTGCAGAATTGCTTGCAGGACAGCAAGCCAAACCGCCAACCGAATTATTATTCCGACGGCCCCACCAATTCGGCTGTCGGTTTGGCCTACAAACGATCCGATTTGCAGAGACCCTGCATGCAGTCTTGCAAGTGGTTCTGCAAATCGGGTGGTGAGTAGGCCTTCTAAATAAAATCACCAAAACGTTTTGCATCCCCTGTATTCAATTGTACTAGAAGGAAATATTTTAAGACACGTTTTGAAAATACTGGTCAATGTCTATATTAGGTATATTAAAAAAAACATTTGCACTTGTGTAAAAATCCTGAGAAGAAATAGAGAAATACCTACTGTATTGGAAATAGAGAAATACCTACCTTATTGGAAATAGAGAAATACCTACTGTATTGGAAATAGAGAAATACCTACCTTATTGGAAATAGAGAAATACCTACTGTATTGGAAATAGAGAAATACCTACTGTATTGGAAATAGAGAAATACCTACTGTATTGGAAATAGAGAAATACCTACTGTATTGGAAATAGAGAAATACCTACTGTATTGGAAATAGAGAAATACCTACTATATTGGAAATAGAGAAATACCTACTGTATTGGAAATAGAGAAATACCTACCTTATTGGAAATAGAGAAATACCTACTGTATTGGAAATAGAGAAATACCTACCTTATTGGAAATAGAGAAATACCTACTGTATTGGAAATAGAGAAATACCTACCTTATTGGAAATAGAGAAATACCTACTGTATTGGAAATAGAGAAATACCTACTGTATTGGAAATAGAGAAATACCTACTGTATTGGAAATAGAGAAATACCTACTGTATTGGAAATAGAGAAATACCTACTGTATTGGAAATAGAGAAATACCTACTATATTGGAAATAGAGAAATACCTACTGTATTGGAAATAGAGAAATACCTACCTTATTGGAAATAGAGAAATACCTACTGTATTGGAAATAGAGAAATACCTACCTTATTGGAAATAGAGAAATACCTACTGTATTGGAAATAGAGAAATACCTACTGTATTGGAAATAGAGAAATACCTACTGTATTGGAAATAGAGAAATACCTACTGTATTGGAAATAGAGAAATACCTACCTTATTGGAAATAGAGAAATACCTACTGTATTGGAAATACAGAAATACCTACTGTATTGGAAATAGAGAAATACCTACTGTATTGGAAATAGAGAAATACCTACTGTATTGGAAATAGAGAAATACCTACTGTATTGGAAATAGAGAAAGACCTACTGTATTGGAAATAGAGAAATACCTACTGTATTGGAAAAACGCCGCCCGCGTTTCCTCTTAAGCCGCCGCTACCCGAGTTTCTACCGATTTCTTACATATCCCCATAAAAATTTGAAGTTTTTAAACTCTTAAAAAAATATGTGTTATTATTGAAGATAACATCTAGACGTGTTCCACGCCGAAACGCAAATTATATGAAATTCCCTCGATAGAAAAAAATCACAAATTATGCTCCGAAAATTATTATTTTCACGTCTGTTTCAGTTATTTTACAAGTTATATGTATGAAAAAATTCATAGTGTTTCTTTAAATGCTGTTTTAGACAGCCCCTAAGAGATTTTTTCTCTATTTTAAACGAGTCGTGTTTTATTAAACATTTTCACAATTTTCGTTTCAATTTTACCGTTTTAAATATTTGCGCACTCTCTCTAACATTCGTAAATACATATCTCTCCATCTTCTTCTTTTTAAGCGGGAATACGGCGCCTTAAGCCGCGTCATTCAGAATTTGTATCGTTTTATAACTTATTTCTCTTGAACACATTAAGTTTTTAAGCTTCTAAAAAAATAAATGTTATTTTTTATACATCTCTACATTTGCCACGCCGAAACGTTAGTATTAAAAAAATCAGAGTGTGCAATTCACACGCGGTAGTCGTGAAACTAGAAAGTCGCTAGATGTCGCTATCTTTACTTTAGCTTGTTAATTTTAAAGTGGTTTGAAGATTTGATATTGATTTCACAAAAATAAAAATGTGTTTTTTTTTATTTCGTAGGATTCGAACCTCCGCTCGCTTAAAGAGGGCATTACCAGAGAAAACCAGAAACATGTCATTTTCAAATCAGATTTTAGACGTATTGACTCTTTTCCACAAAAAATTATAAATGGATTTCGAAAGATTGTTCTTTTATCTAGCATTCGCATGTAATAAATTTTTAGATTTTTTTAAAATTTTTAGTAAAACAAGGTTATTCCATAGGTCGTTGGCAGATTTGTTAAATTTTCAAAAAAGATTTTGTATTAAACCACACCCATTTCAAATAATATAATCATGCAGTAAAATAAATCAATACATTACCTAGCAAACGCACGTTTTAGAATTTTAAATTTAGTGTCAATATAATCATTAAAAAATATGTACGTATATGTGTTTCTTGACGAAAGTTGGTCCATTTGTGTATTTATTTGCGCACTTTCAAACTAATATATTTCAGATTTGTTTTAACATTTTTATTAAATTTAGACATTATTGAAAAATGATAAATACTTATAATCAAAAAATAACTACAAAAAGGACATTATTTTAATAGTTTTATCATCACGCCTTTCAGCATTTTTGGATGAAGGTATAAATTGAAGCTAATTTGAATTGAAATAAATTTGATATTGAGTTATAATTTTAAAAAGCTGGTACGGAGAATAATTAATCTTTCTCATTGTAACCGCCCTGCACGATCGTAAGAACAACTTTCGACGAAATGTGGATTTTCGTCCGCTGGCTGGTTAAACGCTCTTAATGTCTGTCTCTCTTGCCGCTGAGACTTGTCAGGCGCCTTGCCCACTCTATGGGAGGCACGCGCCGAGGTGCGCATTTACCGAATTATATTAGAACCGAGTATTTATGTAGAACTGAGTTATGACGCATTTCCGTTTCATCCGAATTTTAAATCACTAACGGCGCTAAAGAAATTTCACTTAAAAAAATAACTTTAAAAAAGTCTCAAGAGACCAAAATTACGTTAATATTTTTTACACCCTTACGTTAACTTTTTTACATTCCTGACGTTATTACGTCAGGATTCGCTGTTTTTTTACGTCCCATTTAAAGTCAAGCTGCATTTCCAATGTTTTAAATTTGTATGTAGTAGCTATCAGGTCTTCGATGGTATCTTAAATTTGTATGTAGTAGCTATCAGGTCTTCGATGGTATCTTAAATTTGTATGTAGTAGCTATCAGGTCTTCGATGGTATCTTAAATTTGTATGTAGTAGCTATCAGGTCTTCGATGGTATCTTAAATTTGTATGTAGTAGCTATCAGGTCTTCGATGGTATCTTAAATTTGTATGTAGTAGCTATCAGGTCTTCGATGGTATCTTAAATTTTGTAATACTTTTAACTGGCCGTTACAAGAATGAAATAAATAGGAATTCTTTAAAAAAATTGGAACATATCTACAGTCTGTCAAATAAGAGTAGAAAACATAGGAGGGCGCCACTGTCGTTCAAATGGCAATACTAAAAATATAATCATGGTCTTAATCTAAAGTTGTGTAACCTACATTTTAATTAAGAATTAAAAAGGCATAAAAGTGAAAAAAAATATTTTTTTTCATCCCACTGATCTCAAATTAGAATTGCATGTAGGTATTTTCGTTATTTGTTTTTGGGGTGATGTGCTGTGTTGCGCTACCTCCTTCTTTGCACTGCAACGCTGTCCATCATCAGAGGCAGATCTGTCCTGATGATGGACACTGCAACGTTGGCTGAAGAAGGAGGTAGCGCAACACGGCATAACTCCCCAATAACAAATAACGAAAATACTTTTGGCCGTGAAAATCTTAAAACGCATCTGCGTATAGGTATATTATTATTACCTATATCTTTACAATTTTATGCATAATGAAGAATAACGATATTGTAATAAAATAAAATATAAAGCACACTTTAGAAATTGCTCACATTTATTTAATATTAGCTTAAGTACCTACTAGCGTTGTCCAGGCTTTAGATCGTGTCTCTAATTTTATATCTGAATAAATTTAACTCATTCAGATCTAAAAGTAGTGTAACTAAACTCACCATTAATGATTCTTCCTTTCTACCTACTGTTAAATTCAAATTTATATTAAACTAGCTGGTCCCGGCATGCGTTGCTATGCCATTTAATAAAGAAATTGTTTCTCCCTGAGTGTCCTTTCCCATTCGTCCCGTTCCCCTTCTGCCTCCACCCTCCCCTCCCCCCGGATGAACGGTTAGCAATTCATAATTTCATGATGCCAGAACTCACTATTGTATATAAAAACCATCGCACACATCAAATCCCCAATGTTTGAATGAAATAAGGAAAGTCGGTCTGAAGTAATGGCGTGACCAAGCGAAACAGGCAAATTTGGTACCTAATACAGGTACATATTTAAAATATCAATAATTTTAAAAATCCCTAGACAATTCTTTTTACAAAAAAAAAAACAGCTGCGTGCTAAATGTATTTCGTCAAACTCGCGAACTGTCAAACGTACGAAGGTTTAAATTTTAAGTCAGAAATTATCAAATTTTCTTAATTTTTCTCTCCGTAAGAACCATCCTCGTACTTCAAGGAATATTCTAAAAAAAGAATTAGCGAAATCGGTTCAGCTGCTCTCGAGATTTGCGCTTAGCAATAGCGCCGTTTACACGCACACTTCGGAGCGACCGAGTCCCGCGCCACTTCAGGCCGCCGCGCAGAAAAGTAAAGACCGATAGGTTTACAGCGCAGTTCATTGTGAGACTTTTCTGCGCGGCGGCCTGAAGTGGCGCGGGACTCGGTCGCTCCGAAGTGTGCGTGTAAACGGCGCTAATAACAAAAAATGTATTTTTAAATATGTATACGGTGTTCTGCATTTTTAATGTGACTGCACTTTAAAATAATATTTGACAAGTAAATTAGTATTGCCAGCCTACAAATTTTGTAGTTCAATTTTTTATATTTTCTATTCTTATTTGTCAGACTCTACATAAATTAAAGTTTTGCGTTTTCTTATTCAGAAAATACGAGAGTGGGTATTTTGCTGGGGAAATTTACACAAAATACACAATTCAAAGCATTTAATAATATTTACAATAAATATATAAATTTTCGCGTGTTATTATTGTTAATTTTGCATATTATTCTTGGTAAACATGTTGATTCAATGTTTGAGTTTTGGGGAAACAGTTGTTTGCGATTTTAAATAATGTTCCGGAAAGACTTCCAATTTTCCTAATATCTGAAAAGTAGCACAAAATTAATCCATTAACCATTTGCGAGGCGGGAATGGGTACCGCCGCCCCGGGAACCTTTATTGGATAACCAACACCTCTGCCATAGGTCACCCCAAGTGGTTCGCTACGTTTGGTGATTTAGCAGGGGTGCCCGGGTTCATGGGGTCAGGTTTGTCTAGGTTGACCAGGACATACTGAACCCCAGATTCCTACCAAACCCTTAAACCCTTTTCCTTCCCAGAACTCTCCTCTCCTTCCTTTCCTTAAAATACCCTCCACACAGCATCCCCAAAGATGACATAGGCCCTGAGGGAAATTATTTTCCTCAGGGCCTCCTGTGTGGGGCTCATGTAAAAAAAAAAACCATGACAATCTTAAATAATATTTCAAGTGGTTCGCTACGCTTAGTGACTTAGCAGGGGTGCCCGGGTTCTTGGGGTGAGGTTTGTCTAGGTTTTGGAGGCGGATGACCTGGACACACTGAACCCCCGATTTTTACCCACCTTTTTCCTTCCCAGAACTTCCTCTCCTTCCTTGCCTTATAAAGACCCTCCACACAGCATCCCCAAAGATGACAGGCCCTGAGTGTAATTATTTTCCTCAGGACCTCCTGTGTGGAGCTAATGTAAAAAAAAACTTTAAAATTGTAATAATACTACGTCAACATTATTATAATAATACATACACATGTTTTAAAATTGTAATAGTAATTTATAATTTTTTTTTTCAATAGTAATAATGAGACATAGACATATTTTAAAATTGAAATAATAAAACATAAAGACATTTTAAAATTGTAATAATAATAATTCATAAACATCTTTTAAAAAAGTGAGTGAAGAGCTTTAATATACAAATGTGAAAAATTTTGGACGTTTTTCTGGACGAAGATTTTCATCTTTTGTATGAAGAACGAAAGGTAAGTGAAAAGGTATATTTATTTAAAAAATTGTAATTATTATTTTTAATTCATAAACTAATGTTTAAGACGAGATTTTTATGCATAGCACAAAGGATAACAATTATTAGCCTGAAACACTCATCTACATTGAAAAAATCTGAAATCAGAAGGACGCGGGCTTAAGTCCCGTCGGCGGCATGTATCTTTTCTCGGGAGATTTTTTCAATGTAGATGCGTATTTCAGGTTAATAATTATTACTTATTATAATTGTTAAAAAAATATATTATGTTGAAACTGGTATCAATATACGTGGTGGTGTTCAATTTTAATAATGTTTTTGAAAAACAGCCTAGTAACTTTATTTCGCTAGATCTACATCTGGAACATACGAGTATAACTTAGGTTTAAGAATACATGTAAATTGTATATGTATTCGATTTGGGAGGCTGGTATGGGTACCACAGCTCCGGGATTTTACCATTTATTGGATAACCGAAACCTCTACCACAGGTCACCCTAAGTGGTTCGCTTCGTTGGTGACGCAGGGGTGCCAGGGTTCATAGGTTCATAGGTTCAGGGTTCATCGAAGATCCAAACAAACCCCAGTTTGTTTGGATCTTCGCGGCGGATTGTCTGTCCACGTCCACCAACTGCGTGACCTTCAGACCTCTTCAGCAGGACTCTCTTCTTAAACCGCAATCCTCCACTCTTGGGCACGCTGATCCCCAGATTCCTATCCAAACATCACACCTTTTTTCTTCCCAGAACTTTCTCTCCGTCCTTTCCTAAAAAGGCAATTCACACAGCATCCCCAATGATGTCATAGGCTCTGAGGGGAATTATTTTCCTCAAGGTGTCCTGTGTGGACCTAGTGTAAAAAAATTATAATTTATGTATGTTATGTGGAATTTTTTACATAGGTACAAAATATTTCTATTTTTTGCACAAGTTATTTTATACGTAAAATTAAATCATGAAAATTTCACCAACATTCCCGGGTTAAGAATAACCTGGCAACATCTGATAATCCAATAATAATAATAATTTATTATAATGGCGAAAGTTTGTATGGATGTGTGTTTGTTACTCTTTCACGCAAAAAATACTGAATGGACTTTAAAAATTCTTTCACTAATAGAAAGCTACGTTATTTGCGAGTAATATAGGCTGTATATTTTTATTTTATTTATTTATTTTTATCTCATAAAGTTTTATTAGTTACAGATTTTTCGTTTTTTAGCTATCACAATAGGCTAATGCCTTTGTTGTGGTAGTCGTACATTTAATAATTTAAATGGGAATTAATACATACAATTTTATTTAAGCAGATAATTAAACATACTAAATAAAAATTAAGAAATACTTAAAATTAAGTGAAAAATAAAGAGAGAAAAATCATATTTTACAGAAAACTTTAAATAAAAATGAAAATTCAAATTTTTAAATACATAGCGCTGTCATTTTGTTATTTGTTTAGGTTCGGTACTATGGAGATCCCTTTGTTAGTTTAAATTCAAATATGTATAAAATACTAATCTATAAATGCGAAACTGCGTGTGTTTGATTGTTACGCTTTAATAGGTGATACGTGAGCTGTTTGAAAAATGAATGTGTCGGGTATGGTGGTTGGGGGGGGGGGGGGAGGATCGGGAGGGGGGTGGGGAGGGGGGAGTGAAGTGGGGATAAGGAAGGTGGAGGAGGCTGAGTGGGAACCCCCTCTAATACTATGCGAGCGAAGCCAAGGGCTAGTCCCTAATATATCTAGAAAATATCTGATATTATTATCAACTTCGATGTAAGACTTATGGCTAGTGACTTACAACTTAGATTTAGACGTACATATTTATAACCAAGTGGGTTTTGACTAATTATATTGTATCCTTAAAACTAACTATCTATTGCTGAAAAATAGAGACCTACGTACTACATATTACCATTGACGAAGAAGATAATACTAATAAATCTAAACAAAATATGAAAAAGAACAAGACATTGGAGGTTATCCATTACTTATCCGCCCTGGTATAAGTAACAGATGGTTACTCCTTTAAGGCTCTCGCAAGGACTCTAATTTTTTTTAATGAACGAATCTACATTTAATTTTAAACGAATCTAGACCTCCAGTGTCCCTGCACACGTTGTTGTCCCTGCACACGGGAGGAAGACACAGTATATAAATAAAAAGCAAAGCGCTGGAAAACGGGTCGGATTCCTCTCCAATCGATCGGCAAAGAACAAGACATAGAAAAATAAAAAGATAACGGCCGCAACTGGGACTCGAACCCAGGATCTCTCGTCTTACGTGTACAAGCGCCTTAACTAACTCGGCCATTAAGGCTTCTTATTTTTAAGTCAATCTCGTATTTAAAAATCGAATTTACCCCATATTTTGGCTGCTACCTTTTTAAATGATCACAAAGTTCTAAAGAACTGGTTTGTAACCTGGACAGCGTCTCGGATAAACAAATCCACATTTAAAAATTCGTTAGTAAAACACATCGTTATCATCGGGGTTTTCCACATTATGTGCAAATTATATGTGTTATACAGTTTATCTAGTAAACGTGATAAGTACTAAAAAATTAAAATAACTAAATAAGAAACAAATTGTAATTGAAAGGCGATTGCATATTCAGGAAAAATATTGGCTTAATAATATATATTGTCACCTCACAGTGCGATATGGGGTGATATGAGAACAAAAGAATTATATTATGTCGATAATTTGGAAAAGGCTGCGATAAATTCACTACTATTTTGATATTAAAAAGGGCAAAGTTCACGAAAATCAGTGAATTCTTATATTGAAAAGATTCGTTACTTTTAAACGAATCTTCACAAAAGTTGTCGTATGTAGAACTTAACTTAGCGAATCATTTGGGGTGACCTATGTCAGGGATGTTAGTTATCTAATAAATATGATTTTATAATAAGGAACAGCAGCGAAAAATATTATTGCTTTAAAAAAATATGTTCATGTACACCAATAAGCTGGCTGCCTGCCCGCACGGCAGCAGAGCGTTCTGGTCGCTTGCGGGCTCAATAGGTCGCAATTTCTGCAAACCCAGTCTGCCACCTCTTACCAGACCTGACGGCTCTCTAGCAAATACCGCCGCCGAAAAGGCTAACTTACTAGGCAAAATGTTCGCGGAAAACTCGACCCTCGATGATCAAGGTCGTCGGATCCTCATTGTGATTTTCATATGAAAAAGCTGAGGATCCGGCATCGGGATGTACTCCAAGTCTTACGAGGGCTTGATATTAATAAAGCTAGTGGGCCTGATGGAATACCTGCCCTGGTATTACAGAGTTGCGCTGCAGAAATAGCTCCTGTTTTGACGAAGCTTTTCAAAATGTCCCTGAAGTCTGGCTCTGTGCCCTCTGGTTGGAAAAAAGCGATCATTCACCCTATTCCAAAGAAGGGTGACCGCTCCAACCCAGTCAACTAAAGCCCTATAGCGATCACATCAGTTCTGTCTAAGGTGATGGAACGTGTGATCAACGACAAACTGCTCACATACCTCGAGAAGAACAAAATTATTAACGACCGTCAATACGGATTCCGGCGTAACCGCTCATGCGGTGATCTTCTTGCGTATGTGACGCATGTTTGGGGGCGGTGCCTGGAACGTTTCGGTGAGACCCAAACGGTTGCACTGGATATTTCCAAGGCCTTTGACCGGGTTCGGCACCGAGGGCTTGTCAACAAACTGCCTTCTTACGGACTTCCCGCATCCTTGTGTATGTGGATTACCCACTTTTTGAGGGAGTGGTCGATTCAGGCGGTTGCTGACGGTTTCACCTCTTCCTCGCATTCGATAAATGCTGGCGTCCCACAGGGATTGGTTCTGTCACCGGCTTTGTTTCTGTTGCATATCAATGACCTCTTGTCATGTGCACCGATTCATTGTTACGCGGATGACTGTACAATCCATGATAGCTTTTTGTTTGACAAGCCCCCAAAGGGCACACAAACTCCAATAGCTCGGAGGACTTTGAAGCAAAGAATGGACGGTTACCTCGAGAGTGTTTTCTCTTGGGGTAAGAATAACCTCGTCGAATTTAATGTTTCAAAGACCCAATCATGTTTGATAACGTCTAAAAGGGATCGAAATGAAAATCTAGTCTCCTTCAACGGAAGCAATCTTCCGAACAGGACCTCCATCGATATACTTGGTGTAACTTGGTGTGACCAGCTCAGGTACAGGGGCTCCATCGAAACCAGAGTTAAGTTAGCCTTTCAGAAACTGGGCGTACTCTAGAGGGCCCGCAGATACTTTAATAGTACACAACTGCTAACCCTGTACAAATCGCAAGTGCGCCCCACGGTTGAATTTGGCAGCCACCTCTTGTCTGGAGCTCCAAAATACCTAAAAAAAACCCTTGACTCTGTACAGAAACGGGCGGTCCGTTTGATAGATTCTCCCATCTTAACAGACGGACTGCAATCTTTAGAGCACAGGCGTCTGGTGGGAATGCTGTCCTTGTTCTACCGGTATTACAATGGAAGATGCTCCGAGGAACTAGCGTCATTGATCCCCTCGGCACCGGTGCATAGTCGGGAAACACGCCAAACACGCGCCCAACATTTGTACACGGTTGACATTAGTCACATGAGAACGGGTCGTTTCTATGACTCGTTCTTGAGTTCAACGGCTCGGCTGTGGAACGATTTGCCGGCCTCTGTGTTTCCTCCCTCCTACAACATGGGTCTCTTCAAGACCCGTGTTCACTCTTTCCTTTCCTCAAAAATACCCTCCACACAGCATCTCCAAAGATGACATAGGCCCTGAGGGAAGTTATTTTCCTCAGAGCCTCCTGTGTGGAGTTAATGTAAAAAAAAAATAAACGCTGATTCTGAATATATAAGTTTTATTTAAAAATATTAAACGCAGTTTTAAAAAAATTATTGAAAAGTGCATTTTTAGACGTCTCGTTAAAAGTCAGCGTCAAGTTGGTTTTATGAAAATGGTTAGTGGTGACGTCAGTGCTAACTATTCACCTGGTGATAGCATGTTGAAGTTGTATTGAAATTTGAAATCACGACTTGAAGTGTACGACGTACGCCATTCAACATTTCGTGCAATTGGTTTCTTTTCATACTGTTTATAGAGATTTAGATAAATAATAGTTGTTATTGAAACATTTTTTAGGCCTAAATAATTCAGTTTAAAAAATAAAGGTATCTCTCATTAGTTTATCTCTATTATTGAAAATATTCAAAAACTACTGCACAAAAAAAATAGTATTGCTACTTCTAGGGAGAATATTTCGAACAACGGAATTCAAAATGGCGGCAGTTGATCAGCTAATTTCCCGATACTATAGTAATTTTTCAGGAGTGATGACGTCACACGATTCACCATACATACGGTGGTTTTCGGGGGGTCTTGGAAAATTAAAACTTTGACAAATATTTTAACAATTAAAACTATTGGACTGGTCAGGTGCTCTACCACTTAGCTATGTCGGCTTACCTACCCGCCAAATAATTCAATATATACTAGTGTTTCATTCAACAATTACTGCTTATTACATTTTTCCACCTGAAAACAACCAACTTTATTTTTGTGAAAGGCATTGTTAGTGCTAAATCTTTCGCTAGGTGGCGTCGAGACAAATTATGTCTACATTTTTTGGTGAAATACTTTAACTTGTCAAATATTAATTAAGTCTCGTTTGCGGCATGTTTCTTTTCTCGGAAGATTTTTTCAATGTAGATGAGTGTTTCAGGCTGATAATTATTGCTTATAATAATTGTTACCCTATGTGCTATGCATAAAAATCTCGTCTTAAACGTTAGTTTATCAATTGAAAATAATAATTCAGATATCTTTTAGTGATATTACTATCATTTATCACTTGACGTTTAATTTGGGTGCCTACTTTTCATACCAATTTTTAATCTGTTTTGCGTCATTGGGATTAATGATACCTCAATGAAAATAAATAATAAATAAAACTATACGAACCCGAATTCATGCAGCCGGGCGAAGGGGTCACCTGGTATCGCCGGGTTAGGCAGATAAAATTTACAATCGCAACCGGAATTCAAAATTGTAACCAGTAAAAAAAAGTTACTGACAACACAGAACTTTCAGTACAGTCCTCACAAATAAAACAACTCATTCAAGGTTGTTAAATTATAAGGCAGACTGATGCTGATTCCATAACAGTTGATCCCTGACAGTTGGCCCCCGGCATACTTGTATACAATATGCAGTCAGTTTAGGGAAGAAACGGTATACCTACTTACACAAAATTTAAATTAAGTATTTGCCCTAAAAATGACCCTGAACGTCACTTTATGGTCTTCTAACTAAAGCAATATTACGAATGGTTTTTGAAAGGGGTTTTGAAATTGCATGACTCATTTTCGTTTTCATTGAACCAAATTCAATATGGAAAGTTATGACAATAGTCATTTTTGTAATAAGGAACTACAGTAAAAAATATTATGGCTTTTAAAAAATATGTTCATATAGAAAAATAAACGCTGATTCTGAATATATAAGTTTTATTTAATAATATTAAACGCAGAGTTTAAAAAAAAATATAGAAAGTCAATTTTTAATCGGGTAGTAAAAATACGCCGTCAAGTTAGCATTATTGAAATTTTAGTAGTGACGTCACTGTTCGACGTGTCGTGACGTCACCGTAAAGTCATTGTATGGGAATGTATGATATGACACAAGCCATCGTATTAATTTAATTGTTTATTTACATACTGTTTATAGAGATTCAGTTGTTGTGTTTATTGAAACATTATTTAGGCCTAAATAATGTTTTAAAAATAAATGTATCTCTTATTAGTTTATCTCCATTATTGAAAATATTCAAAAACTACTGCACAAAAAAAATAGTAATGCTATTTCTAGGTAGAATACTTTGACAACGGAATTCAAAATGGCGGCAGTTGATCAGCTGATTTCCCGATCCTATAGAATTTTTCAGGAGTGATGACGTCACATGATTTACCAATACATACGGTGGTTTTCGGGGGGTTTTGAAAAATTAAAACTTTGACAATTATTTTAACTATTAAAACTAACTCAAAAATAAAAATAAAAATGCATTTATTTAAGTTAGAAGGTCATTAATCATTAAAGAAAATTTAAAAATTGGATTGGAGTTCTCTATTACCGTGACGATCACGGTTACGGTACCGTGACAGCAATTTTTTTGGAGGGTCCTAATTCCTAACTCCCCTAAGAAGTAACTTATCAAAAAAAGGAAAACGTACCAACACGCTGGTGGTCGATATCTATGTTATACTAGCTGACCCGACAAACGTTGTTCTGCCATATAAATTATTTCTAGTGAATATTTTGATTGTTTATAAAAAATAACTATTGTAAGTGTGTGGGGATGGGATCTATGACAGAAAGAGGAATGGAGCGCTGTAGAGCAATTGAGTGTACGATATATTTTGTCAGTCCGTCTTTAGCCAACATAAATAAGCTCGATGGTTTGCCCACGCGAGAACATGATACCGAATGAAATATCAAAATGACACGACGCTTCTCGTGAGTGTCTTGCGTATGTGTGGATGAAAGTTCGATTAGGCGGACGTAGCGCCACCTGTCATTCAACAACATAAATAATTTCGTTCGTTCGGTTAAATTTGTTCATACAAAAATACTAAAATCGCGATTAAAAAATGGGAGGGTTAAAATTTGGGGTCATAGGTATTTTTGATGCCAAATAAAAAAATTACAATTTTTTTTTTGTCAAAAAATAGATTTTTTTTCTGGATAGGGACACCCTAATCATGTAGCGGTATGAAATATACTTTTTAAAACCTATTCTCATACCTACCAAATATATATAAAAAATTTCATAAAAATCGGTCAAGCCGTTTCGGAGGAGTGCGACCACAAACACCGTGACACGAGATTTTTATATACAAGATAAAAAAATATATGCGCAGTGTCAAAATCCAGAGAGGACATTGGGGAAAAGGTTGCCGCGCGGTTTCCTTTTCAGTATATTTTTTTTCTATTTATTTATAATTAAATTTTGCTATCAAGATGTTTTTTTTCCGTTTTATCATTTTTACATTTTCAATATTTTTCAAAAAATGTATTATTAACGCAAACTTCACTGGATGATGCAACTAATTAAATGTTGAATACCTCAAAATGTATATATATATAGGTACTACTACTCTATGTTTCCCTGAACGTAGATGATTATATAACGTTTACTAACTTAAGAAGGCAGTGCAAAGAATTGTCCAAAAAATGTTATAATGATTATATTAGTTTAATAGAAATGGAGGTTCATGATAATGTAAAAAAATTGTGGAACTTTTCTAATGCTCAGCGAAAAAATGACTGTAGTTTACCAAATATTATGCATCTGAATAACAATTGTGCGGACAGTACCGAAGGCATTGTCAATCTTTTTGCAGATTTATTCAAAAGTGTTTATGATGATAGTATTCCTGATAATGAAATCCCAAACGATATATCACTTGAAGAATCACTTAACCTAAACCATTGTTTTATTGAAATAAACGCTATAGAAAAGGCTATAAAAGCATTAGATACTAATAAATCCGCTGGACCGGATGGTTTCCCTCCAATATATTTAAAATCTTGTGTTCGCAGTTTGACTTATCCACTATTTAAACTATTTAATAAGTCTTTGTCGTCAGGGTGTTTTCCAAATCAGTGGAAAAAAAGCTATCTTACGCCTATTCATAAAAGGGAGATAAAAGCGATGTATCTAACTACAGACCAATATGTATATTGTCCGCTATTCCCAAACTATTTGAATCGTTAGTCCTAGATGTCATTATTAAACAAATTAATAATATTATTGTACCCAACCAGCATGGCTTTATCACAGGTAAATCCACTCAAAGTAACTTGATCATATACGAAAATTACATAACTGATTCTCTTGCCTTGAAGCATCAGGTGGATTCAATTTATACTGATTTTTCCAAAGCCTTTGACAAAGTAAGGCGACATATCCTTGTACAAAAATTAAGTATGTTGGGCATCAAGGGTAATCTATTAAGTTGGATTGATAGTTATCTTAGTAAAAGAGAGCTATGTGTGAAAATAAAATCTGTGGAATCGTACGTTTTCGAAGCCACAAGTGGGGTTCCTCAGGGGTCTCACCTGGGACCAATTCTTTTTTTGTTATTTATTAATGATATTGTTAGCATATTTAAAGATGTGGAAGTTCTTCTCTTCGCAGATGACTTGAAAATATATAAAACAATACGTAGTTTAGACGATTGTTATACATTGCAACTTAATTTAAATAAACTATATCGTTGGTGCATCATCAACTCTCTGTTTCTTAATATTAAAAAATGTCAGGTCATTCGTTTTTGTAAAATACGAAATCATATAATTTATGTATATTCGCTAAATAACGTAAAATTGACAGCTGTCACTCAAATCAGGGACTTGGGTGTTATATTTGATGAACAGTTAACATTCAATCCGCATGTAAATGAAATCACAAATAAAGCCTTAAAAATGCTTGGTTTTATATGTAGAACCGCATGCGACTTCAAGTCATTAGAATGTTTGAAAACACTGTACACATCTTTAGTAAGAAGTCAAGTAGAGTATAATTCGCCTATTTGGTCCCCCTTTTATAAAATACATTCCAACAATATTGAAAGGGTACAACACAAATTTCTACGATTTATTAACTTTAAACTAAATATTCCAATCCAAAATATAAATTATATCCAGCTGATGCACCAACTAAATTTGATTACGCTGTCAGATAGGCGAATTATCTCCGACCTTGTTCTACTAAATAAAATTATTAATTATAGAATCGACAGCCCTGAAATTCTGGCCACAATAAAATTATTTGTACCTTCCAAAAATACGAGACAAAATTCCACGTTTTTCTGTGACAATTTCAAAACAAATTATCAAGCGCACATATCCCTAAATCGAATACAAAATTTTGGTAATAAATTTGGTAATGTCGTTGATATATTTAGAGATTCCGTAGCAGTGCTTAAACGAAATCTACATAAACACTTTGCTGAAATGTATGACTTCACCATTCCATAGTGAAAAACCCTTTTTAGCTTCTATTTATTTCACTCTTTTCTTTTAGACTTTTAAACTTTAATATATATATGTAACTTTACAAATTAATATTGTAATTTAATTTATATTTCGATTATGCTTAAGTCCCTACTAATGCTGATTAATTTCAATCCCGTTATTTTTGTTTGTAAGTACAAAAAAAAAACTGTTCTCCATAATGGTATTCTATATTATTTGTAAAACATTTATGTAGGTACTACACATATAATAATTATTTTATTCATATATGTACTTAAACTTTTATATGCCATATAGTTAATGTAATAATACTAATAACAATGTATGTAAAAGCCCAATGGGCGTTTAAATAAATAAATAAATAAATAAATAAAATAAAATAAATTTGTCAATAAAGATTTAAAAAATCAGAGTGTGCAATTCACACCCGGTAGAAGTGAAACCTTCAGAAAACTAAAGTAGACAAGAGTGAAGAGACTACGAATCACTTTGTTTATCAATGTGAAGAATGATTTTTTCCATATTTTTGTCGTCAAATTCCAGTTCACCTTTTCCTATACATTTGGTCATCTTATTAGTATTTGTGTTTTCTTCTTCGGAGTCACTATATGTCACTTTCTTCTGTTTTTTCTTTGCCTGTTGATTTTGGAGTGGTTTGAAGATTGGATATTAATTTTACAAAAATAAAAACTTTTTTTTTTTGGATTTAGTAGGATTTGTTTCACGGTTCGCTGAATGTCTGACCGCTAAGATTAGTCAGGCCTTTTATACCACTACACTAAAGAAGAGTACACTACACAAATGGGGTAAGGTTTGGTCTAGGTCTTGGAGGCGGATGACCAAGGCACACTGAACCCCAGATTCCTACCCACCCCTTAAATCCTTTTCCTTCCCAGAACTCTCCTCTCCTTCCTTTTCCTAAAAAAAAAACCTCCACACAGCATCCCCAAAGATGACATAGGCCATGAGGAAAATTATTTTCCTCAGCGCCTCCTGTGTGGAGCTCATGTAAAAAAAAAGAAAAAAAGAGGGTCTTGGGACCGTGGATTTATCGCATTACATTGGAACCGTGAAATAAATAAATATTTTATTGCTACCTCATTCTCTCGCAGGCCCTATAGATGTATGTGTTTGTCTCTTTTTAGTGTCGCTCGTTTTCGTTTCATCGAGTTTTAAATCACAACGGTGCTTAAGAAGTTTTCACTTAAAAAAATAACATTATAATAGTACTCGTATATTAATATTGCAAACCCCATGTATCTTTTAATAAAAATCCCATTAAAAGATAATTACTAAGCTAAATGAATTATAATATATGACAAGTAGTAACGTGGGGGTTCCTCCCCATGCGGGCAAGCAGATGAATGGACTTCCCCTCGCGGTGTGGGCTCCACTAGTGTGGGAATTGAACCCCCATGCGGGTACTCTGTAGTCGGTTAGTGTAACAGTAACCTACAGGATATGCATGCAAAATTAATTAGCAGGGTTATTATATTATAATGGGAGATATGAATTGTTTGAGTGGCATCCTGGAGTAAAATCGCGAATAGAATATTCACAGATTAATAATGTGACAATATTTAAATTCCTACTAGATAACATTAATTAAAAAAATATATATATTGTGTAATTTTTTTTTATACGTTTATCTAGTTTTTAATTTTACAATATTTCATCTTACAAATCTTTCAAAACTGATCAATCAGTTTGATTGTAAGAAATCCCTCATTTTTCCTATTTAATTAATATTATATACTTTTAAGTTTTACATAGTACCTAATTACTTTAAAGTAAGGTACTTAATATTAAAATACTAATAATTATAAAATTCTAAATATTATAAAGTACCATATTATGAATATGAACCAAATTCATTTTTAGAAAATGAATTTTATAAAATTTTTTAAAATAATATCGTACAAAATCATATATGTATTTAATAAAACATATGATTTTGTAGGATTTTGCTTTATTTACTATGGCTTCATCTTAAAGGTCGTTTTTGGTCATGAATACCTTATCAGAAAAGAGGAGCTCTTGTGCCTGATGAGGGAGCCACGATTCTTACTTAGGTTGTAAGTTAAGTTGTTGTTTTGTACAAAATATTTCCTTATTACTGTAAGTTTTTTTTTTAAAATTGTTTAATTTTATTTATTTGTTTTGATTGGTTGATGATACAGCGTAATTCAGAAGGAAGGTTATTGTAGTTTTTTATGGCTTGGAAAATATATGATTTTGCATTTGAGTTGTTTAAAATTAGGTGTAATAAATTGGCTTCCATTTCTCATCAGTATTTTTTTCTTTACACATTTTTATAATGGAAGCTAGCTTGAATATGTCATCGACATTTGGTACTGGAAACAATTTAAAAAGTGATTCTGTTGAGAAGGTACATTTTTTTAAATATTACTTTATGGTGGGTTTCTTCATTTACTTGCAATGCTAATTGTAAAAGTGCTTTGCAATGCTAATTGTAAAAGTAAACGGTCAAATGCATAGAAATTAGCATTGCATTTAGCATTCTCGGTAAATGAAGAAACCCACCCTTAATGATGATTCTTTGCGAAACTTTTACCGAGTTTAGATTGTTTTTGTAAGATCCTCCCCAACCTATAATTCCGTAGGTAAGTAAAGAATGAACAAGGGCATAGTACACATTTTAGTATTAGATATGATTTGAGATTTATCAGAAAATTAGTAATATTGAAGTGAGCAAATGTACCGCGGTATGAAGTTTTGGAATTGGCTCCCGGAGGCAAATCAAAGACGTAATGAGGTCCAATTTGTACCAAATTTAGGATTCAGTATAAGAGCGGCTTAAGTCAATTTTTTTTAATGATTGTGCGATCTTCACTCCGCAGGCTCACTTGGGAGGCGAGTATGGGTACCGCCGCCCAGGGAACTATTTATTGGATAACCAACACCCCTGCCATAGTGGGTAAGTGCCATTTTTTTTTACATTAACTCCATCCCGAAGTGGTTTGCTACGTTTGGTGACGCAGGTCTTGGCGACGAATGCGTTTGCCCACCTACTGCGTGGCAGGCCGGATCGGGAGAAACTGGTTGATCTAGACTTCTGCAGCCGGACTCTCGATACGGCTCGCACCGCAGTGGGAGAGATGGATTCTTACAATCGTCACTCATGAAGACATTGACCCCCCAGATTCCTACTCAACCCTCGTACATTTTCCTTCCCAGAACTTCCTATAATTCACTTTCCTGAAAAAACCCTCCACGTCCACTTAGCATCCCCAAAAGTGACGAAGACCCTAAGGGATTTTTTTTTCAGGGTCTCCTGGGTGGAGCTAATGAAAAAAAAGTCAACGAATTCAAATTCAAACGAATTCAAATTCAATTTCCAATGAATTCGAATTCATACAAAATCAAATTCAAACAATTTCGAATTCAAATTCAAACGAATTGAAATCACGTTCATGTGGACAACGCCCACCTAAAACCCATTGAAAATTACTAACATATATTTCAAACATGAAGAATTTTTTTTAGTAGGTACGAAATAAGTCTTGACTTAATCAATTTGATTGAAGATGTATATTTTATGGTAAAAAATATTTTTTTAAACTTTACAACAAAAAATCTAACGTAGGTACTTGAACCTCTATGTATGTGAAGTAATAATGCCATTTCGCCCAACAAAGCGTTCCCGAATCTTCTGACCTTAATTCGCCGTCGACCAAGCCAACACACTCCTCCAACAATACACACAACACACTATACACACAACATACAGAATACACACAGCACACAGGATACACACAACACTCAAGAACACACGACAACACCAAACGGAGGGAGCATTGACCGATTGACATTCGTCCAAACAGTCCAAACGCCATGGAAACGACATTTTGCACAAGGGTACTGCAGATATTGACAGAGAAAGCTGAGAAGTTATTCAACCTTCCTCAACCCATTTAATTAAACAAAAATGTTACAACAAATATCCAATCGTTGAAGACAACATTAGCGACTCTCAATCGAAAATTTGACTTAACAGAAAATTCCGGAAAAGAAACGGTCGCATATGGATAATTCGGGAGAAAGCACGTATAAAAAGTTATTGGCGCATAGTCACACATCAAGATTTACCGAAAATAAAGGCCTAAAAATACCACGAATATCAAATAAGTATGGTAGCAGAATGGTCGAATATATGATACCTTTGATTTATAACATATTGAATCAAAACATTAATATAAAAAATAATGAGGAACCCTGCCATAAACTGACAAAAAAGTGGTTAATAAATTAACAACATATATATCTTTGTTGTTTGTTTTTGGGGTGTTATGCCGTGTTACACTACCTCCTCCTTTAGCCAACGTTTCGGACAGCGTTACAGTGTCCATCATCAGGGCAGATGTGTAAATGTTAGTGGTAAAATGTGTGCTTAAGTACTTCAAAGCAATACCGAGTTGCCAGCTCCACTCCACTGCGAGCTGGAATTACAGTAAACTTGAAGATGGTTTTCTGCATTTAGCTTTGGTGTAGCCGTCAATTACCGGATACCAAGAACTATTGAGCTTAGCTCCGTCGTCTCTATTAATGTTAATAGGATTTTTATAAATTTCAATTACCTCTGTAATTAGGCGTGCTCTATAAGTTTTGGGTCTTCCCAGGACTTCAGGAACAAATCCAAAGTAATGACCGGTTTCAATTAGATGCTCGGCGATTGCCGATTTGTCAGGGTGGCCAAGTTTACACGCTCGAAAGTGTTCCGATATCCTTTTAGAGATCGTCCGCTCTGTTTGGCCCACATAGACCTTATCACATCCGGAACATCTGAGTTTATATACTCCATCTGTTTCCAGAGAAAACTTGGTCTTTGCAGACCTCAGTAGGTCTTGTATTTTGGTCGTACATATATATCTATCCTAAATATTATATTAGGTATTAATATTGTAACTTAAGCTAATGTGTGTTGTGTAATAATATTAAATGGTAGAACCTACAGACAAGCTGATCTGTCACAGCTTTGTGGGACTACCCATATCTTATATTGTATTAGATGTAATTATATTCAATTTAATAAATAATAAAAAATAAAATAAAAATGAACTCAGGACTTTCCGGGACTCTGTTCTACCATTGAGCTAATTTGACCCCATCCCCCGACTCAGAACTACACAAATTATCTTCATTTTCTTAACACATATATTTTTATTGCCTGCTATGTTATGTATGATTTGCAAACTTATTCCAGAACTAAATGTATTCTAGATAGTATATTGGATAAATGTATCTACTTTTATTTTATGTGCGTCATCTATTGACTTATTTGAGTCTAGGATGTATGTATTACTTATTTTTGGAATTACTTAATGAGTAAAACCTCTTATTTAATCAATGAAGACAGTATTACCTCTCACTCGATAAATGCTGGCGTCCCGCAGGGATCGGTTCTGTCTCCAACTCTGTTTTTGTTGCACATCAACGACCTTTTGTCATGTGCACCAATTCACTGCTACGCGGACGACAGTACAGTTCATGATAGCTTTTTGTTTGACAAGCCCCCAAAGGGCTCACAAACTCCAACAGCTCGTAAGGCTTTGAAGCAAAGAATGGACGGTTACCTCGAGAGTGTTTTCTCTTGGGGTAAAAATAATCTCGTTGAATTTAATGTTTCAAAGACCCAATCTTGTCTGATTACGTCTAAAAGGGATCGCAATGAAAATCTAGTCTCTTTCAACGGAAGCAATCTTCCGAACAGGCCCTCCATTGATTTGCTTGGTGTAACCCTAAGTGACCAGCTCAGGTATGGGGGCTCCATCGAAGCCAGAGTAAAGTTAGCCTCTCAAAAACTGGGCGTACTGTACAGGGCCCGCAGATACTTTAAAAGTACACAACTGCTAACCCTGTACAAATCGCAAGTGCGCCCCACGGTTGAATTTGGCAGCCACCTCTGGTCTGGAGCTCCAAAATACCTGAAAAATACCCTCGACTCTGTGCAGAAACGGGCGGTCCGTTTGATAGATTCTCCCATCTTAACAGACGGATTGCAATCTTTAGAGCACAGGCGTCGGGTGGGAATGCTATCCTTGTTCTACCGGTATTACAATGGAAGATGCTCCGAGGAACTAGCATCATTGATCCCTTCGGCACCGGTGCATAGTCGGGAAACACGCCAAACGCGTGCCCAACATTTGTACACAGTTGACATTAGTCACATGAGAACGGGTCGTTTCTTCGACTCGTTCTTATGTTCAACAGCTCGGCTGTGGAATGATTTGCCGGCCTCTGTGTTTCCTCCTTCCTACAACATGGGTCTCTTCAAGACCAATGTTCATTCCTTCCTCTCCTCAAAAAGACCCTCCACACAGCATCCCAGATGACATAGGCCCTGAGGGAAATTATTTTCCTCAGGGCCTCCTGTGTGGAGTTAATGTAAAAAAAAAAAAAAAAATTAGCAACTCTCAAACGAAAATTTGAAAATCAGAAAAAGATACGGTTGCATCTGGGAATTGAACTCAGGACCTTGGCTTGGGGATCTGATTACAATTTGAGGTTTTACTCATTAAGTTAATCCAAAATCAAAAAAAAAAAAAAACAAAATTCAATTGGGACGTTATAGAAATTACATATTGCAAAGGTGTATTTCATTCACTAGTAGAGAATTAGTTGGATTGGCTTAGAATCCGTCTTTTACGGACCAGCATATTCTTCAACAGTGATCAACTGCCAACCCTATATAATAATAATAATAAAAACGTTTATTCATCAATAGGCTTTTTACAGTATTAATACATTTTGTTCTTTTATCATTGAGTCTATTGATGAAAAGATCACTGCTAGGCTACAATTCAGGATTTCTCCTCGAATGCCGCTGGTTTTCAGCAGTGCCTTCTAATGTACTTAAATCTTATGTACATTATTTAACAATTGAATTTGAGAACCACAATGGTCTGGAACCCCAAAACATCTGATAAACCTACTTGATTCTGGCGGTCCGGACCGATTACCATCTCTAATTCACGCAATTTAGGAATGCTGATTCTATTCTACCGGCATTTCAACGGAGCCTGCTTGAAAGAGCTAGATTGATCGCTGGGCACGAGCGGAACACCCGCTCATAGTTGATGTTGGCTTCGTGAGAACGGGTAATTTCGACTGATATACAATCGGATCGCCGTGCAAATTATATTTTGCACGGGTTCGCAGTTATACCATGAGATAAAGGTCAATATTTATTCATAGTTCTATTAATATCAGATTGATCTTGGCTCCCAAAGGTGCCGTATTAATATATCTATATATAGTATAGCACCCGGTCATGTAATAGCACGTAACCCAGAAAGTTAGAATCGAAACTATGTATCTGGGTCGTTATTTGACCCCGGCTGACCCCTTCCAGTTGAATCTTCGAATCTTGACATTCACAACGTTAACACAATTACTCCTATGAAGGGCATTGACTAATAAAACACTACACGTGTTTAAGTTTAAATGTGTTGTGTTATTAAACGGCAAATCATCCTTTGCAATATTTGTGCGTTGTTCATCAATGATAATTTTTATGCTGTGTTTTTAGTTTTAGATGTCAGTATCTTATTTTATTATTTGTTATTTGCTCTATTATTTTTATTCTCTTTGGTATGGTCCGAGAGTTAAAAGTGGTTGTTACAACATAGGGGTGCTGACATTTTGCAAACATTTATTAGCATTCTTCTAATCTATCTATCTTCTATACAAATAAAAATGAATTGCCGAAATGTATGTACGCGCATAACCTCCGAACGATTGCACCAAATTGGATAATTCTTCTTTTTTGTGTTCGTTATTGTCAGGACAAGGTTTGTATAAAACTACTGGTGAGCTCTGGCGTTATAAAATTTGTATAATAATTGCAATAGGTGGCTAGCGAACTGTTTGAAAACTGAATGTACCGGGATTGAATAAATAAAATGTGGGAGGGGGGATGGGAACTCAGGTAGGGGGTTCCCGGGGGGGGGTAACCTGGGAGGGGGGAGGGGAACTTGGGAGGGGGGTTGGAGGGACGGGGGGAGGGGGGAGTGAAGTGGGGAGAGCAAAGGTGGAGGAGGCGGAGTGGGAATGCGAGAGGGGAAAGGGACGCGGGAGAGGAAGGGGAGGCGGAGGGGGAACGGGACGAATGGAAAAGGACACGCAGGAGAAACAATTTCTTTATTAAATGGCATAGAAACGCATGCTGGGAAACAGCTAGTTTCTATTATAAATTTGTAATCTCAGCTTTCGTCTTTGTTGTCCAGTAGTCCATCATACCAATGTTCTTTTATCAACTATATATTTTTAAATTACAACATTAAATGGTGTCTCATAAATGGTGTCTGTTCTTCTTCTTCTTATGATTAAAGCGTTTGTAGTAGTTCATAACTTGACAGCCATAAATCGAAATATGTCAAACTGGATAACGGCCTCTAAGTATTTTTAAAAAGAGATATTTTATTGTTGCTATTTGAATTCTGCGGAGCTATCATTGTGTTGCATCAAAAAGTGCTTTCGATTTACAGCTTCATTCACGCTTCAATTACAGCACTTTAAAATGGACTGTAAAAACTTTAAACACACCGTGACCAAATTGTGTTTGGTAGAATTCGGTGATATTATGTGTAGGAAAACAAGCTATGAAAGGAAATGGGATGACCAATCACTTACCACTGCATATCTGCAAAGGAACACACGACACGATCATAACATAGTTATATAGGAAATTATCGCTACAACAAAACAAATTAATACAAAATGATTGTACTTCCGAGATGATCAAATTCCTTAAGTCGCAAAGCAAATCTCAACTCTTACCGTTTTTAAGTTTCTAAAATGTTATTTTTGAATTTAATATCTATACATTTGGCACACCGAAACAGTAATTATATGAAATTCCCTCGATAGAAAAAATCGAAAAGTACGCTGCGAAAATATTTTTATTAACACGTTTTTCGGTTGTTTTACAAGTTTAGTTATATGCAATGACGTTATATAAAATACATAGACTTGCCATAGTCTCACAAACTCGAGATATAATGTGGTAATTAATCAACACTCTTCTGTTTTCAGCGATTTTCAATCATTTCTTAAAGTTATTCATGTATGATAAAGATAGACGCTTAAAAGAATATGTGCATATGGACGAAACAAAAGATAGAACGCAGGCGGCATTTTCGTATTCAAAATTCAAGGCCGACTAAAGTAGGAGGCTTGGGCACCAGTCGAATTTTGAGGTGTCAAATTTTCAAGCTATAATGAACAACGATAGTTTGCAAATGGCGTTGATTGTTATTGTATTTGTTGTTTTTGCTGATTTGTATGTTGTTTTACCGCAAGCAAGTAACTAAAGAATCATTAGATTATTATTATAAAAAGTAAATTTTACTTAGTGACGGCATCGACTAATTTGGCAGTTGCGCATCCAGACCTGTACTTTAGTAGGCCTTGAGTTCTCTAATGACGCAGACAATCTTTGGGCGGAAAGCAATTGTATTATTTATATAATCGATAATAATAAGTAATTTGCATGTATTTACAAATGAAATGTTATTCCTTCGCTTTTACTACTGTTTACCGTGTAATGGAAACATTTTCTCATCACACGGGAGGGAATTTTGGCGCTTTATAATGCAATTTACTTACTGGTAGGACACGACCTTACCCGACGCGTGGGGCAGTTTAGTACTAAAGTACTAGAAATCGAGTACAGTGCAATTGTCTTGTTGTTGGCTTCCCACTTTGAGATTTCTACCACGCGTCTACAGTATATGTATAACGTCATTGGTTATACATATGTTATATGTATGAAAAAAATCAGTGTTTCTTTAAATACCATTTTTCCATAAGATGTTTGCTATTTTAAACGAGTTGTTTTATTGAATATTTTCATAATTCTCGCTTAAATATTATCGTTTTTAATACTACCGCGCTCCCTCTGACATTCTTATTTACATAATATCATATTTTGAGCGCTTACTACCAATAATTTCAACGAGATTGTGTCTTGTGTACATCTAAAATATCAACAACTTGCTTCCAAAATAGTCTTAGATTTTCTTCTGTTTTCTAAACAAATGCACTCGAATGTGCAGTATTTTTCTTGCAATCGTTCCAAATTTCAAATACTTTCCCAGCAAGGTGATGATTAGGGAGAGGTAGGAACTGGATAAATGATATCCCGGTAGGAACTGAGCATATTCTCATTTTGAAACCATACATTCGTGGGGCGTATTTATTTATAGCTCTAAACTTTAGATAACATTTATTGTTCGTACTTTCAAAATATAATGCATTTTCCAAAATTTTCATTCAATATTATGAAGATATTAGTGAACAAAATAAACTTAAAGGCGGTAAACAAGCCTAATAATTTTTGTTTGCTCAAAACTCACATTTTAATCATTTCCGGTGAATTCGTAACTATAATAACTTTTTTATTCAAACCGATTCCCGGGGATGAAAGTTCTTTATTTTTAAGATTAATTATTTTTATTTTTTATTTATATTTTTTTATTATTGTATAAAAGTTACATACAATGGGAATTTATACCCCTAAGCTACTGCAAGTAGCTTGTCAGCAGGAGATTAGTTCAAAAAAACAATACCTTACCCTTAGGGAACGTACTTGTACTACGTGACCCGTTCGGGGGAGGGTCTTCAAAATACCACGCTTGGAACAAATGAGCGGCAGGGGGCTTAGGTTTTTAGTCACCAGGGGAGGGGGGGGGGGGGGGGGGGTTAAAAATTGCAAAAAGTTGGTCACGTAGTATGGGTACGTTCCCTTAATATATTTTTCTTACAAAGATTTTAAAACTATATAACCCGTTTTTCAACTATAAAGTTAGCAGTAAGCACCAGATTTTATTTTTCTAGACGATGAATTAATAACATTTAGAAACATCATAAATATTAATTACACGTTCTTCAGAATTAACTAAAATGAACGCGGCGGAAAGGTCGAATCTCCGGGCCCGCCAGGGTGAATTCGACCGTATGTTCGTCCAGTACGCCGTGCCGTGGGCGTATATTTGTTTACGAGATTTCTTCACTTACGTCGTTAAGATTCTCACATTATATTTCTTCTTCTTCTTTTCTTTGATAGGGCAAATTCGACAGTAGTTCCGTCCAATACACGGGTCGCGAGTCGCAATTTGTATACACGGCTTCTTTTCTTACGTCGTTAAGATTCTGGAATATATTTTAGGGTATATTGTCGTCATAAAGTCCATTATCTCAGTTTGACTCATTTTGACTTATGGCAGTCTAGGTTCTATAATTCTATAGTATCTATATTGTTATAGTATCTATGTTGTTATAGTATCTATGTTGTTATAGAAGTGCCCAGAATCTCACCTCTTCTTCTTCTTCATGTGCCCTATCAGGTCCCCCGACGTTGACGATCACTCTTGTAAATGCTTATCTATCTTGCGCTGCTTGGAATAGTTCCTCCACATATCTAATACCGGTCCACTCTCGAATATTTTGCAGCCAAGGTCTCCTAACAGGCCCTCGGCAACCCGTTATCTTGTCTTTTATATTAATTGGAGCAAATAACATTTCTCACCTCGAAGTTTGTGACCCAGATATGTAATTTTCCTGACTTTTGCTAATCTGAGCAGTTTTCTTAACTTAATATTTTTTATTCTCACTTCAATTTGACAATATTTTCCAATAAAAAATAATTCAATGGAATCTGTTGGATTCTTTGTCAATATTGGAATTTTGCTAAGTATTGAGAATTTGTGCTTTTAGAGGAATATCAAGGAATTTGCCAGCTTTCAAAAATAGCAATAATTCTAAAAATTTCAATTTTCTGCTGTTTTGAATATAACGTTTTTTGCTGCATCAGTTAAACCGATATTTACTATAGACACATTTTCGTTAACGACACATATTTTTTACTCTTTGCACTGATCGCGCTTCTTTATGTCTCGTCGGCAATTTATTCACAATGCAGTTCCATCAATGCCCAAAAAACTCCATCTTGTAATGACCTCAATTCAACAATTAGACATCGATTAGTCCAGTTGATTAGTCAGACATCTCCAAACACTATGTTTTGAGATAATGAGGAAAGCTATTTTCGAATGATCACCAAAAATCTAATATTATTTACGTGACTGTGCTAAATATGGTACTCGTGAAGCCGAGAAAATTTAACAATAGGTATTTTATTTATTTCAACGCCATAAAATGGCTATTACAATCCGGTGATACATGATACATGATACACAGTGGTACACAGGAGGGTAATTACAATGATAATAATGTACATTAAACAAAGTACATATGTATGATAACAACTAGTATTTAGTTATAGGATACAAATATGTTTTACAGCAAAAAAAATAATTTGAGCTCGTATAAAGTATACACATTTTTATGCAGAATAAAAATAAGTAAATAAAGGTGAATTTTTAGAAAAATTCTCAACATCAAGTATAATATACTTTACTTTTATTTGTACATATCGTTGGATTCTAGGAATTGGCTAAAATGGAGTAACTTAGTAATGATATTATTGTTACCTTCAGTTGAAATGACTGCAGTTTGAAATACTACAGGTACTGCTAATTAGTTTTGCTTTTCGGGGCTGTCAGTAAAGCGTCGATGACACAGGGTTAGTTTACAAGCTACTATCTGGGAAATTCACTATCTGTTAGTAAACTCGCCCAGTGTCATCAACTAGCAGTTTGTTGACAATCTACGAAAAAAAGTTGAAAGGTCGTTAACTTTACTCGCCTACACGCTTGCTCCGCTTACTCGTGATTGGTTTATTTATGTTTCCAACATGGCTTCCGATAAACAGCTGATTTCGACTGTCAAACATTTGAAGAATTAGTTCACGCAGGCGTCGTTATTCTTGTTACTAGCGCTAGCAGCGGCCTCAGTTTCCTACGCTTCTGAGCGAGTGGACAGTTTTGCGTGTCATCATGACAATCTCACTCGCCGATTTACCCGCTTTTAAAACTTGTAAAGTAGATAGTAGCTTGTAACTCGCCGTGTGTCATCGAGGCTTTAGAGATACAATAATAACTTTGGTTTAAAAATAATAATTTTGAAAAAAAAAATACATTTATTAGCTATCACTTAACTAGTCTATCTATAAATGAAGTAAGTAGTTTGGAATCTATATTAGAGTATGATATAGATGCCGTGCAGACGAACACTATTATACCTAATATTGATTATTGTGATTGAAGTATGATATTATAGCCTTCTTATAGCTATAATTTTATTATACTTTTGCTGTCGCTGTCGCTCTTACTCCCTCAAATACCGAGAGAAAAGGACGACTGCATCTCAGACTGATAATACCTAAATAGAAATATCACAATCGAGGTTTTGTGTTTCCCATTTTCTCCTCCAAAACTGAACCGATTTTTTAGATTTTTTTTACCAACTGTATTAGCAGAAAATACTCGTTGAATAATGAAATTTGTTAACTGTATACTGTACGTCCTTTGGTAGCGTTCAAAGCAGGCAATTTTAACGTTTTAACGGGTCCTAATAACGGGTCCACATTTCCTACCCTCCCGCGTTCCCCTTCCACCTTCCCCGCCTACCCTATCCCCACTCCCGCGTTCCAAATATTCAGTCCCAGTACATTCAGTTTTCAAACAGCTCGCGTGCCACCTGTTACAATTTTTTTTTCAAATTTTAATTTTTCGTATTTTGCCTACAAAAATTCATTTTGTATATTACAAGAATAATCAATCAAATTTGGAACCTAACGTAGGTACCTTTTTATAATATCTATAATTTAAAAAATCCATAGACAATTCTTTTGTTATAAAAAAAACAGCTGCCTTCTAAATTCAATTTTATCAAACGCGTGAACTGTCAAATGTGCGAAGTTAAAATAGTCGTTAAGTTTTCTTAAATTATCAAATTTTCTTAATTTTTCTTTCCGTAAGAACCTTCTACAAAGTATTAGAAAACTTTAATAAAAAGATCAATGAAATACGTAAAGTCGTTCTGAAGTAATGGCGTGACCAAGGGAAACAGGGATTCATTTTTATATATACAGATAGATTAAAAATATATTTGCAGTAGTGTCAAAATTCAGAGAGGAAATTGGGCAATACATTTCCTCTTAAACATGCTTCGAAATAATACAAATATCCTACTAGCGAGAAATATCCTAAATATCCTAAATAGCGAAATATCCCACTAGCCAGAAAACTTCAACGTTGTGTTTAATTCACTAACAGCCTTACTAAAAAACCCAGTGAAAATTTTATTCAATTGACAAACGGCCGCGGATGTGAAAACATTACTAATTAAAAATTTGTTCATTGAAAGAAATACACATTGTTTATACTGCCTGAGGGGGTAGTTTATCTCTGTTTTAACGATTGATGTCCGAACGAAATTTGGAATTTTTCCAGAGTATTTTGAATGTTCTATATATTTCTTATTTTTGAAGGTGTCGTAAAAACAAATACCATTTATGAAAACTAGATAAAACCTTTTAGATTTCAAAAACTGACATATTTTAAGATTCAAACTCGGAAATAAATGGAAAAAAAAATTCTCATCAAATTTTTTTTGACTAAAATGTAGAGAAATTAAAAAAAAAAATCAAAATTAAAAAAAAACACAGTCCTTTTATGTAATAAATTTGGAAGGAAACTATCACCTCACTTTTTCCTCGTGCATACAATAAAAAAAATAATAAAAAATTTCAAAGTTTTTTTTATTGCTAAAAAACTAACCTAAAATTATACCGGCTTTTATAACAGATTTCTTGCATCTCTAAAGACGTTAATTTCTTTGATTCATTTAGGAACACATGTATTAGATAAGTTTTAAGATTTCCACGGCCCAAAGCATTTTCGTTATTTGTTTTTGGGGTGTTATGCCGTGTTGCGCTACCTCCTTCTTTAGCCAACGTTTCGGATCTGCCGGATCTGCCCTGATGATGAACACTGCAACGATGTCCGAAACGTTGGCTAAAGAAGGAGGTAGCGCAACACGGCATAACACCCCAAAAACAAATAACGATAAAAAAACATGTATTAGATATTATTATTTAAAAAACATCACTTTCATGAAATTCTCGGAAAATAAAATCCTTTATGTAAATTTGAATTTTGTATCCATATAAAATAGTTTTTGACATTTCAATTTTCAAAGTACGATTATTGTTTAATAACTTGACTAAAACTTATGAAAAACCACAAAAAACACGGTAAATATATCAATTATATAAATATAGGAGTAAATTATTCATATTTAGAAATTAACCATCACATTTATAAGTAATCTTGCACACACATCCGCGAAGCGAAATTATTTCGGGCTTCCAGCGCGAAAGTTCATTTATGATATGAGCGCGAACAACGAATGCGCAGGCGCCGCCACCTAGCGGTTATGAAGGAAAACAAACAATTTAGTACTTAGACTATTAAAATTACATTGTTGCCAGATTTAAAATACATTTTAAGAACAAACCTTTTTAGTAATGTTATCGTGTTTTAGTGTATTTTTGTTTTATTCACGTTGCTGCAGCAACACGGGTTTTAGTAAGGCTGTAAAAGTTTTTCTGCATTTTAATTGATTTGATGGTGTTTATGAGTAATCTGGGTATTGTACCAGATGGAGGGTAGATTTTTACATATAACTGCACACTCAACTCAAATTTCAATTTTTCTGAGATGTCTGACTAATCAACTGGACGATTGACATCCCCCATAAAATTGAACGATGCCTTATTATTTGCGGTCACGAGTAAGAACGCCTCTAATTTTTCCAAACTGAAAATTCAATTGTGAGACAATACCTAATTGATAGCATCCGTCAGCATTTCTGAGAAATATTAGTTCGAGACTCTTTTTGCAGACGAATTCTGTGGCCAGTATAATTGATTAATCGTCGTATTTATTAATTGTTATTAGTTGTTAGTATTTGTTATTAGTTGTTGTTACTTATTAATTGTTACTAGTGTCCGACCGAACTTTTGGTTTCGGTTTCGGCCTAGTTTCGGCAAAAAAGGGTTTCTGAAACTACGGCCGAAACCGAAACTGAATTCGGAAGGTTTCGCTGCACCCGCGCTCATAGTCGTGTCTGGACCAGATTGTTTAATTATAAATACTGATAATAATTATAAGTCCAGTTGTAGCTCAATGAAGCTCTT
The DNA here is from genome assembly GCA_929108145.2 of Limnephilus rhombicus. NCBI lineage: Eukaryota > Metazoa > Arthropoda > Insecta > Trichoptera > Limnephilidae > Limnephilus > Limnephilus rhombicus. The sequence goes on from OV815299.1 coordinate 15,622,112, forward strand.
TACAGTTAGTGTATCCAAAGGGTACCTAAAAAAATTAGGTAAAAGGAAGTAATTTAGTTTTATTTAATGTTTTTCATAAATGTCTACTATTTCTTTCTAAATAATATTTACGAAGGAGTTGATTCGAAATAGATATTCCTAGTAGCAAATATATTTATTTCAACGGGCGTTTTATTACGTGAAACGATTTAAGGGGAGGGGGGTCGACAATGTCTTATTTTTTCTTATAAGGGGTGGGAGGGAGTCTCGATAGTTCTTACGTAAGATCACAAAAATGCGCAAAGTTTAAATTATTAGTAGGTACCTTTGTAAGTACAAATAAACATCTCTAAAAATTGTTACTTCGAAAAATAAACATTAAAACACACCAAACGTTTATTCATTTTTTCCTTTAGATTCTTACGTAATAAATATTAAACAGGGGGGTCGGCCTATTCTTATTTTTTCTTAAAGTAGTGGGGGAGGGGGTCGAAAACTAGCAAAATTCGTCTTACGTAATAAATGAATGGCCCCTTATTTCAAAAAGCACAAATAATTTATTTGAAATAGGGAGTGATAATTATGTTATGTTTATTATTAATTCAAACATCAGAGACTGAATGATTAATATATGATTAAAAAATAATGACTGACTGATTAAGATCGACTATTTTTTTCCGACGAAAACATGACCTTATATGGAAGTTTCGGTTTCGGTTTCGGCCGAACTTCAGACCGAGGCCGAAATTCTGTTTTTTTTTTTTTTACAGTGAATACCGCACAAGAATCTCAACTGCTCCCGTCAGGAGCCAGTGAGACTATGGCATCCCCAATTGGGGTATGTTGTGAGGCTGAAGGTAGTGGGGAGGGGAAGGAGGTGGGGAAGAGGAAGGTTGGGAAGTACCTGGCTATTCAGATCTGGTCACTAAACACGGCTAAAGCCATTTTCAAGCAACGTTTCAATTTGAACGGTGGTCTTACACCAGGGCGATACTGATAGTATCTTCCACTCTGGAACATGCCGCAAATATACTATATATTGTTTTTAAATGAATTAATTGTGAAATAACACAAATTAATCAAATAAAATTTATTTGCGCATGCCGGGTTCGAACCCGCGACCTCCGGATTGTGAGCCAAGAGTCTTACCCACTGGACTACGGAGGTCGTCGTTTGGAGGTCTAGTTTCTTTATCAAATGTAGAGTCGTTTTTACCAAAAAATTAGAGTCCTTGCAAGAGCCTTGAAGGGGTAACCATCTGTTACCTATACCAGGGCGGTTAAGTGGTGGGTCCTTAATTATTATGAATTACCAAAATTCTTCTCCTTTGTATGATAGAAGAGAGTAGGTGAAGGTTACAGTTAGATGCTGAAGTTATTCAGTCAGTTGAAGGCATCGGGAATCTCTCGACTCGACACAGATAGAAACGATGAAGGGAAAATTCTCCTACGATGAGTTCTTAGGTTTTTTTTTTACAAATTACTCCACACATGAAACCCCAAGGAAAATAATTTCTCTCTATCTCTATCTTCTTCGGTCTATGTCTTCTTTGGGGGATGTGTGTTTTTTAAAGAAAGGGAGGAGAGGAAGTTCTGGAAAGGAAATAGGTATGGGAGGTTGGTAGGAATCTGAGGGTCAGTGTGTCCAGGCGTAACGGACGTATGAATCCATCCCTCAGGAGAGGATAAAAGACCTCCATCAACTAATCTCTCTCGAGCCAGGCAAACGCATTGGCCGCCAAGACCTGGATAAACCTCACCCCATGAACCCGGGCACCCCTGCTAAGTCACCAAACGTAACTAACCACTTGGCAGAGGTGTTGGTTATCCAATAAATGTTTCCTGGGATGGCGTTACCCATACCCAAATTACAAATTACTCATGCTGTATTAACAATGAAATATTACGGTCAATTTTTTGTAACCCGACTTCTTGAAATTGGCTTGTTCACACATACTTGAAAACATCTGTAAAACCTATGTTTTATGTTTATGATTTTAATTGAATTTGAAAATCCCCCCCCCCCCTCTCCAGATCAATAGTAAATTCTGGGTGCGCCACTGGTACTCAGGAACTTAAGATTTAGATATTTATAGAATTTAAATAAGAAATATTATTCTGATAAATATAAATATGACTATCGCCTCTCAGTACAATTGGCACGTTCTGTGGAGTAAGATTGTATCAGCGGAAATCCCACGCAATAATACTCAGGACATGCGTTAGTTTCACACATATTAGTGTCGTACTATAATATAGTGGGCCAGGTCTTTGACTCTTCTGAATTCTGACATTGCCAAAATACGTCTGCGGTGACCCTCTTTATCTAGTTGTGGATAGTCAGTACAGTCCATATACACATTCACATTGACACATTACATCAGGATCGCATCTGAATCTGACAGAATGTAGCGGCGCAAATGGGCGCCGTTAAGTCGCGGCATCCCTCATTTCTACCGATTTTTTTTTAACATAATTTCCTTAAACACTTTCAGCCTTACTAAAAAAAAACCTTTCACGGCCGATAACCCGTGTTGTTGCAACAACATAAATAAACCCCCTATACACTTTTTTATTTTATTTTTTATTTTTTTATTATTTGATTCACCTGATTTATACATGTGTGTTACATATTTGACTAATGTGGGCCTCACTGGGTGCTTTACCCGTGCTGAGGACCTCATTTTACAGTTTGATATGATTTTTTTATTTTACTTAAGATACATATAAAATAAAAACTAAAGAAAAAAGAGACTCAACAATAACATATGAGAATTGAAAGAAAGAAAATAGAGCAAAACAAAATACAGTACAAAAACACTAAAATAAAACAATAGAATAAAACTATATAAATAGGATAGATACATATAAACCGATAGTGAAATTAAAAGGTTTTATATATTAGTGAGTATTGCAATGGTGTTTATGTCTATGTGTTTTTATTTATTTTTTTATTTTTTTATGTTGTGATTTTTTTGTAAAGTTGTCTTTTTTGGTCTTTAATCCATCTTTTAATTTTGAGTATGAAAAGTGTTTTGTTTTCTTCTTTTTTTAAATCGAGTGAAAGATGGTTGAATGCTTTTATTGCCTGGTATTTGTGGTGTCTTTGTCCAAAGCTTGTGTTTATCGTCGGTGTTTTTAAGTTTTGTATGTATGCTTGTCTAACTGGTCTATTAATGGTTTGTGTTTGTTGGAGTTTGTGTTTTTGGTCAAAGATATAGTTAAGAAGTGTTTTTATATATAATTGTCGTATATCAAGTCCGTCGAACATGTTGAATATTTGGTCTGTGTCAGTCATTCTGTGTTTTTTTAGTATAATCTTTAAGATGGTTCTCTGTGTGGTTTCCATATAAGCAATAGCTGAGTTTGTTGCTCCTCCCCAAACAATGATTCCATATTCTATTATAGATTGGCAGAGTGCAATATATATTGTTTTCATTTGTTTTAGTTTGTATATGTTTCTTATGGTTAGGAAAATATGAATTGTTTTGAGGAGTTTATTGGTGATATGATTTATATGATGTGCCCATTTGAGTTTATGATCAATTATGATTCCTAGATATTTTATTTGGTCTGTTTTTACTATAGCAGGGCAGTCGCAGTTTTTGGTGTTTAAACAATCGTGTATTTTTATGGTGTTTGTTTTATTTGTTGGCTGTCCCGTGCTATTTATACTGTACGTTGTGAATTTTGTTTTCGATATATTTAATGTAAGTATGTTTGTGTCTAACCATGTATTCACTCGCGTGATTCCTAATTCTGCTGTATTATACACATTGTTCCAGTCTTTAGATTTGAAGAGTAGTACTGTGTCGTCCGCATAACTAATTATTTCTCCGTCTATTTCCAAATTACAGAGTTCATTTATGTAGATAGTGAATAGCACGGGCCCTAGTATGCTTCCTTGTGGAACTCCATATGTAATTGGCAGTGGTTTACTAGTATGGTGATTAATTTTAACTTGTTGGGTTCTGTTGCTCATATAACTTTTCATTAGTTGGAGTTCCTTGCCTAAGATACCAATGTTTTCTAATTTTTTAAATAGGGTTTTGTGGCAAATTGAATCGAAGGCTTTAGCTAAGTCTAGGTATATCGCTATGCATTTTTGCCCTTGATCTAGGTTGCTATGTATATAATCTATTACAAATTCTAAAGCTTCTTTGGTACCTCTTTTTTCTCTAAATCCGTATTGTTTATCCGAGATTAATTTGTTTTCTTCAAGGTATTTTATAATTTGGTTTTTTAATGCTCTTTCGAAGATCTTTGATAGTGAGTTTAATAATGTGATTGGTCTATAGTTATTTATTTCCTTTTTGTCTCCTGCTTTGTAAATAGGGATCACCAGTCCTTGTTTCAAAGTACTAGGGAAGCAGCTTTGTTTTATACTAAGGTTGATTAAGTGTGTTATTGGTTTTATTATTTCATTTTTTAATTTCTGAATGCAATCTGTTGTTATCTCATCTAATCCCGGTGCAATATTGTTTTTTAATTTATCGATTATTTTTTCAATTTCCTCCTCCATAATTGTTTTTATTGTAAGTCTTAGTTTTGTCTTTTGTGTATTGATGTTTGATCGGTTGGTTTGTGTTTGTGTTTTACGGTTTGCTAAAACTTTTCCTATATTTGCAAAGAAGTTATTCACATGGTTCGCTTTATTCACACTAAAACGCGGTCACGCTGTAAAAATGCATTGAATGTATTTTACATCTGGCAACGTTGTATATGGTCATAATTTACTTGGTAAACTGGTTTTTTAAATTATTTTCCGCCAGGGGCGTTATTGACGCACCTGCGCATTTGTACTCCGCGGCCTGCACTGAAAAAACAGTTTGATACCTATATTTATGGCAGGATGTTAGTAAATATTGTTTAAATAGTAAATTAAAAAAAGGTTTATATTATAGTCTCGTATACTCACATTTAAATTATTTGATTGAAATCTGGGGAAACGCATGTGAAACATACATAAATGAATTACAGGTAATACAAAACAAGGTAATCAAAATACTATTTTACTACAAGCCCAGAACATCCACAAAAAATATATATATGGAAACAAAACTACTAACATTAAGAAAACTATATGAATACAATACATGTCTCCTTATATACAAAATAAACAATAAACTCGTACACACAAACACAGAATTCATTAAAACGTCCCAAGTACACAAACACTTTACAAGACAACACGATAACATACATTTAAACACCATCCACACTAACTATGGTAAACAATCCATTGGTTACGAGGGGGGCAACTTATATTATTGCCTCCCAAACGACATTAAAAACGAAAAGAAGCTGGGTAAATTTAAAAAAAAAATTATTAATATTTATTCTTGATAAACAAAATAATGATATTGAATAGTGCTGTATTGAAATATTTACTTTATTTTAATGTGTATAATTATTTCTAGTTAAATGAGTGAAAATGTAATTTTCTTTTAACTGGAATAAAAAAATAAAAATAAATAAAAAATATTGTAATTTTACTTAAAGATTTCTATTATAGTGACCAATTCACTCTTCTATTCATATAATTAACATATTTACCGTGTTTTTGTGGTTTTTCGTCAGTTTCAGTCAAGTTATTAGCACAATAATCATATTTTGAAAGTTGAACTGCAGGAAAATCGTTTTATAGGTTACATAAATCAAATTTACATTTAAGGATCTTTGTTTAGTGAGAATTTTTTAAAAGTGAGTTTTTTTTATAATGTTAATATCTACTACATGTGTTGGTAAACGTATCAAAAAAATTAACGTCTTTAGAGATGCAAGAAATCCGTTTTAAATGTCGGTTTATTTTTTTGCCATTAAAGCAAACTTCTAAATTTTTTATTGTATGTACGAGGAAACAGTGAAGTGGCAGTTTCCTTCCAAATTAATTATATGTATAAAAGGACTGTGTTTTTAAGTTTTGATTTTTTTGAAATTTATCTACATTTTGATCAAAAATGTTTTGGTAAGAAATTTTTTTCTTCCTTTTCTTCGTGTTTGGATCTTAAAATATGGAAATTTTTTAATACTTACTATTTATTATAAACGAGTGGTGTTTTATTAAACATTTTCACAATTTTCGCTTAAATATTGGCGCGTTCTCTCTAAAATGCGTATTTACATAACTCTCCACCTTCTTCTTTTTGAGCTGGTGTACCGCGCCTTAACTGGGGGCAGTCTTTGCACCGGCATTTGGTGATTCATTTTTATAAATGTTTTATTTTCAATTTGGGAGGCGGGTATGGGTTACGGCCACCCGAGAACCATTTATTGGATAACTAACACCTCTGCCATGTCACTCTAAGTTTTTTTCGCTACGTTTGGTGGCTTAGCAGAGGTACCCGGATTCATCGGGCGATGTGTGTTGAGATCTTGGCGGCTGATGCTCATACCCACCAGCCGCTTAGCAGGCTGGATTGGGAGAGACAGCTGCTCTATCTCTCGACCCGTCACCTAGCACCGCACTTGGATTAATGGATTCCCCAGAAAACCCCAGATTCCCCAACTTCCTTTCCTTAAAAAGACCGTCTGTACATCATCCCCTAAAATTAGATAGGTCTTAAGGGAAATTATTTTAGTATGTATGGAGCTAATGTAAAAAATAAATCGTTTCACTTAAACTCTTATCTTGTATTAAAATTCAGGTGTATCGGCAAATACCCGAAGGATTTTATCTAGCGATTTCTGAGATTAGGCATATTTTGAGTTAAAAATGTGGATGTCATTTTGCTCTCCGATGATATGTTTTTTCAATTATAAACAATTTTTTCCCCGTCATACTTTTCATTCCAATAGCACTGTACAGATGAGTCATATTACATCACTTATAAAAGTAGCAGGTTTCTATTAACAAGGTAATATTATTTATTTTAAAATTGGCGTATGTATGTAGTACATATTTGCAGAATATTAAATACCAAGGATTCAGTATGTTCTCTAACGCCTAGTGCCTAGTTGATAATCACAGATATTAAACAGAATTTAAAGTCGTACATGCATTTTTAATATGTAAATACCATGATCAATGATTTGTAAGAAAATATTTCAATAATTTCGTTTCGCGAAACGTCAATAACAAATAATTCAGAAGAGATGCGAGACATCTTTTGTTAAAAAGTGGAAATAATAAGTTAATTTTGTGATGAAGTACATAATGCGCGGATACTTTGGAAATAATTCCTAAAAATGTTCTAACAAAGAATCTCTTCAAATTGGCCACATTTTGGCCAGCGAACGCTCGAAGATGTTTGCAAATTGATCAAAATGTGGCCAAAACCGATACGGCGCGCGGTTAGCTTGACTTGTTTACATGCGAAGGCTCTCTCATTCATCCTTGCATGTGAATTGAAGTAGTATGTACCGAGACAATTTGTTTTTTAAAAGCGCTGCTTCATACCTCGGGCGGTTTTTTTTATATAGATTCAGGCGGTCCTGCATAATATCGTACTTAGTCAATGTTCTCGTATCTCGCATCGTATACTAAATGATAATATAATATATTGTTATCAGAGTGAGAGTGACTTTGTTCTCCGGCCGGCGTATGTGAGAGTGATACATTGTGGAGATACAACGTAGTACTCTTTCGTTAGGTTGCAGTAAAAAGTTCTAAGAACAAAAGCATATTGTTGCATGAAACAACGTGTCCTTGTTGAGAGCGTAGTTAATATGTCCTGTTTTAGGCGTTTCATCTGTCCGTTTTTCATTTTCCTCGGCCGTGTTGGATACTTTATCTTACGGATCAGATTTTATGATTGTCGTTCCTACTACGAGCTGTCAAATCCGAATAATAAATATAATGCCATCTATAGTTTGTCAAATAAGAGTAGAAAGCATAAAAGGGAGTCAATGTTGTTAAAATGGAAATACTACAATTATAACTCATGGTGGAAATGTAAACCTACATTTTGTAAAAAATGTATATTGCAATATATATATATATATATATAGATACCCACTGATCTCAAAATTAGAATTGCATATAGCTATATTATAACTTTGCAATTTTTTGTTAACGTAATGAAGAATAACGATATTGTAATCTTCTTATTCTACATATATAAAAATTTAAAAATGTTTGTATGTCCGCTATGCGTTGCTAAACCATTCATCCGATTAAAAATTTTTGGTTTAATAAAAACTGGGGATTTGATGTGTGCATGCCTGTGATGGTTTCTGTATACAATAGTGAGCTCTGGCATCATGAAATTACGCATTGCTAACCCGTTCATCCGATTGCGATGAAACTTTGGTGAGCACGTCAACGAAGGTTTCTAGTTTCTATATACAGGGTGTTAAAGGACGTACTTGACTTATTTTAACCAGCGATTCCTGACATTATTTGGAGTAAAAAATGTAAATGAAATTTTGGTCTTCGGTGACTTTTTTTGACAACTTTTTTTTTTTCAAAATTTTTTTCTTCAAAATCAATCAAAAAAAATTTTCTTCCGAACTTCGTCACTGGTCACTCAGCCGAGAATCCGACCAACCCCTTACCCCGTCTCCAACTGTCCAACACCTACCATTTTGTTATGTTGTAGAAAAAACAAATAAAAAAAACATCAAAAATGTCACCGGAGACCAAAATTTCATTTACATTTTTTACTCCAAATAATGTCAGGAATCGCTGGTTAAAATAAGTCAAGTACGTCCCTTAACACCCTGTATATACTGGCGAGCTCTGACATTATGTAATTTGTATAAAAAATTGCAATAGGTGGCGGGCGAGCTGTTTGAAAACTGAATGTACAGGGGGAATGCGGGAGGCGGGAGAGGAAATTGGGAGGGGGGTTGGTGGGACGGTGGAAGCGAGAGAGGGGAATGGGGAGAGGGAAAGCGGAGAAGGCAGAGTGGGAACGCGTGAGGGGAAGGGGATGCGGAAGAAGAATGGGACGAAGGGGTAGGACACGCAGGGAGAAAATTTATCTTTAAAGTGGCATAGCAACGCATGCCGGGAACTACAAACCCAGAAGCTAGTATATTTTGATTTTTATATATGTAGATTTCCCCCTTAAGCCATGCGAGCGAAGCCGCGGGTAAAAGCTAGTCTTAATATATAAAACAAAGTCGGGTTAGTTACACCTTTTAAAACTCAAGAACGGCTGGACCGATTTTTATAATCTTTGATTTGTTGGATTTGTCTCCGCTCCGAATAGCAGAATAGCTATTAAAACATAGGAAAAATTCACGAAAAAAAAAGTTACGAAGAAAATTTTGTTTGGAATGATTTCTCATATTTTGAAAGAGCTGCAGGAATATTGTGATAAGTATAATATTGGCGCTTTTTACGCTCTTGTTTGATTTCAGGTGGAGGTTTTCTGTGGTACTCACTTTTTTAAATCAAACGCTTGTTTTGTGTTTGTTTATCCTGATTTTTTATAGGATTTATATTGTGATCTGCTTGTTGGAACACATTTTTTACGTAAGACATAGAAGCTAAGCTACCTTCTTTTGTTTTCTTCTATAGAACTAATTCGAATAATGGACCAGAAAGAAAATAATAAAATTAGGTAGGTACTTGCCTAGAAGTAATTGCCCATAGAACAAGTACCTACTTAAAAAACATCAATTTTAACCAAATATTGAATAGTGAATGAATTCCAAAAATTCAAAAATGTCAAATGTCAATGCGCTGATTGTTTTGCTTTTGTTCAACATATTATAATGCTGCCCTTCTTTCTTACACACTAAATGTCAACCAGTCGAAAATGGGACAAACGGTGAACGTGTGTGATTCATTTTTAGAGATAGTTATCAAGTACGTATTATTATTCTTCTTTTTACATTCTACAAAAAAACCAGTAAGGCAGTTTTATACTTAAAAAATGCGATACCTGTCTATCCAATTCAAACAATAATTGTTGTTTGATAGAAAATGTCAAAATTTGAGAATGACATTTGGCAAAACAAAGATTCTTAAATAAAAATTCTATTTTAGAAAATATTTAAATTAGCGAATTTATTTGAAGTACCTACTTCCCTAATAATTTGAATCGATTAAAGAATTATATCTTACTAATCGTGCCACCTATTGCAATTTTTTATACAAATTTTGTAATGCCAGAGCTCTGAGCTGTAGCCTGTAGGTTTATATTATTGTAAAGTTTCATTAAAATCCATTCAGTAAAGTAGGAAATAGTATTTTATACATATTTGAATTGTAGCATAGGGATGTCCATAGTAACCTAATTAAAAAAAAAAAAACATCGTTTCCAAGGCGACAATTGGCATTTGCAATAAATCAATTTTGTTAGCGACAGAAAACGTATGATAAATAATTTCATAACGCCAGAGATTATTCATAACGCCAGAGCTTACCAATATATACATATAGCCTATAGATCTCGCAAATAATGTAGCTTTCTATTAGTGAAAGAATTTTTAAAATCTATTCTGTTGTTTTTTCGTGAAAGAGTAACAAACACACATCCATACAAACTTTCACCTTTATAATATTAGTAGGATTGTAACGACTTGTTTAATTCTATTATTGAAAGTTGTTCGCTAAATGTATGTGTTTTTCTTGTATTATTAATGAAACGTAGGATATAAGCCGTTACTCTTTGTAAACGCGTGAGAGAAGAAAAACGATAAAACAATTCCCAATGTTTGTTCATACTGACGGTTAAATTTATTTTGGTTTTTAATTCCGGTGGATCGATGCAAATTTCCTTATAGTTCGGCCAAGTTACTTCATCTTGAGTTAACCAATTAGACCTCTCCACCAGATTTCTGAAGAAAATAGACTTTTAGCACCGGTTCCTCTTGATAAAATATCCGCAGCGTTATCTTCGGAGTTGACATGCTTCCATTGACTGGTTTCGCTTCTTTCCTGTATTTCTACAACTCTGTTTGCAACGAATGTATTCCATCGCGCTGGTTGATTTCCTATCCAGCATAGAGTTATAGTGGAATCACACCAATAAAATGTTTTATCCAAAGGTATAAGTAGGGATTCCTTTAATTTTTTCAACAACTTTTGTTAACAGAACATCACCACATAATTCCAATTTAGGCAAAGAAATAGTTTTTAATGGAGCTACTCTTGATTTAGCTGTGATTAATTGAGAATGCCGTTTTCCTGATTGGTCTGTGGATAGCATAAATACGCAAGCAGCGTATGCTTTTTGGGATGCGTCACAAAATCCGTGCAATTATATATTTACAGTTTGATTACATATAATTTTTCTAGGTATTTGAAAAGAATTTACACCTTTTAAATCTTCTAAATATTTTTTCCAAAGCTTCAGAATTTCTATAGGTATTTCTTCATCCCAAGATATCTTTTCTTGCCATAATTTCTGCATAATAAGTTTAGCATTCACGGTTACTGGTCCTAGCAAACCTAATGGATCGAAAATACTAGGAACCAGTGACATAATATTCCGTTTATTATAAATAGGATGTGACGGTAGTTCCACGTGATATAAAAAACTATCTTTTTCGCAATTCCAAGCTAAGCCTAGAATTTTCTCTCCTTCTGGTTTGTCCAAAATTACCATATCAGTGGCCTGACCGGCCTCCGATGACAAATCAGAAAAATTAGACCGCCATTTTCTTAAGTTCATACCGGCCGAATTCAATATGGAGATTAACCGTTCTTTTAACAAATTACAGGATTCCACATCGTCTCCACCTGTAATTAAATCATCCGTGTAAAAATCTTTCTCTAAAATGAGACTACCTTCAGGATACAAGTGTGCGTTTTCCATACTCAGCTGCTTCAAGCAACGCGTGGCTAAGAAAGATGACGGTCCCATACCATAAGTTATTTAACTTGAAATATATAACTTGAGTACTTTATATATATATATATATATATATTTTCTTTATTCAGTAAAGTTTATACATTACAGTAAATGGATAATTTTTTGGCCATCACACTAGGCACATGCCCGTGTTGTAGTGGCCAATACTTTAACAGCCTTACTAAAAAACCCAGTGAAAATTTTATTCAATTGACAAACGGCCGCGTATGTGAAAACATTACTAATTAAAAATTTGTTCATTGAAAGAAATACACATGGTTTCCACGGCCTGAGAGGGTAGTTTATCTCTGTTTTAACCATTGATGTCCGAACGATATTTGTAATTTTTCCATAGTATTTTGAATGTTCTATATATTTCTTATTTTTGAAGGTGTCTTAAAAACAAATACCATTTATGAAAACTAGATAAAATTACCATTTAGATTTGTGTATTTTAAATACAGTTTGGTTTTCAAAAACTGACATATTTTAAGATTCAAACTCGAAAATAAATGGAAAAAAATTTCTTACCAAATTTTTTTTGACTAAAATGTAGAGAAATTTAAAAAAAATCAAAGTTTCAAAAACACAGTCCTTTTATGTAATAAATTTGGAAGGAAACTATCACCTCACTTTTTCCTCGTGCATACAATAAAAAAATAATAAAAAATTTTAAAGTTTTTTTATTGCTAAAAAAACTAACCTAAAAATTATACCGTCTTTTATATCAGATTTCTTGCATCTCTAAAGAAGTTAATTTCTTTGATGCATTTAGGCACACATGTATTAGATATTATTATTTAAAAAAAACACCACTTTCATAAAATTATCGTAAAATAAAACCTTTAAATGTAAATTTGAATTCTCATGTATCATATAAAATAGTTTTTGACACTTCAATTTTCAAAGTACGATTATTGTTTTATAACTTGAATAAAACTTATGAAAAACCACAAAAAACACGGTAAATATATCAATGATATAAATATAAGAGTAAATAATTCATATTAATAGAAATTAACTATCACATAAGTAATATTGCACACACAAAAATCATTTCGCACACACAGAAAACATTTCGCACACACAGAAAACATTTCGCGCTTCCAGCGTCTTTTTCGAGGGCGAACAACAAATGCGCAGGCGCCGCGCCGCCGCGCCACCTTACGGTTATGAAGGAAAACAAACAATTTAGTACTTAAATATGCATTGTTGCCGGATTTACAGTACGTTTTAAGACCAAATCTTATTAGTAATGTTATCGTGTTTTAGTGTATTTTTGTTTTATTCATGTTGCTGCAATAACACGGGTTATCTGGCGTGCTGTGGTTTTTTTTTAGTAAGGCTGTAAGTATTTAACTTGAAATGGCCCATTTCCTCTTCTGGAGATGCTCGCCAAAGTATTTTTTGGAAGACGCGGTCCTCCTCTCTAATGTTGACCTGCCTGTACATTTTCTCTATGTCAGCCGTCAATGCCACTTGATATTTTCTAAAATTCAACAAATGGGTGTATAAATCATTTTGTATTATTGGACCAACCATTAACGCGTCGTTTATTGATATCCTGCTGGAGGTTTTTGCGGAGCCGTCGAACACCACTCTTAGTTTGGTAGTGCTGCTGGTTTCCTTTTTGATTGCATGATGAGGTAAATAGTAAGATTTTTCTTCATTTGAAACTGGTTCAAAAAGTGCAAATAAAAAGTTAAAATCCGTACACAACGCCAATTCTGACAAAAACAAAACTCGGACAGTTGCACATCGATAATTGCTTCATTGTGTAATTTTAAACTTAATAAAAAAACTGAATTTAATTCTCGTTATTTGTTATGCCGTGTTGCGCTACCTCCTTCTTGAGCCAACGTTTTGGACAGCGTTGCAGTGTCCATCATCAGGGCAGATCCGGTAGATGTGTGATTACTCCTTATTACTTCTTTACGCAAAATTACTTAGATCCGTTAGATGTGTCTACCGGATCTAAGTAATTTTGCGTAAAGAACGACATTATTTAAATACTCGCTTTTGCCCCCGGCTTCGCTCGAATATTCGACCCTCTCCCCCCCTCCATTCCCGTTACATTCACTTTTCACGATGCCACCTATTAAAACGTAACAATTAAATACGAGCAGTTTCGCATTTATAATATTAGTACAGTCTGTCAAATAAGAGTAGAAAACATAGGAGGGCGCCACTGTCGGACAAATGGCAATACTAAAAATATAATCATTGTATTAATCCAAAGCTGTGTAACCTACATTTTAATTAAAAATTAAAAAGGCATAAAAGCGAAAAAAATATTTTTTCATTTCACCGATCTCAAATTAGAATTGCATATAGGTATATTATTATTATTATATCTTTACAATTTTATGTGAACATAATGAATAATAACGATATTGTAATAAAATATAGAGCGCACTTTATAAATTACTCACATTTATTTAATATTAGCTTTAGCACCTACTAGCGTTGTACAGGCTTTAGATCATGTCTCTAATTTTAGATCTGAAAAAAAATTCTGCGGAGTGAGTTTTTAACTGTTAGTCTGTATTGTTATGCCACAATTTTAACTCTTTTTTAAGTAATGAGGTAGTTTAGTTGTCATTTGATTTTTTTTCGGTAAAAGATTGAAAGTACGAGGTCCAATAAAACTGCTGTGTGTATGCATTTCTTTGGTAGATTGGTGTTTGGGGAGTATAAAATACGTTGATTCTGTTTTCATTTTTTTCGAATTTTTGTTTTTGTTTTTAAAGACATATTTCGTAGCAGTATAAATAGTTTACGGAGACTGAATCGTTTAGATTCTTTGTATAATGCATCTGTCAAAAATGTTCTATTTCTATTACACATAACTTTGATAATATAATTTTGAGTTATTCGTAAAGGTTTTATAAATGCATCAAGCGCACCACCCCATCCTATTATACCGTAGATTAGGTATATTGTTTTTATATTACCCCATCCTATTATACCGTAGATTAGTATATTGTTTTTAGAATACGGCCAGCTTTGGCGAAGTTTACTAAACCATGGTATCATCTTCCAGCTGACGCCAATGGCAATGCTCCAAAGATTGCAATCCGTCCGTTACATCCTGAAGTTATGAGACAATACATTATAAATGATTGCAGGCGCATGACCTTAGCTTTATCGATCACGTAGAGTGTGGTGGAACCTTCGATCGTTCAAGGATGTCGTTTCAACCGAGATTATGGTATCCATGCTTCCTACATCTGATATTATTATTTTTATTTTTATTTTTACATAGGTAGCCCTGAAGAAAACTGATTTCCCAGAGGGCCTGTGGTATTTTTAGATAAAGGAAGGAGAGAAGATTCTGGGAAATGTGAGTCGAAATCTGGGTTCAATGTGTCCAGGAGTGACGGACGTATGAATACATCCCTCCCGCTGCGGTGAAGGCGATGGGTCGAGAGAATCCGGCTTGATAAGTCAAATTGTCTCCTTCAACCAGTCTCTCCCGATCCGGCCCGCCACGTAACAAGTGTGCAAACGCATTCGCCGCCAAGACAAACCTCGTCCCATGAACCCCTTTTTAAATCGATCGTTTTGCATTTCGCCAGCCTGTAAATGTTTTGGCATTAGGCGAATATATTACATATCAGGTGACTTGAAACATTCGTGATATGGATAATAATAATAATAATTGGATAATTTGTAGAGCGCCGTTTTTGTGAAAAATCACCTCAAGGGCGCTACGGGATCTGCAGAAGAATAATTTAAATAAGCTGGATGGACAGGGTTACGAATGAAGATGTTTTGGTTCGGATGCATAAAGAAAAATAAGTTATTAAAACTATAAAAATCCGAAAACTTCAATATCTTGGACATTTGATGAGACGTCCAGAGAAGTATGAGATTTTGCATCTCATAATGCAGTGAAAGATTGCCGGAAGACGGGGCCCTGGAAGAAGGAGAATCTCTTGGCTGAAAAACCTGAGACAGTGGTTTGGCCAGTCTACCGTAGAGCTGTTCCGGGCCGCAGTAAACAAAGTCAGCCTAGCCAACATGATAGCCAACGTCCGTTGAACTGACAGGGCCCAAGAAGAAGGATAGTAAATGTGTTTGTATGTTCCGTTTATGGTTCAAGATGGAGGCCTTTTTGTTGATTCAGTTGAGATTATTTTTAAAAATGTGAAATCGTTGTGTTTATTTGCACTTTCTTATTCGCATTTTTTCAATATTAAGCCTCGATGACACAGGGCGAGTTTAAAAGCTACTATCTACTAAGTTTAAAAGCGGATAAATCGGCGAGTGAGATTGTCATGATGACACACAAAACTTTCCACTCGCCCAGTAGCGTAGGAAACTGAGGTCGCTGCTAGCGCCAGTAACAAGAATAACGATGCCTGCGTGAACCAATTCCGTGATTTTTTACAGTCGAAATCAGCTGTTAATTGGCAGCCATCTTGAAAAACATAAATAAACCAATCACGAGCAAGCGGAGCAAGCGTGTAGTGAGTAAAGTTGACGAACTTTCAACTTTTTTCAATGTCAACAATCTGTTAGTTAGCAAGTTACACGATGACACTGAGCGAGTTTACTAACAGATGGTGAATTTCCCAGATAGTAGCTTGTAAAATCGCCCTGTGTCATCGACGCTTTATGGTTCGTAGCTCCCTGCCTGAAAAATTTTTGAAAAGAGAATTTTCATTAATTTAGCAACATTTGGATAAATTGTATAATTCCTGTTGTATATCTATGTAATTGTATATCTCATCTTTTGAAAGAGCAGCAGCATTATTTTGATAAAAAGGAACGAATGTTATTTGCCTTTTTTGTACCTTACCGTAATCGTAGATCGTCACGGTAATAATGAAAACACTAATGAATCAAAGACGACGGCGTTTGCTCCTCCCCAGGCTATAATACGTACTCTAAGATTGGCATAATGCATAGTAAATGGCTTTTATTCAAGTTAAGAATTATATTTCATACACAGGCTAGAGTATTAGCAGGTGAATGTTATTTGCCTTTTTTGTACCTTACCGTAATCGTAGATCGTCACGGTAATAATGAAAGCGCTCATTGGATCAAAGACGACAGCGTTTGCTCCTCCCCAGGCTATAATACCGTACTCTAAGATTGACATAATGCATAGTAAATGGTTTTTATTCAATTTTATTCAATTAGATTTCATACACGGGTTAGAGTATTAGCAGGTGGTATGTGGTACCTTGTAGAGTGGTCACCTCTGTAACGATTCTCCAATGAGTATTCCGCTCAGGCCCCGTGTCGGATATCGCACAGCCCATTAGTATCCTTGGCGCCTGAGAGTGACGCTAATGTTAATATAAATACCAGGAGTACGCCACTATTGGTACGCGTCACGCTCGAGCCACTACAGGAGTACATAGATAGGCAAGATACATTTAAAGCGCGGTATACCCTGACAAAAAGAAGAAGATGGAGAGATTTATTTTTTATTTATTTGTTTATTAAGACATACACAGTACATTATAATCCAGATTATAAGGTATGCTAAATTAAATTATTAAATTATTAAACCGGTCTTAAAACTTAATTATTAAATGAATGAAGTAATAATAATAAAAAGGAAGAAAAAGGGGGGGGGGGGGAGATAAGGAGACATTTTATAATCAAGAATTATATGCTCACTAATTGTAATTGACTGATTAAAGTTTAATGAAAAGTTAAGTGTAAGTAATTTTAAAACAATTATATCACGCCAAGAAATTTAATAAATTAGTTTTGTATGTTTGCAAGGAATCATGAAAAATGTCTAAGTGTAGTAATTTTTCATAGTGGGTATAAGTTATGATTGCGCGAGTAATTGGTGAGTTACTCGCTGCATTAGTGTTATTGGATTCTATATGAAAAATGGAAGTGTGCCTGGTACGCCTCATTGGGACATTTAAACCAATAGTGGATAGCAATTCAGGACTATCTATTTTATTATTTGGCAGGTTATACAGAAACAGCAGATCTGATAATGTGCGTCTTTTTTTGTAAACTTAACATGTTATTTGTAGTTTTGTTGTATTTCTTGAATAAATATTTAGAGAATTTATTCTGTATACTTTCTACTATATCTATGTACACCTTATATTGAGGATTCCATACCGGGGACGCATATTCCAGTGGACTTCTGACCAATGTACAAAACAACATTTCAAGAGTCTTAGCACTTTTGAAAACTTTACATATTCTTAATAGGAAACCTAGCATCTTGTAGGATTTTGATATTATGTGTTCAATATGCTTATCAAAAATTAATTTGTTGTCTAAATAAATACCTAGATCTTTACATGTAGACGTAGATTGTAAAGGTTTATTATTCAAGTTGTAAGAATAGATGATTTTATTTTTATTTCTAGTAAATGTAATTGAGTGACACTTAGAAACGTTTAAGGACAGTAAATTTGATTCACAATACGCGCACAAATGATCAAGATCGCTTTGTAATTCTATACAATCAGATAAAGACTATACAGGTTTAAAAATTTTCATATCATCCGCATATAACACAAAGTAACTATTTTGAAAGCATACATAGATGTCATTTATGTAAATATTATATAAGAGTGGTCCGAGATGCGACCCCTGGGGCGCACCCGAGACGATTTCCATTAAACAGGATGCGAAACCGTTGACAACCGTGATTTGGTGCCGATTACTGACATACATACATACTGAGATACATAAATACGCATGTTAGAGAGAGAGCGCTGATATTAAAAATGATAATATTTAAGAGCGTTTAACCAGCCAGCGAGAGCTTTAAAGAGGTTTAAAACTTAAAGTATTTATGGAAAATCATTTCTCATTATTACTAAGTATAAAATAAAGTCGCTCACGCTGTATGTGCGCTATATTGATCTTTAAAACTACGCAATGGATTTTCATGCGGTTTTCACCAAAAGATGGAGTGATTCATTGAGGAAGGTTTTTAGGTACATAATTTGTCAAGGTTTTGTGTTAATTGGTTGAAATATATAATATATCTGGCCATGCGGCAGAGGGCAGCGGGAAGGGTGGATTTGATTTAACAGATGACGTTGGTTAAAAAGGTTTCATTAGCCACAACAATGTGTGTCCGGATCTGCTAGTATGTAATAAATCGGTCGAAATGCAGGGCTTTCTGATCAAAACATAGATAAAAATGAACATAATTGGTAGATGGGGATTAAATTCTCAGACGGGCTAGAGCAGATAGAGAACTGCTTACATTAATAAAAATCAGGAAAATTTCATATCTGGGTCATATACTTCGAGGGGAGAAGTATCACTTGCTCCATTTAATATTGAAAGGCAAGATAGAGGGTCGCCGAGGGCCTGGTAGGAGATAAATGTCTTGGCTGCGAAACGAACGAGAGTGGAACGGCATTAGAAGTGTGGAGGAACTATTCCGGGCAGCGCAAGACAGAGAGACATTCTCAAGAGTGATCGCCAACGTCGGGGGGACCTGATACGGCACACAAAGAAGAAGAAGGTAGATGGGGATTTTCATATGAAATGACGGTCACTTATCTATTATACATGTATATAAAATTATTAAATGTATATATTTGTTATATTTAAGTTTAACTACTCAGCCCAATAAGCTTATTTTCACGATAAGAATAATGTAAATGTTTCAAACAATAAATAAATAATATAAATTTTGTAGTTGTCTGGTAGTTCACATAAATAAAGCAATTTTATTTAATTTTTCCGTCAAAAACAATCCTTTGAATTTATAAACAACACCCATTAAGGCTCTGCAACCGGGCCCGAAAAGAAGAAGATGGAGAGATACGAAATTACGAATGTTAGAGGAGAGCGCTAACATTTACAGCGACAAAATCGATGCGAAAATTGCGAAAATGTTTAATAAAACACGACTCGTTTAAAATAGAGCAAAAATCCCACGGACATTATCTTAAACAGCATTTAAAGAAACACTGTGAATTTTTTCATACATATAACTTGTAAAATAACTGAAACAAACGTGTTAATAATAATTTTTGAAGCATACTTTGCGATTTTTTTCTATCAAGGGAATTTTATACAATTTGCGTTTCGGCGCGGGCAAAGTCTAGATATTATCTTCAAGAATAACATATATTTTTTAAGAGCTTTAAAACTTACCGTGTTTAAGGGAAATATGTAATAAATCGGTACAAATCCGGGTTGCGGGCCCTTAAGAGGGCATTACCAGAGAAAACCAGAAATATGTCATTTTCAAATCAGATTTTAGCCGTATTGACTCTTTTCCACAAAAAATTAAAAATGGATTTCGAAAGATTGTTCTTTTATCTAGCATTCGCATGTAATAAATTTTGAGATTTTTTTAAAATTTTAGTATAATAAGGTTATTCCATAGGTCGTTGGCAGATTTGTTCAATTTTCAAAAAAGATTTTGTATTATACCACACCCATTTCAAATCATATAATCATGCAGTAAAATAAATCAATACATCATCTAGCAAACGCATGTTTTAGAATTTTAATTTTAGTTTAAATAAAATCATTAAAAAATATGTACGTACATGTGTTTCTTGACGAAAATTGGTCTTAAAATTGGCTTATTAAATTTAGACATTATTGAAAAATGATAAACACTTATATTAAAAAAATAACTACAAAAAATACATTATTTTAATAGTTTTATCATCACGCCTTTCAGCATTTTTGGATGAAGGTATAAATTAAAGCTAATTTGGATTGAAATAAATTCGATATTGAGTTATAATTTAAAAAAGCTGGTACGGAGAATAATTAATCTTTCTCATTGTAACCGCCCTGCACGATCGTAAGAACAACTTTCGACGAAATGTGGATTTTCGTCCGCTGGCTGGTTAAACGCTCTTAAGACAGAGTTTAATAACCGACGTATCACAGCGAGACGTCGGGCGCTTATCGAGCCCTCCCGAGCGCTGCCGAAATATCCCGAATTGATAACGCGTCGGGTATTTACGAGTATGCTTCCCGGAAGGTCCAGAATTTTTTAATGAGAACATTGAGTGCATGCGTGATAATTAATAAATAAACAAGTTTGAAGACCCCTGAAAAGTATGAATTCTGCCCATTCAATCATTCTGCAATTATTATTATTGGTCGAAACGGTCGACAGCGTGGTTGGCCCTTCGTTAGTATTGGGAGAAGCACACCACGAGTTAGCTACCGTCTACTGGGGTGAAGTTCTGCCACTTTTAAATGTTTTTGATGTTAAAACTTCTTTAGCACCGTAGTGATTTGAAACTCGATGAAGCGAAAAATGGCCACGCTTAAAAGAAACGAACACATATACCTATATCTGTAGGATTTAGCCCGTGAGAGAATGAGATAGAATAATCGGTCTTCTCTTTGTGCGGTGCTTCGTAGCCTCCCCACTCTAGTCTATTTTAGTTTTCAACTGCGTGTGAACTGCACACTTATCATTTTTGAAGTGAAAACTTCTTTAGCACCGTTGTGATTTGAAACTCGATGAAACGAAAACGAGCGACACTAAAAAGAGACAAACACATGCATGTATAGTAGTTGGCCTGCGAGAGAAAAGATAGAATAATTAAATTAGAATAATTAACTTAGATAGATAAAAAAATCACATCTTCGCGATTCTTTCAAAGACATAAAGAAACCACCCTTTCGTTGAACGAAATCATCCCTTTAAATATACAATTTGGCTGTCCTGAAACGGGTATCCTTCCCACTTGGACAAACAATGTATCATTTTGTAATGTATTGAATGTACGAGTATATGCATGTACAAATAAAATAAACAAATAAATTGGTCTCCTCTTTGTGCGGTGCTTCGTAGCCTCCCCACTCTTGTCTACTTTACTGAAGGTTTTACTTCTACCGTGTGTAAACTGGGCATTTGTAATTTTTTATCATTTCTGAATATTCCGATTTTTTACTGATAAGAAATAATGGTTTATTCCAGAATGTATGCAGGGGTAGTGCAATGCAATACATTCCATATTTCTAAAAATTTCCAACAAAAAAATTAGAAAAAATATCAGGACCTTTGGTCTGGAGCCCCAAAATACTTGAAAAACCCTCAACCTGTGCAGAAACGGGGGGGGGGTCCTTCTGATAGATTCTCCTATCAAAAAAGGATTGCTATCTTTAGAGCACAGGCGTTGCGCGTCGGGTATGGAAGGCTGTCATTGTTTTTTTTTTTTACATGAGCTCCACACAGGAGGCCCTGAGTAAAATAATTTCCCTCAGGGCCCATGTCATCGTTTTTTTTAAAGGAAAGGAAGGAGGGTATCGGTAATTATGCTCCGAGCAACTATCATCATTGGCAACAGTGCCCAATCGAGAAACACGCCAAACGCGCGCCCAATTTCTCATGTTTCTCACGACTCTTGCAACCGGGATCGAAAAGAAGAAGACGGAGAGATACGAAATTACGAATGTTAGAGGAGAGCGCTAGCATTTACAGCGACAAAATCGATGCGAAAATTGCGAAAATGTTTAATAAAACACGACTCGTTTAAAATAGAGCAAAAATCTCGCAAGCATTTGACAAGTTTAAGTATTTCCCCAATAAATGTAGTCATAATTTGTCTCGACGCCACCTAGCGAGGGATTTAACACTTACAATGTCTCTCTCGCAAAAATAAAGTTAGTTGTTTTCAGGTGGAAAAAATATAATAAGCAGTAATTGTTGAATGAAACACTAGTATATATTGAATTATTTGGCGGGTATTTGATAAGCCCCCATAGCTCAGTGGTCAAGAGCAGCTGACCGGCAATCAGAAGGACACGGGTTCAAGTCCCGTTGGCGGCAAGTATCTTTTCTCGGAAGATTTTTCAATGTTGATGAGTGTTTCAGGCTGATAATTATTGCTTATAATAATTGAAACAAACGTGTTTATGATAATTTTTGGAGCATACTTTGCAATTTTTTTCTGTTGAGGGAATTTTATATAATTTGCGTTTCGGCGCGGGCAAAGTCTAGAATTATCTTCAAGAATAACATATATTTTTTTAAGAGCTTTAAAACTTACCGTGTTTAAGGGAAATATGTAATAAATTGGTAGAAATCCGGGTTGCGGGCCCTTAATATAATTCTATGACGGTGGGGGGCCAACTTTATTCTTAGTGTCCTGGCCTGGATTGGGGTGGTTTTACTTCACCACACCTGGTTCACTTCACCCCAGGCTACAGTACCCACCTACCTGGCCTGTAGCGACGTGGTTGAATATTTCACTGCGATTATTTGGAAGATATTATGTCATCTTCGCGGTTACATTTTAATAATTATGACATCACGTTTTAGTACACGAGGAAGAAAGTCCTCTGTGGTGAAGTGGTTAGCATTGTTGACATTAATCCAAATTAACCGAGAGTTATTTTAACAGACTTAAATTTAATAAAAAAAAGAGTGCGCGCAAAGAGTGACCAGTGTTTCGCAAAGGGTGAGCTGCGGCACAGTGGTGTACCGTGGTCATTAGTTGGTGAAAAAATATCGATATATCAATATTTTTATTCCGATACATCGGATTTAGCAGGGGTGCCCGGGTTCATGGGGTGAGGTTTGTCTAGGTCTTGGAGGCCGATGACTAAGACACACTGAACCCCAGATTTTTACCCACCCCTTAAACCCTTTTCCTTCCCAGAACTCTCCTCTCCTTCCTTTTCCTAAAAAAAACCCTCCACACAGCATCCCCAAAGATGACATAGACCCTGAGGAAAATTATTTTCCTCAGCGCTTCCTGTGTGGAGCTCATGTAAAAAAAAAAACATCGATAATTTTTAGTGATATTTAACATTTCGACGTATCGATTTAAAATTCCAAAAATCCAAAAGGAATAAAAATCGATTTATTTCAGACCTACAAAACCACTTGATTTGAGATAATTACTATTTGATTTATTAGAAATATTGCCTGTTGATTGGGATTTATTTAGTAATGTGAGATTATTGAGTTAGAAATTACTAAATGTGCTAGATTTTTAGAGCGCCAATACTCTCTTTCAAATCGTACCGATATTTTTTAATTAAAAATATCGATGTAGGATTTTTTTTTTACATGAGCTCCACACAGGAGGCCCTGAGGAAAATAATTTCTCTCAGGGCCTATGTCATCTTTGAGGATGCTGTGTGGAGGGTTTTTTTTTAAGGAAAGTAAGGAGAGGAGAGTTCTGGGAAGGAAAATGGTTTAAGGGGTGGGTAGGAATCTGGGGTTCAGTATGTCCTGGTCATCCGCCTCCAAGACCTAGACAAACCTCACCCCATGAACCCGGGCACCCCTGCTAAATCACCAAACGTAGCGAACCACTTGGAGTGACCTATGGCAGAGGTGGCGGCGGTACCCATTCCCGCCTCCCAAATTGTAATTGTGTATCTCAGATATTTATCTATGGTGATCCCTAGATATTTTAAGCTATCCACGCATTCAAGGTTATTGCAAGTACAAGTGTTCGGTTCATTGCAAATGTGAATAGTAAAATTTAGTATTACCTTAGGTTGACCCGCTTGTGTTGCACTAAAACGTATAAATTTTGTCTTGTCAGTGTTAAGAGTAAGAAGATTGTAGTCTAGCCAATGTTTGACATTGTTTATTCCAATTTCTGCTTTTCTATGCGCTTCATGCCAGTTTTTGCCCTCAAATATTAAGACCGTATCGTCAGCAAAAGTGATGATATGATCGGCAAGGTTACTGTTGCAAAGATCATTAATATAGATATTAAACAATATCGGTCCTAAAGTACTTCCTTGTGGTACACCAAATTCGATATTGGCTGGATCGCTTAGAGTACCACTAATAATAACTCTTTGGCTCCGATTTTCTAGATAGCTTCCTAACCATTTAAGTAACTGCCCCTGTATTCCGATTAGCTGTAATTTTTTCAAAAGGATTTTGTGCGAGATGGTATCAAAAGCTTTAGCCAGATCCAGAAAGATCGCGATGCTTTTGATTCCTCGATCGATGTTATTAGAAATTACTTTAGTCAGATTGCCAATGGCATTTTCAGTACCTAAACCCGGCCGGAAGCCATATTGTCTCTCAGAAAGGATGTTATTATCTTCAAGATAAAAGCTAAGACGATTTTTGACAATTTTCTCTATAATTTTTGAGACTGAATTGACCAAAGATATCGGCCGGTAATTTTGAATCGCAGATTTATCTCCGTTTTTGTGCAGTAATACAACAACTGAATGTTTTAGATGGTTAGGGAATATTCCTGATTTGAGACTTAGATTGGAAATGAACGCTATCGGAGATGCTATGAATGACTTAGTTACTTTAAGCAGATTAGTCGAGACTTTGTCTGGTCCACAAGCGTTAGATGGCTTTAGGTCGTCAATTATTTCCAAGACTTCATTCGTCGTTGTTTGTATATTGTCTATTTTATGGACGAGATTAGAGGTGACCAACTTGGCAAGTTCGATTTCTGTTTTATTGCATTTATCGAGAATTTTTTTGGCAAGTGTGGTTCCCACCGATGTGAAGTATTTATTAGCAAAATTCGCCATATTTTTAGGATTAGAAGAGTTTACGTTACCGATATCTAACGATTTAATTTCGGAAGACCTGTTTATTTTTGTTTTACTAATATTACGAAATGCTTCCCACATACGTTTTGGAGAATAAGAATTTTCGTAAATGAACGTTTTAAAATAATTTTCCTTTGTATATTTAATAATCTTTTTGCATAAGTTCCTATATTTCTTGTAGTGAGTTTGTACTAAAATATTATCTGGAAATTTTTTGGCCTTTTTGTGGAGTTGGTTTCTTTTATGAATCGATTTTACAAGGCCAGGAGAGATCCAGGGCGTAAGTTTAAACTGGCTGTTTGATATGTGTTTGTTACTTGTATGTTTAGATATATATGTATGTAGAATACAAATGAATTCTTTCATCGCAATGTCAGTGTCAATTTGATCAAATACTTTTTGCCAGTTTTCTAAATGCAAGTCCTCAATTAAATTATTAAAGTTTAATCGAGGGACGTACTTGATTTTAGCAGGGGGGGGTGGTTTATCTTTAAAACACAGGGCTGTCGTATAGTGGTCAGAAATTGACGTGTGGATAACGAATGAGTCAGTGAGGTTAATATTTCTTACGTTGATGTGATCCAAACAGGATTTGTACGTGCCCTGTTCTCGAGTTGGTGTATTGATTGTCAATATGAATCCGTTTTCTGTGAGCAGGCATATGTAGTCGTTGAATTGGTTGTGAAATGGAGATAAGGTGTTAATATTAAGGTCACCTATAATGATTTGACGTTCAAATTTATTGGAATTGCTAATAACAGTTTGGAGTGAATTCAAAAAAGAATCTATGCTCTGGAAAGAAGGTGATCTATAAATAGCAAAGATACATAAATTATTATTCAGAACAATTCTAAGGCAGTTACCTTGTGATAATATAATTTCTTCGACTTGTGCTTGTATACCGTCTTTTATGTAGACAACAATCCCGCTAGATTTATTTATATTTTTAATTGAGTGATATTCCGTGTAAGTTTGTATTATTTTAGAGGTGTAGTTTTTATTGATCCAACACTCTGATAAAATTAAAACATCAAAAGTATGATTGAATTGATCTAGAAATAACAGAAAATCATCAAGGTTTGACATACTTCTGATATTCTGATGGATAATCTTTAAATTATAAGACTTCCAACTGAAATTATTTAATTTGTTGAGATCGTCAATCACATACGTGTTGCACGTTACATCTGTGTCATTGTAAATATCAGGAGGTAATTGAATCATGATTATTCAGGTGAGATGTGATGCAATGGAAATTTCACTACTAAACGATTTTGATCCATTTCTCGTGAGTAGGTATATTTGGTTCGAATGACTGGATGTGGATAATCACAGGATATAATAATGGCAATAATAATAAAAGAACTTTCATCTTGTAGTCGTTGTCTGAAGTAGTAATAAGTAGTAGTAGTAGCAATAATAATAATAGAACCTTCATCTTGCAATCTTTGTCGGCAGTAGTAATAAGTAGAAGAAGTAGTAGTAGTAATAATAATAATAGAACCTTCATCTTGTAATCGTTGTCGGCAGGAACCTTCATCTTGTAATCGTTGTCGGCAGGATCTTGAATATAGACATTTAAAAAGTGTATATGTTTATTAAGGCTCAGTAGTAACCGTACAAAAAAAAGAAAATGGTTCGAAAGAGAAATATGTAAATACGAATGTTAGGGGCAGCGCGCTAATATTAAAAAATGATAATAATTAAGCGAAAATTGTTAAAATTTAATAAAACACGACACGTTTAAAAAGTAGATCAAAAATCTCTCAGCATCAAAATCGTCTCAAATCTCAAATCGTCTTCCAATGGAGCGACAAAGCACACACGTGTTTTTTTAAACGGTACATTATGTATTAATCCTTTGCGCAGGAATACCTAAAATACTAAAAATATATTTCATGTATTTAAGTAGATGTAAGAAGGATAGTAATTTTGGGGTCTATCTTCGGCCTCAGTCGGCTGCGAGAGAGTTAACATAAAAAGAGAATCGAAATCTTACGCAACGTCAAGGACTTGTGCTCAATACAATAAAATTTAAAAAAAAACGAGAAAGTGCTAACGCATTCTCTTATAATAATTATTTCTTATCGACTAACTCCAGTTATCACCGCTATTAAAGTATTAATAAATTACTTTTATTTGACACCTAATTTTGTAAGTAATATTACAATGTCTGAATACCTTTTCATACCATTTTTTTTAGTTAAGAATATTGTGAGATGGTTTATCTCCATGTGACGTATTTCTGGACGCTGTTCACGTGATACTCATTGACGCTCTGT
The DNA here is from genome assembly GCA_929108145.2 of Limnephilus rhombicus. Classification (NCBI taxonomy): domain Eukaryota; kingdom Metazoa; phylum Arthropoda; class Insecta; order Trichoptera; family Limnephilidae; genus Limnephilus; species Limnephilus rhombicus. Next base: position 15,649,589 of record OV815299.1, read on the forward strand.
AAATTATGTCATAATTCATAATATTATGACATAATTTATTAAAAATTTAAATATAATATAATATTTATGAATATTGTAATATTTCTACATATTATAAATTAAAGCCCTCCGCCGCGTTTCTCTGTATGTCTGTTCGCGATTAACTCAAAACTACTTAACGGATTTTCACGCGGCTTTCACCTATAGATAGAGTGATTCATGAGGAAGGTTTAGGTTTGTAATTTGTCTAGGCTTAGTGTAAATTGGTTGAAATATGTAATATATAAAGGAGAATGTTTGTATGTGGTGGACGTGCGCGCGCTGGTAAGCGGGCGCTGTGGATTTGATTTATATGAAAATCTACAGTTTTATGCCAAAGTTGATGAAATTTTACACATGTGACCTTCAAAATGAGAGGAAGGTCACTGTCTACATTTGATTTTGAAAACCCTTTGTAAAGCCCCGGCATCGGACTTCAGCTAGTCTACATATATAAAAATGAATTCCTGTTTCCCTTGGTCACACTGTAACAGTTTGGAATTATAATGCACTTAATTAAGTAGGTTGCTACGTATCAATTCAAATTGAAATTTGAATTCCTAATTGAAAATATTCATTGAACAAATCGAATTCAGCATTTCTTTTTTTGCCCAAAACATACTACGAACAATAGATTTTTTCTTCGAGAGTTCCAAGTAAGCAGCCAAACGTCCGGAAGTTTGTTTCAACGTGAGAAGGTACATACTTCGGTGAAATCTCCATTACCTGTGTGCTAAACTTCGGTTAGGTTTGAGTTTATTGATTTACCATTTAATATTTTGTTCTATTTGAACTGGCGCCCTTATAGTAGATAATTTTAACATCTTGAGATCATTTTAAAAACACGACAAGCTATTTTTTAATTAAAAATATCGATGTAGGGTTTTTTTTTTACATGAGCTCCACACAGGAGGCCCTGAGGAAAATAATTTCTCTCAGGGGCCTATGTCATCTTTGAGGATGCTGTGTGGAGGGTTTTTTTTTTAAGGAAAGTAAGGAGAGGAGAGTTCTGGGAAGGAAAATGGTTTAAGGGGTGGGTAGGAATCTGGGGTTCAGTATGTCCTGGTCATCCGCCTCCAAGACCTAGACAAACCTCACCCCATGAACCCGGGCACCCCTGCTAAATCACCAAACGTAGCGAACCACTTGGGGTGACCTATGGCAGAGGTGGCGGCGGTACCCATTCCCGCCTCCCAAATTGTAATTGTGTATTTTAATTACAAATAAATAGCTTACAATACGTGTAGGTAAAGTTTAGACCACACGACTGAAGTAAAATTTCTTTAGCTCCTTTAGCGTTCCATGTATTCAGTCCCAGTACATTCAGTTTTCAAAAAGCTCGCGTGACACCTATTACAATTTTTTTATTCAAATTTTCATTTTTCGTATATTACAAATATTATTTTTGTATATTATAAGAACAATCAATCAAATTTGGTACCTAACATAGGTACCTTTTAAAAATATCTGTAAGTTTAAAAATCCTGTACCAATAGACAATTCTTTTAATACAAAAAAACAGCTGCCTTCTAAATTCAATTTCATCAAACGCGCGAACTGTTAAACGTGCGAAATTAAAATGATCGTTATGTTTTTGGAAATTTTTCAATTTTCTGCCCAATTTTCGAAATTTTTCTTTCCGTAGGTATCTTCTACAAAGTATTAGAAAACTTAAAAAAAAGATGAATGAAATAAAAGTCGTTCTGAAGTTATGGTGTTGTAATCATTTAAAAATTTACACCACGCTTGAGCGTCAATGTTCAATTTGGGAGGCGGGTATGGATACCGCCGCCCCGGGAACCATTTATTGGACAACCAACACCCCTGCCACAGGTCACCCCAAGTGGTTCGCCACGTTTGGTGACTTAGCAGGGGTGCCCGGGTTCATGGGATGAGGTTTGTCTAGGTCTTGGTGGCGGATACGTTTTCCCAACCACTGCGTGGCGGGCTGGATCGGAGGAGACTGATTGAGGGAGGCCTTTTGACCTCTCCAGCAGGATTCCCCGACCCATCGCCTTGCACCGCAGTGTGAGGAATGGATTCATACGTCGGTCACTCCTGGCCACATTGACCCCCAGATTCCTATCCATCCCTCATACCATTTTCCTTCCCATATCTTCTTCTCCTTCCTTTCCCTTAAAAAAACCCTCCACACAGCATCCTCAAAGATGACATAGGCCCCTAAGGAAATTGTTTCTTTGGGGCCTCCTGTGTGGAGCTAATGTAAAATTTAAAAAAATTTAATGCTGCGTCAATGAATAACTACAACACTTAATAAAACGTTAGCTATAAATAAAAGAGTTGTGGCAACAATTAAATTATATTATTAAATAATAAAATCAGAAAATGAGACTAACAAAATAATATACTAATACTCCAGGGTCGTGTTTAGTCTTTAGAAAAAGGAACTAAATAGTTTAAAAAAAAAACTAATAAATGAATCGATAGCTTGTCGTGTTTTTAAAATGATCTCAAGATGTTAAAATTACCTACTAAAGGGCGCCAGTTCAAATAGAACAAAATATTAAATGGTAAAGCAATAAACTCAAAACTAACCGAAGTTTAGCACACAGGTAATGGAGATTTCACCGAAGTATGTACCTTCTCACGTTGAAACAAACTTCCGGACCTTTGGCTGTTAACTTGGAACTCTCGAAGAAAAAATCTATTGTTCGTAGTATGTTTTGGGCAAAAAAAGAAATGCTGAATTCGATTTGTTCAATGAATATTTTCAATTAGGAATTCAAATTTCAATTTGAATTGATACGTAGCAACCTACTTAATTATTTTTTCTTACTTCATCAAGTAAGAAAAAATAATTAAGTAGAAAAAAATAATTAAGTGCATTATAATTCCAAACTGTTACAGTGTGACCAAGGGAAACAGGAATTCATTTTTATATATGTAGACTAGCTGAAGTCCGATGCCGGGGCTTTACAAAGGGTTTTCAAAATCAAATGTAGACAGTGACCTTCCTCTCATTTTGAAGGTCACATGTGTAAAATTTCATCAACTTTGGTATAAAACTGTAGATTTGCATACAAATCAAATCCACAGCGCCCGCTTACCAGCGCGCACGTCCACCACATACAAACATTCTCCTTTATATATTACATATTTCAACCAATTTACACTAAGCCTAGACAAATTACATACCTAAACCTTCCTCATGAATCACTCTATCTATAGGTGGAAACCGGGTGAAAATCCGTTCAGTAGCTTTTGAGTTAATCGCGAACGACATACAGAGAAACGCGGCGGAGGGCTTTAATTTATAATATGTAGAAATATTACAATATTCATAAATATTATATTATATTTAAATTTTTAATAAATTATGTAATAATATTATGAATTATGACATAATTTACAGAGCGTCAATGAGTATCACGTGAACAGCGTCCAGAAATACGTCACATGGAGATAAACCATCTCACAATATTCTTAACTAAAAAAAATGGTATGAAAAGGTATTCAGACATTGTAATATTACTTACAAAATTAGGTGTCAAATAAAAGTAATTTATTAATACTTTAATAGCGGTGATAACTTAGGTGTCAAATAAAAGTAATTTATTAATACTTTAATAGCGGTGATAACTGGAGTTAGTCGATAAGAAATAATTATTATAAGAGAATGCGTTAGCACTTTCCTCGTTTTTTTTTTTAAATTTTATTGTATTGAGCACAAGTCCTTGGCGTTGCGTAAGATTTCGATTCTCTTTTTATGTTAACTCTCTCGCAGCCGACTGAGGCCGAAGATAGACCCCAAAATTACTATCCTTCTTACATCTACTTAAATACATGAAATATATTTTTAGTATTTTAGGTATTCCTGCGCAAAGGATTAATACATAATGTGCCGTTTAAAAAAACACGAGTGTGCTTTGTCGCTCCATTGGAAGACATTTGCTGAGAGATTTTTGATCTACTTTTTAAACGTGTCGTGTTTTATTAAATTTTAACAATTTTCGCTTAATTATTATCATTTTTTAATATTAGCGCGCTGCCCCTAACATTCGTATTTACATATTTCTCTTTCGAACCATTTTCTTTTTTTTGTACGGTTACTACTGAGCCTTAATAAACATATACACTTTTTAAATGTCTATATTCAAGATACATTTTAAGATTTTCACGGCCGAAATTATTTTCGTTATTTGTTTTCGGGGTGTTATGCCGCATTGCGCTACCTCCTTCTTTAGCCAACGTTTCGGATAGCGTTGCGGTGTCCGGTCACACAGGTTCACGGCGAGTTCATCGAAAATCAATTCATCGAAAGCAAATTCGTCGAAAACGAGTTCATCGAAAATCAATTCATCGAAAGCAAATTCGTCGAAAACGAGTTCATCGAAAACGAGTTTATCGGAAACGAGTTCATCGAAAACCAATTCATCGAAAACCAATTCATCGAAAACCAATTCATAGAATGATCAATTTAGCGAATCGCCAATTCATTGAAAAAAAATATTTTGTAGATATTTGAGAGAAATGCCGAGCGGACCGGGAAGTTAAAAAAAGCATTGGTCAATAAAAGTTGACAATAAATTTTTATATATAAACTATTGATAATAAAACTTTGGATAAGGAGACTAACCTAACCTAACCTTTTTTTGTCGATGAATTGGCGAATCGATGAATTGATCATTCGATGAATTGGTATTCGATGAATTGGTTTTCGGTGAATTGGTTTTCGATGAACTCGTTTTCGATGAATTTGCTTTCGATGAATTGATTTTCGATGAACTCGTCGGTTACCGGTCACACATGAACCGGATCTGCCGGATCTGCCCTTATAATGGACACTGCAACGCTGTCCGAAACGTTGGCTAAAGAAGAAGGTAGCGCAACACGGCATAACACCCCAAAAACAAATAACGTCTCCATTCAAGTTTGTTTACTTCCCTTTCCAATCTTGTCTTTTATCTAATCTGCATTAATTTATCTAATCTAAAATTGTGTTGTGCATCTTTTATCTAATCTATCTGCATTTTCCATCTAAAATTGTGTTGTGCATCTTTTATCTAATCTATCTGCATTTCCAATCTAAAATTGTGTTATAAGCATCTTTTATCTAATCTATCTTCATTTTCCACCTAAAATTGTGTTGTGCATCTTTTATCTAATCTATCTTCATTTTCCACCTAAAATTGTGTCGTGCATCTTTTATCTAATCGATCTGCATTTTCCATCTAAAATAGTGCTGTGCATCTTTAATGTAATCTATCTGCATTTTCCATCTAAAATTGTGTTTGGCATCTTTTATGTAATCTATCTGCATTTTCTATCTAAAATTGTGTTGTGCATCTTTTATCTAATCTATCTGCATTTTCCATCTAAAATTGTGTTGTGCATCTTTTATCTAATCTTTCTGCATTTTCCATCTAAAATTGTGTTGTGCATCTTTTATCTAATCTATCTGCATTTTCCATCTAAAATTGTGTTAGCCTCCGTTTTTTTAACCCGGTTTTGTATTATCAAGTGTCCAAGCAGTTTCGCATCTAATAAACGCTTGGCTTGTCGGCTCTTAAATTTACTGCATTTCCTAGAAAACTGTCTGCTTGGAGACTAATTAATCGGGCTATCCCGGTCTTAATTAATCACCATTTTACACGCCTCACAGCTCACAGCACTCCTAATATTGGGTCTGTCATAGTCTCGCCGACGGTGGACTTTCTTGTCTGGTAATCACATGGTAAAACGTACTTAACTATCAATTAATTAATTTATGGCATGTTTGTAATTTCTTGATGGAAGGAGCGAATTTCCTTAGTCCAAAGTCCGTCTGCTTGTAGTGTACTTGTGGTCAGGGCTACGGAAAGAATTTAATTGTAGGGCCGCAGAAGTTTCATTCTGTTCGCTGAAGAATCAAAAAACTATCAAACGCTAATTTGGGGTGACCTATGGCAGAGGTGCTGTTATCCAAAAAATGTTGGTCTCGGGGCGGCGGTACCCATACCCGCCTCCAAAATTGCAAAATGTACTAATAATTTGTGTCTGACCGAAAGAGGACTTTCTACCGAATCTTCGGTATCTGTCTCAGTTTCGTCCGAAACTTTTTAAGACATGTTAAAAATCTATTGTTTACTGAAATTTGGCTTATTTTTTACACTTATACAGACAGTTAAGGGAACGTACTCATATTGAACCACTTTTGCAAATTTTTAACCCCCCCTCCCCCCTCGGTGACCACGTGTAGTATATTTTAAGACCCCCCCCCCCTCTCCCCCTACAGTTTTCACGTAGTAAATTATAAATATGGTTTTGAACCATTTCTTGCTAACAAAAAGTTTAAAAATATATATTTGGCTTATATTTGTCTTTATTAATACGGCGCTTGCTGCTCGACGTCACAAGTGCATGCATACCTATAATTAAAAGTGGAAAAAATATTAAAAAGTTAGTGGAAAAAATATAAAAAGATTTCTAGATTGACTACGTGATAAAAACCTAAGCCCCCCGCCCGCCATTATGACCAAGCGTGGTATTTTGAACGTAGTACGGATACGTTCCCTAACACGTGTTAAATGAAATAAAAAACAGTAATTGAAGTAAGTGAAAAAATAATTATTGCTGCTATAAAACAAACAAAAAAATATTAAAATAAACTAACATGTTAACTACTTCTTGGAACAAAAATTTGTCAATTATCAACATTTAGATACATTATAAAGGAAGGACTCATTAATTGAGTATTTTAATTTTAATTACGTTTACAATCGCGAGAAATAACACAAAAACTCACAACACAATCACGCCGGACCGGCCGGCGAACTCAGCTGATGATGGCGGGGACACACGAGCCACGGACTCACCCGAATTCAGCCAAACGACGCGCGACAATTCACTCCACAGAGGAGGCGCGGAGGAAAACAATTTCCCTATTGTTTATTCGAAATTATTTTCCTCGTCCTTTTCCTTTTTCCTACCGCTTATCCTCGGCAGGACTGCCGGGTGACTGTAGTTCAGCTGCTTTGGTTAAGTTAAACAATCTCATCATAATATGTATTTTTTTTTTAATTCTGCATATTAACAAACTTTTATTTCAGCTACATCAGGTGGCGGAGATGAGACGTGATACTGTGAGATAAATAACTAACAACATGTACGCACTCGCATACTGCCTGCTAACAATGTATGCCCGGACATTGGGGGTCTAGAGACATTTTAAATAAAAAGTAGCTTCTTTATAAATAAAAAATTAGAATCCGGTGAAGTACGGTAAAGGAGAAAACCATCTGTTTCCTTCTTCTTGGAAAGTGGTGGGCAACCTCCAATTTCCCTAAGGGCCTAGTTCATCTTTGAGGATGCTGTGTGGAGGATTTTTTAAGGGAAAGGAAGGAGAAGAAGATATGGGAAGGAAAAAGGTATGAGGGGTGGGTAGGAATCTGGGGGTCAGTGTGGCCAGGAGTGACGGACGTATGAATCTATTCCTCACACTGCGTGCAAGGCGAAGGGTCGGGAGAATCCGGCTGGATAGGTCAAAAGGCCTCCCTCAATCAGTCTCCTCCGATCCAGCCCTCCACGCAGTGGTTGGGCAAACGTATCCGCCACCAAGACCTAGACAAACCTCATCCCATGAACCCGGGCACCCCTGCTAAGTCACCAAACGTAGCTAACCACTTGGGGTGATCTGTGGCAGGGGTGTTGGTTGTCCAATAAATGGATCCCGGGGCGGCGGTACCCATACCCGCCTCCCAAATTAATGCGGCCGAATGTTCGACAGATTTTCTGCCGAAACCGAAACTGATGTTGAAGCTAGATTTTTTGTCGAAACTTGCCAAAACCGAAACCGAACCTTCGGTCAGTCACTACTAATAATGCAATAATTATTGATATTAGTTCAGCGGACCGCGAGCCTTAATTTCCCATCCCTGCTCCAGTAAGTATACAGCTGGTAGATTGCGTCATATTAGCAAGGAGCCGCCCACGTGACACGCACAGTCGGCAGACCTGCTGAACTTAAAGCAGAGCAGAGGAATCTCTTTTTAATTAACGGCTGCGAGTCCATGTAATACAGGCCTATCACATGTGTTGCGCCGTTGCGCGTCACCGTGTCATGTCATGTAGTTGTAGGTATGTTACGTTGACACACGCACGAGCACTATTTATTCAAGTAATCAGTTTCCTGTAATGGTTCGCAAAGCGCTTGCGCAGATTTTTATAGTAGGTACCTACCCAGGTTATAATATGTAATAACAATACTAACTTAAAACTATTGATTTAATAGCTGTTTCCCGGCATGCGTTGCTATGCCATTTAATAAACAAATTATTTCTGACTGCGTGTCCTTTCCCATTCGCCCCGTTCCCTTTCAGCCACCCCTTCTTCTTCCGCGTCCCTTCCCCTCTCGCGTTCCCACTCCGATTCCTCCACCTTCCCTTTCCTCACTCCTAAGTTCCCCTCCCCCTCCTGGGTTCACCTCCCCCTCCTCTACCCGAATTGGCCACCACTCTCCCGCATTACAAACATTCAGTACATTCAGTTTTCAAACAGCTCGCGTGCCACTTACTGCAATTTTGTTATATAAATTTCATAATTCCAGAGCTCAATAGTAGTTTTATACAAACCTTGTCCTGATAATAACAAACACAAAAAAAATTGTCCATTTGGTGCAGTCATTCGGAAGTTATGCGCGTACATACATTTCGGCGATTCATTTTTATTTATAAAAATAGATAGATAGAAGATAGAAAATAGAAGATAGAAGGTAGAAGGTAGAAGGTAGAAGGTAGAAGGTAGAAGGTAGAAGGTAGAAGGTAGAGTGTAGAAGGTAGAAGGTAGAAGGTAGAAGGTAGAAGGTAGAAGGTAGAAGGTAGAAGGTAGAAGGTAGAAGGTAGAAGGTAGAAGGTAGAAGGTAGAAGGTAGAAGGTAGAAGGTAGAAGGTAGAAGGTAGAAGGTAGAAGGTAGAAGGTAGAAGGTAGAAGGTAGAAGGTAGAAGGTAGAAGGTAGAAGGTAGAAGGTAGAAGGTAGAAGGTAGAAGGTAGAAGGTAGAAGGTAGAAGGTAGAAGGTAGAAGGTAGAAGGTAGAAGGTAGAAGGTAGAAGGTAGAAGGTAGAAGGTAGAAGGTAGAAGGTAGAAGGTAGAAGGTAGAAGGTAGAAGGTAGAAGGTAGAAGGTAGAAGGTAGAAGGTAGAAGGTAGAAGGTAGAAGGTAGAAGGTAGAAGGTAGAAGGTAGAAGGTAGAAGGTAGAAGGTAGAAGGTAGAAGGTAGAAGGTAGAAGGTAGAAGGTAGAAGGTAGAAGGTAGAAGGTAGAAGGTAGAAGGTAGAAGGTAGAAGGTAGAAGGTAGAAGGTAGAAGGTAGAAGGTAGAAGGTAGAAGGTAGAAGGTAGAAGGTAGAAGGTAGAAGGTAGAAGGTAGAAGGTAGAAGGTAGAAGGTAGAAGATAGAAGAAGAAGATAGATAGATAGATAATTGGAGTAAAAGATAATACTAATATATTTAAACGAAAATATGGAAAAGTAAAGAAAAATAAAAAGGAAAAGGTTGAAACTTTTTACATTAGCTCCACACGGGATACCCTGATGAAAATATTTCCCCTCAGGGCCTGTGTCGTCTTTGGGATTATTGTGTGGAGGGAAAGGAAGAAGAGGAAGTAGTAGGAAGGAAAAAGGTACGGGGGTTGGTTTGGTATAAATCTGGGGGTCAGTGTATCCAGGAGTGACGGACGCATGACTCAATCCCTGCTGGAGAGGTCTACAGGTCTCCCTCAACCAGCCTCTCCCGATCCGGCTTGCCACTCAGTTGGTGGGCAGACGCATCCGCCGCAAAAAACCGGACTAACCTCACCCCATGAAACCGGGCACCCCTGCTAAGTCACCAAACAAAGCGAACCACTTGGAGTGACCTGTGGCAGAGGTGTTGGTTATACAATAAATGGTTCCCATTTATATAATAATAACTGCTGACCTGACAAACGTTGTTCTGCCATATACATAAATTATTTCCACTGAATATTTTCGTTGTTAAATAAAAAATAACGAATGTATTGTGGGGATGGGATCTATGACAGAAAGAGGAATGGAGCGCTATTGAAGATGACCGCCGATGGAAACAAAAAAACACCAACTATAGTAGGAAAATAAAATAAGAATATCAATATAAATTTCGAAGAGCAATTGAGCGGACGATATTTTTTATCCGGCCAACACAAATAAGCTCGATGATTTGCCCACGCGAGAATATGATGTCGAATGAAAAATCAAAATGACGCGACGTTTCTCGTGAATGTCTTACGCATGTATGGATGAAAGTTCGATGAGGTGGACGTAGCGCCATCTGTCATTCAACAACATAAATAATTTCGTTCTGTTTGAAATACGAAAGACGGTTAAAATTGTTCGTACAAAAATACTAAAATCGCTATTAAAAAATGGGAGGATGGGTTAAGGCGGGTTAAAATTTGGAGTATAGGTATTTTTTTATGGCAAATAAAAAAAAATACAAAAAAAAATTGTCAAAAATTTTTTTTTTTTCTGGATAGGGACACCCTAATAACCCAGCGGTATGAAATATACTTTAAAACCTATTGTCATATCTTTTTATGTATATTTATTTATACATACAAAATTTCATAAAAATTTGTCAAGCCGTTTCGGAGGAATGCGACCACAACCACCGTGGCACGAGATTTTTATATATAAGATTTATCAACCTCCTGAACAAAATGGATTTTTCCTGCTCTGACATATCGCAAATTACTCTAAAACTTGACAGGTTATGAGGCGCAACCATGTTAACCCGACAACTGAAACGTGCCGACCGCGGCGATTTGCACGGCGAGTTGCGAGTGACTGGTTGCGTCGCCCTTGACAACTGGTCTTTGAAAAGTTGCCTGTGTGCGGACCGCCAATGAAATTCGCAAGTTGCTTTCCTGTGGATACCGATTGACGAGCCCACTCGGCCATTAACCATTTTTGTCAATCTCATATTTCAAATTCAGAAATAACAATATTATCTTTGATTAATTTTTTCACATAATTTTGGCAGCTACCCTTTTAAATGATAACAAACTGTATCATTTGTAACCTAAATTTGTAACACAGATAGAGTCATACAAACATATCCGATTTTATTATAAATTTGACGTTTTTCTAAAAGTCTAAATGTATATTTTAAGCCGAAAAATATTTTTGGGGAAACATTTTTTTAAGCTGATCTCCGGTACTGTACTGAATCCACCTACGTTGAAGGAGATTAACCTATATGTCCCTAAGGCCCTCCGTTCATGGAGATACTTACAATCTACGTAATTGTGACGAAACCACAAGTACCCTGCTGATATACCACTTTTTAATGCCAGTCTCCGTACACGGCGCTATCCGAAATGTACTGAATTTGGTCATTTTTCACGTGCAGCCGTGGAGTGAACACGCTGTCATGCGATGTCATATGACTTTTTTCCAACATCAATCCATGCCTTCTCCACAAAATCGTTTCTTACGTATTCTGGTAAAGTATAGTTATGTAAACATGCATTTTTTCCACTTCCAGAACAAATCTAACATTACTTTCATGTTCCGACGCCATTTTTGTCAAACGTCAAACGAATAAGTATCAGAGAAAAATGATGCGACTGTCGCGTGCGATCAGCACTGTCGGTATCGTGATACTGATTGGAAGCCGACGGCCACCGCGTAGCGCCGTGAACGGGCACCAGCTAAATCGTACGGGGGGTACTTACTATCGGCGCGTATGATACGCGCACGAGAATCGAGTAGCTTGTAAGTATCTCCGTGAACGGAGGCACTTACGCATATGCTCGTGGGAGATCCCACACACTTTTTATGCTCCGAAAGCAAGAACTTCTTCCTTTCAGAATGCCCCATTAAATAGAGCAATTCAACTGCTTAACGATTCTACATTGAGCATTGACATCTTCAATGTTACCCATAGAGAGTTCAGTACCTAACTATCTTTTGACATACGTCTCAACATAGTGAAACTGCCCCCTTGGTCTTTTTTTTCTCTTATATTTTGTAATCTTCTCCGTAATAATTTGGTGTATAACTGTTTTATGGAGAACCTGAAAAAAATAAATAAATAAATATTCAAATTAGAAGTGTAACTTCTTTAGCCACGCTATGATACGGATTGCGGATGAAACGGAAATGAGATTACTGCACCTGCGACGCATCAACTGTGCTCATTGACCGCTTTTATTATGATGTCACTTTTAAAGGCTCAAATATTGGTTAATATTGTTTTGGTAAAGTTTCACTTCTAACGCGTGTAAATTGCACTAGATTTTTTTTTAATCCCGAGACACTATCTAGGTTAAAAAACCAGTTCGAAGCAGGCGGTTGGGAGCAGTTGGGCCTATTTTGCGGTTTTCAGGCCGTCTACAATAAGGTATTTGAGTCTTTTATAATTTTTTTTTCAATCACTCCACACAGCACACAAACTCCACAAAGCACACAAACTCTATGCAGTACACAAACTCCAAACATCACACAAACTCCACGCAGCACACAAACTCCGCACAGCACACAAACTCCACACAGCTCACAAACTCCACACAGCACACAAACTCTATACAGCACGAAAAAAATCCCTCAGGACCTCTGTCATTCTTGGGGATGCCGTGTGGATGGTCTTTTGGGGGGTGGGTAGGAGTCTGGGGGTCCATGTGTCTGTGACTGTCGGACGTACGAATCCATCCCTCTCACTGCGATGTCAGAAGATCGTTCGAGAGAGTCCGGCTTGAGAGGTCGAAAGGTGTCCCTCAACCAATCTCACCTGATCCGGCCCGTCACCAAGACGTAGACAAACCTCACTCCATAAACCCGGGCACCCCTGCCAAGTTACCAAACGTAGCGAACCACGCATAAGTAATAATCGGCGATAATTATGTACTATACCCCGAGGTATCGCGATGGAACTAAATTGTGATTGTGTTGAGTGCTCCTTCGCGGAGATATAGTGGTAAGTGATTGGTCATCCTTTTTCCCTTCCATGCCTTGTTCTTTCCTACTCTTACTATCACCCAATTCCAGCAAACACCATTTCGGCACGTTTAGTTTTTAAACGACTTCAAAAAGGAGGAGGTTCTCAATTCGACTGTATTTTTTAAAAATTTTCTTTATGTTTGTTGCCTCAGAACTTTCGGCTGGGTGCTGATATTGATGATTCTTTTATTTGAAAGCTGATGCTTCCCGTGTAGTCCCATTTCAATTTGGTCCAGTTCTGACAATAGCATCTGTGAGAAAACTATATGAGTCTTAAATTTGCGTTAAGTATTTACACGACAAATGGACGAATAACTCAATATCACGCCAACCGATTTCGATGATTCTTTTTTTATTGGAAAGGATGTACTTCAAGGGTAGTTTGATGAGAGTTTGGTTAGGTTCTAATTATGGGATCCATGAAAAAGTAACGGAACTCTTCAATTCTTAAGAGCAAATTAACGATACTCGGCCGAATCTTTTATAGGCTGATACGTTTTTAGATTTTCACGGCCAAAAATATTTTTGTTTTTTGTTTTTGGGCTGTTATACCGTGTTGCGCTACCTCCTTCTTTAGCCAACGTTTTGGATAGCGTTGCAGTGTCCATCATCGGGGCAGACCCGGTAGATATAGGCTATCTGCATCTTTGAGTCACCTACCGTAACGTCGTTATGATCAAGTAATGTCTGTCTCATATGAGTAGCACTTTTAGTAGGTCTACCCATATTCAGAAAAATTAGTTAGTATACTTCAGATTCACTAAAAATCAAAAAATAAACAAAAAAATTAACAAAACAAAAAAACGGCTTAAAAAATGCACTAAAAAGAAAAAAAATCGTATTCTTCTACAACTTAATAATCAACTTACTTTTTCTACTCATCAATATGTAGGTACGATTGTTATTTTTGGAGTCGGTGTCAGCCAAGGTACCCGGCCCGGCGTTTTGACTTGACAGCTCTCCTCCCGCCGCGGCCCCGCTCTCGCCTCGTTAAGTTGCGCGTGCGATATAAGCACATCTCACCTATAACTATGTATCTACATATGTAGTTACAAACTGGCTGACACCGGCTTCAAAAATAACAATCTTACCTACATATTGATGAGTATAAAAAGTAAGTTGATTATTAAGTTGTAGAAGAATACAAAATATTTTTTTTACTTTTTAGTGCATTTTTTTAAGTAGTTTTTTTGTTTTGTTAAAATTTTTGTTTATTTTTTTTTAGTATTTACAGTCCTTTACAATTGCATCTAAAGCTGTAATTCGTAAGTAGTTTTGGATGCAACAACTTCAGTAATTACGATTGAGTTATAAATGCACTCGTGTATTGCTTTCAGTACAAACAGTTATTATACACTCATCACCGGGGGGCATTCCATCTATTATAGTTGTGATAAAGTTATCAATGTTTTGATGCCGTCTGTCTACAACTATTACTTATTACTCTTGTTGACGTGTGACTATTTTAAGAACTGATGATAAACATTATTTATTTTTAAGTTGTATTAGAATATTATTTTTTTCAACGTTAGATGTAGGTACATCAAAAACATCAGCTATCGAAAAGTTGAAGGAATCGAAGCGTAATCCAGTTGCTGTGTTCTGAGATCGTGCTTTATTAGGCCATTAGAGTGTTAGGCCATACCAATAATAATAGGATAATTTGTAAAAGGCCGTTTTTGTGAAAAATCAACTCAATGGCGAGGTATAATTTATTACGACTTCTTGGGCTTTATCTAATGTTATTATTTATATCTCAGCATATGAATAGCCCTATATACAAATATAAACTGGACCACACTTACAATACCCATTTTACGCTAAATGAAGGAATAATTGTACCTAAGCACTTCAACAAATATGGACAAAGAACGCTGGACTACATGATACCAAATTTATTAAATATGTTACCTGCTGAAATTAAAAAATATACAAATGGTAAAACAAATATTATGTTGAAGAATTGGCTCGCCGAACGAAAAAAATTGTATTAGACACTAACACAAAAATTGTAACTGCAAAATAAAGTAAAATAAGTTTATTATATCTTCAAATAAAAGCACCCATTGACAAACTACTAAAAAGTAGTTTATTGGGACTTTTCTTTTTTCTGTAAAATATTTACATTTTTTTCCTGTCATATTGTATTACCTTGTCTTTATAATAAAACAAAAAAAAAAAAAAAATTACAAACCGATACAGAAAACATACTTACCATGCATTCCTGGCAGGTCACTTAGGATAAACACACTTTTAAGCCATCTGCTCATGCAGAAACTGAAAAACCAGTTATCAACGCAATCGCAATCAACCTCCTTAACAAAATCGATATTTTCTAATTTGACAAATCGCAGATTGCTCGAAAACTTGACAGTTCTTGAACCGCCACCATAACAACCTGCTTATAATTCAACTGAAACGCGGCAGTCGCGTTTCAGTTGCGTTGTTGATAGATTGCTAGGGTAGTGGCTCACGACCTGTCAAGTTTTGTCATGTTTTGACATGTCAGATCAGAAAAATATCGATTTCGTTCAGGTGGTTGATTGCAATTGCGTCGACAACTGTATTTTTTCATTTTCTCCATGAGTGAAGGCCCTAATTATAAAGTTTATGCTTGGAGATACGACTCTGCACTCAGGTGACACTATGATTAAAACACTGGACATTGCATGATTTTACATTTGCTACCCTACATTACTGTTGATATTAATTACATTTATGAGAAAATTAGTGGCAAAAATAGAGTTGATATTTATTTTGAAAGACTGGAAAGTTTAGAACCCTTTAAGAAATTTTCTCTATCCCTTGATCGAACCGGTACACGTTTCTGGTTTTTGCGGTCCGCACGGTTTTTGACTTTCTTTTATAATTTATTTATTTAATACAAACAGCATAAGTATGTCATAAACACTAATTACATGTTACAAATTCATATTCAAAATATTAGTAATGATAAAACAGTGTATGTATAACAGTTAGTTGTGACGATACATTGGGAAGTGACACCAGAGATACCTTTACATGCAAAAATCTATAATACAAATAAAATTAGTAGTGATTAAAAAAATATGATAGCATAGCCTTCTTGTACCTATGTTCGGTGCAGTTAATTAGATCTATCACATCTGCATATCTATTAGTAACTTCATGCCTAGGTAAAAGTGAGTGTTTCGTATACTCAGTCCGATTATTGTTACATTTAAAAAGGATTTTAGAACGAGTGGTTCTCGTGGGAATATGAAATTCAATGAGCTTAGTTAAATCAGGACTGTCTATGCTATCATTTACAATTTTAAACATAAATATTAAGTCGGATATAATTTTTCGATCTGAGAGTCTTAATAAATTTAATTCTTTCAAGTAATTATAATAATTTATGTTTTCAATGGGAATACCGAGGTTAAAATTAATGTGTCTTAAGAATTTGTGTTGAATTTTTTCGATCGAATCTGAATGTATTTTAAAATGGGGGGACCATATCGAGGAGTTATTTTCGACTTGACTACGTACTAAGGATATATACAAAAAATTTAAAGTTGAAATATTCCTGAAACCTCTGGAATTTCTAAGAACGAAGCCAAGCATTTTGATACCTTTATTATAGATTGAGTTTATATGGGATATAAAGTTTAATTTAGAGTCGAAAGTTATACCCAGGTCATTAATTTCTTCGACAGAGGTAAGGGTAGAGTTGTTAAGTTCATAAGTATGAATAATTGGTTGACTTATTCTGTAAAAACTTATTGAATAACACTTATTTATGTTCAGATAAAGTTTGTTAAGAGAACACCAACTAATTAATTTGTTTAAAATGTTTTGTAGACAGGCACAATCTTCAGCGGTTTTGATGATTTTAAATATTTAATATATTGATTACAATATCGTTATTCTTCATTATGTTAACACAAAATTGCAAAGATATAATAATAATATACCTACATGCAATTCTAATTTTGAGATCAGTGGGAATCTATGTTGCGATGAAAAAATATTTTTTTCACTTTTAAGCCTTTTTATTTTTTACATACAAATGTAGGTTACGCAGCTTTCCATTCCCACAATGATTATATTTTAGTATTGCCATTTGAACAACAGTGGCGCCCTCCTTTGTTTTCTACTCTTATTTGACAAACTGTACATTAATTTCATTACCAAACTAACTCTTTTTTGCTGCATTGAATGATCGATTTCTTTTAATCATCTTAAATATCCAAAACAACATCCTCTACAATTTTCATCGATACATTGTCACCGTCATGCAATTTCTTATGCTTCAATTGGCAGACGCTGCACATAAATCTGATATCATTATTTCTCCGAGAAGTCGCTTGATTGGTGACATTCCCACTCTCAGACCTGTCACCCCTGCCACGACAAAGTAAACCGTCTCGTGTCTCGCCGTGGAGAAGCGTCAACCGTACTGCGGTTATCGGTGGCCTATCTGGGATGGCTGATAAACTCCGACCTCCGAGCGGTGACGTATCGTTCTCGCATAGATTGATTTGCAAGCTTATTGTAAATGGCTTATATCGAGTGTGAGAAGTAATATTTTATTGTTATTTTGGTATTGAATTGTATTAATAAGATGACCTGCTTATTAAATGGTACCAACGACATGCGTAGGCCTGAGGCGTAACCACGCGGTTTCGATGTCCTTCCGTCCCCTCTCCGGTAATCCGACGCTCATCTTTTCCTCAAGGTCTTCAAAAACTTCCCCTTCTCTCCCAAGTACATTTCTTCGAGGCGAAATCGGGGAGCCGGCTAAAGGGCGCGGACTTCGAGCATCGTCTACAGTTCGGCCGATAGATATGCGCATTCTCATTGGGACTGCCCGGTGGTTTATGGAATACTTTCTCTGGCATTTCTTTTTATATATTTTATTTAATTACATTAACTGTTTTTTCCTCATAACTTATTTTATTTTCAGAAGATTTCTTCGACTGGTTATAGCCGTTATTTTTCTTTTTCTTTTACTAACTCTATTATCACTTTTGTTTGTCACCTATTTCAGAAGAATTATTCCACAGGCTGCTACTTCTTTTTATCTTTTGTATAATGTTAATAAAAGTACTTGCATACTGCTTACTAACCCCGTATGCATGGACATTGGAGGGTCTAAAGTCTTTAAAATAAATGTAGCATCGTTAAAAAAAAAGTAGAATGTTGACGTGTGCGGTGAAGGAGGAAACCATACGTTTCCTTATAACGCCGTTGGGAAAGTTGTGGGGTCCCCTCCAATGTACCTATTATTATTTTTGATGGAAAAACAATTATCAAGCCGCGGTGTACCGTTCAAAAAGAAGATGGAGAGATATGACAGCTTTCCATCTCAGTAATTCACAGGCAAACGCAAAACTCTGTGTTCAGTTTGATGGAAAAAATATTTAACATCACCCCCATCCCCGCTATCTTGGAGTAACTTTGGACAGGAGCCTGAATTACCGGAAACACATGGAAACAGTGGGCAAAAAAACCAGGACAAGACCAAACTTAGTCAATAAGGTGGCTGGTACTAGCTGGGGATGCGACACCAACACGCTCAGAACGGCATCCATTGCCCTGGTTTTCTCAGCAGCTGAATACTGTGCTCCAGAATGGGCCAGAAGTGCCCACACTTCCATGGTCGACGTTCAGCTTAATGCCACAATGCGAACCATCAGCGGAACCTTAAAATCGACTCCTCTTCCTTGGCTCCCCGTACT
Organism: Limnephilus rhombicus; assembly: GCA_929108145.2. NCBI lineage: Eukaryota > Metazoa > Arthropoda > Insecta > Trichoptera > Limnephilidae > Limnephilus > Limnephilus rhombicus. The sequence goes on from OV815299.1 coordinate 15,668,253, forward strand.
TGCAAATATAACCCCGCCAAATATCAGGCGAGAGATTGCAACACTGAGGGAATACAAGAAGGCGCTGCAAAAAATCGAAATACCCTTGCACGATGATTTCGTTTCTCACCCGGCATGCCGCTTAAAGTCTAGAAAACCGTTCTGGATGGAAGGAGAAAGACTCCTTCGAACACCTCTCACCCCAGAAGGTAGGTTTTTTTTTTTTTACAGTGAATACCGCACAAGAATCTCAACTGCTCCCGTCTGGATCCAGTGAGACTATGGCATCCCCAATTGGGGTATGTTGTGAGGCTGAAGGTAGTGGGGAGGGGAAGGAGGTGGGGAAGAGGAAGGTTGGGAAGTACCTGGCTATTCAGATCTGGGGTCACCAAACACGGCTAAAGCCATTTTCAAGCAACGTTTCAATTCTGAATGGTGGTCTTACACCAGGGCGATACTGATAGTATCTTCCACTCTAGAACATGCCGCAAATATACTATATATTATTTTTAATTAATTAATTGTGAAATAACACAAATGAATCAAATAAAATTTATTTGCGCATGCCGGGTTCGAACCCGCGACCTCCGGATTGTGAGTCAAGAGTCTTACCCACTGGACTACGGAGGTCGTCAAAGGAAGCTTGAGTGGCAATCAGCCAACGTCAAAAACGCCCATCTCGTGCAAGACCCCACTGAGAGACAGCCTGGGTTCTCATTGCCTCGCAAACTCTGGACTGCCATCAATAGGATAAGGTGCTCCCATAGCCGTTGTGCTCACATGATGCATAGATGGGGCCTTAAAGAGTCAGCGACGTGTGAATGCGGTGCGGTGCAGACCACCGAACATGTGGTCAACGAATGCCCGCTCCATTCATTCCCCGGCGGGATGGATGAGGTACACAGGGCAACGCCTGAGGCCCTAGACTGGCTCGCAGACCTAGATGTCCCCCTCTGACCCCCCACCATACGAAAGAAGAAATGGTATATACGAATGTTAGGGAGAGTCCGCTAATATTAACTTGTTAAAATCAAATTGATAAATTGATAAAACCATCTAGAAATTAAGATATCTTACATATACATTTTATAGACTTAAGGAAGTTCTCAATCTCGACAAATTGAAAATGATCTACTTTTTCCTGGTACAATCTTCAATAATCTACGGCATTATAGGATGGGGTGGTGCGCTTGATGCATTTATTAAGCCTTCACAAACCATTCAAAAGCACATCATTAAAGTTAAGTTTTTTTTTTTACATTAGCTCCACACAGGAGGCACCGAGGAAAACAATTTCCCTAGAGGCCTATGTCATCTTCGAGGATGCTGTGTGGAGGGTTTTTTAAGGGAAAGGAAGGAGAAGAAGATATGGGAAGGAAAACGTTATGAGGGGTGGGTAGGAATCTAGGGGTCAGTGTGGCCAGGAGTGACGGACGTATGAATCTATTTTTCACACTGCGGTGCAAGGCGAAGGGTCGGGAGAATCCGGCTGGAGAGGTCAAAAGGCCTCCCTCAATCAATCTCCTCCGATCCAGCCCGCCACGCAGTGGTTGGGCAAACGTATCCGCCACCAAGACCTAGATAAACCTCATCCCATGAACCCGGGCACCCCTGCTAAGTCACCAAACGTAGCGAACCACTTGGGGTGACCTGTGGCAGGGGTGTTGGTTATCCAATAAATGGTTCCCGGGGCGGCGGTACCCATACCCGCCTACCAAATTAAAAATGTATAATAAAAAGTAAACATCCTCGACCGAGTTATTATTCAAAGAGACTAAAATATTCATTATCCGTAAATTATTTATATTGCAGGCTATGAAATATGTATTTAAAAACAAAAATTGTTTCGTAAAAAATGAAAATAGAATTAGCAAAAGGACTAATAATAATATGTTTTACAACCCTTAAGAGCGTTTAACCAGCAAGCGGACGAAAATCCACATTTCGTCGAAAGTTGTACTTACGATCGTGCAGGGCGGTTACAATGAGAAAGATTAATTATTCTCCGTACCAGCTTTTTTAAATTATAACTCAATATCGAATTGATTTCAATCCAAATTAGCTTTAATTTATACCTTCATCCAAAAATGCTGAAAGGCGTGATGATAAAACTATTAAAATAATGTACTTTTTTTGATTATAAGTATTTATTATTTTTCAATAATGTCTAAATTTAATCAGAATGTTAAAAAAATCTCAAATATATTAGTTTGTAAGTGCGTAAATACATACACAAATGGACCAATTTTCGTCAAGAAACACATGTACGTAAATATTTTTTAATGATTTTATTGAAACTAAAATTAAAATTCTAAAACATGCGTTTGGTAGATAATGTATTGAATAAATAAAAAGAAAACACTTTGTTTACGTCACTTTATTATTTCTTCCGTCTACCGGTTTCGGTACCTACGTACCATCATCAGGACTGAATATAAAATACTGACAAATACAGAGAAATATACATATATATATACAAAATGTAAAAGAAAGAGACAGTAAAATAGAGCGGGACAGTGCGTCAGTTGTGGGAGGGGAGTGGGGGAGGAGCGACTCGGGCGTTTATAAAATTAGTTGCAACGATTGTCCAGCATTCTATATTGGACAAACGTCACGCAATGTGGAAACTAGAGTAAAAGAGCACATAAGGTGCCTAACCAGTTCAGGGTTTTCAGAATTCGCAGAGCACCTAATTAATAAAGATCATACCTTTAACCGGGATACGGGTATTAAAGTCCTACACAAAAATGGGATAGGCTTAAGGTTAAATAACTTAGAAGCTTTAGAAATAAAAAAAATCAGTTAATACAAAGGCTGAAATCATTAATAATCAACTTAATTTAACATTCAGCCCTTATTATAAGTATGTTTCCCGTTATCCCAATCGCTCCTCCCCCACTTCCCTCCCACAACTGACGCACTGTCCCGCTCTATTTTACTGTCTCTTTCTTTTACATTTTGTATATATATATGTATATTTCTCTGTATTTGTCAGTATTTTATATTCAGTCCTGATGATGGTACGGAGGTACCGAAACCGGTAGACGGAAGAAATAATAAAGTGACATAAACAAAGTGTTTTCTTTTTATTTATTTAAAATGTCAAGTCACAATGTGTTTGCTTCTTTTGAAAAAAACAAAAGATAATGTATTGATTTATTTTACTGCATGATTATATTATTTGAAACTAGCTGGTCCCGGCATGCGTTGCTATGCCATTTAATAAAAAAATTGTTTCTCCCTGAGTGTCCTTTCCCATTCGTCACGTTCCGTTTCCGCCTCCCCTTCTTCTCCTGCGTCCTCTTCCCCTCTCGCGTTCCCACTCCGTCACCTCCACCTTCCCTCTCCCCACTCCACTCCCCCCCCCCCTTCCCCCGTCCCGCGAACCCCCCATCCCGAGTTCCCCTCCCCCCTCCCAGGTACCCCTCACCCTCCCAGGTTCCCCTCCCCCTCCCTGGTTACCCTTCTACCTTCCCCGCCTTCCCTCTTCCCTTTCCCGCTCCCTCGTCCCGCCAATCCTCCTCCCGCGTTCCATATATTCAATCTCAATACATTCAGTTTTTAAACAGTCCGCGTGCCACCTTTTCCAATTTAAATTTCCATTTGTCATGTATATTAAATTTGGTACCTAACACAGGTAACTATTTAAAATATCTAAAATTATTGATTCCTTTCAAACTATTAGGGGAGTACCTACTATAAATTTATCTACTTAAAGATTTTGAAAAATAGAATCCTGATTTGAACAATCAATGTTTTGAAAAATGTCATTCTCAAATACGCGATCTGTCAAACGTGCGATGTTTTCTGAAATTATCCAATATTTTGCGCAATTTTCTAAATTTTTCTCTCCGTAAGAACCATCCTCGCACTTCAAGGAATATTCTAAAAAAAGAATTTGCGAAATCGGTTCAGCCGATCTCGAGATTTGCGCTTACCAACACATTTAGCGATTCATTTTTATATTATAGATGGGTGTGGTATAATACAAAATCTTTTTTGAAAATTTAACAAATCTGCCAACGACCTATGGAATAACCTTATTATACTAAAAATTTTAAAAAAAATCTCAAAATTTATTACATGCGAATGCTAGATAAAAGAACAATCTTTCAAAATCCATTTATAATTTTTTGTGGAAAAGAGTCAATACGTCTAAAATCTGATTTGAAAATGACATATTTCTGGTTTTCTCTGCTAATGCCCTCTTAAACCAATACCAAATTAATGCAAACATACATTTAATCTTCTGCCAAAACACATTTAAATGACAGATAAATATCACTTTACATTAAAAAAATTAAAATTGTAGCTGAATAAATGTTGAAACGCTTTTCCTATGAATTCTTTGAAAACCCTTAGTTTCGCTTTTCAATACAAATCTACGGTAACTTCAAGACTAACACTATCTACTTTCTTAAAACTATAGCGCATTATCCAAAGTGGACATTTTCAATTGCGAACTTACCAAATATAAGAGGTCCATAAAAGAATATTTCTCTGATGGTTCGTAAATAATGTTATGTTTTTTATTGTTTGTATTTCTGTTATGATTTGATTTATATGTACAATCTCTCACGGCTACCAATGTATTGATAGATTTTTTGTTTTGTAATTTTTCATTTTATGTAAAAAAAAATGTTTTATGTTTATTGTTTTATATAATTTTTGGATTCATACTTATTCTTATTATGCTGTCTCAGTAGAAGCAAAGTCACAAGGAGGAAATCCAAGATTGGTTTTATTTTGGCTATTTAATACTGTGTACAAACTGAAATAAATGGAAACTGTCGATTTCCCGAAAACTAATAAATAAATAAAAAACAAAAATCAACATATTTTTTTGTTTCACTGTTATTACTACATTTTTTTACAGATATCTAAATTTCTAGACATTTACTTTAAAATTAACATTTTTTTTTCTTGTACTTATTGATGTTATATAGCATTTTTGTTTATAATACCCACACACAGGCAGTGCCTTAGTGGGTTCCCATTACCTAATTTTGTCTATTATATATTTTCTTATTGCTAACTGTTGCAATATTACTTGCACCTTATGTTTACATCTTACTGTATTTAGAAAACATTTAAAATTACTTTTGAAATGTATACGAGTATTTATGTAGATATAATGGGGAAAATAAAGAGAAAAAAAAGTTACAACGCTCAAAAAGAAGAAGATGGAGAGATATCTAAATACGAATGTTAGAGAGAGTCCGCTAATATTAATAACGATATATAAACGAAAATGTTTAATAGAACACGACTTCAAAATAGAGCAAGATTCTCATTGAGGTTGTCTAAAATAAGATAAAGAAACACTGAATTTTTCCATACACATAGATAACTTGTAAAATAACTGAAAAAACCTGTGTTTATAATAATTTTCGGAGCATACTTTGCGATTTTTTTCTATCGGGGGAATTTCATATACCTAATTACCGTATCGATATTACCTAATAAGAATAACATATATATATTTTTAAGAGCTTTAAAACTTCCAGTATTTTAGGAAAATATGTAATAAATCGGTAGAAATGCGGGAATCCGGGCCTTAAATGGAAATGTGTTCAGCCCGCATTCAATCAATCCAGAAACATATAATCACTAGCTGGTTCCCGGCATGCGTTGCTATACATTTTAATAAAGAAATTGTTTTTCCCTGCGCGTCCTCCCCTTCCTCACCCGTGCCCCCTTCCGGTCTCACGTTCCCACTCCGCCTTCTCCACCTTCCCTCTCCCCACTCCACTCCCTTTTTTTCCCCTGTCCCGTGAACTACCTTGACGAGTTCCCCTCCCCCCTCACGCTTTCCATACATTCAGTGCCGGTACATTCAGTTTTCAAACAGTTCGCGTGCCACCCATTGATTTTTTAATACAAATTTCGTAATGCCAGAACTAACCAGTAGTTTTATATAAACCTTCTTTTTTATTTATAAATAAATATATATGTAATATAATATAATTGAAGGTAGAATATAGTAGAGGGAATATAGAAGATAGAAGGTAGAAGATAGAAGATAGAAGATAGAAGATAGAAGATAGAAGATAGAAGATAGAAGATAGAAGATAGAAGATAGAAGATAGAAGATAGAAGATAGAAGATAGAAGATAGAAGATAGAAGATAGAAGATAGAAGATAGAAGATAGAAGATAGAAGATAGAAGATAGAAGATAGAAGATAGAAGATAGAAGATAGAAGATAGAAGATAGAAGATAGAAGATAGAAGATAGAAGATAGAAGATAGAAGATAGAAGATAGAAGATAGAAGATAGAAGATAGAAGATAGAAGATAGAAGATAGAAGATAGAAGATAGAAGATAGAAGATAGAAGATAGAAGATAGAAGATAGAAGATAGAAGATAGAAGATAGAAGATAGAAGATAGAAGATAGAAGATAGAAGATAGAAGATAGAAGATAGAAGATAGAAGATAGAAGATAGAAGATAGAAGATAGAAGATAGAAGATAGAAGATAGAAGATAGAAGATAGAAGATAGAAGATAGAAGATAGAAGATAGAAGATAGAAGATAGAAGATAGAAGATAGAAGATAGAAGATAGAAGATAGAAGATAGAAGATAGAAGATAGAAGATAGAAGATAGAAGATAGAAGATAGAAGATAGAAGATAGAAGATTAGCATACACATCACCCTCAGACATATAAAGAAAATGAAACCCAATGAGAAGTAGTGCTTTGGAGGAAACGGTCATTTGTGTGTCATTTCTTATTTTGTGTCTCACCATTATTCAATAGAAAGAGCAGAAGAATATTTTTGCCTTTTTTGCCGTCACGGTACCGTAGCCGGGAATCGTTACGGTAATAATAAAAGCTTTCAATAGATGTATCATACGTTTTGTTTATAAAATGTCATTAGAAAGCAAAACCGGACGACTGTAAAATAATTAACATTTCGACCATAAATTATTGACAATTGAATACAATGTCCACTGTAATCATTTAATTAAAATAAAACAATACGTAAATAGAATAATCACGTTTAATATTAGAACGGTGACAGCCAATCATCATTATTAATGATTGTGGGAATATTGAAACTATCTCCATAATAAAAAGGGAATTTCTTATTTTATTTGTGACACCACGCAAGAGTAGTCCCCCATTTTTGGGAATCTATGTAGTGGTGTTGTTAATGGACTAAAAAAACTATATTTTAACTCCAAATAATAAATAATTATGTACATATTTTGTATGTTTGTATTGTATGTTCAAGAATATTGGAGGTTATCTACCACTTACCCACCGTGGCATAAGTAACAGATGGTTACTTATAAAATAATCACTAGACGATAAACAAGATTCATGTTTCGGGATATTGGAGGGGACTCCATCACTTTTTCAACGGCGTTATAAGGAAACATATGGTTTCCTTCTTCACCGCACACGTCAAGACTCTACTTTTTTTTAACTCTACTTTTTATCTAGACCCTCCAATGTCCATGCATACGGGGTTACTTGCATTAACATTATACAAAAGATAAATAGAAGTAGCAGCCCGCGGAATAATTCTTCTGAAATAGGTGACAACAAAATGTGATAATAGAGTTAGTAAAAGAAAAAGAAAAAAGAACGGCTATAACCAGTCGAAGAAACCTTCTGAAAATAAAATAAGTAATGAGGAAAAAACAGTTATATGATTATGTTATAATGTAAGTAATTACTATAATAGCAAAAAGAAAATAAAATATATAAAAAGAAAAGCCAGAGAAAGCCAGGAATAGTTCTGCATGACGTGTACGTCTTAATGATATGTCAAAATTAACTAGAGAAAGAAGTTCAATACAGTCAATATCATTATTTAAAATTTTGTGTATAAATGTCAAATCAGCTATTGCTCGCCTTTGTTGCAAAGTTTGAAATGTGCATTCAAAGTTTTTGTAAATGTGAAGGTAAGATATTTTATAAATTTGTTTTGAATATGTTCTATGCTATCTATTTATACTGCAGGTTCCAAATTGGCGAGGCATATTCCAGTGTACTTCTGACTAATGCAAAATATAACATTACAACCGTACGCGGGTTACTGAACACTTTACTTACACGAAGAAGAAAACCAAGCATTTTATATGACCTGTTATTTGAATAGTTATATTATATAGATAGTTAGTTAGATGTGCACATTTTTCACAATAGGCCACTTGCATGGATTTCATAACGACTTGGAAAAAATCGTGTGGATAGATTTTCTTACTAAGATTACGAAAATGTTAGTAAAAATTTTTACAAATGTACAGTTTTTTTTTTTTTTTTAAATAAATAAATCGATTATTTGGGCCCGTGACGTCACTACATGGAAATGCCTAGTCTCCGAAAATGATCCTATTAATTTTGTAAAATTCCACACTAATTTATTTTTTTAATATGGCAACACTTTGATTTCGGGCGAACTTTTGAATTCTTTCACTAGATTTATTGTTTGATCTCTGCGAACTTATCATTTGGTTTGATTTTTTGACAGGTGTAATGAAGAGAACCCCGTACAATTTACGCGGTCGGTACGTGTTTTGATGTGCTGATTTTAACAAAATAAAATTTTATAATATTCTTATTATTATTATAATTCACAAGTACAAGTATATTACATTGGATTTAGTAATATAGACGTTGAACAATATAATGATTTATGATCAATAAGATGGATCGAGAGAAAAAATATTTATGAGATGTAATATTTTTGGTATGCCTCGTTATTCTCCTGTGCCCTTTCTTGTGGAAAACGTTTTTTTTTTAAATGATTTTCGGCTATGTAATTATCGTTTTTTCGCAACTACAAAATTATGTCCGGTCTTTCCGGTTTATAAAAAATGGTCTGATTTTTCGGATTGAAATTTTCAAAAAATCTCCAGGGTTTCAAAAATACGATTAAAAAAAATACAGAATGTCTTAGAATATTTGCCTAAACCGGAAAACATTTAAAAAAAATTAATGCAAGTGGCCTATTAGACTTAAAATCGCCTATAAATCAATACATACTTCATTTTGAAAACGGTCTCTAATATTTTGTAGTCAGATTTATAATTGATACTATCATATTATGTGTTCTCTACAAGTAATTACTAACATTTTTTTATTTACAGTTTTATTAAATTTATAATTTTAAATTCATAATAAATTTTGGGTATTGAAAAATAGTTTTTTCACCTCTATAAACCATTCCTCTCTTTTGTAAATTGGCCGTTGTTCAGCTAAAAGATAAACAAATTTCATATAATAGTTAATGCTTTTAACTTTTACTTTTACTACAGTCCTACAGTCTGTCGTATCTAGGATGAACGAAGTATGTATGAAGAATGAGTTAATGATAAATTTAAGTAAGTCTAAATTGTTTCGTGAGTACGAAAACAGTACGCAATATAGTTGTGAATGATTAATACTTGGAGCAGGTGGATGAGTTTGTGTATCTGGGTAGTATGTTTACGAAAGATGGGAAGGCCGGTAGAGATATTGAAAGAAGGGTAAATGCCGGTAACTCCATTAATGGTGGACTAAATGCCGTTGGCGCTAATAAAAAACTGTCAAAAGAAGCGATGCTAGCAGTCCACAATGGAGTCCTGGTACCTACCCTGATGTATGGCAGTGAGGCATGGAACTGGCAGAGGAAGGATGAAAGTAAATTGAATGCTGTTAAATGAGATCCCTGAGGCGTATGTATGGTAAAACAATGTATGATCGTGTGAAAAATGTGGATATCCGCAATGAATGTAAGGCTGATGTAAGCATAATGAGTAAGATTAAGAAAGGGACCCTCAGATGGTTTGGGCATGTAGAGCGATTGAACGAAGAAAGTAATGTAAGAAGAATATACGACGCAAACGTGAATGGTAGAAGAAGTCGGGGACGCCCGACGAAGACATGGCACGATCAAGTGTATCAGATACTTGAGTCGGGCCATGTCAAAAGTCAGAATAATAGAAGAGAATGTAGGAGACGATGTATGAATATGAGTGAGGCATAGAGTTTGTGCCAAGACTGAGTTGTTTGGCGGTCCGCCCTCTCTGCCTACCCCTGCGGGGAAACGGAGTGATGGTTAGTTAGTTAATTAGAATAGTTATGCCAACAAACATCATTTACGTATTCCATAATAAGCAAAAAAATAAATTCGCGTCCGCCGTTTGAGACCGACTTATGCCTCCAGACGCATAACATCCAGGATCCGCCCGCATGGTGTCGAGGACCGAACCACATCTTACTGGAGGACCAAGAAGATCCATGACATTCACCACCAGCTGAACTTCGGCAAAAATGTCGACAAATGTTTGGCAAATATTTTTCCAAAAAGTTTGGCCGATTGTTTACTAATCAATAGGCCACTTGCACTACATTTTTTATTTTTTTTCCGGTTTAGGCAAATATTCTAAGACATTCTGTTTTTTTTTTTATCGTGTTTTTGAAACCCTGGCGATTTTTTGAAAATTTCAATCCGAAAAATAAGACCATTTTTTATAAACCGGAAAGACGGGACATAATTTTATGGGTGCGAAAAAACGATAATTACACAGCCGAAAATCATTAAAAAAAAATAAAGCTTTCCACACAAATGGCAAAGGAGAATAACGAGGCATACCAAAAATATTACATCTCATGAATATTTTTTTCCTTATCCATCTTATTGATCATAAATCACTATAATATTCAACGTGTATATGACTAAATCCAATGTAATATACGTGAACTTGTAAATTATAATAATAACAAGAATATTATAAAATTTTATTTTGTTAAAATCAGCATCATTACCATTATACCTCTAAAAGACGTACAGACAGCATAAAATGTACGGGGTTCTCTTCATTACACCTGTCAAAAAGTCAAACCAAATGATAAATTCGCAAAGAACAAACAATAAATCTAGTGAACGTTAAATGTCAAATTGAAAAATTCGCCTGAAATCAAAGTGTTGGCATATAAAAAAAAAATTAATCAGTGTGGAAATTTACAAAATTAATAAGAACATTTTCGAAGACGGGACATTTTCATGTAGTGACGTCACGAGCCCAAATAATGGATTTATTTATTTAAAAAAAAAAACTGTACAATTCTAAAAAACAAATCTAATATTTTCCTAATCTTAGTAAAAAAATCCATCCACACGATTTTTTCCAAGTCGTTGTGAAATCCATGCAAGTGGCCTATTGCTAAATGGCATAAATTATTTTAAACCCATCAGTGATCAAACCGCATCAATTCTTTAAAGCACATCAATTTTTTAAACCGAATCATTTTCTAAAACGGCATCAATTGTTTAAAATGCGTCATCTGCCGCGTCAAAGTTAAAGATATTGCTGCGGCAAATCCCTTTTTAACACTTGTATAAATATTTGGCAAATATTTAGGCAAAGTTTTTGGCAAATATTTGGCAAATATTTAGGCAAACTTTTTTCCAAATATTTGTCAAATATTTAGACAATTAAAAAAACATTTAAAGAAAGGCGTTGATGATTCTGTTACTTTATTATGTAGACAGTAGTGTGCATATTGCACGATGGTATGTTATTTTCCAAATATTTGTCGAAATTCGAAGTATTTGCCAAAGTCTATGCTTTAATATTTGAAAAAAGTATTTGTCAAAATATTTGCTATAATTTGAGATCCTGGATTCGATTCGAGTTCCAGTTGCGCCCATTATCTTTTTATTTTGCTGTGTCTTGTTCATTGATGTGTAAAACCTAAAAGTTATTCCAAATTGAACCTGAAAATATTGAATTTCCCCCTACTCCTACTCGCATCCATTCACCCATTCGGACGCCAGATGACGGCATTTTAATAAACGACGATTGTGACCGGTTAACAAGAAGTTTAGTATTATAATAAAGCGGGCCAGGAACGTCTTGACGTCGATTCGGCACTCGGCAGGAAGGACCACTTAGCGGCTGCCAGAACGGGCCATTACAGTAATAGAGGAACACTGCATTGAGCCAGAGTTCGATGATCGGGCAAGCTACGAGCTCTGGCAAATGCGTAGGGTCCTCGGGAACGCTTTGTAAGGATACGAAGCAATAAACTTTACAGATGAACAATGGACATAGCGCAATCTTTAAAATTGAATTTCATAGCGAATACGCAGAACAGTCTACTGTACAAGGGAATGAAGTTGTATAACACACTACCAGAAACTTTAAAGCCCACACCAATTGGAAAGTTCAAGATGTATTGTAGGAGCTACATAAAACTTGAAAAAATATAGTGAATATGAAATATTATAATCAATCCCCATCTGGGCCCACGCTTCAGAGTCTCTTTCGAAACTTCAAACATTCCAGAATAAAGCCATACACATAGCCCTGGCTGCCGCCAAATGGATAAGGGTAGCCCAACTCAAATATTCTGAAATCCCCTTATTAAAAAAAAACGCATCTTAAGTCTCGCGAAAACACTTTATGCAGGAATTCTCATCCATGAAAACGCGTCCATAAACTGCCTCGCCCGGTACGACGAAAACGTGCGTACCACACATAAAAAAATCTAAACAAATCCTCTGTAAAAATTAACCTAAGCAGAAAGCTGGCTGCCTGCCCGCACGGCAGCAGAGCGTTCTGGTCGCTTGCGGGCTCAATAGGTCGCAATTTCTGCAAACCCAGTCTGCCACCTCTTACCAGTCCTGACGGCTCTCTAGCAAATACCGCTGCCGAAAAGGCTAACTTATTAGGCAAAATGTTCGCGGAAAACTCGACCCTCGATGATCAAGGTCGTCGGTTCCTCATTGCGGTTTTCATATGAAAAAGCTGAGGATCCGGCATCAGGATGTACTCCATGTCTTACGAGGGCTTGATATTAATAAAGCTAGTGGGCCTGGTGGAATACCTGCCCTGGTATTACAGAGGTGCGCTGCAGAAATAGCTCCTGTTTTGACGAAGCTTTTCAAAATGTCCCTGAAGTCTGGCTCTGTGCCTTTTGGTTGGAAAAAAGCGATCATTCACCCTATTCCAAAGAAGGGTGACCGCTCCAACCCAGCCAACTACCGCCCCATAGCGATCACATCAGTTCTGTCTAAGGTGATGGAACATGTGATCAACGACAAACTGCTCACATACCTCGAGAAGAACAAAATTATTAACGACCGTCAATACGGATTCCGGCGGAACCGCTCGTGCGGTGATCTTCTCGCGTATCTGACGCATGTTTGGGGACGGTGCCTGGAACGTTTCGGTGAGACCCAAACGGTTGCACTGGATATTTCCAAGGCCTTTGACCGGGTTTGGCACCGAGGGCTTGTCAAAAAGCTGTCTTCTTATGGACTTCCCGCATCCTTGTGTACGTGGATTGCCGACTTTTTGAGGGAGAGGTCGATTCAGGAGGGTTGCTGACGGTTTCACCTCTTCCTCGCATTCGATAAATGCTGGCGTCCCACAGGGATTGGTTCTGTCACCGACTTTGTTTCTGTTGCACATCAATGACCTCTTGTCATGTGCACCGATTGTTACGCGGATGACAGTACAGTCCATGATAGCTTTTTGTTTGACAAGCCCCCAAAGGGCACACAAACTCCAATAGCTCTGAGGGCTTTGAAACAAAGAATGGACGGTTACCTCGAGAGTGTTTTCTCTTGGGGTAAGAATAACCTCGTCGAATTTAATGTTTCAAAGACCCAATCATGTTTGATAACCTCTAAAAGGGATTGAAATGAAAATCTAGTCTCCTTCAACGGAAGCAATCTTCCGAACAGGACCTCCATCGATATGCTTGGTGTAACTCTAAGTGACCAGCTCAGGTACGGGGGCTCCATCGAAACCAGAGTTAGGTTAGCCTCTCAGAAACTGGGCGTACTGTACAGGGCCCGCAGATACTTTAATAGTACACAACTGCTAACCCTGTACAAATCGCAAGTGCGCCCCACGGTTGAATTTGGCAGCCACCTCAGGTCTGGAGCTCCAAAATACCTAAAAAAAACCCTTGACTCTGTGCAGAAACGGGCGGTCCGTTTGATAGATTTTCCCATCTTAACAGACGGACTGCAATCTTTATAGCACAGGCGTCAGGTGGGAATGCTGTCCTTGTTCTACCGGTATTACAATGGAAGATGCTCCGATGAACTAGCGTCATTGATCCCCTCGGCACCGGTGCATAGTCGGGAAACACGCCAAATACTCGCCCAACATTTGTACACGGTTGACATTAGTCACATGAGAACGGGTCGTTTCTATTTTTATTTTTATTTTTTTTTCTGGGCTCATGCCCGTGTTATGGTAGTCGTATATTTAATATTTATTTAAATTAATACAAATACTATTTTATTAAAACAGATGATTAAATATACTAAATAAAAATTATGAAATATTTAAAATTAAGTGAAAAATAAAGAGAAAAAAGGTCATATTTTAAAGAAAAGTAGAAATAAAAATGAAAATTCAAATTTTGAAATACAGAAATTAATAATAAAGATTAAATGTTAAGAAATCAAGTGTTCTATACAAATATATAAATTAAAACATATAAGTAAATAAATTAAAATTAAAAAATAAATAAAATTTAGTGAAAAAATTAAGAGAAAAAAATAACAACATTTTAAAGAAAAATAGAAATAAAAATGGAAATGGAAATTAAAATTTTGAAATGCAAAAATTAATAATTAAAATGTAGTGTTAAGAACTCAGGAATTCTTTAAAGTACGCTCGTCCACTTTCGAAAATCCAATGTTGTACACGTGTTATAAAAAGAGAATTAGAATTACTTGACTTTATGTCAGTACTCAAAGCATTATATATTTTAGGAGCGATGAACCAGAATTGTCGTTGAGCGAATGAGGTTTTAGTTTTTGGGACCACGCAACCCAGGTTTGATGAAAAGCGGGTGTGTGCTTGATGTTGTGGAGCAATTAGTAGATTATTTTTTCGTATATAACAAATGCTTGTTTTAGTAAATAGCTGTCAAATATCTAAGACCCTGATTTTTGCAAAGAGTTCATTTGAGGGATGAGTAGGTTGACATTTATATATAATTCTCAGAATTAGTTTTTGAACTAAAATAATTGGTCTAATAATGGTTTCAGCACAACCATCCCATCCCACTATACCGTATGTTGCTATGGATTGGAAAAGGGCAAAGTATACGCTTCTTAGAGTCTGTAAATCTAAGATAGACCTAAGGGAGCAGAATATATGGCAGAGTTTACGAAGTTTTTTTACTGTGTCACCGATGTGAGCTTCCCAACGTAGTTTGTTGTCTGATTATTCCCAAATATTTAACTACTTTTGATGATTTGATGATTTGAGGGTTGAACACGTACAATTAATATTAGATGTGGTTTCCATGACTTTTTTTTTTCTATGACTCGTTCTTGAGTTCAACGGCTCGGCTGTGGAACGATTTGCCGGCCTCTGTGTTTCCTCCCTCCTACAACATAGGTCTCTTCAAGACCCGTGTTCACTCCTTCCTTTCATCAAAAAGACCCTCCACACAGCATCTTCAAAGATGACATAGGCCCTGAGGGAAGAGTTCTTCCTCCTGTGTGGAGTTAATGTAAAAAAAAAACCTCCCCGTATTTCAGCCATGTCCAGTTGCAATTTTTTTTTAACAAACAATCAAATAAAACATAACACGGGCATCAGCCCAGCACGGTGGTTGAAAAATCCAAAAATGATGTAACCATAATACGCAATGAAAAGAAAAATTAAAAAAAAAAAAAACATTTAAAAAAAAAACCATTATTATAAATTCACGATGAAAGAGAAAGGGGCCTTTTTGGCCCGGAGCTCAAAAGTGAAAGGGTCAAAATATAATTTCAACCATCGCGGCGGTCTACATGTCAGACGAAATGCTTATAAGGAAGATTTTGGCCTCGAAAACAAATTTCAGTTTAGTATGAAAATGGCGCAGCCGTTCCACATAACAAGTTCCTCAACATGAAGCTTAAGTTCGCATCCTTACGACCGTTGTTCCCAACTTTTGGATCGGCCAATCTGAGTTTACCATCAGCTAAGCGATTTGTAAGTATTTTAAAGGTGACGCTTGATTCTCGTTGTTCCCAAATATTTTATCGTTGATGTTTAGTTAATTTTAAGGAGTTAAATATTGTATTTATTATTAACACACATCTTTTTTTATATATAAAACAATGTCGGGTTAGTTACACTATTTATAACTCGAGATCGGCTGGACCGATTTTGATGATCTTTGATTTGTTGGATTTATCTCCGCCCCGGATAACAGAATAACTATTAAAACATCGCAATAATTCACGAAAAAGAAAGTTATGAAGAAAAATATTTTTTTCATACATTTTGTATGGAACGAATTCTCATATTTTGAAAGAACTGCAGCAATATTGTAATAGGTATAATATTTAACTGTGCGTGAATTACAAAAATTCAAAAACGTCAAATGTCAATGCGATGATTGTTTTGCTTTTGTTATTAATCATATAATGCTGCCCCTCTTTCTTACACACTAAATGTCAATAGTCGAAAATGAGACAAACGGTGAACGTATGTCTCTGCACCCCTCCAAAGGAAAAATGCAATAATAATAAATCTCTGAAATGAAAGGCATTTTTTTTACGTAACTTCCACTCAGGACCTATGTCATCTTAGGGGATGCAGTGTGGAGGGTCTTTTAAAGGAAGAGTAGGATAGGAAGTTCTGGGAAGAAAAAAGGCCTGAGGGGTGGGTAGGAATCTGGAGGTCAATGTATCCGGGAGTGAATCCATCCCTCCAACTGCGGTGCAAGGTCCATTGATTCGACCGGAATTGACCTTTTACCTTGACCGTCAAAAGTTCTCAACCAGTCTATTTCGATCTGGCCCGCCACGCAGTATGTGAGCAGACGCATTCTCCACCAAGACCCGGACAAAAGTCACCCCATAAACTTGGGCACCCCTGCTAAATCACCAAACGTGGCGAACCACTTGGGGTGACCTATGGAAGAGGTGTTGGTTATCCAATAAATGGTTCCCGGGGCGGCGGCAACCGTACCCAACGCCATCTCTGATACTGACAAAAACAAAACACGGACAGTTGGGCACCGATAATTGTAATTTTAACTTCTCCGTGTAATTTTCTAACCTAATTTAATTCAACAGTAGTTGTGCATTTGAGCAGTGTTGAGCCTTAGTTTCGACTTAGCAGTTGATTAGTAGGATTGGAAAGAGCGGCCGTTATTGTTGTACTTTTCAAAGCGCGTCGCTTCGCCTTTGATCTCTTTAACAGATCCCTTCACGAGTTATGATTAAACCAACTAATTATTTAATTAAGATGTTTTATCTGTCCCTAATTGAGTGACCCAGTGTTTTGTAATTAATTTCTTTGTCTAGACTAGTAATTAATAAAGGTCATTGAATCTTCTGTTGTTGGGAATACTTTCTGAGATTTCTGCTTAATTTTACAATCGCTTTGTGGACTATAAATATTATTAGTTATTTTTTCTTCTTTTACGAAACTTTGTTTTGTTTTAGACATTTTTTTTACCACCATCTAAAAAAATAAACAATTTTATATCGAGTAAACCAATATTCAAAAAATTAAATTCCATTGTATGGGAACCCCATATTCCTACCCTCCCCTCATACTTTTCTCCTTCCCAGAACTTCCTCTCCTTCCTTTCCCTAAAAATATCCTTCACACAGCATCTTAATACGACAAGACACCCTAAAATATATTCAGAATCTTAGCAATGTAAGTAAAGAAGCCGTGTACACAAATTGCGACTCGCGACCGGGTGTTTTGGACGGACCTACTGTCGAATTTGCCCTACCAAACACTCTAAAATAATGTGGGAATCTTAACGACGTAAGTGAAGAAAGCGTGTAAAGAAATATACGCCCGCGGCACGGCGTATTGGACGGACGTACGGTCAAATTCACCCTAGCAGGCCTGGAGATCGAACTTTCCGCCGGGTTGATTTTAATCAATTCTGAAGAACGTGTTACAAATATTTAAGATGTTGCTAAACGTTTCCCTCCCGAAGTTATTAATTCGTTAGTTGAAAAACGGGTTATAAAATTTTAAAATCGTTGTACGTAAAATATATTAATGGTAAGGTATTGTTTTTTATTAATCTTAAACATAAAGAACTTATATCCCCAGGAGTCGGTATGAAGAAAGGTTTTTAGGGTTACGAATTCGATGGAAATGATTAAAATGTGAGTTTTGCATAAATCCTCATTATTAGGGTATTTTACCGCCTTTAATTAGCTACATGGGTTCTGTTTATTAAACACGTTAAAGGTAGAAAAAAATCACAATGTTTCTTCGTGATTAAAATAATGTGTGACAGTTTTCATTGATTATCTTTTTTTTCTTATAAAATTTGTTCACGCATGGACATATGAATATATCTGGACCTGTCCTAAGTGATAAAAACGTATTATTTCCCCCTCCCCATAACGGTTCCATAGAGACGGCTCGGTTTACCAGAGCCTCGCTTGAATCTAAAAAATGTGACGTCATCATTCATCACCAGCGCCGAGGTCACATCGTACATTTTACGAACAAAAGTGAGAGCTTATGCTATACATTATACCCTAATATATGTGGACGTAGCGAATGTGGGCGTTTCTCCAGTGAGCTCGTCGCTGGTTACAGGGGTAAGTAAATTATGAAACATTTGTAAAAGTGTCTTAACTAAATACGACAACAAAATATTCCTCTGTGAAAAAGGGCGAACTTTCCTTTGCCGCATTTGAATTACGCAAATATGTTAATAACGTGGCGGGCGATTCGCGCTCCCATGTAAAAAGGTCTTTTCATTCAAAAGCAGATTTTGCTTTTAAGAACTAAATGGTGATATTATAATGCGAGATGCCTATATACTGTCAGATTGATTTTTTAACGAATCACAGCCATCTTTCCCCTCTTCGCCCTCCATAGTTTGGTTTTACCCCTCATCTGTATCTTCTTGTCTATCCATTTGGATGTCTATGCATATCCCCTTTAAACATTTGGAGGTTTTAAGCTCTTAAAAAAATAATAATTTAAGACAATATCTATTCGCCGAAACGCAAATTATATGGAATTCCCTCGATAGAAAAAAATCGCAAAGTATTCTAAGAAAATTATTATTTTCACGTCTGTTTCAGTTATTTTACAAGTATGAAAAAATTCACAGTGTTTCTTTAAAAGCTGTTTTAGACAGCTGCAAGAGATTTTTGCTCTATTTTAAACGAGTCGTGTTTTGTTAAACATTTTCGCAATTTTCGCTTCAATTTTACCGTTTTAAATATTAGCGCTCTCTCTCCAACATTCGTAATTACATATCTCTCCATCTTCTTCTTTTTGAGCGGGGATACGGCGCCTTAAAAGGTGACAGTATGCTCATTGATGAGAGCAGTCAGTGTAAATTAATACCTGAGACAGGGCGGACTGTCTATAACATAACAACGACTATGGAAGAAATATTATTCTGAACTTCAATATATCATTTTAAAGATATACGTATATTGTGAAGTTGAAGCATTCAGAACATAGAGACGTGTGGCTCCAACTGCGACGGGTGAGTCCTCGTTTCCTATACTCCAATTTCTGGAAATACTTAAGAAATATTGGGTGTCTTGGGCTATGGTTCGACGGTTCTCACACAAAGAAATATTTTCTAGGATGCCATTTAGCTGCTGAATCCCTGGGTGAAAGCATATGCGATATTTTGCCAGCATTATATGCTGTAAGTGGCTTCGATACTACTAGCAGATTTAGCAGTAAAATGTAATGTTTGAAAGCTGCGTCTGCAGATTTTGAACAAACAGCTCTTATGTCTTTGGGAAATCTTGATCTACAGAATGAGCAATTGAAACAGTTAGAAATAGTTTGCACATATTTATTTTCAAAAAAATGTTATTTGCTGATGAACTCACACATAAACTGATTTCTCAAAACATAGGTTTCGGTTTTAATTTGATGAAAGTGATATGCACACCAGATGCTTTGCATTTGCATTTGCATTTATTAAGGGCTACAGTACAAACATTTATTTGGAAAAAATTTCATCAAATACAATTACAACCCATTGATTATAGTTTATTTGGTTATGAAAATCTGAACGGTAACTTACGTCCACGACAAATGACCATGCCGTCTTTACCAGAGTCATTAATTCAACCTTGTAAATGTAATGCAAATTGTTGCAAAAAATCAGAATTATTTTGTATTTATCTTTGTAAATGTACCAATAACGAATGTCTAAATAAAAATGAGTAATTGTTTGCCCACTTTACGTATATTTCTGTTTAATTTCGCTGTTTTTATATATATGTATATCTTTTTTTAAATTAATAAATATGATTTTATTTCTTTTGTTTTCGCTTTCTTTTTCATTCAAAAATCCATACTCACTTTTACCATTAGAAAAAACTATAAATTATAACTGAAATAATCATTAAAATGATTTAATATCATGTACTCAATACATTCCCTTCACAAATAAGGGTAGAGGGGGTAAAAAAAATGGACAATAAATTGACCGGCAAGATCCATATTATTAATCTTTGACCTTTTTTTAACTGATATCCATTGGTGGAATTCAATCCTCACATTTTGCATACTCAGTTACCTCTAGCGCCCGGTCTATAGGGTTAATATCATTTCGTCTTGAACGAGACCCACCGCCTAAAGCAGATAGTATCTCGTCACTTCGAACCAACCATGCACCGAAACGCCAACCCAACCTTCATGAATCAGTTCATATTGATGGGACTCCGCTCCCGGAGATGTGATGTACGTATCTATCGGTGTGTATTGGCAAATGAAGCCGCCAAGTGGACCGCTTATCCAATATGTAATTATCCAATTTGGGTTCGGGTCCACAACACGCTCGCCCTTGTTGAGCTGACCTGGTGAGTGCAAAGACCCTGGGACTTGGGCCATCGGTCACTGTCATGCCTGGAAGTGGATACTCGTTGTTGTATCTTCTCTCAGTGGACGCTATTTGAGCACCGGATCTACCATAGATGCAGAACGTGTAACAAGGAGCGTGGTTGATCGATAAAACCCTACATCAAGTGATAATAGTAATACCACTACAAGATTTCTTCTCCTGGTGCCTTATTCTTTAGAATGTTGGCTTACATCGTAGTTGGGTGTTTACACAATACATGGCTACACTTACCTACATTTTATTTTTTTATTTTTTTTATTTGCAAAAAGATACATAAATTATAATAAATTTTATACAATAATTAATTACATAATATTTGTATTTGATGTACCCCCATAAATAAGCAGGGCTTGTATGTATGGGGGGTGTTATTATATTGGTTTAATTTATTATTTTTTATTCAGTTCAAATTTTCGGTATAATTTTTAAGCTGAGTTTTAAATTTTTTTATGTTACTGTTCATGTTTCTGATTTTTTCAGGTAGTGAATTAAAAAAATTAACTCCGAGATATTTATGGTTTAACTGTCGTATTGTTTTTTTACATTTTGGAATAAGAAGTATTGATGTTTGTCTAAGATTTCTGTTATTTTTAAAGGGTGCAACTTTATTTTGAATATTATCTTATTTTCTGACCTTAAATTGTTCGAATAACAGTTCTGATGAATATGAGTAGGGTTTTTTTTAAATTGTTTTTATTATTAGTTTTTGTGATATGTAAACTGTTTGTGTTTGATTTGTATATGTACCGCCCCATCCTATAATTCCGTATTGTATAATTGATTGACAGAAAGCAAAGTATGTGGTTCTAAGTAAGTTTTCGTTTAAAATATCTCTTAAGCATCTAAATATATATGTTAGTTTCCTTATTCTGTTGTTCAGAATATTTATTACTTAATATCGGTCTTGCTTTCTATGTTTGTACATAATATTATATTGCATTTGTGGTTTTCTGTATTTGTAATTAATTCCATTAATTCATCTGCATATATCATAGACCCTGCGCTTGTAGCTTGATTGTCACATGTTCCTTTCCTATCCATCCCTACCATGTTCCTTTTCCTACCCATCCCTATACAACTGTCATTTTAACGTTACCATAACAATCAGTCGTCAATCGAAGCTCGCCGCGTTAACATCTAATATTCCGCATCCTACATCCGCAAACTGCAGTAAAGTATCGCGACTGATAGTCGTACGAGTGCATCAACAAACCTAGCCAAGATAGAAGAGAAGTGCAGCGCAGTAAGTCCTTTCTTTCCTTTCCTCGCGTGCTTTCTTTTTTACTTGTGCAGTGGTCTTTCATATATTTCAAAACACATACAAGGTCCTTCGATATCCGCAGATACATAAATCACACATCACATCGGGAATATGTACTTGCACGCTCTGTGGAGTCCAGGGTACCTAGCGTGAAAGATCGACAAAATCCTATATCCATACGATATTGACCAAATCTGCCATCAATTTGTCAATATTTGTGAGCACGGTCTACGATTGTTAACAAAAATTCCGTCCGACGATTGGTACATTTTAGCACGGCTTCCACAGTATTAGAAAAGTTTCGGTTAACTATCAATATACACATATGCGTTCGTTATGCAACTGACTTATTTAATGAACGTATTGAACTAACGAAGCTCTTGGAAATTAAAGAATTCGTAACTCGTCTAAGGCGCAATCAATTTATTCTGTTCGATCTTTGGGAAATAAAAATGGTTGACATATGAATAAAGATTTCATTAACTAATAAGACCCGTTTAGTGACAAAAATTGTATGCGGACTGCCAATGCATATTCAGCAATACAATTCAACGTTGCCAATTTATTAATATTTTTGCAATGATATCGATAACTTTACAATATCGGATCGATAGGCTTAAGAGGAACGTTTGCGCGGCCCGTTTCGGCCGTTTCATATAAGTCGTAATTTTGGATTTGAGATCAAAATAACCAACCAAACTGAAAAATTATTTTTGTAATCAAAATATATATCAAATATGTACGGGTGTGAGGTACTTTATTTATTTTAGCTTTAAATTACAAGAGATAGGGCATTGTAGATTTAAATGGGCAATTATACTCGTGCGTGTTAGAGCCTGCTTAGTCGTTGCGCTTGTGACTGCCCGTCTGATCGCCCCTCGTCATGCCCAGCAGTATCGTATAGCGAAGAAGTTCCCATTCTAATCTGGCTCAACGCACACTTTCCAGGCATTTTTCTTCAACGCCTCCCACCCCTCCCATCCCACTAAGACAGTCAATCGTGTACAAACATTTGTACATAAATGACATTTGTCACATAAGAACGGGTCGTTTTTTACGATTACTTTTACGACTTGCCAGTTGCCAGCCTCTGTGAATCGAAGAGCTGATGGTGACCATAATAATAATAATAATGGTCTTTATTCCAGAATGTGGGGAGGTGAGTGCAATCCCACACATCCTATATAGAGTGTAAGTACATACATAAAACACATAGATATTTATAAAATATGGTAATAAGAAGAAAATAAAATAATAATATAAGTAAAAAAAAATAAAAAAAATTAGTAGGCATCATTAGATAAAAAGTCTTCATAAAAAATTTAAAAAAATAAGAAAAAATAAATTTAAAAAACTTTAATTGGGCTCGTATTAGTCCATCGGGTCTGGGATTATGGGAGCCAGTGTCTTTCTCCAATTTTCTTCTAAGCTCGATCCTAAAGTCAAACGGGATTCTATTATGAGAATATTTCTGGAGTGGTTTATCCTTCCCCTCAGTCCTGCAATCCTGGTTCGTAATAGAGCTTTAAATCCTGAAATTCACCCTTCTGTAAACATTGAGTCCTTTTTACCCGTGGACTGCATAGCCGAAATCTTCTACTGAGCGTGTTGCATTTTATGCTCAGTACGCGCCTCTGCCCGTCAATATCTTCATCATCTGTTAATTTATTGTTGATGATATGTCCTAGATATTTGGTAGATTCTACTGTTTTTAGGAGTTCACCGTTCAGAAAGGCGGGGGGAATAATTTTTATTTTAACAACGATAATTCTTGTATCGCAACAGACAGTCTTGTAAATCCTCTGCCAATGGTCTTACACCCCGTCATTGCTGCCCACTTAAATGAGTGCTAAATGCATACAGCTTGATCAAAAAGTTTTAGGACCTTGTGACGCTGTCAGTCACCCGACTGGAATATTTTGTTCGTTTACCCCATCTGTCATTGACACTCCCCTCCAAATTTCAGCGCCATAGCTTGACGTTTGTAAAAGTTACGCAGTACTGAATACCTCTGCCTTTGTGCGTGTTTTCGTTTTTTTACAAGTCTGAAAATGGCATCAATTTTGCACCACAACATCGCACCGTCTCACAATGCGATCCAGGTCCGTGAGTTTTTGACCAAAAACAACACGAATACTATCCAGCAGCCTTCGCATTCACATGATCTGGCTCCCTGCGACTTTTTCCTGTTCAACCGCACCCGAGAGAATGTCATGAAAAAATCTAAAATGGCTCGAAAGTGTTTCGAAAGGAGCTGGCTGTGCGTTGCAGTCGATGGGGAGTACTTTGAAGGGGACCATTTTGATTTGGATTAATAAACATGTATTTTATGAATAAAGTCCTAAAACTTTTTGATCAAGGTGTTATGTAGTAGGTATATATTGTATTCTTTCCTTTCTTCTACGATCAACCAAAGTGTTTTTGTTCCAATCGTAATGTACTCTAATGGGACATGTGCTTTATTATAAACAGATTTTCATTCAAGTCATTCATTGAAACTTACCAGGGGTATGTATAGTCCTTTCAGCACCACACTTTTGTTTCCACGCGCAGAGCATTTTCAATTTCAGCATCTTTCATTCAGTCGTAGTTCATTATATGCTCGGCCCCTCTTGTTGCCAAAAAGATTGTCACATGATTTACCTCCATCTCGTCGAAATGATACTCAGATTTTGCGATAGGGTGTGTCTTCTGACGTCGGCGGTCGATACGCTTCCATGCCATATCTCCATAAATTTCTGTTATCTATTCATCCAACCTATAATCGTGAGATTTTGTATTCCAACCCAAAAAAAACAAAATTGAATAATAATAAAAAACATTGTTTAAATCTATGCCAGAAATTGAATCCTGGACAATTAAAATCACAAAGTATCCGCTTCATATAAACAAAAACTTAAAATTAATCTTGTACCATGATACAAATTTTACATGAAACTATTGATTCCGGTTTTATCGATATATTAGATATTTATCGATATCGATATCCGGTTTTATCGATAAGAAATTGTCCTTAACCCCATAATTAACGACTTTAGAGATGATTCCGGTTATACTTAAGAATAAGAAATTGTCCTAAACCTTAAAATTGACGACTTTAGAGATGATTCCGGTTATACTTAAGAATGAGAAATTGTCCTAAACCTTAAAATTAACAAAGGGTAACAATTATTATAAGCAATAATTATCAGCCTGAAACACTCATCTACATCGAAAAATCTTCCGAGAAAAGATACTTGCCGCCAACTGATTGCCACCGCATTGAATTATTTGGCGGGTATTTGATAAGCCGCCATAGCTCAGTGGTCAAGAGCAGCTGACCGGCAATCAGAAGGACACGGGTTCAAGTACCGTTGGCGGCAAGTATCTTTTCTCGGAAGATTTTTCAATGTAGATGAGTGTTTCAGGCTGATAATTATTGCTTATAATAATTTTTACCCTTTGTGCTATGCATAAAAAAATCTTGTCTAAACGTTAGTTTATAAATTAAAAATAATAATTCATATTTGACAAGTTTCAGTATTTCCCCAATAAATGTAGTCATAATTTGTCTCGACGCCATCTAGCGAGGGATTTAACACTTATAATGTCTCTCGCAAAAATAAAGTTGGTTGTTTTCAGGTGGAAAAAATATAACAAGCAGTAATTGTTGAATGAAACACTAGTATATATTGAATTATTTGACGGGTATTTGATAAGCCGCCATAGCTCAGTGGTCAGAGCATTCGACCGGCAATCGGAAGGACACGGGTTCATGTCCCGTTAGCGGCAAGTATCTTTTCTCGGGAGATTTTTCAATGCAAATGAGTGTTTCAGGCTGACAATTATTGCTTGTAATAATTGTTACATTAATATCTCTACATATTATAAATTAAAGTCCCCCGCGTCGTCTGTCTGTCTGTCTGTTCGCGATAAACTCGAAAACTACTAAACGGATTTTCATGCGGTTTCACCAATACATAGAGTGTTTTGTGAGGAAAGTTTAGGTATGTAATTTGTTAAAGATTTGTGTAAATTGGTTGAAACATAACGATAATTGTTAGAAGTGTCGGAAAAAGTCAAGCCGCCTGGTAGCTTTCATCGAAAACGCTGCCTAATCCTTTTGGGATATAACAAAACAAGGCATGGTGGGATATTCCTCTTTTATAGATCTACAAAAAAGTCCGCAAAGGCATATATGTTTTTTTTTTGCGGATAGCTTACTATCCCATTCTATCTTCTAAAAAAATGGTCACGTGCATTGCGAAAATTGAAAAGTTATTTAGACGGATACAGTATTAATCCTTATTAACTTAAATACATTAGTTACCCCAAGCATTTCATGCACATTATTATAATCTTTCCCACCATCTCTACGTATTATAATTTAAAGTCCTCCAGGGCATCTGTCTGTATCTTCGCGATAAACTCAAAGACGGCGGTGGTTATAAAGGTTGGATAACCATCCAGTAGATGACGTTGTGTTTTTTTAGCCACAGCAACGCGTGGCCGGGTCAGCTAGTTTAAAATAAAAGAATTGTGGCAATAATTAAATTATATTATTCAATAATAACGAAACCAGAACATGGGACGAATTCATGATCAAAATAATATTTTAAAACTCTGGGTCGTGTTTTTTTTTTTTTTACATGAGCTCCACACAGGAGGCCCTGAGGAAAATAATTTCCCTCAGGGCCTATGTCATCTTTGGGGATGCTGTGCGGAGGGTTTTTTTAAGGAAAGGAATGAGAGGAGAGTTCTGGGAAGGAAAGGGGTTTAAGGGGTGGGTAGGAATCTGGGGTTCAGTATGTCCTGGTCATCCGCCTCCAAGACCTAGACAAACCTCACCCCATACACCCGGGCACCCCTGCTAAATCACCAAACGTAGCGAACCACTTGGGGTGACCTATGGGAGAGGTGTTGGTTATCCAATAAAGGTTCCCGGGGCGGCGGTACCCATTCCCGCCTCCCAAATTGAGCCTACAAAGAAACTAAATAGTTAGAAGCTAATAAAATAAATCGATAGCTTTAAAAACAAAATATATTTAACTATATTACCCACGCACATTCCCATTATTTTTATTATTTTCAAAATATGTAACTATAAAATGTAAGATTGGAAAAAATAAAGGATTAAAAAAAAAGTATCACCTTAATGACTTGGTACACAAGTAGTAATCTATTCTAATTGATTGAATGACGTTCTTAAATGATCAGTCTCCGATTAAAGTGAATCAATTCCTTTAAAATGCTCTCCTGCAGTCTCGAGACCGCAAAGAATTGAATCGTCCTTGTCATTGAATTTTTTCAATAAAAATTATTATGTTTTGGGGTCAACAGTCAAAAATTTTAAGTAATGTTAATTTGGCCAATGCAAGCTGTACGCTGTACGGTCAGTTGACTGCGAACAACACGACTACAAAAACACATCGGTGCACTTATTCTTTGCAAGTAGCTGAAACACTGAGGGATAATATCATAGAAGTGTATTGTGGGATTGTCTAGCACAGGCGTGCACAGCATACGACCCAATTGAAGACTTTTGCAGCCCAAAATAATGTTTTCAGCTTTCTATTTTTTGAATTTTGGAATTGTTTTTTTTTATTTTTTTATATTCATATAAAAAGTCGTTCTGGTGAATTTATTACATTTATATTATAGCTTTTGCCCCCGGCTTCGCTCGCGTAGTTTTAGGGGGGTTCCCACTACGTCTCCTCCACCTTTCCTATCTCCGCTCACCGCATCACCCCTCCCCAATATCAACCACCTACACCCTCCCCCTCCATCCCCCCTACCCCTCTCCGCTCCCTCACCGTCCCCTCCATACCGGTTAATTAAACATTAGTATAATTTATCAATCTACTGTCAAAGGGATCTCCATAGTAACTTAAACAAATGACAGCGCACGTCAAATAATTACTTATAGTTACCAAGCAACGTTTAGTAAATTATTTCATAACGCCAGAGCTTATTCATAACACCAGAGTTTACCAATATATACAGCCAATATTACTCGCAAATAATGTTGCTTTCTATTACGACGACCGGTCAGTGGGTGAGTATGAATCGCGTTTGTCCATCACAAATGGAAAGATCTTGGAGTCGTTCAATTTCTAAATCCGCTATATCAACTTTCACTGATTCGGAGAAAACCACCAAAAAACTGTCACATCTGTAGCGTGAATAAAAAATTTCATTTTTTAAACGACTTCAAAAAGGAGGAGGTTTTTTTTTTTTTTTTTTTATTATTAAGTTAAAAGAAACATAGTATTTCGCTTTCTTAACTTAAATACAGAGCATATATATATATATATATATAGTACAGTAATAAGAATAATATTTTTAATTTTGTTCCAACATTTTGAGTTTAAATAGTTTTTTTTTTAAGGTTTTTATGTTATTTTCCGTTTTTAGGCTATCTGGAAGGAGATTATATATATGAACTCCCTCGTGACCAATACTTCTCTTGCCACTTTCAGTCTTGACAGTATTTGTGTACAATTTATTGTGTTGTCTAGTATAATGTTCGTGTACTTGTGATGTTTTTATAAATGTTGTGTTTGTGTGTATAAGTCCATTTTGTATTTTGTAGATTAAAAGACATATGTTATATTCGTACAATGTTCTTATTTTCAAAAGGTTCATTTCCTGGTATAGTTTTTTTGTGGGAGTGTCTGGGTTATAGTTGAAGAGTTTTTTAATAACTTTGTTCTGTATTATTTGTAAGTCGTTTAAGTACGTAATGTATGTGTTTCCCCATATTTCTATTAAATAATTTAGGTGGGACTGGATTAAGCTAAAGTATAAGCCCCTCTTTACCTCTGTTGGTAGAAGATGAGCAATTCTACCAAATACACCAATTAATGGGATGATTTTTGTTTTTAGTTTTTCTACGTGTTGTTTAAATGTTAAATGTTTATCAATATATAAGCCCAGGTATTTTTCGCTATCTAGGATATGTAGGTCTCTTTCTTCTATTTGTAATGGTTTATGCGATGGTATTATTCTTTTAGGTGAGCTTAAGATCATGTAACCGGTTTTATTAATATTTATTGTTTATATATTTTGTTATAGCCAATCGTTTAGTACATTAAGATCCGTTTGAGATTGTTCTAATAGACTTTCTAAGTTTTTGCCGAAGTAAAAAATTGCCGTGTCATCTGCGTATAAGAAAATTTCACCATGTAGTTTTAGCTGACAGATGTCATTTATGTATATTTGGAATAAGAGTGGCCCCAGTATTGATCCTTGTGGAACTCCGTAGTTTATACTCTCGAGTTGACTGTTTTTATCTCCTATGTTAACACATTGTTTTCTGTTGGACAGATAGGATTTTATTAGTTTGATAGCTGGACCGGTTACACCTGTTTTTTCTATTTTTTTAATCAGTATTTCATGACTTACGGTGTCAAAGGCTTTTTGAAGGTCTACGAGAATTTCTATGACATAGTTTTTATTATCTATGCTAGTTCTAAGTTTATTTATGAGATCATTAGTTGCAGAGAGAGTATTACATTTTTTTCTGAAACCGTATTGTTTGGCATATAGAAATGATTTTTTTTTCAGAAAGTTGTCTAGCCTATCGTATATTACTCTTTCATATATTTTTGATAGAATCGGTAGGACAGAAATGGGCCTATAGTTAGATGTTTGAGTTTTCAAGCTCCCTTTATATATTGGAATAACCCTTGCAATTTTACAACTGTCTGGAAATTGACCTTCTTTCAGGCTCAGGTTAATCAGTTTAGTTAGTGTAGGAGTTAGTAGTGGGGCAAGTTTTTGTACTGTTGTACATTTTAGTTGATCATGTCCAGCACTCGCGTTTGATTTTAGGGATTTTATGATAGCTAATATTTCGGGTTCAGTTGTGGGTTGCAAGTATATTGATTCCGCACTTTCATACTTTAATGTAATTTTATCATCCAGTTTATGTCTGTATTTGTTGATTATATTATCAGCCAAAGAAGCGCCAATATTACAAAAGTAGTTATTAAAGTATTCGCATATCTTGATGTCTTCTGTGATGATTTCATTACCGTTCTTTAATTTTGTACATGGTTTACTTTGCGTGTTTGTTTGGTTCTTGATGATGCTGTTTATTACGTTCCAAGTCTTTTTGGTTCTCAATTCGACTGTATTTTTTTTTATGTTTGTTACCTCAGAACTGGGTGAACCGATATTGATGATTCTTTTTTATTTGAAAGCTGGTGCTTCTCGTGTGGTCCCATTTTAATTTGGTCCAGTTCTGACAATGGCATCCATGAGAAAACCATATAAGTCTTAAATTTGCATTAAGTATGTGCGCGACAAATGGACGAATAACTCAATATCACGCCAACCGATTTCGATGATTCTTTTTTTATTGGAAAGGATGTACTTCAAGGGTAATTTGATACGAGTTTGGTTAGGTTCTGATTATCTGATCCATGACAAATTAACGAAACTCGGCCGAATCTCTTAATTTGACGTTATGGTCGCACAAGCGACTTGTGCGACACAAGCGCATCTCACCTATAACTATGTATGTAGTTACAAACCTACCTTGACTGACACCGACTCCAAAAGTAACAATCGTACCTACATATTGATGATTAGAAAAAGTAAGTTGATTATGAAGTTGTAGAAGAATGCGAAATTATTTTTTTTACTTTTA
Source organism: Limnephilus rhombicus (assembly GCA_929108145.2). Taxonomy (NCBI): domain Eukaryota; kingdom Metazoa; phylum Arthropoda; class Insecta; order Trichoptera; family Limnephilidae; genus Limnephilus; species Limnephilus rhombicus. Next base: position 15,698,948 of record OV815299.1, read on the forward strand.
AGTGCATTTTTTGAAGTCGTTTATTTGTTTTGTTAAAATTTTTGTTTATTTAATATAATGAATTGGAAAAAAAAATATTCGAAAAAAGTTAATTTTTCAATGTATGTCTAGAAATATTTAAGTAATTTGGATAAATAAAATGGGTATAGCGGATTTTGATACTCACTTCGTGATTTGTATGGAATATAGAAGCTTTTGAAACTCAACTGACCTGAGGGGCGTGTTTCTACACCCACCATCTTGGCAAAATATCTGCCCGTGATTGGTTGAATACCGATATAGCGGGTTTTGATAGTAACTTCTTGAATGATATAGCGGGTTTTGTTTCTCACTCGCAGTTTTAACACGGTTTTTGGTCGTGATAACTGAGGTTTTGAAACTCAATTTTAGATTAGTCTTGTTACTCGCAAAAATGTGAACACGATGTCATACTCAGTTAATTTTGTCAAAAAATCAGATATAGCGGATATTGAAACTATAGGACGCTTATGTAGATTTGCGACTTTCTTAGGTACAGATCACGGTTCCGCGACTTTTCAACCCTCGACCAAATATTCCCGACAAAAAATTGTCGAAAAACATCCCCCAACAAAATATCTACGAAAACCTAACCCAACTAAAAAAATGGAACAAAAATAGTAAAATGGGACAAAAATAATTCAGACAATAAATAATGAATATAAATTATTGTTCGAAAATAGTAAAATGGGACAAAAATAATTCAGACAATAAATAATTAAAATATATTATTGTTCAAAAATAGAACAATGGGAAAAAATAATAGAGATATCCTGTAAAGACAATAAATTATTGTTCAAAAATGTTAAAATGAAAAAAAAGGTTAAGTTAGGTTTAGTCATAGACATCCAAATTTAATAGACAAGAAGATACAGATGAGGGGTAAAACCAAACAATGGGAGGACGAAGAGGGGAAAGATGACTGTGATTCGTTAAAGAATCAATATCACCATTTAGTTCTTAAAAGCAAAATCTGCTTTTGAATGAATTGACCTTTTTACATGGGAGCGCGAATTGCTCGCCACGTTATTGACATATTTGCGAAGTTCAAATACGGCAAAGTAAAGTTCGCCACTTTTCACAGACGAATATTTTGTTGCCGTATTTAGTTAAAACACTTTTACAAATGTTTCATATTTTACTTACCCCTGTAACCAGCGACGAGCACACTGGAGAAACGCCCACATTCGTTATGTTCGATAAATTTTAGGGTATAATGTATAGCACAAGCTACCATTTTTGTCGTGTTATTTCGTAAAATGTACGATGAGAGCTCGACGCTGGTCCGGACAAGAATGATGACGTCACATTTTTTAGATTCAGGCGAGGCTCTCGTAAGCCCAGCCGGTTCCAAGGAACCGGTATGGGGAGGGGGAAATAATACGCTTTTATCACTTAGGGCAGGTCTATATGTATTCATATGTGTATGGGTTTAGTAGATATTTTATTGGAGGGTGTTTTGTCCGATGAATCTATGACAGGATATTTTGTCGCGGGAAGAAAACGCACCATAGATCACACTTCTGGATCATTTCTGTTCAGTGAACTAGAGTAATATTTGGAACGCAATAACAAATAAAATACTTTTGTAGTTTTGTGGGTTTTTTATGGGTTTGGAATTGCAGCAAAAAGGAGATAATTTATAATCGTGCACATTAAAAAGTGTTTTCGTTATTTGCATACGTATTTATAATCTTAAAGAGATACTAAAGTTGAAGGAACGGGGCAAAACTAGGTGCCAAATCAATATCACTGCATTTTTAAATAATTTGTATGAATCGGCATTTTTTTAATCTGAAGTATGTAATTCAAAATTATCATATTATATATACCTATAAATGAATTCAGTTTTCGGTTACGTATAAGAAATGTATGTAACTGTATTTATGTAATAGTCGATTAGAATTGGCGAAAAATGTAGAGTAGAAGCTTTTTGAAATTAATGTAGGTTGTATCAATTATTATAAGTAATAAGTATCTCTACATATTATAAATTAAAGTCGAAAACTACTGAACGGATTTTCATGCGGTTTTCACCAATAGATAAAGTGTTTCGTGAGGAAGGTTTAAGTATGTAATTTGTCAAGGATTTGTGAAAATTGGTTGAAACATAACGATAATTGTTAGAAGTGTCGGAAAAATTAAGCCGCCTGGTAGCTTTCATCGAAAACGCTGACTAATCCTTTTGGGATATAACAAAACAATGCATGGTGGGATATTCCTCTTTTATAGATCTACAGAAAAGTCCGCAAAGGCAATATATCTGTCTTTTACGGATAGCTTACTATACCCATTCTATCTTCTAAAAAAATGGTCACGTACATTGCGGTAATTGAAAAGTTATTTAGACGGATACAGTATTAGTGCGCCTTCAATTTAGACGTTTCGTGTCGGACCGTTGCAGTGCCGAAGCAGTGCGTGTGTCGTACGGCGCACGGACGGTCATTTGTTTTCATACGCATATCGCAAATAATGTTGCTTTCTATTACGACGACCGGTCAGTGGGTGAGTATGAATCGCGTTTGTCCATCACAAATGGAAAGGTCTTGGAGTCGTTCAATTTCTAAATCCGCTATATCAACTTTCACTGATTCGGAGAAAACCACCAAAAAACTGTCACATCTGTAGCGTGAATAAAAAATTGCATTTTTTAAACGACTTCAAAAAGGAGGAGGTTCTCAATTCGACTGTATTTTTTTTTTAATGTTTGTTACCTCAGAACTTTTGACTGGGTGAACCGATATTGATGATTCTTTTTTATTTGAAAGCTGGTGCTTCTCGTGTGGTCCCATTTTAATTTGGTCCAGTTCTGACAATGGCATCCATGAGAAAACCATATAAGTCTTAAATTTGCATTAAGTATGTGCGCGACAAATGGACGAATAACTCAATATCACGCCAACCGATTTCGATGATTCTTTTTTTATTGGAAAGGATGTACTTCAAGGGTAATTTGATACGAGTTTGGTTAGGTTCTGATTATCGGATCCATGACAAATTAACGAAACTCGGCCGAATCTCTTAATTTGACGTTATGGTCGCACAAGCGACTTGTGCGACACAAGCACATTTCACCTATAACTATGTATGTAGTTACAAATTACAAACCTACCTTGACTGACACCGACTCCAAAAGTAACAATCGTACCTACATATTGATGATTAGAAAAAGTAAGTTGATTATGAAGTTGTAGAAGAATACGAAATTATTTTTTTTTATTTAAGTGCATTTTTTGAAGTCGTTTTTTTTTGTTAAAATTTTTGTTTATTTAATATAATGAATTGGAGAAATAAATATTCGAAAAGTGTTCATTTTTCAATGTATGTCTAGAAATATTTAAGTAATTTGGATAAATAAAATGGGTTGAAACATAACGATAATTGTTAGAAGTGTCGGAAAAATTAAGCCGCCTGATAGCTTTCATCGAAAACGCTGACTAATCCTTTTGGGATATAACAAAACAATGCATGGTGGGATATTCCTCTTTTATAGATCTACAGAAAAGTCCGCAAAGGCAATATATCTGTCTTTTACGGATAGCTTACTATACCCATTCTATCTTCTAAAAAAATGGTCACGTACATTGCGGTAATTGAAAAGTTATTTAGACGGATACAGTATTAGTGCGCCTTCAATTTAGACGTTTCGTGTCGGACCGTTGCAGTGCCGAAGCAGTGCGTGTGTCGTACGGCGCACGGACGGTCATTTGTTTTCATACAAAATGCACCGAGCGGCAACAGTGCGGCGTCGGTAACGAGAACGCTCGACAACAGGACGGCAACGTCTCAAGCTCCACGTGTTCATTTCGCTGTTGAATAGTGCGGTGAAAAGACGTGAGAGCTGAAAGCTGAGAGCTGAGAGCTAACTTCATCGAATTTTCAAGTTTACTGTTTGCTTAAAATGGATGATATAATTTATAAATGAAATTGAAATACGCCCCGCTATATGGAACTCCAAAAGCAACAAACACAGTAATCGCACGGAAACAAAAAATGCTTGGGAAGGTATCTGTGAAAATTTATAGAGGATTTTAAAAATAAAACTACTGGTGAAAAAAACTCCCTAGGTAACTATTTATTTAAATCAAATATTATTATATAATGAAAAATATATTACTTTGTTTACAACACTATATTTAATAATCAATCTACATGTTTCGATAACAATGTTACCTTTATCAGGAAATATGTTAATTTAAAAATAAATGACAAACAAGTAAAGACAAATAAGAATAAATTAGAACATAGACAAAAATATTAAAAAGGAGAGGTGATTAATTGACAAAATAAATAATTATAATTATTATCATTATTAATAAGAAAATAAATTTAAGAGATGTTTGGTTATTTTTAATATTTAATTTACTATTAACGCTTTTTCTAATTTCTAAAATTTCTAAATTATTTAATTGTATGTAATAAAAATAAATAATATCTCAAAAATAAAATAGAAGTTGTTTAATTTACTTACCTCAATGTTATCAGTAGTCTTTCTTCAACTGATATAGTATGTCTGAATATAGTTTCTTGCCGTTGAATTTTAGTTTTAACTAATTCAAGTAATTCATCGAAACATTCTATAGACATTCTTAAATAATTTTAAAAAATTGCTTGCATCTTGTTTTAAACTAGGGTAAGGATTATGGAAATCACCAAAATTACATATTAATGAAAACATCGGTGATGTTCTTATGCGGGGACGTCGTTTTTTTCTGTTTCTGTTGGATGTTTTTCAACAAGAGCACTAACAGTATTGTTTCTTCGTCAGAGTCCATGGCTTAACTGCTGTCAAATGAATTTAAAACATCAAACGACCCACGTCTAAACATCACTAGCATACAAACGCACGGCAGCCAGAAACGCTTTCAATTTAGGCGTTTGGTATCGGACTGCTACCGTACTGCAGCGGCACGGCAGCAGTACGGCAGCGGGTTATAACCAGCGGCACAGTAAACGTGCGGCAGCAGTCCGACACGGAACGTCTAAATTGAAAGAGGCCTTAATCCTTATTATCTTAAATACGTTATTTACCCCAAGCATTTCATGCAAATTATTAATCTTTCACACCATCTCTACGTATTATAAATTAAAGTCCTCCGCGGCATCTGTCTCTCTCTTTGCAACTCAAAGACGGCGGTGGTTATAAAGGTTGGATAACTATCCAGTAGATGACGTTGTGTTTTATTAGCCTCAGCAACGCGTGGCCGGGTCAGCTAGTAATATATATAAAAATCAATTGCTGTTCGTTTGTCTCCAAGTCTATTAACCAATACATATAAATGTATAATTAACCATTACATAAAATATATAATATTAGTGATAACATTACCTCCCTAATTGAGAAATTCTCGTGTTTATAGAGGGAGCACTATCAGATTGACAGTACTATACATACTCAACAGTTATTATGCTACGTTTCCACGTTTGCCAAGGCTTGGCAAGCCTCCACAAGCGCAAACGTGTAAACAGGTCGTTTGGCTTGGCTTGCGTAGGCTTGCAAGAGCTTGCGAGAGTTTGCCGCCGATCCAGTCGGGGTCGGATCCAACGGCAAGCTTCGGCAAACGCTCAGTGGAACTTTCGAACTGACGGCGAATGCACGCCGTTTTTGCTCCATGCGGTCTATGATAATATTTATAATATTACGAGACATATGTATGATGTATGAGGCATGCCAGAATTATTAAAATGTGTACATAATTTTAATGCACTTATGTTATGTAATTTATTGCGACTGGATTTACCTAAAAAGTCAAAATAAATAAATAATATTTTATTGATGATTTACCATTTATATATTTATATAGTAAAAAAATATATGATTTTTGTTAGAATAACTTTTTTTATAAAATAAAATAATTTTATAAAAGACAAGTGATCTTCGAGTTCGGGTCCCAATTGCGATCATTATTTTTGAAGCGAAAACTTCTTTAGCACCGTTGTGATTTGAAACTCGATGAAACGAAAAAGTGGTACTAAAAAGAGACAAAAATCTATAGGATTTAGCCTGTGAGATAATGTCTCCTCTTTGTGCGAAGTGACCTGGGACGATTTTTATGAATCTGTATCATCCATCATCCTCGTGGTCGTCGAGCTTTCCTTGTTTTTGTTACACTTTGCTTGTATTTCGAATAAAAGTTTGATAAACCAAACGCAATAGCCGACACAAGTTCGGCGTCCGCCATGCTCGGGTGTAGGTAGCGCACTGACGCATTCACAAGCATGTAAACGACTTCCAAACGCCAAGCGAGATTTGTGGACGCTTGGAGCTTGCGGAGGTTTGCCAAGCCTTGGCAAACGTGGAAACGTACCATTGCAATTTGGATGTATGTAGAACTACTTTTTTATACATAATGAATAATAATTTGGCTTTTTTTGTACCTAATGGAATATTTTTATGCATAATGAAAATATAAGTTGGCATTTTTTTTTGTACGTAATGTGAATTTTCATACATAGAGAAAATATAAGTTGGCATTTAAATTTAAATGTAGACATCATTTGTCTCGACGCCACCTAGTGGGAGATTTAGCACTTACAATGCCTTTCTCAATATAAATATAGGCAGGAGATAAGCCGACGTAGCTCAGTGGATAAGAGCAGTTGACCGGAAATCAGAAGGACGCGGGTTAAAGTCCCGTCGGCGGCATGTATCTTTTGTCGGGAGATTTTTTCAATGTAGATGAGTGTTTTGGGCTAATAATGATTACTTACTAGCAGACCCGGACACACGTTGCTGTAGCTAACGAAACGCAACGCCATTACCCAACCTTTATAAAATCCACACCAACCATTTGCCAGCTGCCCTCTGCCCGCTACCTGAATTGAATATTTGAATTTCTCAGCTTTTATCTACTATAATAAGCATGTATTATACATGTATTATATTATCGAACTCATTTGTCCTCTCCGTGATAGTTTACTGAAGTATATGACATTATTTGTTCAAACCTGAAATGTTCCATGGTTTCAGTATTAGTAAGGGGATTGGTATATTCATGGTATAAAGTATTTCGTCTTCGGAAATTGAATTCTTTAAGCAGAAATTCTGACGATAAAGTAATTGGTCAAAATGGAATTGTTTTGTATATTAATTTTAGTGCGGTGCAAGTCGGTAGTATGTATTTTTGTTTAAAATCAACTTCGCTATGTATTCAACACATAAATTGCACATATATTAAAAACTCACCATTATTATTATTTGTTATATACGTATATACATATAAAACTGATTTTTTTCTCTTTATTGTATAATGCTATACTTTTTACTTACCAGCTTTATTTATGTGTACCATGTGTAAAAACTATTCATGTTTTCTTTGTATTCTAAACACACCTGTATGCACTAAAACATAAAAATGTAAATGTGTTATTAATAAATATAAACATTCCTCTTGAATCACTCTATCTACTGGTGAAAACCGCATGAAAATCCGTTGCGTAGTTTAAAAGATCTATGCGCACATACATTTTGAGCGACTTCGTTTTATACTATGTAATGACGATAATGAAAATGATGATTATAATTGGTTCCCTTTGTGATATGCATAAAAATCTGATCTTAAACATTAGTTTATCAACTAAAAAAATAATAATTAATGAAGGTATCTAATTTTTATTATAAACTAGCGATTTCAAGGAATGTGTTGCAAGGCGACTTTTTTTTTTTGTTTACAGTGAATACCGCACAAGAATCTCAACTGCTCCCGTCTGGAGCCAGTGAGACTATGGCATCCCCAATTGGGGTATAATCGGGGCTGAAGGTAGTGGAGAGGGGAAGGAGGTGGGGAAGAGGAAGGTTGGGAAGTACCTGGCTATTCAGATCTGGTCACCAAACACGGCTAAAGCCATTTTCAAGCAACGTTTCAATTCTGAATGGTGGTCTTACACCAGGGCGATACTGATAGTATCTTCCACTCTGGAACGTGTCGCAAATATACTATATATTATTTTAAATGAATTAATTGTGAAATAACACAAATTAATCAAATAAAATTTATTTGCGCATGCCGGGTTCGAACCCGCGACCTCCGGATTGTGAGTCAAGAGTCTTACCCACTGGACTACGGAGGTCGTTAAGTAAAGAAATTGTTGGATTGTTTCTCCCTGCTTGTCTATTTCCATTCGTCTCCTTCCCTTTCCGCCACCCCTTCCCCTCCCGCGTTCCCCTCCACCTTCCGCGTTTCCCCCTCAACTCTACCGCTTTCCCGCGTCATGCTTCCCCTCTCCCTCGCCCGTCTACTTCCCCCCTCCTGCATTACTCTCCCAGCTTCCCCACATTTCCCGCTTACCAACACCACTCACTCGCTTTCCCTCGCCACGCTTTCCCCCCTCACTCGTTTGCCTCCCCCCTCCCGCGTTCCTCATCCAGCTTCCCCACCTACCCCCCTCCTTTTTTATACATATTGCATAACACATCCGCGAAGGTTTCTATATATAGCTCACCAGTATATATTGAAACCGTCGTGGGCATGCGCACAACAACTAACCAAACTTTCATCGTAGTCGGATGAGAATGGTATAGGAAATAATTTCATAATGCCATAGCTCACCTCATGTAGAGATCTTCGCGGGCATGCGTATAAGAAATCACCGGAAGTATTCCCGGGTTATGAATAACCTGACTATATTTGAAAATCTCCTACTACCACTAGAGTAAGCGGAATATATTCTTGTTTCGTGATGGAGGACTTAGTCAGCCGAGGAATCGATCACGCGACGCCCGGGTGGGACCCAAACGCGATGCTAACTCAGCCACCGACCGGTCTGCACTGATATTTTTTTTAAGTAAAATTTCTTTCCGCACGCTCGACTTGGGGGGTAAGCTGATGAATGCGTTAAGAAAAGTGGTGATTGTTTCGAAAAGTGGTGATTGTTACGAAAGGTGGTGATTGTTACGAAAAGTGGTGATTGTTACAAAAAGTGTTATGCAAAGGGTAATCGATGCGAACGGTGATCGATGGCGAAGCAAACGGCCGGGCCTTTACGCACGCTTGACTTGAGGAGTCATAAGGATAAGGATAAGGATTAGGATGGTCACCCCAAGGTCGTAGGTCACCCCAAGATCACCCCAAGGTCACAGGTCACAACAAGATTGTAGGTCACCCCAAGGTTGTAGGTCACCCCAAGGTCGTAGGTCACCCCAGGTCGTAGGTCACCCAAGGTTGTAGGTCACCCCAAGGTCGTAGGTCACCCCGTGGTCATTTTTCACCCCAATGTCATATGTCACACTCAGGTCATAGGTCACCCCGTTGGCTACGTTTGGTAACTTAGCAGGGATACCTGGGTTCATGGGGCGAGGTTTGTCTTGTAGTTTAATTCAGTCGTGTGGTCGAAAGCACACAATTTTTTTTAATACCGTTGTAATGGTTTTAGTAATACATAATTAATTTCAACTTTTTTATTTTAGCTTGGTTTGACGGAAAGTGTATTTTATAAATAACATTAGCAAGAAAATCCAAATAAAACGACATAAAATTCATATAAAATAAAGATAACTAAAAATACTAGGTATTGTAGAGATATTAGTACAGGTCATTCAATAACGTTTTTACTCCCGGCAAATGCAACATTAAAGATACACAATTTATAATCTAAAAAGTGTGCAACATTATTTTATTGAGGTAACAAAAAAATCTCAGACATTTGCAATCTCAGCTAACCTAGAAAATTTAAAAAAAAATTGTCATCATAATATAACTAGCTTTTACCCCCCCCCCGGCTTCGCTCGCATGATATTGGTTGGAAATACCACTGATTCACTAACTCATTCACTTATTCACTCACTCACTCACTCACCCTTTCACGCACTCACACACACACCCTCTTACTCAGTCACTCACTCACTCGCTCACTCGCTCTAATATATGTATAGATTGTATAGTTGTACATATAAACCATCGCAGCCATGCGCTCATCAAATTCCCAAAGATTCATCGCAATCGGATGAACTCTTAGCAATGCATAATTTCATGATGCCAGAGCTCACTATTGTATACAAAAACCATCGCGGACATGCGCACATCAAATCCTCAAAGTTTCATCGCAATCGGATCAAAGGTTTAGCAACGCATAGCGGACATATATACATATATACATACATACACACAAGCCCAGAAACAAACATATTTTGATTTTTATAAAAATAATATTTCTTGAAAAAACGCAAGGTGGGCCATTTTTAAAACTTTTTTATGTTTGCATGTCAAAATTTTATATTTAGATAATTATATGTTAAATTATAAAATTTAAATGCGTATTTCATCACCTTTCCAAAACAGTTCTTAGTTTTTGGTTACTTTAAGGAATTTTTCATTTATTTCGATTTTATTGCAAAACGGAAATATTTTGACTTCTTCTTCTTGTGCCTTGTCCATTCAACGGACGTTGGCTATGCGGACTTTGTTAACTGCGGCCCGGAACAGCTCTATGGTAGACTGGCCAAACCACTGTCTCAGGTTTTCCTGCCATGAGGTTCTCCTTCTTCCAGGGCCCCGTCTTCCGGCAATCTTTCCCTGCATGAGATACAAGATACATATATTATGACCCTCTGACAAAATACGGTCGAGGCCTGAGACGTTAATTGCCTTGTATTTATGGTGTTTTTGTCCAAAGCTTGTGTTTATCGTCGTAGTTTTTATGTTTTTTGAACGCTAGTCTAAATGTGTCTTTGTTGAAATTAGTTTTTTTTGGTCAAAACGATAGTTTATTAGCGTTATGTTTACTTTCAGCAAATTAATTCTGCGCGCTGAATCCGACATTCCTGAAAGCGTCGAGCTTACAGAAAAATCCGCAGGGCGCTTCACCTGGGGGCAATCGAGAAGCAATATGGCGGGGTTCCTCCCGGCCCCCACCCCAATTCACTGAACTTCGGTCAGTCGACGCCGGGACCTCAAAGCGATCGGACGTCTTAATAAAGTGCGGATAAACCAAACGCTTTTCACTTTACGATTTTCCGAATTAGTTTCGATAAAAGTGAAGTTTTTTTTATCTAATAAAAAAAAGATTATTTATATATTTAAACAATTTATTAGTGATTAAATTTAGTGCGTTCATAGTTGTTTTCCTAAAAATAAAAAGAAGTATGTATTATATTTTAATATTAAGACTGGTTTGTGGTCATAGCGCCGGGTTCGCTCTGGGCGTCCAGCTAAGTTTTCCATAAGTGTACCTAATTAACTAACCATCACGCCGTTTCCCCGCAGGGGTAGGCAGAGAGGACGGACCGCTAAACAACTCGGTCTTGGCACACACTCCTTACCTCGTTCGCATTCATGCATCGTCTCATACATACTCTTCTATTATTCTGATTTTTGACATGGCCCGATTCAAGTATCTGATTCTCTTGATCTTGCCATGTCTTCCTCGGGTGTCCCCGACTTCTTCTACCGTTCACATATTTGCTTCCTACTATATTTATGCTTCTTACACTACTTTCTTCGTCATTCACTCTACATGCACAAGCCATCTGAGGGTCCCTTTCTTAACCTTACTCATTACGCTTACATCTGCCTTGCATTCTTTGCGGATCTCCACATTTCTCACACGATCATACATGGTTTTACCGGTGACCGACCAACTCAGAATGAAACCAACTCAGAACCACCTCAGAAAGGTCATGATAAAAAAATATTATAATTAGTGATGATAAAAAAAATATTAAAAAATGGTTAAATAGGTTAACTTAGGTTAGGGTTTCCGGCTATTTTAAAATTCTTTTTTCATAGCTTTAGCCTTTCTGAGGCGGTTCCGACTAAGTTTCATTCTGAGTTGGCATGGGGCCGGTTTTACCACACATACGCCACAGGGATCTCATTTCAACAGCATTCAGTCAGTAATTGTACTTACAAGCAACGATTTCAGCTTTTTCTGATGAGATTATTTTTTTATGTGATTACTACGCAAGAGTCCCATCTTACTGGAACCAGTGGACTATGGCAACCCCAAATTGGGGTATGTCAGGATGCCTTACATACCCCAAATTGGTGTATGTAAGGCTAAAGGAAGTTGGGACATGAATGAGGTCCGGATAAGAAAGGTTGCATTTCAAATTAGCTCAATAAACACGGCTAATTTATCCAGCATTTAGGCATTCTTTCACCGGGACTAGTTACTCTGTGGCAATAGACACTCTGGTTTGGAGTAGAAAGAGTAAAAAAATATTGATTTCGGGTGGCAAATCCTGTGTAACTCCATTGTTTCGGGTTTCATCTGTATTTAAATTTGTTTGTACGTTGTTTGCATTTTAGAAAATCTGCTGCGTCCAATTTAAGGGCTATTAACCAGCGCAGGGCGGTTCTGATGAGAAATATTAATCATTCTCTATACCAGCATTTTAACATAATAACTCAATATCGATTTTATTTCATTCAAATTTTGCTTTGATAAATTCCTTCATAAAAAAATGCTCAAACTCGTGATGATAAAACTATTAAAAGTATGTACTTTTGTAATTATTTTTTTATCATAAGTATTTATAATTTTTCAATAATGTCTAAGCAAAATAAGAATGTAAAAAAAATCTTAAATATATTATCGTTTTTTCGTTACTTATTTGTTTTTGGGATGTTAAGCCGTGTTGCGCTACTTAGCCAACGTTTCGGACAGCGTTGCACTGTCCATCATCAGGGCAGTTCCGGCAGATCTGGTAGATGTGAAAATACTTTTGACCGTGAAAATCTTAAAACTTAAATATATTTGTTTGTAAGACCGTAAATAAACAGACAAACTGAAGTATTTTCGTCACAAAACACGTGCGCGGATCTGTTTTAGGATTTTATTTAAACTAAAATTAAAATTCTGAAAAACAGTTTTCCCGAATAATTTATTTTACTGCATGATTATATGATTTGAAATACGTGTTGTATAACACGAAATTTAGTTTGAAATTTTAACAAATTTGCCAACGACCTGCGGTAAAACCTTATTATACTAAAAATAAACACGTTTTCTCAAAATTTAAAACATAGCTTTACTAGATAAAACAACAATCTTTCGAAATCTTATTTAACATCTTGTAGGTGTTGGTATGAAAAAATTCTGTGTTTTTTTAGTGCTACTTAAGACATACGTCACACGCGGTAGAAGTGAAACCTTCAGAAAACTAAAGTAGACAAGAGGCTACGAACACCGCACAAAGAGGAGACCGATTATTCTCTATCTCATTCTCTAGCAGACTAAATCCTAAAGACGTATCTTTTTTAGTGTATCTACCTGGTGTGTTGACAATGAAATGGAACTGAATATTGCTAAGTACAAAGTTATAAACTTCACCAAGAACACCAACAAAATTCTATATTCATATAGCATATGTGGTCACAATCTCGAAACAGTTGAATTAATAAAAGATTTAGGAATTATATTTGACAACAAACTGACATTCAATCAACACATTGAATACATTGTGGGTAAATCAAATAAATTACTAGGTTTTATTGTAAGATCAACCAAACTGTTTAAGAATTCTAATAGCCTAATAATTCTATTCAATTCCTTAATCCGAAGTGTTCTTGAGTACGGGTCAACAGTCTGGAATCCACATTATATTACACAGGTATCTAGACTCGAATCAGTCCAAAGAAAATTTACACGGATTTTGTCTTACCGATCAGGTGTCCACCATCTTCTAGACGGGTACGAACAAAGACTTACATATTTCAAATTAGAGAGTCTAGTTAAAAGACGAAACATAAATGACCTCTTAATGCTCTATAAAATTGTGAATAATCGTGTAGACAGTAACTTAGTCAACCAAATTAAGTTATACGCCAGGCCCAGGCGAGTTTTTGATCAGGGTAGGCAGTAGTAAAACGCCGAATTGATTAAAATAAATAAATAAAACAACCTACTACAAATAACTCCCTTCGTACAAGATTTTGCTAAGTGTTCTTGCTGCTGGTGAGACAACTATTTGATAGAAATAGATAACAACAGATGTCACTGACGTCACTGATTACCATTTTGTCTAATTTCGTTCCGTAAAGCACTGCCTAATACTAACAAAAAACCTCATAGAAGCAAATTCAAAACGGCAGTTCTACTCTATGCCATGTGCATTTCGTAAACATTGATATTATATCTTGTATGAAGTTAGCTCCAAGCAGAAATAATTCATGCTTAGGCCGCATTCTAGTGAAGCAGTCGGAGGGCGCGCATGTAGTTTCTAGTTACAGTTTATGCCACATTTGTAGTATGCCGTGCCGTTTGATGTGGCGCTCGCATAGTTTCGGTTGCTCAGCCTTTTCGCGCCTATTTTTAAAAGTGTGTATTTATTTTTAGCAATAATTTCATAAATTATAATATTATTTACATTCTTATGTTTTACAAATACGGTAGGGTAGGCAGTGCTTATGTGCCTATATGGAGTGCACGCCCCTGATTTCCATAATATGTGCTTAAAAGTGCGGCGGCTCTTTCACAAATTAATGTAATTTTTAATTCAAGCATTAGGGATTAGACGGCTATCTTTCACTGGGGGTAGTTTAAATTCGTTTAATAGCTTTTCCGTGCAATAACTTATATTTTTGTTTTAAGATTTAACTATTTATTTATTCAATCTATTCGGTACTCGATCCTACAAATAGTGGCAGTATGTCGGATAAGTTAGCCGAGTTTTATTTGTTTACATTAGTGACCGACCGAAGGTTCGGTTTCGGTTTCGGCAAGGTTCGGCAAAAATATCTAATTTCGGCATCAGTTTCGGTTTCGGCAGAAAATCTGCCGAACCTTCGGCCGCACGTCGTTCGGCCGACTTCGGATGAGTTCGTGGCTCGTGTGTCACCCGCCATCATCAGCTGAGTTCGCCGGCCAGTCCGGCGTGTTTATTTTTGTTCCAAGAAGTAGTTAACATGTTTGCGAATTTTTATTTGTTTTATAGAAGTATCTAATATCAAAAAAAAAAAAAAATTCACGTACTTCAATACACGGCCGGCATAGTCCAGTGGCAAGGCTCTTGACCAGCACTCCGAAGGTCGCGGGATCGAATCCCGGCGTGGCAAATAAATCTTATTTGATTAGTTTGTGTTATTTCACAATTTATTCATTTAAAATAATATGTAGTATATTTGCGGCACGTTCCAGAGTGGAAGATATTCTCAGTATCGCCATGCTGTAAGACCACCATTCAGAATTGAAACGTTGCTTGAAGTGGCTTTAGCTGTGTTTGGTGACCAGATCTGAATAGCCAGGTACTTCCCCACCTTCCTCTATCCCTATCTCCTTCCCCTCCCCACTACCTTCAGCTTCACAACATACCCCAATTGGGGATGCCATGGTCCCACTGGCTCCAGACGGTAGCAGTTGGGACTCTTGTGCGGTATTCATGTAAAAAAATATATATGTCTTTTTTTATTTAATTTAAAACGTGTAACAAGAATTTGTGATTGGAAATGCAATTAAAATTAAAATACCATTTAATGAGGACCTTCCTTTATAATGTACGAGTATTAATTATTTATAATTGACAAATTTTTGTTCCAAGAAGTAGTTGACATGTTTTGTTAATTTTTGTTTGTTTTACAGCAGTAGATAATATAAAAAAAAGATTTTTTCTTATTCTTCAATATTGTTTTTTATTTCATTTAACACGTGTTGACAGGCCTCTAACAAATCTCGAAACGATATATTGAAATCCTATTTTTTCAAATTTTATTTGGAAAACGAGTCATAAGTAGGTACAAACTCTGTTCTGATAGATTATCTCCAAGTACCAAACTTTGTACATCCAGATATGATGGGCGCAGTTTATATCTTTTTTAAATCTTATCATGTATTTGTATGTAAACATCTTGTATTAGGTCTGTGTATTTTTGAGCATGTACCTTTTATTGTATTTTTCCTGATTTGTTTTTTATGCATTTCTATAGTCCATCATGGAGGATACTTGATTTTAACTTTGTGACACCAACAGTACATAAATCAAATGAGTGGTTATAATATTATTCATAAAATCTTATAAGACATGTTTCTGTGAAATATTTGTAAAGTGATTCTTCATATGTTTGTGTCTGTATGTTGCTTCTGTAAAATGTTTTGTAAATTTTTTCTTTATTTATTGTGTCTGCATATTGGGTTGGGTTGGGTTTATCTTTTCAAATGTACCAATTGGCGATTCCTTAATGAGTTTTGATAACTCATGGGAATGCAACTTCGTTGTATGTTTTATTAAAAAAAAAATTTAAAAAAACTGACTGTATAAGAGTAAAATAACCCAAATTTCAGTAAACAATAGATTTTTAACGTGTCTAAAAAAGTTTCGGTTTCGGTTTCGGCCGAACCTGAGACAGACACCGATAGATAACCTATGAAGAGGATGGTGAAAACCCCCCAGGTGGTAACTTAGATTGAGTTATTAAGGCCCGGTAGTAGGCGTTCAAAAAGAAGAAGTCTAAATACGTATGTAAGAGGGAGCGCGCTAATACAAAAAAAGATTATGATTAAGCGAAAATGGTGAAAATATTAAATAAAACACGACACAGGAGGCCCTGAGGAAAATAATTAGGGCCTATGTCATCTTTGGGGATGCTGTGTGGAGGTTTTTTTTTAAGGAAAGGAAGGAGAGGAGAGTTATGGGAAGGAAAGGGTTTAAGGGGTGGGTAGCAATCTGGGGTTCAGTGTGTCCTGGTCATCAGCCTCCTAAACCTAGACAAACCTCACCCCATGAACCCGGGCACCCCCGCTACATCACCAAACTTAGTGAGTCACTTGGGGTGACCTATGGCAGAGGTGTTGGTTATCCAATAAAGGTTCCCGGGGCGGCGGTACCCATTTCCGCCTCCCAAATTGAAAGATGCATTTACTGATACACTTGGATACATTGTGAATTTTTTCATACCTATGACATTTTTTTACATGAATACAGCACAAGAGTCCCAACTGCTCCCGTCTGGAGCCAGTGGGACTATGGCATCCCCAATTGGGGTATGTTGTGAGGATGAAGGTAGTGGGGAGGGGAAGGAGATAGGTAAGAGGAAGGTGGGGAAGTACCTGGCTATTCAGATCTGGTCACCAAACACGGTTAAAGCCATTTCAAGCAACATTTCAATTATGAATGGTGGTCTTACACCAGGGCGATACTGAGAGTATCTTCCACTCTGGAACGTGCCTCAAATACACTTTATATTATTTTAAATGAATGACACAAAGCAATCAAATAAGATTTATTTGCCACGCCAGGATTCGATCCCTCGACCTTACCGCTGCACTACGCCGGCCGTCGAATATTAAACAATAGAATAAATATGCTTTTATTAATTTTCTAAGCATGTTTCGAAAATTATTTTTTCTATCGAGGGAATTTCATATCAGCACCGTTTCGCCGCTACAAATGTACAGATATTATCTTAAAAATAACATATTTTTTAGGAACTTAAAAACGGAAAGTGTACAAGTAAAATGTGTAATAAATCGGTATAAATGCTGAATGTGCAGGCTTATCTACCTGTCTAAAGAAATCTTGATAATTCCTTATTTGAAAATTTAAAAAAAGATACGTATTAAATATTTGGTTTATAATTATAAGAATCTACTTACAAATAGATATTTCATAATAACACATATTATACTCCAACCAATAGATAATCACCATCCTCCCCTATACATTAAATTTAATATTATATGCGATAATGAAATGCGAGGATCGAGAAGAATTACGAAGAGAAGCCAAAAAACAAATTGAGATAGCACAGGAAGAGAACCGTCGGCGTCGAGGGTTTAATAAAAAGCGGAAACCAGCGAGGATTTACCAGGTCGGGGACTTGGTGGCCATTCAACGAACACAGTTCGGCCCTGGATTAAAATTAAAGGGTAAATTCTTGGGGCCGTATCGTGTAACAAAAGCCTTGAGAAACGAGCGTTATTTAGTGGAGAAAGTTGGAGAACATGAAGGACCACAGAATACATCTACTTCAGCCGACCATATGAAATTTCGGGCTATGGAGCCCGAAGATAACAATAGTGACGACGAGCGCGAGTCTGTTGGCGACATCTGAGGGCAGATGTCACAGCAGGATGGCCGAATGTAGAGGCAAAAATAAAGTAATAAAGTTGGGTACCTACTTGGGGAAGTAGCTAAGCAGAGTTAGTTAAGAATAGGTAGTTAAGCTTTTTTCAAAATTAGAACTACATACCTAGATTTAGATTGTTAAAAACAAAAAAAAGTTGTCATGTCATCGTTTTCTTGAAAAATATAATACTTAATGTCTGTCCTGTTGTTTTAATAGAATATAATACAATAAAATGTATAATTCTACATTAAAAATATACTACCTGTAGACTCTATAAATTATCATCTTTCTCATGTCGACTGGTCTCTTTTATCTGACGTGAATACTGACAAATCCTCGGATAACTTATATTCAATATTGTCTAGCACCATCAAATCATATGTACCACTCTTTGATTATATAAATGTCTAGATATAGCGCTCGAGTGACGAAGCGCCAAAAAAAATATCTGCCAAAAGTTGGCAGATAAGCTCGGCCTGTCTGCTCAGTGGCGACACTATCGTTGTACGGTAAACACTTGTTGTGTGACATTTGAAAATGACGATTTGCGCTATATCAGTGTGCAGGAATTACATAGGACGATTGAAAACAACTAAAAATGTTACCTATCATCGGTTAATAACCTTTAAATAACCATTCAGTTAAATAAACAATTCAGTTTTAATAGTGTAATTTGGTCTTAGGACAACTCCGTTTGACCCCATGTTTTGACGCCATGTTTACAGGGTTGCCTGTTCTTCAAATTAAATTTTTCCGATAATTATTTCGAAGTAAAAAGCGATCAGATTTACGGTCTTCTGCATCAAGTTAATTTGATAAGTTTGGCCGTGGAAAAATATTTGGCCTTAAGATATCACTATAAGACAAAATTGTATAATATTAACCGGGATGTAAAATCTATACGAAAACTGTTAAAAAAACAAATTAAAAGGGAAGGTCATTAAGAATAAATAATATCTATAGATAGCTTTAGTTTTAAAAAGTTGCATTGTCTTTTTTAGTGTGACAAGATAGTTTTACCATTTTTAGGGATTTACCTGGATGTGGGCCACCTTCTTTATTTGATGATGATAAAAATTTAAATTTAGATACAACGATACCTGCCGGCCAGTTGGCAGCGTCTATGAATGTATCTTTCTTATTTTCTGTATTTCTTATTTATTTTTTAAAAATAATCAAACAAAAATAAATCTCTTTTAACAAAGATTTTCTTTTCATTTATATCATTATATGTAGAAAACTATCTTAGTTAAATGAATTCAAAATTAAACGAATTATAGGTCCCGCTAAACCGAAACATATTTTTTACCCACTTTTATGGGAAATACTCGGGAGCTGGTATCACTCATCACGCCTACAGTGACGTTCAGCGCTTAACGTTAACAATATAAGTTACCTATACTTGTGTGCGTGTCACGCATACAAGCGTTTCAAATCTGGCCTGTTCTTTTTTTCGGAGTTACAGCGCAACACTCTATCTAGACATTTATATAATCAAAGGTACCACTATATTATACTTTTTAAAAACATACATATCCAATTTATTACTCATCAGAACAATTCAAAATTCAATAAAAAATTCAAAGAAACTCGATCGATGATCAACTATGCAAATTCCAGTGAAACTAGAAACAATGGAAAGATCTCTCTAAAATCTGTTATTTATTTATTTTGGAGAAATCGACAGTTCACATTTTTCTAGTTTGTACATTTTTGTATAGCCAAAATAAAACCAATTATTGATTTCCTCCTTGTGACTTTACCTCTGATTAAACGGCATAATAAAAAATTTGAAATAACAAAATTTATAATAAAGGAGTATGTGTTAAAAAAATTTATAACACAAAAGATTAAGTATATAAAACTAAAATTTACATAAAACTTTAAAATATCAATACATTGGTAACCATAAGAAGCCAGGTTGTACATATAAATCAAATCATAACAGAATTAAAGTATAAACGATAGAAACATAGACACAACATACGAAACATCAGAGAAATACTCTTTTATGAACCCCTTATATTTGGTAAGTTCGAAATTGAAAATGTCCACCTTGGATAATGCGCTATTTTAACTATTGCATAGTCTATTCAGACAAGAATTTTGCTTACAGTTTGTCTTGCATTGATCCACCCTGAACAGGACATAACTTATAAAACATATATAAATTCTATCGAGAACACAACAGCCTTGCACTCGAGCAATCTCCGGAAATTTATTAAAGCACTAAATAACGACAGCACAATCTATCCACCGCAATTGCACATGGACGACAAAAGTGCCGACAACACACAAGATATCGTAAATATTTTCCCAGATTTCTTCACGCTGACGAAACACAGGAAGAAAAAATTCCCTCATATACATTTTAAAAAAACCACACATTTAACAGACTGCTACAGAACGGAATAATCTTGTAAAAAATAACTATATTCCTTATTCATTAACAAATCTGCGGGCCCGGACACCATCCCGCCAATTTTCCTAAAATATTGCTCTTCTGTACTGTGTAAACCACTAACCTTTAACCAACTACTATCTTCTGGATATTTTCCTATCTACTGGAAATCCAGCTATATTATCCCAATATTTAAAAAAAGGCGATGAGACTGACATTTCAAACTCTTGACCGATATGCATACAATCTGTATTACCCAAAATCTTTGAATCTCTAGTTGTTGATGAAATATATCCCACATTAACAGAGATAATAAATGGCAACAAACAACGTGGCTTCGTTGGAGATAGATCAACTGCAACAATTAATTACTCTTTAAAAACTTTATATCTTTATGGCTTTTGATAAAGTATCTCACAAAGTACTGATTCGAAAACTTAATGCTCTGGGAATCAAAGCAAATAATATGTTAAACTGGCTAAGTAGTATCTGGTAGAACTTCATTTGTTAAAATAAAATCTTAAATATCTAAACCATTTTCCACCATTAGTGGCGTACCGCAAGGCCCAATTTTATTTCTTGTCTTTATAAACGACATAGTCAACTGCTTTAAAGACAATGTGTTGCTTTTCTCTGATGACATTAAATTATGTAAAGAAATAACTCTCCCTAATCACTGTCAAATTCTTCAATCCAATATAGACATGCTTTATAATTTGCTCATGAAACAATCTATATTTATATGTAAAAAAATGCTAAACTTTGATTTTTTCCAGAAAAAAAAACATCGCTGTTTTTCGACTATTCAATAAATGAAATAAATTTAGAAAGAGTACCGAAAATGCGAGATCTTAGTATAATAATGGATGGCAAACTAGAATTCACGGTCCACATTCAGCAAACCGCAAATAAGCGTATGAAAACATTGGGATTTGTATTAAGAACAATTAAAAATTTTAATTGTTACAAATCATTGAACTATTATACACATCCATTGTTAGAAGATTAATAGAATATAACTCCATAGTCTGGTCGCCCTTCTACAAAATTCATATTCACAATGTTGAAAGAACTCAAAGAAAATTTCTACGTTTCATAAATTTTAAACTTAACATCCCTTTGGAGCACATAACTTACCCGTCGTTAATGACTATTTTGAATATTCCAACTTCAGAAAACAGACGAAAAATTAACGACCTAACCTTTTTATTTAAATTATTAAACTCTAAATTCGATTGTTGTGAATTCCTGCAATTAATAAATCTACATTTTATATACGTAATGAGCACTGTCATGAGCATGAATTCACTCACGCTTCAGTATTATCCTTTTTAAATTTATTTTTTTTAATTAGTAAAAGATTATACATTAATATAAATTATGTATGAAATATTTTGTCTGCTTAATTAAAACCCGTTTAATCACAGGAGACCATATTTGTCCCAACGCACATAGGACTCATATAAAACGCTGTAACTCCCTTACTATCATAGTTAGAAATCAGTTCTAATCGGTGTTAGAAAGGAAAAACACCACGCTTTATATTCCAATCTAAAAAATAGCCACCAAAAAAGTAAAATGTACCCATATATGTACACAAAGTTTTGAATCGCACATTGAATTTTTTTTTTAAATTTCGGCAATTTTTTATAAATTATTTTTACATAGAGCGACAAAAAAGTGAGGTTACAATATGTGTTTGTTGTACATTTGTCTAATAAAATATGTATGTGTTATTATCTTTTTTATTATCAGTTAGAAAAAACCTAAGATGAGCCATTTTTTTAATGTTTGTATGCGAAATTTTTATGGAAAAAAAATGTTTATTTCGAATTCTATACTTTGAAAGTGTATTTCGTCACCTTTCTAAAACAGTTTTTGGTTTTTGAATTTTTTATTTAATTTTTATAAAAACATAGTTTACATAAATATATAATTTAAACAATTTATCGCTAGTCCCGCGAAGCTGCCACATGGCTACTTGTCTGCAGGTTCTACCTCAAGATACACTCGTTAAGATTAGAACTAAAAGAAATAATATGTGTAATTTCAAAACTGTAAAAGAAATTGAAGACCTATGTAACAAGATTTGATATTAAATATTTAAAGAAAATGTAATAAAAAAAATATCATAACATCCAATTTTCTATATTTTCTAAACAACATTTACAATGGGAAACAGTACTTTAATAATCATCCCGAAGAATTTAATAAAATAACAGATTAGATATCATAAGAAAAAAGTACAAATATTTTTACAATGTGCTCAGAAATATTCCAAATATTTGCATTTTATATTGTAAAGCGAAAATATTTTGACCATCTGAAAAGAATGCCAAATTTGTTAAGGTCTAGGAGGATACCCGTTTTAGGACAGTCAAAATGTAACTATGAGTATGTTCCATCCTTTCAGAATTATCGTCACGGCTAGTAGTTTTAGTCTACGGAGATTTCATGGCGCCGCGCCGTGTGTGAGAGAGTTGCAAGAAAATTATAACTTTTTTTTCTTTGGAGGAAATATATGTTGTGCATGTATTGAGACAGACCTATAAATATTGTATGTCTCATCTTTTGAAAGAGCTGCAGCATGATAGCGTTAAGAAACGTCTATTTATTGCCTTTTTTGCCGTGACGGTGCCGCAACCGTGAATCGTCACGGAAATAATAAAAGCGTTTAATGGTTTTTATTTTTAATTAATTATTTATATGAAAAAAATTATATTTTTTTAATAAAAATTATAATAACTAGATGGTACCCGGCATGCGTTGCTATTCCATTTAATAAAGAAATTGTTTCTCCCTGCGCGTCCTTATCCTTCTCCCCTTTCTCTCCCGCGTCCCCTTCCCCTATCGCGTTCCCACTCCTCCTCCTCCACCTTCCCTCTGCTCACTCTACTCCCCCCCCTTCCCCCGTCTTGTGAATCCCCCTCCCCAGTTCCCCTCCCCCCTTTCGTATTCGCGTCCCTCCTCCCGAGGATCCCCCTCCCAAGTTCCTCTTCCCCTCCCGAGTTACCCTCCCCACTCCCAGGTTCCCCTCCCCTTCTCCCGCAAACCCCCCTCCCGAGTTCCCCTCTAGAGTTCCCCCCCCTCCCCTCCCCCGACTCCCCCTAACCCCTCCCGCATTCCATACATTCAGTTTTCAATGCCAGAGCTCACCAGTATATATAGAAAACTTCGCGTGCGTGCTCACAACAACTCACCAAAGTTTCATCGCAATCTCGAGTGGACCCCAGTCTACCGTACCGAAGGGACGAACGTCAAATGTTTGACAGGAAAGTAGGTAGAACAGTTTATATAGGAAAATGAAATTGACGTTTTTACTATCTTCCTCGCAATGTTTCCATATTTTCTCACCGTTTAAACCTTCCCTGGACTACGACAAAATTTCAAAACCAAAATCAGCTAAATCGGCCCAGCCGTTCTCGAGTTTTAGCGAGACAAACGAACAGCAATTGATTTTTATATATAACTATCTGGTTCTCGGCATGCGTTGCTATATCATTTAATAAAGAAATTGTTTCTACCTGCGTGTCCTTTCCCATTCGTCCCGTTCCCCTTCCGCCTCCCCTTCCTCTCCCGCGTCCCCTTCCCCCTCTCGCGTTCCCACACCGCCTTCCCTCTCCCCACTCCCCTCCTCCACCCTCCCGCATTCTATTCATTCAGTCCCGGTACATTCAGTTTTCAAACAGCTCGCGTGACACCTATTGCAATTTTTTATACAAATTTCCTAATGCCAGAGCTCCCCAGTAGTTTTATACAAACCTTGTCCTGACCATAACGAATACAACAAAAAAAGAATGATCCAATTTGGTGCAGTCGTTCGGAAGTTATGCGCGTACATACATTTCGGCGATTCATTTTTATTTATACAGATAAAGAGATTCAATTTTGAATATCATCATCATGGAGCACTGGAAAATCCGTTAAAAAAAACATCCACATTTAATATACGAGTAAATTGCATAGTTATCTTAAAATTCGAAAAAAATGTCGTCTGTTAAAATGTAACCTAAATGATATGCGTGTAATCAATATTTCAAGGACGTTTTTATTCCTTATCGCAACCCCAAGGATATTATACGTATAAATAACAATAATTATAAATAATATGTTACTTCATAATATAGTCATTAATTGTCGATAGGCTCGATTCCACGCTAAACTTTGACATTCATGAAGGCAATTAATCGTCGAAGTACACATTAATATTTACTTATCTATGAATTAAATGCAGTTTAAAGCTGTCAGTCGGTGATAATATCCTAATATTAAAAAGATAACGATTAATGTTTAAATTTAACAGTACTAACGATGATTATTGGTGACTTTTCACAATATTTAGTTGCAATTTTCGGTTCCATGCCAATTCAGAATGAAACCAACTCAGAAACACCTCAGAAAGGTCATTAAAAGCTATGAAAAATAATATTAAAATAGCCGGTAACCCTAACCTAACCTAACATAACCTATTTAACCATTTTTTTATCATCACTCTTAATTCATTGTTACGCGGATGACAGTACAGTCCGTGATAGCTTTTTGTTTGACAAGCCCCCAAAGGGCACAAAAACTCCAATAGCTCGGAGGGCTTTGAAGCAAAGAATGGACGGTTACCTCGAGAATGTTTTCTCTTGGGGTAAGAATAACCTCGTCGAATTTAATGTTTCAAAAACCCAATCATGTTTAATAACGTCTAAAAGGGATCGAAATGAAAATCTAGTCTCCTTCAACGGAAGCAATCTTCCGAACAGGACCTCTATCGATATGCTTGGTGTAACTCTAAGTGACCAGCTCAGGTACGGGGGCTCCATCGAAACCAGAGTTAAGTTAGCCTCTCAGAAACTGGGCGTACTGTACAGGGCCCGCAGATACTTTAATAGTACACAACTGCTAACCCTGTACAAATCGCAAGTGCGCCCCAAGGTTGAATTTGGCAGCCACCTCTGGTCTGGAGCTCCAAAATACCTAAAAAAACCCTTGACTCTGTGCAGAAACGGGCGGTCCGTTTGATAGATTCTCCCATCTTAACAGACGGACTGCAATCTTTAGAGCACAGGCGTCAGGTGGGAATGCTGTCCTTGTTCTACCGGTATTACAATGGAAGATGCTCCGAGGAACTAGTGTCATTGATCCCCTCGGCACCGGTGCATAGTCGGGAAACACGCCAAACACGCGCCCAACATTTGTACACGGTTGACATTAGTCCATGAGAACGGGTGGTTTCTATGAATCATTCTTGAGTTCAACCTGTGTCTGCCTCTGTGTTTCCTCCCTCCTACAACATGGGTCTCTTCAAGACCCGTGTTCACTCCTTCCTTTCCTCAAAAAGACCCTCCACACAGCATCTTCAAAGATGACATAGGCCCTGAGGGAAGTTATTTTCCTCAGGGCCTCCTGTGTGGAGTCAATGTAAAAAAAAAAATTACCTTTCTGAGGTGGTTCTGAGTTTGTTTCATTCTGAGTTGACCCGTCACCGCAATGATACTGCCAGAAAATATATATGCCGTAGGTCACCCCATTTATGGAGTGGGTATGCGGAAACCATTCATTGGATAACCAACACATCTGCCATAGATCACCCTAAGTGGTTTGCCCGGGTTTATGGGGTGAGGTTTGTCTAGGTCTTGGCGGCTGATGTGTCTGCCCACCTATCATGTGGCGGGCAGGATCGAAGAAGACTGGTTGAGGGAGGTCTTTTATCCTCTCCAGCCGGAATCTCACGACCCATCGCCTTGCACCCCGGTTGCAGGGATGGATTCGTACGTCCGTCACTCCTGGACACACTAACCGCCAGATTCCTACCTCTATTTCCTTCTCAGAACTTCCTCTCCTTCCTTTCCTTAAAAAACCCTCTACATAGCAAAAAAATATGGTTCATTACGTTTATTTAGCAGGGGTGCCCGTGTTCATGAAATGAGATTTGTCTAGGTCTGCGTGGCGGGCCGGCTGGAGAGACTGATTGAGGGAGACCTTTTGAACTCTCCAGCCAGACAGAACGGAATACCGGCTTGTGGGAAGGGTGGATTCTAGATTCATACGTCCGTCACTCCTGGACACATTGACCCCAGATTCCTAACCCCCCCCCCCCACCCTTACCTCAGACCACCATTCAGAATTGAAACGTTGCTTGAAATGGCTTTTAGCCGTGTTTGATGACCAGATCTGAATAGCCCACCTTCCTCTTCCCATTTCCTTCCCCTCCCCACTACCTTCAGCCTCAACCACAATCGGGGATGCCGTAGTCTCACTGTCTCCAGACGGGAGCAGTTGGGACTCTTGTGCGGTATTCACGTAAAAATAAATACCTTTTTCCTTCCCAGAACTTCCTCTCCTTTCTCTAAAAAGGCTTTTCACGGCTACGAAGCGTCGCGCTGTGTCAAGCTGCGCTCATTGGCCACTTAGATTATGAGCTCACTTTTCAAGGCTCCTATAGTTTGAGATTGTATGGGGGAAGGTTTCATTTCTACCAGATGTTTTTATTTTTTATTTCAATACATTTTTTAACGACGCTTTTTTTCTTTTGTTTCAGAATGACACGCAAACAGGACACTGATGAAGGGTCTTCGTCAACAGAGAAGAAAATTATATCCTTTTTTATATTTCATAATATCATGAAAGAATGCAAAGAAACAACCATTATTTTTAATAAGTCTTCTTTTTTCTAATCTGATTTTAAAACGGTAACAAGACAGTTGACAATTTTCTAAAATTAGTGAACACATTTCACAACTCACTCTTCATATTGTTTAAGTGGAGTATTCATTGTTTTTAAAAATTGTATTACAAAAGGGGACTTATTATATATACTACTAGGTTTTAGGAATGAAAGATAAATATTTTGAAAGATTTTGTTTATGGAAGTTCGAAGTTGTTTATTGGCTTATAAAGTGGCGGCTCTATTCGCTAATTAAGTGACGACGAACTTGTGCAAATCTCTGGATATGTATGGAAATACTTTGCGTGTAGAGGAATAAGAGGTCATGAAAGCATCATCAACCATTTTAATAATTTACTAATTGTTTGTTTTCCAGCTTAACTTGTATCTAATTAAATAGATTTAATGATTCATATTTAGCAGAAAGCGGAATAGTCTTATTTCGTTGAACATTTTTTTTATTTTAAAAACAACAATTTGATTGCTTAAGACTGCATGTATCCAATTAAGCCATTTACAGCCAAAAGGCTGTAAAATATTGCAAAGTGTCTCACACGGCTTGTGATAACATTATGATACTTTTGCAATTTATAATTTGTTACAATTCTGTCTAATTTAAGTCTGAATTGGTTTATTTCTGTTCTGAAAACGACGATAAAACGATATTTTTGTAATCATTGAAGACAATATTAACTCCTAAAAATGTGTAACGGAAAAAAAACGGTCCCATCTCATCTAGGAATTAATCTGACGACCTCATCTATACCGGGGCCTTGCCCTCTTTTTTATAGAGCATAGCTCCAGCAAGGCAGAGGTCTCCGGTTCAATTCCTAGATGCGATCGAATCTTTTTCTAATTTTTCGTTTAAGAGTAGCTAATATTTTCTTTAATAATTAAATATTAAAATTTCAGGTATTTTTTTAAAGTTATTCCACTTTTAAAAATTACGATATAAGTATTTTTACCCAATTGCCATATAAATAACGCCGATTTCGCCATCTTTAAAGTTAATTTTGTGTGAATCACAGCCAAAGGGTATCAAATTCGATGTTATCTGTGTGTTGTCCCATTAATTATTCTTGTGAATTGGTGTATTTATGTATAATTTGATTTTGAACTCATTTTGAAATGGTTTTGGCATAAAATGATGATGAAATGTCATTTATTTTAAGTATTTTCGCAGAACAGCGAGTCCGCCATCTTTGGAAGAGTCACCGGGTGCTGTACTACCGCTTCGCCGACAAGGTGATGCAGAACCAAGTGTCAGAGGCCATTCTCCACATATACGTCCACGACACTGGATCTCATCAGGAGGTGGAAGAGGAGATTCCAGCTGCAAACGGGGAGGGGAGTCAAGAAGCCGAACTTACCCTGAACATCCAGATTAGCAGGGTTACAAAAGTGAATGACGTGTTCACCAGTAGCATCGTGGCCAGTGCCGGGGTGGCTGTGACTAGGAGTGAGGAGAAAAAAGGAAAGTGGGTGAAGGTGAATGTGACGAAGGTGTTGGCGGAGTGGTTCGCGATGCCCAGAAGCGTGTTGGGCTTGGTGGTTAAAACGCAGGACTCGGAGAGGCGGAGAATTCCGGTGCCGGAGGCGAAAGGGGAAAAACTTGATACTGTAAGATATTTTGCTGTTTTCTCATTCTGTCTTCTCATTCCTCTCAACCTGCTCAGGTTTATACCCTTGCTCTTTTTCAAGCCTCATTAATTCCTCCGGAAATTTTTCGGTGACCTCGTAATCTACAACGACAATATTTGCGTCGCTTTCTTGAGTCGGTTGTTCGTTGGTGATTTGCAATTGCTCAAATTCTGTCTTCTCATTTCTCTCAACCTGCTCAGGTTTATACCCTTGCTCTTTTACAAGCCTCATTAATTCCTCCGGAAATTTCTCGGCGACCTCGTAAACTACAACGGCAATATTTGCGTCGCTTTCTTGTGTCGGTTGTTCGTGGTGATTTGCAATTGCTCAAAGCGTTTCTTGATGTTGATGAAATATTTAACTAACTCTATAGCCAATAATGTGAATTATTTGCCGGTGTTAAGCTAAGTAGTTAATTTGTCGACTTTGATTTAGCCGTGCATTATTTTAGATTTCTTTTTAATGGTTTTCATGCTTAGCATACCTATGGATTGCTGTTTCACTATCCAAGCTAAGAAGTTTTTATACTTTTGAATGTAGCTATAACTTTGTGGTTATCCATTATAGATAAATGAAACAATTTAACTTTGTTTGAACCACTTTTATATTTGAGTAAATCCGACCGGTTTCAGAACAAACGTTCCTTCTACAAGGCAAATGTATACTGATTTGACAGTTTTCAAATATGGATGGGAACAATGTATTATTATGGTAGGGGTGGAGCTGTTGCTTGGTATTAATGAAGAGTGGGTGGGTAGGGGAACATATCCATGATTGGGCTCTAAGACAATATTTTTTGTTTGTATTATTTTTATATTGGAAAAACAACTCGTAATTTTAAAATTAGAATCAAAGAACATTTAAGGTGTCTTAATAATAATAATTTTTCTGAGTTCGCTAACCATATCATTAAATTATATATAATAATGCAAAAATCGGTAATTATATATAAAAATGCAAAAATCGGTAATTTTAAATACATGTAGGATTACAAAAGATTTTTTAAATATTTATATTGAGGGATCAGTAGGATTTATAGGTTCAATTAGGAATTCCACAGAGCCGAACCCTCTGATATGAAAATATCTGGAGTCGGTGAATTATTTTCCCATCTGGTCTCTGGTAGGTTGACATGTTGTTCTTGTATTGTTTTGTAATTATTAATACATATAGTGCAATTGCATAACGTGGATTGACCAGATGATCATTTGGGAAGTGTGTGAAAGGGTTTAGTTTTTCCTGTGGGGAAAATTAAACCCGGACATTTAAATCTGGTGCGTAAAATAACCATAGTTTTTAAAAAAATACGGGGATAAATATTCTTCATATTAATTCAATTCAATTCAATTTATTTATTCTTTCAAAAACATTACAAAATTTAAAATTTTAATGCGTTTTAAAAATATATATGTAACAGTATTACTATTATTATTATTATTTATTATTTAAACGCCCGTACATAGGGCTATTACATACATAATACAAGTGTATCGAACATTTACAAACATTATATATATAGAATAACATACAGTACATATTTATCATTTTACATTTTACAAACATATCAGTTACATAAATAACTAATTATTTTTGCTTGATGCAAGACGGTGAGGTATTTAAAATATCTAAAAGTTCTGTATACGTATTGGCAGTTCGGTGAAAACGCACTAGCGGTGAATGATAGGAATAGTTAGTGCTATGATTGTCACTGTGGAAAAGGTGGTGGAGTCGAGTTGATTTAACAGGGACACGAATATTTATAACACTTAACAATTGAGGGAAGTCTATGAGATTGTTCAGTAATTTAAAAAGAATAAGAATGTCATTAATAGTACGCCGGGTAGAAAGTAGTGGTAGGTTTAGATCAGACATTAATGCATTGTAGCGGATTTCAATTACAGGCTGTCTCAATTTGAATTGAACGTATCGAAGAAATTTTCTTTGTACTCTCTCCAAACGGTGTAAGTTACAGGTATAAATCGGAAACCATACAGGAGATGCATATTCCAGCTGCGATCTTACAAGAGAGCAGTAAAGTAGCTTAATTGACTCAATGTTTTGAAAAGTCCTTGTGTTACGTATTACAAAACCTAGAATTTGCATGGCCTTATTGGAAATTGTTTCACAGTGACGATCAAATGTAAGTTTCCGGTCAAAAATAACACCAAGGTCTTTGATGAATAGTACTGATTCAATTTCATTATTTTTAATTAAATACGATCTAGTTAAATACGATTGGAATCCGTGAACGGTAAAAACACATGTGGAAACATTTTTTTACGTTTAGGAATAATTTATTTATTTCACACCAGCTAGCAAGTCTATCTAAATTTTGCTGAAGGATAAGTGCATCATTTAAACATTTTATAATCTTAAAAAGCTTTAGGTCATCTGCGAATAGAATAAATTTAACATTATCGAAACATAAAGATAGATCATTTATAAATAAAATGAAGAGAAGTGGGCCCAGATGAGAGCCTTGAGGAACTCCCGAAGTTACTTTAAATTTATTCGAAAATTTATTATTTAATTTTACCATGAGTTCGCGGTTACAGAGGTAACTATTCAACCATTTTAGGAATGATCCATGTATACCAAGGGCTTGCAGTTTCGCGAGAAGGATATTAATATTGACTTTATCAAAGGCTTTTGAAAAGTCAGTATACATTGAATCTACTTGTGCACGAGACGTGAAAGCTTCACAGATATAGTGTTCATATAATAGAAGATTGGTTGTGGTTGACCGACCGGTTACAAAACCATACTGTTCTAGAGTAATAATATGCCTAAACTTATCAGCAATCTTCTCTAAGACAATACTTTCAAACATTTTCGGGATGGTAGACAGTATGCAAATTGGTCTATAATTTAAAATACAATTTTTATCCCCTGATTTAAATACAGGTGTCAAGTGATTAAGTTTCCAAGGACCAAGAAATATTCCAGTTCGGAGTGACAGATTAAATATGTGTTGAAGAGGAGCTGCTATAAACTGAGCGCATTCCTTTGTGAATACCGGTGGAATTTTGTCAGAACCTGACCCCTTCTTACAATCTAGAGATCTGATCTTTTTATTAACATCATCCAGGGAAATGTGGCATGTTGATATATCAGTTACATTGGTGTATTTAAATTCAGGTAAAGTCACATTATCATTATTGTGCTCATAAACACTGAGAAATAATCAGCAAAGAGGTCAACTATTTCTTGATCGTTGTCAGCATGTTTACGCCCTGAATACATTGATCTAGGACAGCCGTTATTGTCTTTAAGAGACTTCACATAATTCCAGAAATGTTTTGGATTTGACTTGATAGTCTGTTCTACGTCTGTAATATAATCTGAATAGCATTTTTTAGATAGACTTTTACATTTATTTCGTAAATCAGAAAAAAAATTACAGCAGTCAATAGAGTTATTGGATTTATAGTTAATGTGAGCAATTTTTTTACATTGAATGAGTTTTTTTTAGTTCAGTACTAAACCATTTTGGGTAACAATCGTTTAGTTTTACAATAGATGTTGGTATGCAATTTTCAATGGTATTATAAAGGATTGAATTTAAGACATTTGTTGCTTCTTCTACGTTTGTTGACATAAAAATGGGGGACCAATTGAGTGAAGACAGATATAATCTTGTAGCACTTGTTTATAATCAGCTTTCTTGTAGTTTGGTGCGTGAATGGGAGGTTGGAGGGTAAGGAGTTCAATGGGGTCCAAATAAATGATCGCTTGTAATGGGGGATGATGAAAGTCAATGGATACTATTGATTCTTGCGATTCGCTGACATTACTATTATTAATGTTTGATATGACAAGATCAAGAATTCTATCATTTATGTTTTTAACATGATTTAATTGTTTAAGATTGATAAAGTTAATGGTATCAACGATTAATTGGGCTTTGGCAGAAATGGGATTTGAAGATTCAGTGGGTTGTGCCCAGTTTACATTTGGAAGATTAAAATCCCCAAAAATTATCAATTTTGTATAAGGATATTTCATTTTCAATGATTCAATTTCATCACAATGTTTACAATACACATCAACACTAGCTTGGTGGTATGTATGCACACACAATAATAACATTAAACATAAATATAAATGGTAGGCAAAAATATATATATATATATATAAACATTAATTGAGCTTGCCTTTTAAAAGCAGCTTCACTGACGCTAAATATGTCGATATCCAAATTAATTCTGTTCAACAGCAAGATTGCTCTCCCGACTGGCATAACCATTGGCAAGTTAGTTCTGCAAGCCGGGAGATAAAACAGTCTATGCTGTCGATGAAGGAGATAACCATCGGGAACATAGAAACTAATGATCTCCATGATAGCCGAGTTTTCGAACCTTCCACATAATTAATCATAAAGGAAAACGTTCGGATAACTTAGAAGCCTTGGAAATAAATAAAAATCCCTTAAAAATAATGAATCTATTATCAACAAACAAAAAATATTGTCTTATAGCCCAATCATGGATATGTTCCCCTACCCACCCACTCTTCATTAATACCTAGCTACAGCACCACCCCTACCATAATAAAACATTGTTCACATCCATATTTCAAAACTGTCAAATCATTATACATTTGCCCTGAAGAACGATCGTTCGTTCTGAAACCGATCGGATTTACTCAAATATAAAAGTGGTTCAAACAAAGTTAAATTGTTTCATTTAAGAAATTTTTCTCCATATTTCTGCGGGTATGGTTGTGGAATAGTACATTAAATGTTCTCATGTATGTATTCCAATTAATTTAGCTTCTAGCTCCAGTTTCTCACTCTTCCGCGCTATCGATCCACCTCTTCCTCGATTTGCTTTGCTGTATTTTGGGATTTTAAGAAACTTAAAATGATTTCATGCCCAATGAGTTCCAGAGATCACAGCTCTATTTTTTATTCGAGTATCACACATTATCTCTGCCATTGGACCAGTTGTTTCACAGAATTTGAACAATTCATCACATTTCAACGTTAATTTTCAAGTTCTGTGAAAGATCTACTATAGTTCTATTTTATAGCTTTATTTACCAGTTGCTTTGATAACTTTGAGTTGAGTTGATAGATCTGTCATAATATTAACTTGAATGTTAACTTTGAAATTTGATAAATTGTTCGAATTCTGAGAAACGGCCCACCTTTAATCGCAGCATAAGTCTTTGTGATTTCTATATTTTTTATAGAATCTTGCGCCAGTTTATTTGTTATTTTTTCAAGTTATTGTACATTTTATTATATTTACATAGAAAATAGAGCAAAACAATTTTTGAAAATAATTATCATTAACTGCAAATAATTGCCAAATTTTCCTCTAACATAATAAAAAATCGATTTTCTTATAGCTTTTTGTTCCATAAAGTGATCGATTTTGAGAGATGTCTTTCTTTTATATATTTGCTATATTTTTTGACTCACAAAATATCATTTAGCTTGGTCAAGTATTTTGACCTCAAATCCAAATTTAAACTTTGTATTTTAAAGGTCGCGCAATCGTTCCTCTTTGACCATATATAGTTAATTCTTTCTTGTAAGATTCTGTATGGAGCTCAAGACAAAGCCCAAGCTCACAGACATAATTTTAAGATTCTTCGTCTGAACCCTAGAATAAACCGTACCGTGTTGTTCAAGAATCATTACACATCATTTTAATTGATTATCTTATCCTGTGGATGTTGTTCTCATGTTTTAAATCAATCAATCATTTTGTCTTTTCCAGATGCCCTACTTGGAGGTGTTCCTCGAGGACACGTCCAGACGGCGCACCAAGCGCACGGTCGGCCTCAACTGTCACGAGGACAGTCAGGAGATCCGCTGTTGCCGCTATCCTCTCACAGTGGACTTTGAGGAGTTCGGCTGGGACTGGATCATCGCGCCAAAGACCTACGAGGCCAACTTCTGCATGGGGGACTGTCCCTATGCCTTCCTGCAGAAGTACCTCAACACCCACGTAGTCCATTTGGCCGCCCCACCAGGCTATGGGGGTCCTTGCTGCACTCCTCGGAAGATGAGCGCCATCTCTTTGCTGCACTTCACTCACGAATTCAACATAGCTTTGAACTCATTACCAGCAATGGTCGTCGAAAAGTGCGGGTGTACTTGAGGCAGACTTGTTTATTTATGTGATTTTGTTTTCCTCCAAGTGGAGGCGCGTGGATTTTGTTGATACGCCGTGGCTTGTTCTAGTTTGGTCTAGAATTTTGCTAGTTGTTGTTGCAGACAAAATACAAATAAGCAATAATTAGTTGTGATAGAAGTTTTGTAATTAATTTATATTTGCAACAAATCTCACAAATATCGATGCGAATGTTCTGGAATTTTATTAGATTGAAACAAAACAAAAAAATTATGTGATTTTAATTGAATGTTGAATCAACTTGGAATTCTTTTTAATATCACATCGAATTAAACGAGGATGGCAAAACTATATCTACAATTAGTGTGTAAAAGAATTTCCAAAATTATCACCCTTTACTTCAATACTTGTTGCAATCTTTACACCGGTTTCATGACAATTGATAACCCGACAATTTCCCCCCGACACACTTACATATATTATACAATATGCAGTCGGTTTTGTAAAAATACGGTATGCCTACTTACACAAAATATAATTTAGTGCCCCAAAGAGGTGTGCAGAGAGGATGTACAGCCGAATAACAAAAGTTTAAAACATATTTTCATTGAAATGTATCAAGGATAAAACTGGTTGTCTCTATACTGTATATACTAGCGGATAAGTAAAACAAATCGACACTGTAAATATATTCGTTAGATATCCATACCAACTTATTATTAAAGGTATTTTTGAAGTCGATTTTAGGTTTGAAATTGGTTAAAAATAAAAAATTTATAATAATTATAATTTCGGGGTGCTAATTGTCGGGGGATTAACTGTCGAGTCACCTTTTAGCGAAAATTCTGTGCGTTACACATAAGTTTGCGTAATTTTTGTCAAGCTGAGAATAAATGCAACCTGCTTTAACGTGTGCAGAAAAAGCTGTGCAATGGGAAAATAGATGAATTCACTACTTGGAATAGCAGGTGACTAAAGGTCTGTGAGATTCAGCCCATGAGCACTATGAGCAGATACATGAAAAGCAAATCTTATTAATATTATTGTAATTGTCATAGATTCGCCATCCTCGGACTTTAGAATGAAATATGACATTGTATATAATTAATAAACAATTTATGCAATGTTGGTTAAACTGACAATATGTTTCTGTAAAATTGAGTGAAAAAAAACAAGTGACAAAATGGCGCACAGTGAATTGAAGAAAATAACTTTGTAGACATAATGTGACACTTAAAAACATTGCGTCTATTAAAATAAGTGATAAATGTGAGGCAAAGATGAACAATTTTGTGTTTTTTAATGACAATAAATAATATGTAGTGCAGTTTAGGTATATATAAATAACAAATTATAGTTTTATATTTTATTTTTTTATTTTAGACAAAATAGAAATAGATTAGTTTTATAATTCGTATCACAAAATGTAAATACAGAAATGAAAGTCATCTATGAAATTTTGACAAAATTAGTAAAAAATTATTATGTGTTTAATTAGCAAAAAATATTGATGAATGTTGAATATATTAGGAATAATCTAATTTTCAATTAATAATTTGGGAATAGTCTCCCTTTCATTGAATATGTATTGGTAAAAATCTCCCTTACATTGGAATATATGTGGAATAATTTCCTTTCCAGTCAATATATTATGAATCGTCTTCCTTTAATTGAATATATTGGGAATAATCTATCTTCCATTGGAATATATTGGTAATAATCTCCCTTCCATTGAAATATAAGTATTTGGAATAATCTCCTTTTCGGTGAATATATTGTGAATAATCTCCCTTTAATTGAATTTATTGGGAACAATCTCCCTAACATTGAATACACGAAATAAACCGTTTTTAATTCCTTGAAATAAATTTCAAAAAAATTAATAAGTTAGAATTAACAACTTTGATGACAGACGATGTCAGCAATAATATTTTATGTTACTTCAAATAATTATGTTTGATTCATTTTTTCATTTATTTTTTAGATTAATTTTTTTTCAAATTACCTAAAAATATATTTAAATGCAATCATAATATTGATTATACACATGTTATATGACCATCTAAGTAACCCCAGATTCTCTGAGCTTAATACTCAAAAATATATATAAATATATATTTTTTTTTAATTAAAATTTTTTTACTAAAAGAAAGACAAACATTCCCGGGTTACGAATAACCCAACAATGTTTGAAAATCTCCTACTACCACCACAGAAAGCCGAAAATATTGCTTGTGTTGCGATGGAGGATTTAGCCAGCCGAGGAATCGAACACGCGTTGCTCGGGTGGGACCCAAGCGCTGTGCCCACTCAACCACTGACCAGTCTTGTCTATATTATTGACCAGTCTATATTATTGATTATGAATTTAACTTGCGCGAACAAAATATCACAAGCAATGGCGATCTGACAAATCTCAAGGGAAAAACAGATTAACTAACCTTTTAAGTAGTTCTTCGCAGCTTGGGAGGCCTCCCGTAATTTCATCCACTTAAAATTCATAACG
This sequence comes from Limnephilus rhombicus, assembly GCA_929108145.2. Lineage (NCBI taxonomy): Eukaryota > Metazoa > Arthropoda > Insecta > Trichoptera > Limnephilidae > Limnephilus > Limnephilus rhombicus. The sequence goes on from OV815299.1 coordinate 15,736,251, forward strand.
TTATAATTTTTTTTAACTTTGAAACACGCACAAAGTCTGTTGTCAACTATACACAACTGGAGTAGAATTCACAAAGAATTGCAAGATTTTCAAAACCATCAGATAATGTGAAAGTTATTCACTGGTCACAATAATACTTTTAATCAATATATTATGTATTTAACGGAACTATTCATCCAAACCGACAAGTAGGCGACATCTCTGGTTCATTTGGTCAAGCATGATGATATAACAGTTTCTTTGAACAATACGTTTTAGTGTTTGAAAATCCGTAGATATCGCCATTCTTGCAATATAAATATTAATATTTTTTTCGAACAAACAAAACTAAAAAAAAAACATATTATAATGCCTAACCCACACACGTGTTCGGAAACTCACGATAAAAGCGGAAATCTGGGGAATCTACGTCACGTAACATATATAATTTTCAGTTATATATTTTTTGGTACACTGAGCATTTCCCTTTCTAATTTAGCCTGGGGTCTAGCACAGTGAAATCTATAACTTTACAATATCGGATCGATAGGCGTTACTTCCGACGAATTTGTCGATATCCCGAGCTCAGTTGCACTGTTGACGGCCGAACCGATATTGACATTGGAAAAAATCGATATACGCTGGCAACATTGGTGGATCTGTATACAGATTTACATTCCTAAACGTTAAACCGCTACGCAAAATTAATACAAATTGATTCACAATTTCGAATTGAAATAATTACTTAAAAATACATTTACACTTCGCAAGTAATTTATATCAATAAACGGGATTTATATCATTAAATAAATCCCGTTTATTGAATTTTTTTTTATTTTCAAGTCTGTTTCTGTTATTTTACAAGATATATGCATGAAAAGTTCACAGTGTTTTTTAAATGCAGTTGTACACAGCCCCCAAGAGATTTTTGCTCTATTTTATTTGTTTTATTAAACATTTTGTCAATTTTCGCATCGATTTTATCGCTTTAAATATTTGCGCGTTCCTCTAACATTCGTAATTACATATCTCTAGATCTTCTTTTTGAGCATGGTTGCGGTGCCATAAGCCAGTTATTTTGCATAACGAACGACATTATTCAAAAAGTTATTTATATTGACAGCTTATCTGACACTCAGGAGCCGCGCTAAAATTGGCGACTTTTGTCAACCTACTGTCGATATCATGTCTTGACCGTGCTCACAAATAACGCCAAGTGACCATAGATGACAAATTTAATCAATATTGTATTGACAGGGTTTGTGTTGGACCTCCTGACAGCGTTCCACTTCTTTTTTGGCTCAATTTGGCCGATCCTGTGCGTCTGTTGTGTAAGGTAAGGTTAGGTTAGGTTACGTGCGATCATGAACGTTACAGTCGATACAGTCACATTTTTTCCAAGGCCTGGTAGTACCCGCTCAAGAAGAAGAAGGAGAGATATGTAAATATGAATGTTAGACGAAGCGCGCTAATATTAAAAACGATGATATTTAAGCGAAATTGTGAAAATGTTTAATTAAACACGACTCGTTTAAAATAGAGCAAAAATCTCGTGGAAATTTCTAAAATAGCAAATAAAGAAACACTGTCAATTTTCTAATACATACAGGGTGTTAAGGGACGTACTTGACTTACTTTACCCAGTGATTCCTGACATTATTTGGAGTAAAAAATGTAAATCAAATTTTGGTCTCCGGTGACTTTTTTTGACGACTTTTTTTTTTTTTCAAAATTTTTTTCTTCAAAATCAAACAAAAAAAATTTCTTCTGGATATCGTCACTGGTCACTCAGCCGGGTGTCCGAATAACCCCTTACCCCGCCTCCAACTGTTCAACTACTACCATTTTTTTATGTTTTTGTAGAAAAAAAAAAAAACGACAAAAATATCACCGGAGACCAAAATTTCATTTACATTTTTTACTCCAAATAATGTCAGCAATCACTGGTTAAAGTAAGTCAAGTACGTCCCTTAACACCCTGTATAACTCGTAAAATAATTTTAAAAAAAGAGTGTTTATAATAATTTTCGGAGCATACTTTGCGATTTTTTCTATCGAGGGAACTTCATATAATTGCCTTTTCGGCGCGGGCAATGTATAGATAGATATTAACTCAAATGTAACATATATTTTTTTAAGAGCTTTAAAACTTGTGTTTAAGGCTCTGCAACCGGGCCCGAAAAGAAGAAGATGGAGAGATACGAAATTACGAATGTTGGAGGAGAGCGCTAACATTTACAGCGACAGAATCGAGGCGAAAATTGCGAAAATGTTTAAAATAAAAATGTTTAAAAATAGAGCAAAAATCTCGCGGGCATTATCTTAAACAGCATTTAAAGAAACACTGTGAATTTTTTCATACATATAACTTGTAAAATAACTGAAACAAACGTGTTAATAATAATTTTTGGAGCATACTTTGCGATTTTTTTCTATCGATGGAATTTTATATAATTTGCGTTTCAACATATATTTTTTAAAGATAAATATGTAATAAATCGGTACAAATCCGGGTTGCGGGCCCTTAAGGAAAATATGTAATAAATCGGTAGAAATGCGGGAATCCGGGCCTTAATAGGCATTTTTTCCGGTTATAAATGACGCCTCTGTTAAACGGTCATATGCCAATTTAAGATTTTACACTAGTAAAATTGATTTTTTTAATACTATTGTAAATATTTATTGAATTCGATTACGCCTGACTGTGTCATACAAATGGGATATTATTTTTATAACACGTAGAGACGTGTCCTCAATCTTGGGTCTCTACTTAAAATACGGTAATAAATATGTCAATTGTAACAATTGATTTTTAATACAGCCGCCATCTTCATTGTAAGGCTAGACCCATTCACGAAATTGACCAAGACCAATTATTATCATTTTTTTATTGAACATTGCCATTATTTCAGGGTGGTACTGCTAAAATTTAGAAGATATTCGAAGAAAAAAATTCTTTCATAGAAAAAAAAATCAAGAGTGTGCAATTCGGTTCACGGCGAGTTCATCGAAAATCAATTCATCGAAAGCAAGTTCATCGAAAACGAGTTTATCGAAAACGAGTTTATCGAAAACCAATTCACCGAAAACCAATTCATCGAAAACCAATTCATCGAATGATCAATTTAGCGAATCGCCAATTCATCGAAAAAAAATATTTTGTAGATATTTGAGAGAAATGCCGAGCGGACCAGGAATTTAAAAAATCATTGGTCAATAAAAGTTGACTATAAATGTATATATATAAAAAAATGATTGTAAAACTTTGGACAAGGAGACTAACCTAACCTAACCTAACGTTTATTTTTCGATGAATTGGCGAATCGATGAATTGATCATTCGATGAATTGGTTTTCGATGAATTGGTTTTCGATGAACTCGTTTCGATGAACTCGTCGGTTACCGTGCAATTCACACGTGGCAGAAGTGAAACCTTCAAAGAACTAGACAAGAGTGGGGAGACTACAAAGCACTTTTTTATCAATGTGAAGGATGGTTTTTTCCATATTTTTGTCGTCGAATTCCGGGCGCCTTTTCCTATGCATTTTGTCATCTTATTAGTACTTGTGTTTACTTCTTCGGAGTCGCTAGATGTCGCTCACTTTTGTATTTTCTTTTGCCTGTTAATTTTGGATTGGTTTGAAGATTGGATATTGATTTTACATAAATACTTTTTTTTGGTCCGCTAAATATCTGCATAGGTTCTTCAGGCGCTTTATATATACCACCAAAGGAGACTTGCTTGAGACCGTGGTTTTATCATATTTTATTGGAACCGAGTTTTTTTTTTTTTTTTTACAGTGAATACCGCATAAGAATCTCAACTGCTCCCGTCTGGAGCCAGTGAGACTATGGCATCCCCAATTGGGTATGTTGTGAGGCTGAAGGTAGTGGGGTACCCGTGAATTAAAAAAAAAAGTTATTATTGCCATCCCATTCTCTCGCAGACTTAATCCTATAGATTTATTTGTTTATCTCTTTTTAGTGTCGCCCGTATCCGTTTCATCGAGTTTCAAATCACAACGGTGCTAAAGAAGTTTGAATATGGTTAGAGGGAGCGCACTAATATTAAAATTATGATTATAAAAATTATAAATTACTAGCTTTTGCTCCCGGCTTTGCTCGCGTAGTATTAGGTTCCACTCCGCCTCCTCCACCTTCCCTATCCCACTCCACCCCCCCCCCCCCTCCCCCAACCATCCCCCCCCTTTCCTCGGCCCCCTTCCCCCCACTCCAACCCCCCCCCCTCAGCCCCCCCCTCAGCCCCCCCCTCAGCCCCCCCCGCCCACTCCATACCCGTTACATTTATTTTTCAAACAGCTCGCATGCCACCTATTGCAATTTTTTTTGTAAATTTCATAATGCCAGAGCTCTGAGCTATAGCTTATATGTTATTCTGATGTATGAGCTATATTAGTGTAAAGTTTCATTAAAATCCATTCGGTAGTTTTTGCGTGAAAGAGTAACAAACATCCATACAAACTTTCGCCTTTATAATGTTAGTTGGATTCGCGAAATTATTTAAGTCCAAATGCTAATTTGTTCGCTTTTGGAAACAGCTCTCATAGGTCTTATAGAAATAGTCATATTATCTACTGTCATGATGAGATATATGATATAAGTGGTATTAAAGAGGAGAATTTTTTCATACCTACAATATGTACATAACAATACCTACATAACAGAACCAAATGATTTTTTAAAATAATTTTCGGTGAATACTTTGCGATTTTTTCTATCGAGGCATTCTCATACAATTACACTAGCTGGTCCACGGCATGCGTTGCAATTCCAAATACATTGTTTCTCCCTGAATCACCTTTCCCGTGCGTCCCCGTTCCCCTCCCGCGTCCCCTTCCTAACTAGCTTTATAAATTATAGCCTATGCCACCCGGGGATAGCGTAGCTTCCCAACAGTAGTTTCGGAGCCTATTCAATGCAAACAAACAATCAAATCTTTCCACTTTATAATATTATATCAGCATAGATTATTGACGATTTATTTTTTAGAGAACTTAAAAACTTAAACAGCCTTACTAAAAAACCTCGTGAAAATTTTATTCAATTGACAAACGGCCGTGGATGTAAAAACATTACTAATTTTAAAAAATGTTGATGAAAAGATGTATGCAATGCTTACACAGCCTGAGGGGTAGTTTATCTGCTATATACGACTGTTGTGAACGAAGTTTGGATTGGAACGTATTTTAAATGTCTTGTATATTTCTTATTTTTGAAGATGTCGTAAAATCATATACCTTTATAGAAATTAAATAGAATCGCCTTTTAGATTTTTGTATCTAAAATATACGATCGTGTTTAAAAATTGCAGTATTTTAAGCTTCAACATGAAAAAAATTGAAAAAAACAGCAGACTGTAAACATATTCTATTAAATGGTCGAAAAATTTAGGAAAATTCATTTTTTTTTAAATACTGTCCTCTTATTTTATGAATTTTGAAAAAAACTATCACTTCATTTTTTAACTCGTTCATACAAATAAAAAGCATAAAAAAATATTATAATAATTCCGAAAAAATAACTCCAAAAATCTGACATCTTGGATTCATTTTTACGCAATTAATACGATGATTTCTCGAATTTGTATTTATTTACACATGCATAAGGCTTTTACATTAATAAATAATATTACTTTTATGGAAGTTTTATTAAATTCACGTGGAAAAGTCATTAAAAAAATAAAATTTCAGAAATAACCTAAAACCTATCGTTAACGAAACTAAATCATCAACAAAACATTTTAAGGACTAAAACTGAAAAAAAAGTAATGCCAGCATTGGTAATTATGTTGAATTACACTAATATCACAGTGAATTGATCATTACACGAAAATTATCTACAACAATATAAAATTAACTGCAAGTACAATTCAACGTGTCAAAAATTAAGTTTTACCGCGAAGAATTTTAAAACAAACACGATGGCCGCGGCGCCTGCGCAGATCTATGTGAGATTCAAGGGAACCAACATAAAAATCATAAAATACGTGATATTGTTATTAGTAAAGAAGTAAAAACGCAGATCACCGCGCAAGCAACAAATATGCAGTTAAATATGCACTAACATTCGTAATTCTTCGTAATCTTTTCAATTCGTATTCAATTCGTAAATCTTTCCATATTCTTCTTATTGAGCGCGGATGTGGCGCCTTAATTACTACAAGCAACAACTATTTACGAAAGGTGAAAAAGCAATAAAGTTCCTTTTTAGAAAACGAAGTTCAATATTTTCCTGTTTTCTCTTAATATTTATGTGACGTTTTCCGAAAAGTTCCATTACAATCTAAATACGTACAATTTATTTAACCACCAGGTCAGAATATTTCCGGTTTGCAGTGCAATCCCAATAAATGGAATATTTATTACCATATCCGAAATCTAAAAACCACCTGGGCGTCATGTGTTCGATTCCTCGGCTGGCTAAGTCCTCCATCACAACACAATCAACATTTTCGGCTTTCTGTGGTGGTGGTAGGAGATTTTCAAACATTGTTGGGTTATTCGTAACCCGGGAATGTTTGTCTTTCTTTTAAAAAAAAAAGTTAAAAGTTGTTCTTTAAATTACCTATAATGTAAAAATAATTAATTACAAATTCACAAAGTTTCATTTTTTTTTTTTCAAATTGCGGTCGGAAATTTTGGTTTCACGTAAAAAAATTGTTTTGTATTTTTGGAGGGTTAAAAATTTTCATATTACATGAATTAAAAATATTTTTAAAAAATGTGTTTAGTAAGAAATTTCCGACCGAAAAAATTGAGCAAATTTCATGACTTCAACTCACCGTTCTTCACAGACAAGCACACAGATTTATAGCTATAGCTAAAATGTAACGTTTTCAACCAATAAGGACGATAATACAATGTTTACATTTCAATATATATCCAACGTGGATTCACATTATAATACATATCTATCTAAATTATGATATCAGTTTCCAGTAATATCCAGTTTTGGTCAAATAAATAATATTATCTGCTAGAACGGCTGCGCGGTCTTTTTCATACAACACTTAAATTTGGATTTGTATACCCAAAGATACCCAACCAAACTGAACAATTAATTTTTAAATCAAAAGGTATAGGAAATATCTAATACGGATATGAGCTATTTTATTTAAGTGTGTTTTATATTACGATAAATATGCCATAAACGAATTCAAAATTACATGATTTTAGATGCAATTTTCGCATTTTTTGTGAGTTAATTGTAATTGTTAAAAAATATATTATTACGCTACCTTCTGTGTGTAATGAAATTTAATATTAAAAAAAATAAAACATCTTAAAGGAGCTTTTTTGGTAGAAATTTGAACGACAAATTTGTGTTCCAAACATTTTCCAAATCAAATCGGTTGTTTGTAATTTAAATTTACGCCTAACAAAATGCATTTTTTTAATCACTTATCATATAATAAATAGATTTTTTTTTGTTAAATTACCATTCACACACAAATAATTGCCAAAGTTGCCTCTAAAATGTTGAAAATTTAAATTGTTTAATAGTATATTTTATTAATAATTTATAACACAAATAAATAAAGTAGCATTAATCCGTAATCGATACTTGCCATAGCTTTTAATTTTTAAAAAAATTAGCTTGGTGGAGTATTTTGGCCTGAAAAATAAATTTTGTTTTGTATGAAAAAGGCCGTGCGGCCGTTCCTCCTTCGCGATTTTTGAGTTACTTTGTACGTGTATTTTGAAAACTTTATACAAATGAATGACTTGGGTTCTTTTTGAAAAATGTGTTTTTCAAAATGTTACAGTTTTGTATATTTTTTTAACTTTTTTTACTTGAAACAAGATATATTCGAGCAGTAAAATAGGCTCATAAATAAATAAAAAAAAATGGTTAAACAAAATACACTGATTAAGGCGATGCATTACGTTGTGTAATATTAATATTTCCCTAACAATAACATTCCTTAAGTGGGTTTAAATTCCCGCTTAACTCCAGCCGCCTGCTTTGATTTCTGCAAGAAAAAAAAACAACGTCAAAAAGTGTATTTATTTTATTTTGTTCAAATTCAGGCACAAATATTTAAATCTTCTAAAGAACTTAATTTTCCACATTATACAATAAAATCGTAACCGAAAATGAGTTCGTAAGTAGGAGGTTTTGAATTATAAAACAGTTTTTACAGGCTTGATATTTTATTTTTTTATATAAACATTTGGCAAAAAGTTCTCAATTATTTCAAAGGCCAAGATGTGTTCTACTCACGGAATTTATTTAAAGCATTTTGAATATTTCTAAACAATCAAATTTTCAAATCAATAACTCATGATTTTACGATACTTCGTAGTGCTTCGCCTCAATATCTCAACACATTATAAATTAAAGTCCTCCGACGCGTCTGTCTGTCTGTTCGCGATAAACTCAAAAACCAATTAACGGATTTTCATGCGGTTTTCACCAACAGATAGAGTGATTCATGAAGAACGTTTAGGTATATAATTTGTCAAGGTTTTGTGTAAATTGGTTGAAATACATACTGTATAAAGGGAGCGGGCGGTGTGGATTTGATTTGTACGCAAATTAACAGATGGCGTTGGTTATAAAGGTTGGGTAACAAACCAGTAGATGGCGTAGCGTTTCGTTAGCCACAGCAACGCATGGCCGTGTCAGCTAGTTAAAACAGAAATAAATCATATTGACTAATGTGTATTTTAACATAATAACATTCTCATTTTTAGAATAGGACATTTTTTCACATGTTTGTAATTTTGTATAATTAATACAATGTGTTCACAATTGTTAGCTGCGGTTTAAAATCGATCTTAAATTGTTTCAATTTAAGATCGATTAATTAACAAAAAAACACTAACTAACCATCACGCCGTTTCCCCGCAGGGGTAGACAGAGAGGACGGACCGCCAAACAACTCGGTCTCGGCACACACTTTTTGCCTCGCTCACATTCATACATCGTCTCATACATTCTCTTATTTTATTCTGACTTTTGGCATGGCCCTACTCAAGTATCTGATTCACTTGATCGTGCCATGTCTTCCTCGGGCGTCCCCGACTCCTTCTTCCATTAACATTAGCGTCGTAAATTCTTATTACACTACTTTCTTCGTTCATTCGCTCTACATGCCCATACCGTCTGAGGGTCCTTTTCTTAATCTTTCTCACTATGCTTACATCAGCCTTACATTTTTTGCGGATATCCATATTTCTTACACGATTATACATTTACCACACATACGCCTCAGGGATCTCATTTCAACATCATTCAGTTTACTTTCTTCCTTCCTCTGCCAGTTCCATGCCTCACTGCCATACATCAGGGTAGGTACCAGGACTCCATTGTGGACGGCTAGCTTCGCTTCTTTTGACATTGTATTATTAGCGCCAACGGCATTCAGTCCTCCATTAAATGGAGCTACCGGCATTCACCCTTCTTTCAATATCTCTATCAGCATTCCCATCTCTCGTAAACAAACTACCCAGATACACAATTATCGTGGTCGTATGAAATGATATTTTTCTATTTTTACCACTTTAAATAAAATACACAGTTTAAGAAACTTCTAATTTGTTACGGTTTTGAAACCAGCCATTGAAATGTATTGCACATCCAACTGAGAAATTTTGGAAAATAGGGTTTATAATTACATTTTATCTTATTTGACAACCACCCACAAAACAAATTATGCGTTTATGTTATTTTGTCTGTTATTTGGGCTGTGAAATATTGTTTATTACTCAACAGCGAGATAGTTTAACTAGATGTTGATGTTTTTCACTCGTGTAAGGGGGCATACATTAAGGCGATCCAATAGTTCAGGAAAAAATCAAAATCGGAATTCACGCCCCTTTAAGGGAGGAGTTTGAAAATACTTAAGAAAAAGCTTTTGGAAAGGTTGGAAGGCATTTGAGATTTTTTACAGGTTGATTTCGTAAAAACCTGTAAAAAACATTAACTCCTTTTTTACGCATTGCTTATTGTAATAAAACGGAAATTTAAAATTTATTTCACGAAATCAAGCGACGCGGAGTCACACGTTCATCTCCCGCTCTGTCCGGGGCATGACTTCTCTTCGGTGAACACCATAGGGTTCACTTTGAAAAACCAGATTCATCGACTAGCGGCCGTATTGTAAAATAACAACGCGAAAATGCATATTTTATTTTATTTTGGGAAGATCGGGCGTAAATATCAATTTTTTTGCGATTATTATAAAATAAACTGAATTTGCCACATTATACAATAAAATCATATCGGAAAGGAGGTCTATAAATAGGAGAGTTTGGACTTGAAAATGTTTTCTATAGACCTTGTACTTTATTTTTTTATAGGCTATTAAAAGACTTTGAAAATGAGCGATGTTTTTAAGGACCAAGGTATGTTCTATACGCAGTATTTAATTGAAGCATTTATAATACTTCTAAGCGATCAAATTTTCAAAACAAAAACATATGATTTTGTAGGATTTTGCTTTATTTACTATGGCTTCATCTTAATTACGTGAGCAGTTTTTATTCCAATCTAGACTCCCCCCCCCCCCTTGGTGAGATAAATTTGGGCCACTCCGTATATTCTTTTCAAGTAATGTGAGATTTTGCTGGACCCTCCCCCCTTTTGAGCTCACGACATTAATGTATGTCCCCTTACTTGGGCGGTATTCCCTCGAGAGTGAAAATATGTGATTTGGATGTCTATGATGTGCACTGTTCCAAGAATGAATCTATAGAACTTTGATACTGAATTCAAAAACGAGCAAATGGATTGCAATCTTTCGATCACATACATTAGTGTGTTTGTTCAGCTGGTATTTCAATGGAGTTTGCTCCGAATAAATCGCACTATTTATCTCTTCCCCACCAGTGCATAGTTGTGACCAGTGGCGTAGCGAGGGGATCAAGGATGTTTTTCTGGGGGGGGCACAATGGGCGGACGGGCAAAAAAAATGATAATTACCTACTGTTAGGATTTTTTTCTGGGGGGGGGGGGGGCAGAAGGAGCGGACGGGCAAAAAAAATAAAAAATTACTGTTAGGATTTTTTCTGGGGGGGGGGGGGGCACAAGGGGCGTACGCGCAAAAAATCAACAATTACTGTTAGGATTTTTTCTGGGCGGGCACAAGGGGCAGACGGGCAAAAAAATCAATAATTACTGTTAGAAATAAACTTGAAGCATCATACTTCCAGTTTAAAGACAGTTTTCTGTACTGTGATGGAATCTCCACAGCACACAAAAATACCGTCTTGGGGGGCACGTGCCGTCGTGCCCCCCCCCCCCCCCCTAAATCCGCCCTTGGCCCCGGGTGCCACCCGACGGGGGGTTACTCTACACCCGACCGGAAAAAAAATTACGAAGGATATTGTTTCAAAAATATTGAACACGGTCTGTTATTTATATTTTCGTAGCTCTGTGGCTCCCCGTGAAGTGAGGAAGTGACACACCATGTTATCCGCCCCGTGTGCCACCATGCTAGCTACACCACTGGTTGTGACACGCGTTTAATATTTTTTAATACACGATTGACAGTTTTTGCAACATGAATACAGATCAATTTGACTTTTTTCTCGGCTTTGGAATGGTTTTTCTTCAAAAATATAACAACGGTTCTCTTAAGGGCCAGGTTCGCTCCCTCATTTACTTACAAAAACTCTTCGCACAGCATCTCAGATCACAGAGGGCCTGGGAGAAGTTGAGTTGTCCCAGAGTAGAGTTGATAATATATTAAAAATAAATTAAAAATAGTTTTTAATTCTCGAATAAAATCGGTGTGATTTCAAACAACTTGAAAATATTTTACATCCGCACATAGATTTAGTTTATAAACAATGGGGTATTACTTGGGTATTACCATTTTTTTAATTCACTTCAAGAAATGAGAATAAAAAACGATGGTGAATGTATTTTTATTTTATTTTTTTGTTGACAAATAAATTATCTATAACGATTTAAAATGTGCCATTTTCGATTTGCCGCCAAAACGACAAGTTCGTTATAATTCGTGCATTCGGCGGCGTTTACGTCACTCTGGGCAATTTTGGTGAGAGCCGTCTTACCAGTCAGTAGCGGTAGGTATATTATGTCATAATGACGTTGTAGCCAGTTGGAACCGTTTCAGAATGTGATTTTTTTTAAATCAATAATTATGACTGAAATTGTTTAAATTTCACATTTTAGTACATTGATCAGAGTCAAAAATATTAATTTTAACCCGTCTGCTTGGTTCAATATATTTGCACCTCACAATCCGGAAACCTGGGCTTCGCGCCTAAATTCTGAAACCGTCACTTTGGATCGAGATTGTAAAATATCTATGCAAGTTAGCTTTCATATTTCAAAGACAATAAGAAGCATTATTTCGTTCTTTTTCTGGTTAAAATAAAAATACATATGTTTGCATGAGAGGAAGGGAGATATAAAGCTTTTAAAATGTAAGGTCGCATAGTTTGGGGATGTATTTATTCCTAAACAAGCAGATAAATCTTTCACACATTTTTAATGGTAGGTATTCGTAGTTTGTGAAAATACCCCATTAAACGATAGTTAAATACAGAATTATAATATTTTAAATTTTCATTTGTACATTTTTATCACGCGTTTAATTTAATGTTTGTATGATAGTATGCATGTTTTGTATTATAATATGAATGTTCGATGCCTTTTTCAAGTTTAGAAAATATGTTATTTTTATTTTATTTTATTTTAAAAATAAAATGCATTCGACAATCTCACATTAAAGGCGATTGGCGCAGAAGTGGTGTAACTCACAAAAATGCCTATTATATATATAAAATTAAATAATTCGCCTGTAAATTCCACGAGTAAAATTTCAACTCTCTGTTTTGAACCAATATATTATATTTAACACTTTCATCTTAACTTCACATTTTTGGACTTACACCACTTCTGTCTTGCCGCCTTAAGTTATGTTTAGTAATTAAATATACTTAATTAAGTATATTTTTGCTTTCTTTGATCATCTCGATTTTATTAAGACTCGAAACAATATTTTTACAAGCATTTCTAAAATATGCCACTCGAGCGATTTTTGACGTATTATGGCACTTTTGCAAAATGTCTTGGGCGATTCGTTGCCTTAATATGCCAAATTTAAATTTATTTATGTGAATAGAAAAAAAACACTGCCCTAGTAACAATATCATTTACTTACATTTGATTTACTTCCTTCAAGTGATGTTCAGAACACGTCTGGTTAGAGATAAATGCCGTGAAAACGGTATCCGGTGATACGTTTAAGCCAGGTTTGTTCAAAGATATCGACGTTGCTGCCCGACTATAAAATCGATTCATGTTGTAACCATATTTTAGCCCCCTTATAATTGATCGACCATTTTGAACTGTAATAATGTAATAATAAAGATATTTGTAATAAAATTAGATTATAAATAATTGGAGAAAATGCTTTAGTTCTAAGATAGTGTCAGTTGAGTTTTTATACCAGTGATATTCTAATAGTAGGTATGCAATCAAGATCTCAATAAAATTTCATAAAAAAATGCTATTGGATATTTTATTTTCAAGTTATTTTATTTCTCATGTAATTTTGTGCACAATAAGTATGCCACGATCTGTAAAAAATATAAACCAACAATGCGATGTTGCCGGGGCCTTGGTTTTTGTATTACCGGGTTCTACCAGAAGGACCGTGTGCAGTCAGTAGGTATGTCTAGCGTTTTTTTTACATTGGCTCCACACAGGAGGCCCCGGGGGAAAGAAGGTATGAGGGATGGGTAGGAATCTGGGGGTCGGTGTGTCCGGGAGTGACAGACGTATGAATTCATCCCGGATTTTGATTTTAGTACTTACTTTTAAAATATTGTCAGACCGTTTGCATCAAATCACTGGCTGGTAAGTTGTGGATTCTATAGCCGTATATTCCTACATTTTCTATGCTCTTTCTGTCATGTTGTTTTTCTATGGTCAACGCGAAGATAAATATAAAGTCATCGTGCGTGTGTTTGCGAATTTTGTTGATATTTAAAACTGAATAAAAATGACTGAAAGTGCCGGAAATTGGAGCTTAATCGAAAGCGACCCGGGAGTATTTACCGAACTGATTCGTCAGTTTGGCGTCAAGGGCATTGAGGTGGAAGAAATATGGTGTCTCGACAAGGAAGACTTCGAGCAGTTGCAGCCGATTCACGGGCTGATATTTCTGTTTAAATGGGTGCCGGACAACGAACCTCTAGGCTCAGTAGTCCAGGACAACAGACTGGACAAGATTTACTTCGCCAAGCAAGTCACAAACAACGCTTGTGCCACTCAAGCTGTCATTAACCTATTGATGAACTGTAAACATCCCGATCTAGTTCTAGGGCAGACGTTGTCGGCTTTACGAGAATTCAGCCTGTCTTTCGATCCGCAGATGAAAGGCTTAACTTTGAGCAACTCAGAATTGATCCGGACTGTCCACAATTCATTCGCGAGGCAAACATTATTCGAGTATGACTCAAAAGCAGCCACTAAAGATGATGATGTCTTCCATTTTGTAGGTTTCATTCCAATTGACGGTAGGCTGTACGAGCTGGATGGTCTTAAAGGTGGTCCCATCGACCACGGAGCAATCCCGGCAGACAAGAACTGGACCGATGTCTTCAGGGATGTCATTAAAAGCAGAATAGAGAAATACAACGAAGGAGAAATTCATTTCAGTCTCATGGCTTTAGTTACAGACCGTAAAATGATGTTTGAAAAGCAGATTGCTGACATTTCCAAGGAAGCAGAAGAGAGCGGTATGGAAACAGACGCCCAGAAGAACGAGATAGCCCGTCTGCAAATACTTATCGAAGCGGAAATCAACAAAAACAAGATGTATCAAGCAGAAATAGCTAGGCGGAAACACAACTATATGGCTTTCATTGTAGAACTGTTGAAGATCCTCGCCAAGGAAGGAAAACTGATGCCTTTGTATGAAAAGGCGAAAGAAAAGGCCAAACCTAAAGTTGTCAGGAAAATTGAACTGTAATAACTATTGAAAATAACAATCTCAAAATAATATCATTTTGTCCTCCATTTTGATGTTGCCAGGAGTGTAATGTTGTCAGACCGCAATATGCCATCAGCCATCAGTAATAAATATTTGGTACCTGTACAATTTATTCTATTATCAATGCTTTTTTATTTGTTTTATCTAGTGTAAAATAATACTGAACTTTATTTTCGAAATTAAAATACTTGTAAGCTTATGTTGTAAATTTTTTATTTCTACAAATGATACTAAATACTATCATTTGTAGTTTTAAGTCCATGACTTGCAGTTGGGTAAACTGAACGAAGTATTGCACCGGGTGTTAATGACAGACTGGGATTGCACTATCCTTCCAGTCCCGCTGAATTAAAAACATTAAAAAAAGGATTCCATCACAATGCAAGCTGTTAAGAGAAGAGAAAGGTTAAAAGCTCCTCTGATCGCCTCTCACCCCAGAAGGTAGATGGAAACTTGAGTGGCGTTGGAGGACCCACCACTTACCCGTCCTGGTTTAGGTAACAGATGGTTACCCCTTCAAGGCTCTTGCAAGGACTCTAATTTTTTTGTATAAAAAACCTCTACATTAATTTAATAAACGATACTAGACCTCCATTGCCCCGGCATGCGTTAGGTAGCAGTGTGCAAGTGCTACTATGTACAATTGTTAATAAGTCTAAAGAAAATCTTACCTGAACCTCTTTTAGGTAAGGGGATGAAATAACAATAAAGAAAAAAATGTAGGCAGTATGCCTACCCTAACATATTTATGTACATAAAACACTAAGCAAATTTCAAACATTGAGATAGCAATCATGGTAGACAGTAGATCCACAGACGGAGGTGCTACAGCACGCATCGCCCGGCAGTCCTGCTGAAAGTTAGTCGGTGATCAGGCAGGCCGGATACGAGGTTCAGATACCGCACCTTTAAGCCGACATCCCGGTGGACCTTGACGATCAGTGAGTGGAAATTGGCCAACATGGGAAATACCCATCTCGTACGCGATCCCACCGAGAGACAGTCTGGGTTCTCAATGCCTCGTGAACTCTGGTCCGCCATCAATAGGATATGGTGCTACCATAACCTTTGTGCCCACATGATGCGTAGATGGAGCCTTAGAGAGTCGGCAATGCTTGAATATCATGGGCATAGTCAGGTTTTGATTTAGGGTGGGGCAAAAAATAAAAAATCTCAAGTAGGTACCGAAAAAAGTAGACTTCTACAACATATTTATGCATTAGGCTCTAAGAATACGAACAGAAGAAGGAAAAACCATTCTATGAAGCGCTGTAAATTTGAAAACGCAACTCGCTCGACAATCCCAGAGGCCATGCATCGGCCAGCCAGGGTGGGGCAAACGCCCCACCGTGCCTATGCCCACGGTGAATGTGGTAGGTGCAGACCACCAAACATGTGATCAACGCATGCCCACCCCATTCATTCCCCGGTGAGATTGATGAGGAGTATATTTAAGAATGTGTATGTATTTTCTCTAATGATGTATAAAATCAACGGGCAGGAAATATGAAAATTAATTGTATTGTTTATAATAATCGATAATAGTAAGTAATTTGCAAGTACTTATAAATGAAATTTTGTTTCTTCGCTTTTACTATTGTTTTCCCGGTAATGGAAACAATTTTTTATCACGCAGGAGGGCATTTTGGCACTTTCTAAATGCAATTTACCTAATGGTAAGACACGACCTTACTCGACGAGTGGCAGCTTAGTACTAAAGTACTAGAAATCAAGACTAGTGCAATTGCCTTACTTTTGGCTTCCCACTTTGAGATTTCTACCACGCGTCTACAGTATATAACATCATTGCTTATATATGGTTATTTTGGTTTTTCTGTGGACGCTACGTGACTTAAACACTGGCAGCAAAGAAAAATATGTTTTGTTGGCTGCTGTGATTTCTGCTAGATCCTCATTGTTCTCAGTCAGATTGGAGCCCAGGTAGGTGAATTGATTGACCACTTCGATTGAGTAGTTGTCTTTAAATTGTGCACTACCTCTTCTTCTATATGAAGGGTTTCTGCTCTGTGTGGTATATCTAAAAGCTTCCGAGCTTGTCACATAGAGGGCAGTGCTAAGAGTCCGCTAGATGGCAGTTAGTTTAGTTCAGAGTTTGGGCAGCAGGGGGGCCAAGGGCCGGGGTGCCGTCTGCAGGAGCTCACTCAATTCAGATCTCATTTAGCCAGCTTCTAGTTGGGCCGACTATCGTAGCCACCACTTGTAATACGCGAAGTGTTAAATAAATCCCAAATTAACATAAAAGAACTTCATTCTTTCCCAAGAAGTAATCTCCTCCCAAGACGAGTTGGAGAACTGCTTGTGTGAACAAAACACTCATTTTCGTTTTGTCAACATTAATCCGCCGTCCTACTTCCCGCGCCGCTGTTTCTAAAGGGTCGAAGACCTCCCTAATGGCTGGTATTGATCTTCCGACAATGTTAATGTCATCCGCATATCCGACAACTTGACTTCTCTTGAAATAAATATTGTAGCCTGTGTCTATTAGCGTTTTTCTTATTACATGTTCGAGCCCAATGTTGGAGAGAGTGGGAGCCAGGCCATCCCCCTGTTTTAATCCCTGCGATACTGTGAATTCTTCCGACAATTCTCCATCTATTTTGAACTGACATTGTGGCTTCGATGAGTCTCACCAATTTAGGTGGACTCTGGTATTGTAGTAGTATTTTTTTTTTTAAAGAAAGACAAACATTCCCGGGTTACGAATAACCCAACAATATTTGAAAATCTCCTACTACCACCGCAGTAAGCCGAAAATGTTGCTTGAGTCTTGATGGAGGACTTAGCCAGCCGAGGAATCGAACACGGTATGCCTGGGTGGGACCCAGACGCGATGCCCACTCAACCACTGACCGGTCAAATATATAGACACTCCCGATTTATGCCGGTGAGATATTATAGATTAGAATAACAGATTTTCAACATTAGTAAAAAAAGTTTTGGTTTCGGTTTCGGCCGAAACTGAGACAGATACCGAAGATTCGGTTTTGGTTTCGGTTTCAGTTTCGGCCGAAACTGAGGCAGATACCGAAGATTCGGTTTCGGTTTTAGTAGAAATTTCTGTTTCGGTCGGACACTACATATTAGAGGTATAAACCATCAAAGAATAATGTATCTAAATTTCAATATGTAGACCTCATAATAGATACCTAGTACAGAACAGATACCTAGTGAGGTCTGTATCAGAAAAATAAAAAATTCTTTGAAAGACTAATGATTTTTTTTTTTAATGATCAGCCTAGCGATTCCGTATTTTTTGTGAGATTGTTAATGGATAACGGACGTTATCAGATTTGTATGATTTTTACGTCACATATTTTAACAATTATTATAAGCAATAATTATCAGCCTGAAACACTCATCCACATTGAAAAATCTTCCGAGAAAAAATACATGACGCCAACGGGACCTGAACCCGTGCCCTTCTGATTGCCGGTCAGCTGCTCTCCCAATTGAGCTATGGCGGCTTATCTTATACCCGCCAAATGATTCAATATATACTAGTGTTTCATTCAACAATTACTGCTTATTATATTTTTTCCACCTGAAAACAACCAACTTTATTTTTGCGAGAGAGACACTGTTAGTGTTAAATCCGTCGCTAGGTGGCGTCGAGACAAATTATGTCTTCATTTATTGGGGAAATACTTAAACTTGTCAAATATTAATTATTATTTTTAATTGTTAAACTAATGTTTAAGACAAGATTTTTATGCATAGCACAAAGGGTAACAATTAAAAAATGCCTATTTTTTTTCTCGGAAGATTTTCCAATGTGGATGAGTGTTTCAGGTTGATAATTATTGCTTATAATAATTGTTACCCTATGTGCTATGCATAAAAATCTTGTCTTAAGCATTAGTTTAACAATTAAATATAATAATCACATATTTTAGTTTAGATCGATTTAAACATGAATTCCTGCAAGTACGCATGATTATTTAATCATTTAATGTACGTTGTACATAGAAAACGCAAATAACAGTCATAAAAATCACACAAATCTGACAGGAGACAGGAGATTACGTCCGTTATCCAATAAGGGGCCGTAGTAAGTATTACGTAACGCACTTGGGGCGGGGGTCTTGTGAAACGTTACTGTGTGTTACGAGGGGGGAGGGGGGGGGGGGTTCGAACAACGCGTTACGTAACATGTTTTTCTTTATTTAGATAAAAAAACTAGGGAATTAAAATCTTCCAACTTGGCAATCCTTTTCGTTCTCGAAATCTCTTGTTTTATTTATTACCGCAAACGCGAATAAAACCAGAAAAAAGTGTATTTAAGCGACTTTCCAGTACTTTGCGCAACTTAATTGTGACTTTCAGGTAAAAATTGTCACTTGAGCGTTACTTAACGTTTAGGTGGAGGGGGGGGGGGGTGGAACGGAAAAACGTTACGGCGCGTTACAAAAATCTTCAAAAATTGCGTTACGTAATACTTGAACGCCCCCTAACAAAAAATACGGAATCGCTAGGCAGAAGATTTGCAGAAGAGAAAGTATTATAACATGGAAATGTAATTTATATGTTTGATTGGTTGAATATGTTGTTTCTCCTTTATTGAGTAATTAAAAAATAAACCAGCAGAATGTGTATCTCATTATAAATACTTAGGGGGCATACATTAATTACGTGAGCTCGAAATGGGGGGGGGGTCTACTTGAAAAGAATATACGAAGTGGCCCAAATTTATCTCACCAAGGGGGGGAGGGGTCTAGATTGGAAGAAAAACTGCTCACGTAATTAATGTATGACCCCTCAGGAACTTGGTTTAGTGACAAATGGAATTCATCCACTCTTGAAATATGACTTGGAGATAACAAAATCTTGAAAGCATGTCAGAAGACCAAATTTTAGAATCAGAAGGGTTGTTGATATGATTGTCTATTCTTCGGACTGGAAACCTCAACCTTGAAATTAAACCAATCATTGATACAGGGAAGATATTAAACGTTAAAATGTGGATAATTTAGGCGCATCCTCAAAATGCTCTTAGAAATTATTCGGTGAATTAAGGGAATTAATGAAATTTGTGAGTAAATATAAAAATAAGAAAACTTTAAAATCTAGGTTACTAACTGATAATCCTGGGGAAGATTGATGGAAGAGGTAACAGACAATGCCATGGCCGCACACCATGGCTACAAAACCCGCTCAGTGGCGTAGCTAGCATGGGTGGCACCCCGGGCGTACACCCGTGTCACCCCCCCCCCCCCCCCCCCCCCCCTAGGTGGCTAGAGAATTTCAGAATATAGGACATTCCATCTTTAAAAGACTGACCGACACAAAATTCGCAGACCGTGTTCATGTGTATGCTATATCTTAGTTACGTATATGCAATATCTTGGTCGAGTGGCACCCCCCTTCGGGTGGCACCCGGGGCGGTCCGCCCCCACCCTCCCCCCCCTCGCTACGCCACTGGTCCCGCTCCACACGTCTATCAACATAATATTTATATATAATGTCTGATAATTATTGTAGTATACACACAAGCTTCCAGACTTCTCCGTTAGATGTCAGGTATATAAAAGCTTCCCTACAAGTCCGTAAGATGTCAGCAGGGAATGACTTCCCTGCAAGATCGGCAGAGGATCCCCACCGAGCTCGGCCCGTAAGCGACAAAGGGCAGCCAGTTCAATTCCCAGGTAGCCACCATTTTGTAAATACCTACAATCCAAATAAACTCAGATTTAAAAAAAAAAACAATTATTCTTGAACTATTATCCTCTTCACAACGAAGTGTGGAAGAATCTCTGAAGTGAGAACACAACAATAATGGAATCTGCAAGGCTGTCTGAAACGTTGGCTCAAGGAAGAGGAAGCGCAGCACGGCAAAATACTCCAATAATAAATCACGATAATTATGGCACTGCATTTGGTTGAAAAAACAACGATTTTCGAGAGGTAGTTCAAATAAAATAGAATCTGCCCATTAAAAAAATATTACCGTTAGAGAGGTTATATTCATAACCTGGATTTTGAAAGGGGTGTTGAATACGCCACTTGCATGGACTTCATAACGACTTGGAAAAAATCGTGTGGATAGATTTTTTTACTAAGATTACGAAAATGTTAGTAAAAAATTTTAGTAAAGTAGGTACAGTTTTTTTTTTTTTTTTAGATAAAGAAATCCATTATTTGGGCTCGTGACGTCACTACATGAAAATGTCCCGTCTCCGAAAATGTTTCTATTAATTTTATAAAATTCCACACTGATTTATTTATTTTTTATATGGTGTCACTTTGATTTCAGGCGAATTTTTGAATTTGACATTTAACGTTCACTAGATTTATTGTTTGTTCTCTGCGAACGTAGGTTTGATTTTTTGACAGATGATGTTATGAAGAGAACCCCGTACATTTTACGTTGTCCGTACATGTTTTAGAGATATAATGATAATGGTGCGGATTTTAACAAAATCAAATTTTATAATATTCTTATTATAATTTACAAGTATATTACATTTGATTTAGTAATATAGACGTTGAACATTAAAATGATTTATGACCAGTAAGATGAATCAAGGAAAAAAATATTTGTTAGATTTAATATTTTTGGTATGCCTCGTTATTCACCTGTGCCTTTCGTGTGGAAAACGTTATTTTTTTAAATGATTTTTGGCTATGTAATTATCGTTTTTCCGCACCTATAAAATTATGTCCCGTCTTTCCGGTTTAAAACGGTCTGATTTTTCGGATTGAAATTTTCAAAAAATCGCCAGGGTTTCAAAAATACGATTAAAAAATATATATATATAGAATGTCTTAGAACTAAACCGGAAATTTCTTTTAAAAAATGTGATGCAAGTGGCCTATTGCATGATTCTGAGTTGTTATGGAACCACGTTCAACGAAAAAATATTATTTCTGAGTAGAAACTCGGTATATTTTTTTATCACCCTAATATTTTTTCTTATTGGCAGCACCTTCTCTTGTCGCAGCAATTTGACAACTGTCAATTTGTGTACATGGCAGTTTTGTGCCGCATATAATGTTCTCGCGGTGTTCTGTCATGTTATAAACAAGATATGGCTTTCGTCGCACCGGTCACTGGTGACGATTCCACCAAGAAGTTCCTGGAGGTCCTGCAAAATGACTTCAAGAACCTCAGCTTGGAAACCAAGAAGAAATATCCGCAAATAAGAGAGGTATTTTTATGTTTCCGACGCGAGATTTGCACAAGTAATTATTACTCGATTGCGTGTCGAAGGCCTCTTTTATTATGGAAGAGGGTGTAACCTGAATTATTTAATAACCTTTTAATTAAGCCGCACGTTTATTGTCTCGACAACTTTTGAAACTACGTTTTTACAGAAATTTTGACAATGTTTTTGTTTGACAATTTCATAACAATAAATCGATGATTTTTGCTATTGATGTTATCTCAACTATAAAATTTTAAACCAATTTAAATGAATATGCTCTAAAGGTTTCTTTCATTAAATGATAATTATTGTAAACATTTTCAATAAATTCTTATTATTTGTTGTGCAATTGCAATAAATGTCACATTTGTGGTCTATTTGTTGCAAAAGATCTATTGTTTAAGTGTCCTTTAGTCTTAAAAGATAAAGTATTATTGATGTATTTATATGCATTTATCATTGCTACCATATTAACACCTGGCTTTTTGTAAACATAAAATGACAGGAACACTGTAAAAACCCTATGGGAGTAATATGAAATCCAAATGGGGTATTTTTCGAATTCACCGGACACGCTTTACGAATATTTTTATAAAAAATCTTTTGTTTACTATGAAAGATAACTTTTGCATTTGGGGTGTTGGAAAATACTTCATTCAAAATTTCAGTTGTGTGAAATGAAAATTTACCTTCGCATATGAGACTGCGTCAATTTGCGGTGATTTTAAATAATTTCTCTCATTTTGTTATGTTGGTATTATTACCATAATATAACGACGAGCTAGAAGTTACGTTACTACCATGTAATCTATGCGTATTACGTAAGCACTAGTTTGAAATTCTGGAAATAAAATTAATTGGTAAAAGGCTTTTAGGCAAAAGAAGGGTATTAAAATAATTGCACGTACTTGTTAGACAAACCCTGCTTGATATATAAACCATTCAAAACCTGGGATGTATATCTAAAGAGCCCCTCAAAAGAAACAATATTTCATGTATCCGCATGAAGTCGGCTACGAACTAGCATCTAACCCTGCATACAGTATCAGGAATACCAAGAATGCCAGTACCTTTACTTGTACAAATTCACAAAATTAATTATGCTGATGATTTTACCACTTTTCATAAGCTAAAACCTAAATACTCCGTATATGCCCAGATTGTATACCACCCATCACACTCAAAAGATACTCAAATTATTTAATTCAACCTCCAAAGCACATTTTTAACCTTTCACTTAACTTTTAGTAATAATATCTTTCCCGAAATGTGGAAATTAACGAAAGTTATGCCTTACACAAAAAGGCAAAAAGTCGACAATTGATAATTACAGACCTGTAGCTATCTTATCAGCACCTACAAAATTTTTAGAAACCATAATTTATTACACTCACCAAGAATTGGCACGGATTTCGCCCCGCTCTATCACCCTCAACAAACCTTATGAATCTCACCGCCTATATTAACAAATCGTTTCAAAATGTTGTACATGTCGATGTGATTTATACAGTCTTCGAGAAAGCATTTGATAAAGTCGACGGTGATATAAAATTGAGTGGCATCGGATTCTCTCAGGATTTTTCACTTTCGTAGCTATCTACTTACACAATCATCGTCGTATGTCAGTAACACACACCAGCTTTCTCACAAATATAAAATCAACTCTGGAATTCCCCAGGGTTTGAACCTAGGACCCCTTCTCTTTTTTATTCATTAACGATATAGACAAGACCATTAACCATAGGTTAAGATATAGACATAGACAAGAGTAGTCAAGATATAGACAAGACCATTAACCTATGGTTATATAGACAAGACCATTAACCTTCTGCCATAGGTCACCCCAAGTGGTTCGCTACGTTTTGTGATTTAGCAGGGGTGCCCGGGTTCATGGGGTGAGGTTTGTCTAGGTCTTGGATGCGGATGATAAGGACATACTGAACCCCAGATTCCTACCCACCCCTTAATACTCCTCAAAGGGTTAAAAGTCACATCGATTCCATTCTTCTGGAGAATGATATTGATTCTGTTGTCAAATAGTTGGAAATGAACAACTTACCCTTCAGCATCCAGAAATGCAATGTCGTAACATTAACAAAATCCAAAGATACATTTCCACCACCACATTAATAAAAATATATTAACACGTAAAGTGAGATTCATGACCTTGGCGTGATTTTCGAAGCAAATCTTTTTCAAATCCCACATATTTGACATTGCCTCCTGTGCCAACAAAATTCTTGGATTTGTTCTTCGTAATGCGAGATCATTTACTAATGGAATCGCAATACGGAGAACAAATGAAGCACTCATTTGCAGCATCCTAGAATATAGCTCCATTATTGGGCCCCTTCTGAACAAAACCTTATCCTATAAATAGAAAAAGCCTTTCATAGATGGCGCTGGTTTAATTTTTTTAGGAAAAAAACAAAAAAAAAATTATGCTTGAAAATATTAAGTTGAATTAATTGCACTAGTACATATGCAATACGAATATGAATAAATATTTTTGTCCATAAACAAACTCTAATCTTTCAAGGAGGGCTTACAAATACAATATTATATTGGTGATTCAATCCAATGCAGCATTTACAAGCCTTTTTGTGAAATATTTGAGTTTGTTTATTGACAAAACTAATTATTCATAATATACGTATGTACGGAAGCAAACAATTAATTCATCTTAATATTTTAAGGCATAACTTGCAAAAAGTGTTTTTTTTCCAAAATAATTAAACTATTGTCATGTGTGAAAGAGTAGATTTTAAATTTTTTAAGAGTCTCTTTAGGTTCATGTGCGCCCGACGGTTGAATTTGGCAGCCACCTCTGGTCTGGAGCTCCAAAATACCTGAAAAATACCCCCGACTCTGTGCAGAAACGGGCGGTCCGTTTGATAGATTCTCCCATCTTAACAGACGGATTGCAATCCTTAGAGCATAGGCGTCGGGTGGGAATGCTATCCTTGTTCTACCGGTATTACAATGGAAGATGCTCCAAGGAATGTCGGAAAACACGCCAAAAACGTGCCCAACATTTGTACACGGTTGACATTTGTCACACGAAAACAGGTCGCTTCTTCAACTCGTTCTTGTGTTCAACAGCTCGGCTGTGGAATGATTTGCCGGCCTCTGTGTTTCCTCCTTCCTACAACATGGATCTTTTAAAGACCAATGTTCATTCCTTCCTCTCCTCAAAAAGACGCTCCACACAGCATCCCAGATGACATAGACCCTGAGGGAAATTATTTTCCTCAAGGCCTCCTGTGTGGAGTTAATGTAAAAAAAAAATGTTTTTAAAAACTTTTATAAGCAAATTTGTCGTTGTGAGTTTTCACCATGAAATCAGTCAATATTTTTATTAAAAAAACTAATAGGTTCTTAGTTTGGGTTTTTATAGTAATTAAGTTGAAATTTGAATAATGAACGTATTGATTGAAGGTGAGTATCAGAATTTTACTTGTAAAAAAAGAAATTATTATGTTGTGTGTTTGATTCCAGTCCTGTGATGAAGCGATTGAGAAGTTGTCCCTGGCGGCCAACAACCCCCAGGCGTCCCTGTACGGAGTGGTGAACCAGATTCTCTACCCGCTGGTGCAAGGATGCGAGTCCAAGGATCTGAAGATTATCAAGGTTTGTCAACCGTTATTCTTATTCTCTTAGACTTTAGCCACCAGTCCAATTTCTTTGTTTTTATTTATTTTCTTCATGGAATGATACTGGAATCTCTTAATTTTAATTGATTATAATATCAAACAGGCTAGAATTGTCTGCTTCTTCGTCTGTACTGTTAATCCCTCCCCATGAGGGGGTGGAATAGCCCCTTGTCCCCGCCTGGCACAGGTGGTGTCCTTGTTTCATATCCTTAGTAAGCGCTTAGTTTCCTGCATTGTCCACTGCGCAACCCCTGATGTAGCGGTAAAAGTGAGAGAGGGGGGGTTCCTTTCGACCCTGATCTCCAGTTCCCATGTGGTCCTGTCGGCTGGAGTGAGTTACTTAGTCCTCTGGGTTATTCAGAAGTCTCTTCTCCACTATCCCCCCGTCTTCATAGGGGTCACGTCTGGCCACTGTGCTGCCGGGGACGGTGTAAAGGGTTTGAACGACCACCTTCCCATCGCACTGCTCACTTTCTCTTGTCGGGACTGTCTGTGGCTTGCCAGAAGCTCTAGATGCTGTTCTTGTGTTGTACGCTGCCATAGGAACGTGTTTGAATTTGCTTTTACTTTCTAGCCGAGCAACGAACAACCATAAAAATATTATTCAAATCCGATTTTATACACTGGTATCACCGGGCACCGCTCTCCGGCCGAGTGCATGATAATGCAAATTTATTCCGGTTTCAACATTCGTTCCGTCCGCCTGCTTTTCCTTTAAGCGAGATAATTAATCAAGAGTTATTATTGAAAAGCTCCATAACACACGCATCCAGTTTACAGACTTGGCAAGGCCTGTAAAATGTCAAACCCTCTGGATAAAATATCTAAACATAACCCGTATTGCTAAAGTATGTTCAATAATTGTCAGCCTGAAACACAACCAAGATTTTTGAAACCAAGATTTTTCAATGTAAAATGAGTGTTTCAGGCTGACAATTATTGCTTATAATAATTGTTACCCTTTGTGCTATGCATAAAAATCTTGTCTTAAACATTAGTTTATAAATTAAAAATAATAATTAATATTTAACAAGTTAAAAGTATTCCACCAAAAAAATGTAGACATAATTTGTCTCGACGCCACCTAGCGAGAGATTTATTACTTACAATACCTCCCTCACAAAAATAAAGTTGGTTGTTTTCAGGTGGAAAAATATAACAATCCGTAATTGTTGAATGAAACACCAGTATATATTGAATTTCTTGGCGGGTATTAGATAAGCCGCCATAGCTCAGTGGTCAGAGCATCCGACCGGCAATCAGAAGGACACGGGTTCAAGTCCCGTTGGCGGCAAGTATCTTTTCTCGGAAGATTTTTCAATGTAAAATGAGTGTTTCAGGCTGACAATAAGGAACTCCAGTGAAAAATATTATCGCTTTAAAAAATATGTTCATAATATAGACCAATAAACGCTGATTCTGAATATATAAGTTTTATTTCATAATATTAGACGTAGAGTTCTTAAAAAATTATTAAAAAGTGCATTTTTTAACGTCTCGTTAAAATACACTGTAAAGCTGGTACGATTGAATGGTTAGCGCTGACGTCACGCGTCACCAGTCATTGTATCACATTGTATTGAAATCAATTGAAATGTAGGTATGGCACAAGCCATCAGTATTAACAACATTTCATGTTATTCTTTATTTCATACTGTTTATAGAGATTTAGTTGTTGTGTTAATTGAAACAATATTTAAGCCTTAAGAATTCAGTATCAAAAATAGAGGTACCTCTATTAGTTTATCTCAATTATTTAAAATATTCAAAAACTACTGCACAAAAAAAATAGCAATGCTTCTTCTAAGGAGAATACTTTGAACAACGGAATTTCAAAATGGCGGTAGTTGATCAGCTGATTTCCCGATCCTATACTAATTTTTCAGGAGTGATGACGTCACACGATTTACCATATTTCCGGTGGTTTTCGGGGGGTCTGGAAAAATCAAAACTTTGACAATTATTTTAACTATTAAAACTAACTCTAAAAATAAAAATAAAAATGCAGTTATTTAAGTTAGAAGGTCATTATTTCTAAAAAAAATGGACTGGAGTTCTCTATTATTGCTTATAATAATTGTTACCCTTTGTGCTATGCATAAAAATCTTGTCTTAAACATTAGTTTATAAATTAAAAATAATAATTAATATTTAACAAGTTAAAAGTATTCCACCAAAAAAATGTTGACATAATTTGTCTCGACGCCACCTAGCGAGAGATTTAGTACTTACAACACTCACAAAAGAGCCTTAGAGCCAAAAACTTAGAGCATCAGATACTGGTTAGTGGAAGGGTACGAGGCGGAGTCACGGAGTGAGAACGTCAGTATCTGATGTTCTCTCCCTCCCTTATATGCTCTCTCTCTTTCTTTTGTGTTAACCTTAGAATCTTAACTCTGTACTGTAATTTAGTTTATATGTTTATTGTCCTGAAGAAGGTTGAGTTCAACCGAAACCGGTCAACAAATATAAATAAAAATAAAGTGATTTTTAAACAAAGTACTTAAGTAGTTTCATTCTATATATGTTTTTGAAAGGTTATGAAATAGGCTTTCAAATTGTTATACAGTACAATCTCACTAATCCGGCACTTCAATAGGCCGATACGTCCAATAATCCGGCACCCTCCGCTCGTGCCTCCCTCGCCCCTCTATGCCTATGCACTCCATCGCCGCGTCGTCGTCTAGCAGTCTAACCTGAAAACTTATCTCATGGATATGATGTTAAAAATATACAAAACATATGTGCGACCTCTCCTGGAATATACTTTCCAAATGTTGAAAATTGACATGCTACCGGCATCTGTTGGTTGGTTGGAGTAAACTCCGACTTTGTATCAATCCGACCAGATGGTGTGAGTCTCTGCTAAAAGGCTAAGACCGAATCGGTGGTTTAGGAACCTGTTTTAACCACGAGTTAGGTAGAAGCCAAATTGTAAACACTCACAAACGTCAGATGTTTATTCTATAAATGTGTGCAGTTTTTATCCTATAAAAAGGCTAGCATCTGAGTATTATTGCTTCTTTCCTACGCAAAGTTTAAATGGTAAACAATTGCCAGTGTTGGCCCGGTGTATACAGTATTATCACCGTTATTTTTGTACATGTTAAAACATGTTACACTGTGAAATTAAAAAGTGAAGTTTTTTGTAAAAAGAGTTATTTATTAAAGGACCCTTACAATTTTAACACCAAATATGTAGTCCTTACTTCGCAAAGGATATAAATCTGATAGAGGGAGTACAGAGACGTTTCACTAAAATACCAAGAGCTTTGAAAGATCGGCGATATGAAGATAGACTCAAGGAATTAAGATTACCAACCTTGAAGAGAAATGGGTGACTTGATCGAGACTTTCAAAATTTTATCTGGACACTATGTAACCTCTTAGCGTACGTGATATGATGAGAGTAGAATCTACCTACAACACACACTGGCATGAAGGTACCAATTCGACATTAATCAAATAAATAATAAGTCTGCTGTTGAAAAGAATGACATTTATTGATAAGCAAGAAACAGGTAGAGCAAGAACCATAAATCTCAGAGCGTGTCAGGAAGGATCCTGATAAGAGGTTAAACATTTAAATAGCAACGGTAGGAAATCTATGCCATCAAAGCTATGGAGAATTTAATCAATAGGGCGCCAGCCAGGGAAAACATCCTGACATATTTTTAAAACCAGTGACCATAATCTAAACTATAATTATATTCATTTGTCTCACGCGTAATCGAAGTTTCCAGAAACCACCCAGCTGCGTGCGTAGGGCACGACCCACCTCACAACACCGGCTCTCCACGCCAACTGACGGTTGCGGAAATCCCTCAAACTATCGAACCCCGAAACTCAGGCGTACCACCGTCGGGAAACATGCGTAGTTACCACAATGCGGAACCATTCAGTAGCTACCTGCTACAATATCCCCCCACGAATCCGAAATTTTCCCAGGGAAAATTTCCTAAAGCCTCCTGGCGCTCGGGGAAGAAAAAACGTACTCGCAGACCAAGTGATGAACTGGTTCAATTGACTGCAGGCGGCAAGGAAGAAGACCAGGCCCCGGATGTTTACTGGAAATGCTGTTCCTCCAAGGTGACGATGCTGGAGAACAGATTCAGGAAAGACTTCAGCGAACGGCCTCACAATTTGACTTCTGCACACTTCGATGCACATAATTGTGGATTATAGCCCGAAAGCGTTGTAAAGAACGGAAGTGTAGAAAATCCTAGAAGCATCTTCAGGAACCAGAGTGTTAATGCGCCTCATCAGCAATCTTGTAAGGATGATGAAGTGTCCAGTGGGGAAAAGACCGAGGTCCATGAGGAGAACTTGAGATGTTCCTCCCACCAAGTAATGTTATAGAACAGCATCCGCATAGGTGGCGATGATGTCCAAGGTCCATGTGGAAAACTTTAGAGATGTTCCTCCTGCCAAGTAATATTGCAGAACAGCATCCGCATGAGTAGCAATGATGTCCAAGGTCCTTGTGGAAAACTTTAGAGATGTTCCTCCTGCCAAGTAATATTGCAGAACAGCATCCGCATAGGTAGCAATGATGTCCAAGGTCCATGTGGAAACTTAAGATGTTTCTCCCGCCAAGTAATGTTTCGTTACAGTAACCACGTAGTGGAGAAGATTGTTGATCGTAGAGTAGAAGAATCTTGATTGAAGAACGTAGAGGAATATACGTGTGAGACACTAACAGCTAAACTACAACTTACATAGTGGGTCACTGAGATACTGAATGTTACTTAATGTAGATCTGAACTTAAAAGTTTACTTAAAATAGAAATAAAATCCAAAGCTAAACCCGAATAAAACATCTGTTATCCAATGATAATTAAAAGCCTAGACGCCCCAAAACAATTATATAATACCTAACAGGCAATATATGAAAGCTACATAATATAGATAAGAAAAAAAAAAAAAAAAAAAAAAAAATTCAATATTAAAAATGACATTCAATATTGAGAATGACATCATGAATATCATTATGATTGTCAAAGTTTGTTGACTAAGGCACTGCCATCTATTGACCCAGAAATGGGTAACCCGAGATCCAAACCATTGAGAAAATTAAATAAATAAAAGTTGCTACCAAAATTAAACAAAATGTCCAAGGTAACCAGTAATTTTAATATTGCATCAAGAGGTCTGGAGACGTGCCTTGAGCTCAGAGGCAGGTCCCGAAAGCTCAAAATGGAACATTAAAACTGATTGTAACATTAAAACCAAGGCTTATCGCCAATCACATTCAAAATTAATTATGTACGAATGAAAAACATTTAATTCATGTAGGAAAAATTCCAAATGCTTATATAGAAAAATCACAGTCTCCAACTAGTGGGAAAATCATTATAAATAACAACAAAAAAATTGATGTATTGAATATACTTAAAACACATGCAAAATTATATGGTAATATAAGACAAAGTAGTATCAATTATTATTTATCACATATAAAATGATCACTTGTGAAAAAAAACACGTATTTATAAAATGACATGCAAAATCACGCTACCGGAAAACTGACATAGCCTGTGGATTTCCTAAAATCCAAAATAGATAATTATTAGTTTCTGAAACTCTCGCCTGTGTAAACCGCACAGCCAATTTTCCGAAAGGGTGAAGTTGTTAAATAGCAAATACCAATATTAATAATTTAGAGTGTCTACGCACTACATTTTTAGTTTTTAAACAAGTGTGAGTGTAAAATGTTTTAATAAAAAGCAAGCTACAATAAATACAACAGAACAATCCTTAGTACGCACCAGATACATAATTGAAAACATGGTTTATGACCAGGGAGTTGAGATAAACCATCTTCCTAAACCAGGAAGTGAATATATATCCGTTACGTACTACATTCTTAATATAAATAAACAAGATCCACAATTCAATGCCCGAAGATAAGAAAAAGTCATCTTCGCGCGTTAAATTTTCATAAACAAAACCCAACAAAGGGACACACAGACAAACACAACCCCAACAAATAACAAAACCAATCAATGTGAAGACACAAGTGTTATGTCGTGTCATCACAAAGAAGGAACAATAAAATTTGCATGGCAACGGTGGCAGAAGCATGCAAAAACTAATATTATTGTAAACAGCAGAAAGCAAACTCTTTTGTAGATTCGCCTTCACATTATACAAGAAAAATTATCCCGTAGATCAACCGGAGTGTTCAGACTTGAGAATATCCTTCACATGGAAAACTCCCAGCTTTTTCCCATTCATGTCTGCCAATTCATAGGCAACAGGGGAAATCTTCTTAATCACCTTACTCCTAATGAATTTAGGGGCCAATTTTGCAGAGAAATGTTTACTAGCATCAGACAGGACAAACGACCGCCTCCAGACTATGTCCCCGAGGTTGTATTGAACATCCCTGCGACGCAGGTCATATTGACGTTTGTTGCGTTCGTAGGACTGTCTCAGGGACGTGCGTACCTGCGAAAAAATGTCGTTCAATTCCTGTAAATCATGAGCCCAAGAGTCACGTTCTGAAAATTTAATTTCTTCTTCATTGAAATCCACCCCCAAATAGTCCTTCCCTGAAATAATTATTTCCCTACCAAAGTTGAGGAAAAACGGAGTATACCCTGTGACCTCATGAACCGCAGTGTTGATAGCTAATTCAATTTCAGGAATAAAGTTCGCCCAAGTTCGGTGATCAGAGCCAACGTATGAAGCAAGAGCAGAAACTAAAACCTTATTTACTCGTTCAACAGGATTATTTTGCGGGTGATATCTACAGTTGTAGAACAGGTGACGAATGTGAAATTTGCTGGCCAACGCCTTTATGTCACGAGAAATGTACTGAGGTCCATTGTCCAAAACTATAGTATCCGGAACACCAAATTTGTAGAAGATGTCATTCTCCAGAATCGAAGCAATATTACTACCCGTAGCTTTCCTGAGTGGGAAAAGTCTTGTAAATTTCGAAAAGAAATCTGACACTACCAACAAATAAGTATATCCTTTCTTGTAGGAACTAGGATATGGGCCAAGTAAATCTGTCGCTATCATCTGCCAAGGACGCTGAACCAATTTGGGATCTCCCATAAGACCTGGAGGTAACAAATTCGAGCTTTTGTAACCTAAACAAGTTTGACATTTGGCTATGAACGATTTAACATCAGCCGCCATCTTGGGCCAATAATACTTATGTCTGATCCTGTTTAATGTTTTTAAAATGCCGAAGTGAGCGCAAACCGGCGGAATATGGTGCTCTTTTATGACACTAATTCTGAACTCTTTAGGGAGTACTTCCTTCCAGTCATAAGACCTGTGAAGCGCTTCCATACTTTGAATGTGTTTAAATATCTTGCCATTAAAAACCTTCCATACCGGATACTTCTCGGGATGTGTTACGATTTTATCCCTCAATTTGACATACCACTCATCAGAAGTTACCAAGTTCTGATCTAAGGATTCTACAAGTAAGGGGTCACGGGATAAAGCATCAGGAATGACATTGTCTTTGCCATTTCTATGTACAATCTCAAAATTGAACTGTTGCAGTCTGACTGCCCAGCGGGCCAGCCTTCCTGACGGCGACTTTAGTTTCGTAAGCCATTTAAGACTATAGTGATCCGTGATAACTTTTACCGGAATGGGAGAGCCTTCGATATATCCTCTAAACTTTTCTAACGCGAAAATCATGGCATTCAACTCTCTTTCAGTTGTAGAGTGATTTCTCTCCTGAGCTGAAAGCGTTCTTGAAATAAACGAAATAGGATGTTCAATCTGATTATCATCCATCTGCGTTAAAACTGCCCCGAGGCCTATATTCGACGCGTCACAACTAATGGTAAACGGTCTATCAAAGTTCGGACATGCAAGAACTGGCGCGTTCACCAGGATGTTCTTTAATTTAAGAAAAGCAGCCTCGGCCTGCTCATTCCATTTGAACTTTTTCCCTGCGAACTCCTTCTTCGTGAGATTATATAAGGGTGACGCAATTATGGAAAAGTTAAGTATGAACCTTTTATACCAAGAAAGAACACCTATGAATCTGCGCAGACTCTTTTGAGTCGTAGGAGTGGGAAATTCAACTATAGCTTTAACTTTGTCCGGATCTGTACGGAGCCCTTTGCTGTCGATTACATAACCCAAGTATTTCAAGGAATCCCTGCAGAAAACCGATTTTTGAACATTTATGGTAAGACCGGCGGCTTGCAATCTCTGTTTAACCTGTCTTAAAAGATGAATGTGTTCTTCAAAAGAGGAACTGATTACAATAATATCATCTAGGTAACAGAAAACTTTCCCGTCGAATTCCGGCCCTAACACCTTATCCATTAATCTCATCATGCGTGCGCTTGCCCCGTGAAGACCGAATGGCATGGTAACGAAATGAAATAATCCTCGTTTGGGGATTGTAAAAGCCGTTTTTTCTTTAGAACTCTCATCCAATGGAATCTGGAAAAATGCATCATTAAGATCCAAAGTCGTTAAGTAGCGAGCTCCCCCCAAACTGTTAAGAATGTCTGAGATAAACGGCGTCGCGTACGCGTCACGTTTTGAGTTTGCGTTTAAAAGTCTGGAATCCAAACATAGTCTGAAGGAACCATTCTTCTTGGGGACCAGAACAATCGGATTATTCCACGAGCTGTTACTAGGTTCAACCACCCCTAACTCTAACAATCTGTCTAGCTCGTTATGCACTTTAGGAAGTATATGCGGTGAAATCGGATATATCCTTTGCTTAATAGGAGAACAATCACCCGTGTCGATTGTGTGTTTTTCTAACGAGGTTCTACCTAACCGATTGCCCGAATATTCCTTGAATTCATTAATTACCTTATCCAAAACAGAACGTTGAGAAATTGATAGGTTATGAGCATTTTCCAACCCAACAGCATCAGCTATGCGCTGTTTGTTCCCCGTCTCTTTGCAAGACATTAACTTAGAAATCTTTGGACAAATATTAAATATCTTCCAGAAGTCACAGCCTAATATTATATTCGCTTTTATCTGTGGCATGACAACAAAGTTAAAAGCTTTTTCCACCCCATTGACACAAACCGGAAGCGAAATCTTGTACGAACAACTTACAGAATGCCCTGTGGCAGATACTAAAGAGAAACTGACATCTAACTTAGACAGTTCAAAACCTGAATCTAAAAATTTTTTGTGAAAGTTATTCCCCAGAATTGAAACATGTGAGCCTGAATCCAACAGACCGGAGTACACAAACCGATTAACTTGAAAAGAGATGTAAGGACGCCCGTCCCTGTCAGGCGCTCGCACCTCCTTCGCAGTTCTAAGATTAGCATAAAATTTTCTTACAACCTCGAGCCAGGAAGACCATTCCCCGGAAGCAATCTCGGCAAACGACGGCGTCCCGACGTCCGCTGATAGAATCTCCCGGGAAATCAGTTTTTTGACTGATCTCGACAGCCGCAAGCTGGAGCCTTCACCCCTGGTCTGCCGCAGCGGAAACATTGCACCTTCCTGGAATGAGACCTTGACGGGCTAAGCTTATCATTGTTACCATAACGATTTTTATTGAAATTGGGATTTACATTTCCAGAATCTCTAAAATTAGCATTGTGAGAATTACGTTGATTCCTCCTGAAATCGGAATTTGCATTCGCAGAATTTAAATTATCATTCCGCCTCGCAACATTATTATTCCCAGGTTGCGATGTGCACGGAGAATTCCTGTCACCCGAACGGCTATCAGCCAGCTCAATCATCTTCCCAAGCTTCTTGAGCGTAATAATGTCAGGAATTACTGAAAGAGATAATTTTTGTATATACCTAGGTAACATATTGCATTGCATAATTTCAAGTAATTCTACCTCAGATAATTTAGTAGATAGACGGTTATTCAGAACAAGAATGCGAGTTATGAAAGCACTAATATTCTCTTTTTGCAATTGAAGAGTAGATCGAAGTTGAGCCAACAGTCGCCTTTCATGATCGAGAAGCTCATATTCATCCTTTAATGCGACAACAATATCCGCCCAGGACGAGAAAGACGAGCGATTCACTCTAAACCACAAGAGCGCATCACCTGCAAATAACTCCACAGCTGACGAAAAAAGTGAAGAGGTACATACATTCCTTGCTTGAGCAAGTTCCTCGATCCTCTCTATGAAGTCCCTCACACTGGTCGACCCATCATACGTGAGATTCCATTTATATACCGGAACGGATGGTGATGAAGAAGGAAAAGAAACCGGAACGGAAGTAGCCGACGTTTCTCCTTGTTTCGCCATTGTGCACTGTGCTTTGCTTCTTGTTAAAACGCCACAATCCATAACCTAACTTATAGCAAGGTAAGAAAAAAAATTATTAGTCACATGCAACAACCACAATTCACCTAAAATTGCGATACGCCATCCACGTGCAAAACCAAATAAAACTCGGATAAAATTTGAAAAGCGCTTTCACGCTGGTGAGTTGGGGAGATTACAAACTGTGTAAAACTATTATTAACATAACCGGTTGAAATGAGGAGATCGTGCCCTCGCCACAACATTCGAGAAACCACTCCCCCGCATGAGACAAATGAAATATATCAAAATTCTAAATGATAAACTCACCATAACCTCAACGGCACAGACCCAGCAAAATATTTAACCCCTAGATTCCACAAAGCAGTTGGGCCGCCATTTTGTAACCTCTTAGCGTACGTGATATGATGAGAGTAGAATCTACCTACAACACACACTGGCATGAAGGTACCAATTCGACATTAATCAAATAAATAATAAGTCTGCTGTTGAAAAGAATGACATTTATTGATAAGCAAGAAACAGGTAGAGCAAGAACCATAAATCTCAGAGCGTGTCAGGAAGGATCCTGATAAGAGGTTAAACATTTAAATAGCAACGGTAGGAAATCTATGCCATCAAAGCTATGGAGAATTTAATCAATAGGGCGCCAGCCAGGGAAAACATCCTGACATATTTTTAAAACCAGTGACCATAATCTAAACTATAATTATATTCATTTGTCTCACGCGTAATCGAAGTTTCCAGAAACCACCCAGCTGCGTGCGTAGGGCACGACCCACCTCACAACACCGGCTCTCCACGCCAACTGACGGTTGCGGAAATCCCTCAAACTATCGAACCCCGAAACTCAGGCGTACCACCGTCGGGAAACATGCGTAGTTACCACAATGCGGAACCATTCAGTAGCTACCTGCTACAACTACAGCTGCCCTGGTATCCAAGGAATCTTCACTACTAATAAAAATATAATTCTCCGTGGACACACAAAAAAATTACCAAAACGCCTTTAGCATCTAATCCCAGAAAACACTTCCTTGCAAATAGAGTGGTGGATGCTTGGAACAAACTCCCACAACATGTCATCGATGCAACTAACATAAACCAATTCAAAGCTCTATTGGATTCATATTTGGAGAGAAGAAAGGACTAACTTAGTTAAAAAT
Organism: Limnephilus rhombicus; assembly: GCA_929108145.2. Lineage (NCBI taxonomy): Eukaryota > Metazoa > Arthropoda > Insecta > Trichoptera > Limnephilidae > Limnephilus > Limnephilus rhombicus. The sequence continues at coordinate 15,773,454 of OV815299.1, forward strand.
TAAAATTTACCGTCAAACTATTGTGAAATTAGATATGAGCGCATCAGCAGAATGCTGCCTGCTCATTATATAATAATAATAATAATGCGCACGTGCGTACGTATTTACCTGTTGTTTTAAAGTGAGAATGGTGTGTAATTAAAAATGTGAAGTAAACGGAAACAGCTTTGTTTTATTTATTATGAATTTTTCACTATAATCCAGTAATCCGAACATTCCAATAATCCGGCACCCTCTGGTTTTTAATAGTGCTGGATTAGTGAAATTGTACTGTATTACAAATACAAATTAACATTTGTAAATATTAAAATTTAAAATACAAACATAAAAAAAATGTAAAAATGCCTCGTGTGATTTTTTTATGTGAAAACGGTGCTAAAATCACGGATTATATATTAAAAAAAAAACACTTATTCTATTGTATAAATGTATGATAAACAATTTTGTCATCTCCCTTTTTTACCATTTCATTCAATAATATTTAATAAAAAATTAACAATGTCTAACGGCACTAGGCGATTTGGCGGGTGAAAACTATTTCTACAAAATAAGTCTTTTTTATGTACTTCTATGGACAACTTTGAACAGAGATGTGAAGCTTGATTCAATATGGATCTTCTACTTTTTGTTTTAGGATTGTCGATTGTAGAACAATTGTAGGTTGTAGAACAATAACAGAGTTATAACGATTTCTGTGGAAACACGCGCGTTAGCATGAAAACACAATTATTTTTCTTGATTGCTATTGTTATATTGTCGTGTAAACACGCTTACGGTTCGGAGTGGTTGAGAAAATGAAGATAATGTTGGTAGTTCTTAGTCAAAGTATGATACAGTTAAAAATGACCGAATCGGATAGGGACACATTAGCTCGTTGGTAGAGCGACAGTATCTTTTTCTGATCTTTTGTTTTCAGATTTTCAGTTGATTTTTGCCAATATTGTTGTCATTTAATTGAATATTACAATTTGAGATTTTACTCATTGAGTTAAAAATAAAAATATTATTATTTAGAGCGGCTGATAAAATTTTTTTTAAGAAAGACCGAAGTTTTCCGCTAAACCCTTTTGCAAAACAGAACTTACACTGTTGAATATTCTTTACTACAAATTGTTTGATATTTTATCTAGTCAAGGGGGCAGTATGAAAAGGGCCCCATTGGCCGCAGATTGCTCATCACTGATCTAGGATATCACAGTAATTTTGTCATCAACTTCATCAATATCTTTTTTCCCGTGTTGGGAACCGATTGCATCGACTTTTTTTCGCTGATGCGCTGAGGTAGTCCCATCCTCTCCTCACACAGTTTCTGGAATTGCCTCGCCCAAGTGTGTCTGGGGCGGCCCACTGGACGTCTGCCCTCTGGAATCGCACTCAGTATCTTCCTCGGAATTCGGTCATCAGACATTATAAAGAGTAGCAGTGGTTCAATATTTAGATCATCTCAGATCGTCGAGTTTCTTATATGATCCCATTTCGTAGCCCCTGCTAGTCCTCTCAAGTACCTCATTTCAATTTAATTTTGTCATGTAATCTATGTGTTGCAGTTCTGCCTGGGCACTATGCAGCGCCTCATAGCGGGGCGCGGAGTGGACGCCAGGGGCGCCCGCCACATAGTGGACTGCCTGGCCGCGCTGGGGGCTGTGGGGGGACTGGAGCCCCGCCTGCTGCAGACCGCAGCCCTACTGTTGACCACCTCTGACCTGGTTAGAGGGGATACTCTGGCAAGGGTGAGTACAAAAACTAACAAATTCTTTATTCTGATCATTTCCAGAGTCTATTATTTAGACCAGTATGTATTAAAGATGTATGGATTTGAATTTAGCGAAAAGTGTGAGCCACAACAATGGTACACGGTGTTCTATCTTATATGAAACAGAGATTTCTACTTCTAATCAAGATACATTGTTTGGGTACTTTTAAAATGTTTGGTTTATGGTTGTGTCTCTAAAAATGACTTATATTTGGAAACTGTGGCGGTAAATTTTTGAGATCGCTGGCAATGGTTAATACGCACTTTTTTTTGAAAAAATCTTTTGATTCACCTTAATTACATTAAAAGACAAATATTTGCATTGGGGGAAGTGGAAAATATTTCATTCTTAATTTCGATTACGTAAAATTAAAATTAGCTTTCATTCTGTGAAACGAGACCGTCCATTTTCAAACATTATTTTCACACGCGACAATAACAATACGTGACAGCTGCTTGTGTTTTGTTTTTGCTCCTGAAAAATTTTAAGTTTTAAATAGTTTTCAAAACATTTTTTGATCTGTTTTATAGTGAAAGTAGTAGTAGTGAGTGCCTGCTGTTATAATGGATGAAGACCAGGATGATAAAGCATCCAATTACTCCGATGGCCCTGAAATTGAGTCTGCCTGTGCCTCCGGAATTGTTGTTTTAAATGACACCCATAATAGTCTTCGTGCACTTCAAGGAGTTCTGGCTGAAAAGCAAACTAAAGTGTCCAAGGAACAGCAACTGAGGATCGCCAGTTATGTGTGACTTATCGCGCTCTGTAGCTCAACTTCTAATGGAGCGAGAATTCATGATGGCGGAGCTGGTCACCGCCGCAGCCAAGTTAAAAGTGGCAGAAGGAACGATTGTCGTAGAAAAGGCAGAAAAAAATCTCCTGGAACAAAAAATCCTGATGTTAGAGTCAGACCTAGGACCTGTAATGAGGAGGGTTGCAGATGCCACGGAGGCGAGCCTTACTTTCGCTGATGTCGTCCGAAATCGCAAACAGAAGGACTTTCCACCTCCAATCACTCGTACTGGACACTGCGTTGGTTCTCCTAAACCATCAATATGCGTCTTCCCCAAATTAGAAACGACCAAGGACAGTGAGGAAACAAAACAATTGATTAAGGACATCATACGACCATCAGAGCTTGGAGTACGTGTCACCGGAGTAAGGAAGATCCGCAACAAGGGAATTATCATCCAAACCGCTTCTCGTGAGGAACAGGAGAAGATTCTGAAAAATCCTGCTCTTGCGAACTCGGATATCCTGAGAGCCCGGCTTCCGACAAAGCGACGACCAAGGGTGATATTTTTTAACGTTCCGCGTGAATTAACTGATGAGGCCTTCGTAAAAAGTGCTCTAGCGGGCATCCCTAATTTAGAGGACTTAGAGACAACCATCAAAAACTGCAAACTGAGCCATTTAGCTGGCCCACGGACAGGCTCAACTTGCCATCGAGTTTACGAGGTTCCTGCCAACACACGTCACATGCTGGTGACACAAGAGAAGGTCTTCGTAGATTGGAGTGTGTGCCGTGTGCGTGATTTCATTGGAATCACTGTTTGCTCCAAGTGCCAAATGCTCGGTCACGTATTTAAATTCTGCAAGGAACAGCAGAGGTGTAGTCACTGCGCCATTGAAGGTCATGAGAAGACAAACTGCCTCAGTGCTGCCGCCAAGCCAGTCTGCGCTACCTGCACCAAGTTTGGAAAGGCCGCTGACCATTCCACCGGAGACAGGACACACTGCCCTGCTTATCGAGCTGCCCTATCGAGAGACTTTTCTACAATCAACTATGGCGTCTAATCACGTTGAAGAAGATGAGGAGGTAGATTACGAAAATACAAAAAAATTCTCTGATTGGCTAAATGTTCATAGTAAGTACAGTGTGGAAAATATCAACATTGTTCAGTTGAATATTAGATCAATTTATAAACACTGGAATACTCTAAATGTCTATTTAAAAACTTGTTGGGACCATATTCATGTGTTAATGTTATGTGAAACGGCTATAACACCGGATCTTGTCTGTCTGTATAATATTCCTAGATTTAAATGTTACAATTATTGCCGTACTAAGAAATCGGGAGGAGGTATATTGCTGTATGTTCGAGATGAACTCACGTTTCAACAGAAATCAATAGAAACAAATAATTTTGAATGTGTGCTTGGCTCTTTGACGCTTCCAAATAAGAGTATATTAAACATCATAGCAGTATACCGCCCTCCAAACTCAAGCAAACCCTTATTTTTAAGTGAAATATCTGACATTTTGACTACTATAAGCCCCAAAGAAAATGTTTTACTTATAGGAGATGTTAACCTGGATTTATTAAATTGTCAAAACCCGCTTATTATGGCATATGAAAATATAATGTCCGATAATTATTTAATCAAATGCATTTGTGACATAACTAGGGAAGCGATTCTAGCAGGAAAAGTTACTCGCTCCTGTTTGGACCACATATTTGTTAGATTTAACAACGGATGTCAACAAAACGAAACTCTTTCTTCATGTGTATGCAATAATATAACTATAGCGGATCATTTTTTAACTGCAGTCAACATTAAATACGGTGCAAGTAAAAAAGTCACAGAACACGGGGAAAAAATTTCAATTTTTTCTCGAAACAAAATCGACAAAAATATACATCATTTTAAGTGGCACACCTTGCTTGAGGAACAAGATTGCAATATATTATACAGTTAAATTAAAAATAATTTTAATGATTTGTATGAACAAAGTAAAATCGTTATGTACCATAAACCCAAAAAAAAGACCTCTCGCAATAAAATCTTGGATAACTTCTGATATCTTAGAATACATTAAAAAAAAAATTCACTTTACAGAAGGTGGAAGAATTCCCCTACCAATCAATTCTTTGAATCAGAATATAAAACATTCAGAAATAAGGTTACAAAAGAAATTATCAAATGTAAGTCCACCTTTTTTAACAATATATTCAAAAATTATTTCGGAGTAGCAAAAAAAACTTGGGTAGAAATAAATAAAATATTAGGACGCACGTCAAAAAGTAGTTGTGACGAAATAATCACAAAGTATATGTTAAACACGCATAATGAAGAAACTGTAGCAAATAACTTTGTTGAATATTTCACGAACAGTGTTAGCTCTATGGTTCATAAATGTGATTATATAGCGTCGACCGCCAGACCGGCAGTAGTGCAACATAGTATGTACCTACCCAGAGCCACCTGCGAAGAAATAAGTATTATTGTTAGCAAAATAAACAATTCAAAGTCACCAGAGATTGACAACATTCGAATGGTTGACATCAAGACATATATTAATATTTTAGGGCCTGTTATAACCCATTTTATCAATGTAATTTTAAAGCAAGCAGTAATACCAGATGAACTTAAAAGTAGCATCATTAGACCAATTTACAAAGGTGGCAAACATTCAGATATACAAAATTATAGGCCAATCAGCATTTTGCCAGCCCTAGAAAAAATCCTTGAAAAATACATTTCCATAAAACTTAACAAATATTTAGAATCTTTCTCCTTGCTAGATCCCAACCAGTATGAATTTCAAAAGAAAAAGAGTACGGAAATGTTGCTTCAGGAATTTTCAAATCACATAAATTACGAATTAAATTTAAAAAAACATGTGTTGGTTTTGTTCATAGATAACTCAAAGGCGTTTGATACCATTGATACAAAATAAACTATTAGAAACAATGGAGGCAATAGGAATTAGAGGTAAGCTACTAGTATTGTTAAAAAATTTACTAACTGATCGACAAATAGCAGTAAAAATACGTAAAAAATTTAGCAAAAAAAAATATATCTCAACAGGTGTTCCGCAGGGGTCAATTTTAGGGCCAACCCTTTATATTATATATGTCTCAATTATGAGTAAACTGTTTTCATTCGTTAAACATTTTGTATACGCAGACGATACGGCGCTCATAATATCGCACGAAGACCTGATTACTGCAATGAACCTTATGCAGCTTGATTTTATTGCCCTCTTGAAATGGTCTCATGACGCAGGTCTCATAATAAATGCCAAAAAAACTAAAATAATGCACATAAGATCTCCACATGCCAGATATAGTGTAATTCCTTCGTTATACACACATACATTTGACTGCTTACATAAAAATGTTGCACAGCCCTGTTCATGTGAAACCATTGATTATGTCAAAAATTATGTATATTTGGGTGTTACTATTGACTGCTACATGAAATGGGACGTACACATTACTAATGTTTGTAAACGTCTGCGGTCTATTGTGGGTAGGATTTATAAAATAAAATATTTTGTGCCTTTAAGTACTTTAAAATTAATATACGTATCTCTGGCAGAATCAACTATCCGTTATGGACTTACTTCTTGGGGACATTCTTGTAAAACTAATATAAATTATATCCAAACATTGCAAAACTCCCTGACAAAATTATTAATCCCTAAGTACACTAATGAACACAGAAGTGACACTAAATTAATATATAAGTCTCTAAATGTTTTACCTGTCAGAGGATTATTGTTTTATAATATTATAAGTCAACATGTTATATTGTCCGATTCCTTGTACAGGGAAAGAGTTTACCATAAACATAATACAAGATTCACTCAAAATGAAGGATCGGTGGTTCCGAAATGTACCAATAAATACGGTGAAAGGACCCTAAACTATATTGTACCCAAAATATTCAATAAACTACCAATGACAATCAAAAATAATAACGTTTTTAATGGTAAAGTCAAATATAAACTAAGGAAATGGCTATTATAGATAGGGATGATTTATATTGATGCCCTACCGAAGTCCTTGTATTCTTTATTGAAACTCACATTGAAGGAATTGGTAAATTCATTGCAATTTTTGTAATACCTAATGTATATGAAACTTTTAATTTACTTGTGATTATATTTCATTTGTTCATACTAAATCCATCTGTACTTTTTTATTATATCATAACATACAAATTTTTTATTATATCATATCATACTAAATCCATTTGTACTTTTTTTATTGTTTAAGGCTTCTAGTGCTACTTACATGTATATACTATTTCGGTAATTTAAATAATCTATTTAATTGATATTTAGCATCAAAATTATAAAATTATATGTATACAATGTTTGAAAATGTACCAATGTTGTCATTATGTACCTGCTGACAAACTACATAAGTAGTTTAGCGGGTTTAAATGTAAATAAATAAAAAAAAATGTCATTTTGTTATGTTGGTATTCTTGTTACTGTACGAAAAGATAACGTTGGACTAATAACCTTATACATTCTCTGGGGGACTGCCGGGCACACGACGGTCATGACGGTTATCAAATTTTTTTTTACCCTTTGAAATGATATATGCTTTATTTACTAACTTATTATTTTCTTTACACGCAGATGCCTGCAGTTTTGGGTGTGTGGTCCCCCTCTGTTTATTGTACCATAACTCTTTTGTTTTTCTCTTTATTACATTTTCTATGTTTACTAACACTAGTAGAATTAGTTTTTGACCATTACAGCATTGACTGTAGGCGATCCTACATTTCCGCCACCTAACCAAGTATGTAGGGACATTGAAGGTCTAGATTCGTTTTATTAAATGTAGAGTCGTTTATTCAAAAAAATTAGATTCTTGCGAGAGCTCCGAAGGGGCGACCATAAGTCGCCTATACCGGGGCGGGACAGGGTGGGTACTTCAATGTACGAAAAGATGCTAGAGCAAAGCGTAGCAGACTTAATGGGAATTCTAGGTTTGTGTAACATGGTTTGTGATACAAAAGAAAGTGCCCCGTACCTTCAAAATCTTCTAGCCGTTCGTTATACATTCAAGTGTATCAGGAATACCAACATACCAAAAGCTAATACAAGACGAAAGCTAATTTTAATTTTACGTAATCGAAATTTAGAATGAAATATTTTCCACTTCCCCCAATGCAAATAGTTGCCTTTTAATGTAATTAAGGTGAATCAAAAGGTTTTTTTTTTTAAAAGTGCATATTAACCGTTGCCAGCGATCTCCAAAAATTACCACTGTGGCTTTTGAACAAAGTAAAACAAAATCGCCCCCTCCTGCTAGTGCTATTTTTTTTTGTATTAGCTCCACACTGAAGACCCTGTGAAAAAAAAATCCCTTTAGGTCTATGTCATCTTTGGGGATGCTGTGTGGAGGGTATTTTTAGGGAAATGAAGAATTTGAAGTTCTGGGAAGGAAAAGTGTGCACGTAAAGAAGGATGGATAGTAATCTGGAGGTCAATGATCAAAGGACGTATAAATCCATCCCTCCCACTGCAGTGGCGGTCCGTGAGTTTTCAGTGAGCTAGAGTGCTAAGACTGAAAAATACGACGTTATTGATGTTGTTGTAGCTGCAAACGAATTAGATTTTAGATGTCTCGAAGAGGGCCTGATGGAATGAAGGAGTTCGCGTGTGTGTGCCGTCTTTTTCAATTGCCTTCATAATGTGTGCCCTCTTACCCCAAAATGATTCTGCGAAATTACCCATTCTCATGAAGCCAATATGAATGGTATTTCTATTCTTGTGTATCGATTTTCTCGCAGGGGATCAATGCTGCTACTCTAAACAGGATCCATTGAAATGCATGCAAAACAGACTGGGTATTATATTGTATGCAACTTTTCTTTTGTTATAATTTTTTTGCATTTTATATCTAGTGTATATTTATTCTAAAACTAACATAATATCTGTGTATTACTCCACACTTGTTAACGAGAATTGTAAACCAGACAAACAAATTATTCCTTCACACTATTAACCCCTCCGCAACGTAAGCAGATATAAGCGTTAAAAATAGGACAGCAGTCAAGTACAATAAGCGTGTTTATACGTCAGCGCGTGTGTTTCCATAGAAATCGTTATAACTCCGTTATTGTTTTAGTTACATCCCTAAAACAAAAGTCAAAGGTCGATAGTAGATCAAGCTGCACATTTCTATCAAGTTGTCTATGGAAATACATAACAGGAATCAGCTGTCAATCGTGAAGTTGACAAAAATATTTACCCGCGCAAATTTGCTACCGGCAGCTCCACCGCGCTCCACATTTTAAATTTTTATTAAATATTTTTATATGAAATGATAAAAAAGTGAGGTGACAAGTGTTTATTACACATATATACAATAGAGTAAGTATTGTTGTTTGGATAATCTGTGATTTTAGTACCGTTTTCAAATAAAAACATCACGTGAGTCATTTTTACCTATTTTTAATGTTTGCGTTCTAAATTTTAATATTTATTTGTAATATAATAATTTGAAAGCCTTTTTTGTAACCTTTCTAAAACAGTTTTTACTATTCGGCTACGTTCAGAAATGTTTCATTTATAGAGCTTTTAATTGTGAAGCGGTAATAACTAAAAGTTTTCGTAAAATGTCATTTCGTTTAAGACACCAAATGCTAATATTCTCGAAAATTCGGAGGGGTTAATAGTGCACAACTGCTAACCCTGTACAAATCACAAGCTCTGTCTGGAGTCTGGAGCTCCAAAATACCTGAAAAATACCCTCGACTCTGTGCAGAAACGGGCGGTCCGTTTGATAGATTCTCCCATCGTAACAGACGGACTGCAATCTTTAGAGCACAGGCGTCGGGTGGGAATGCTATCCTTGTTCTACCGGTATTACAATGGAAGATGCTCCGAGGAACTAGCATCATTGATCCCTTCGGCACCGGTGCATAGTCGGGAAACACGCCAAACGCGTGCCCAACATTTGTACACGGTTGACATTTGTCACATGAGAACGGGTCGTTTCTTCGACTCATTCTTATGGTCAACAGCTCGGCTGTGGAATGATTTACCGGCCTCTGTGTTTCCTCCTTCCTACAACATGGGTCTCTTCAAGACCAATGTTCATTCCTTCCTCTCCTCAAAAAGACCCTCCACACAGCATCCCAGATGACATAGGCCCTAAGGGAAATTATTTTCCTCAAGGCCTCCTGTGTGGAGATATAAAAATAAAAAAAAACACTAGGATGTAACTTTCAAATCTACGATAATATAATATTTTTATTCTGCGTTCACAGACCCTGGTGGTATGTCTTCGTCTTCAGGAGGCTCCCGGGGGCGCCCAACACGCAGCAGGGGCCACCGTGAGGCAGCTGGTGTCCCTGGTGTTTGAGAGGGCTGCCAACGATTGCAAAGGTAACACAGTAATTGAACATGGGTCAATTCGGGAGGCGGATTTAGGTACAGCCGCCACGGAAACTATTTATTGGATAACCAACACCCTTGCTAGGAAGTGACGGATGTATGAATCCATCCCTCTCACTGCGGTACATGGTGATGGGTCGAGAGAGTCCGGCTGGTGAGGTTAAAAAACCTCCCTCAACTAATCTCCCGATCCGACCCGCCATGCACTAGGCCGGCATATGCATCCGCTGCCAAGTTCTAGAAAAACCTCACCCCATGAACCCGGGTTTTCATGCAAAGTCAACAAATGTAGCAAACTACTTGGGGTGACCTATGGCAGGAGAGTTAGGCCCAGATTACACGAGCGGTTCTCCCGCCGCGGGAAACCGCCCGAGAGAGCTGTTGCAGATCATCATACTACACAGGTGGTGGTTTCCTGGAAATGATGCAATCGCGGGAAACCGCTCGTGTAGTAGGAACGTGGCGGTTATCCACTGCAGGTTAACCGCTGCATGCAGTAATTGAATTTCTCCCGCCTGTGAACCGCGAGCAGCCTCGGTGGGAGAACCGCTTGTGTAGAATGCGTCATACAACATTCATAGCAAATTGTATCTGCTGCGATTTATCTCCCGCGGCGGGAGAACCGCTCGTGTAGCCTGGGCCTTAGTTATCCAATCAATGGTGGTACCCATACCGGCCTCCCAAATTGAAATTAAATATTGTTTTATAGAATTATTTTTAATTTTTCCAAAGCGTCTATGGTAAAGTTTTGGACGCGAACTTATCTCTTTCTAACACTGTTTTAATCATTTATCTCACCGCAAGAGATAGCAAGACTTTTATAAGTTTGTGTCAGGCTGGGTGAAATACCTCCCCAAAAGACTCTAGGGTTTAGAATTAAAGTATCTTCCAATGTAAGTGCCTCCATACATAACGCTACTTACAAGCTACTCGATCCTCGTGAGCGTATCATACGCGCCGATCATAAGTACCCCCCATATGATTTTCGTTTGTCGGTTTCCAATCAGTATCATGATACCGACAGCGCTGATCTCACGCGACGCGTCGGATCATTTGTGTCTGATACTTATTCGTTTGACAGAAATGGCGTCGGAACTGTTATTTAGTTATCAAAGTATCTACCACTAATGCCATCTATGTCTATGTTTCAAAGCTTAATAAATGTCAGTTCTCGCTGTCTCCTGAATAAAATAACGTGTCTCATTTAATAGAAATATGAAAGTAATGTTAGATTAGTTCTGGAAGTGGAAAAAATGCATGTTTAAATAACTATACTTTACCAGAATACGTAAGAAAGGATTTAGTGGAGAAGGCATGGATTGAGGTTGGAAAAAAAGTCATTTGACATCGCTTGACATCGTGTTAACTCCACGGCTGCACATGAAAAATGATCAAGATCAGAAAATACTGGGTAGCGCCATGTACGGCCACCAGCATTAAATAGTAGTTATATCTGCAGGGTACTTGTGGTTGCGTCACAATTGCGTAGTTTGTAAGTATCTCCATGAATGGAGGGCCTTACGTTCAATATGTTTGACTGTCAGTCTATTCTATTCTTACTTGTATTGTATTTATTGCATTCTATTTTTCGTAGGAGACAACTATCGGGATTTGAACCCTTGTGACATAAAACCAGCACAGAACAGCAAAGTTCCCAAAGAGCTTCGACCCTGCGCTGCAGACGCTTATCTCATGTTCCAGGTAAAATAACATATTCATTAATAATATTAGTTTGTATACGTGTTTCCAAGACAATTGTTGTGATGTCCGCGTACAGGGCACAACCGCTTGCAACCAAACGGCTGTGATATCCAATTCTTCTTCTCAAGTCATGTCATAAGAAAACCCTAGCGAAGACGCTAAAAATGACATAGAAGACAAATGAACTATATTTAAATAACTTAGTCCGCCTCGGCACAGGACTCCCTAGTGAGGAGGACTAAGAAATACAATATTTTGTACTTAATTTCACATTGTATTTTGTATGTAAAAAAAATTTATATAATTGCTATAATAAAAAAAATAAAAAATAAAAAGTCGGTTCCTCATTGCTGAGAATCGTGACCTCTACTCCAATTTCCGTGGTGAACAAGGTTCCTCCACTTCTCACGGTCCTGCGCTGCGTGGACAGCCGATGTACCGGACGCCAGTGATACTTGGTCACTCCAGTCACTACATTGGTGACCTTCCTCTGCTTCTTCTGCCAAACACTGCGGCCAGTGACTAGGAGTTTTTCCAAGTTGGAATCCTCAGGTTGATGAGCAACGTGTCTAAAGTATCTTAACCCCTCCAAAACGTAAGCAGACATAAGCGTTAAAAATAGGACAGCAGTCAAGTACAATAAGCGTGTTTATACGTCAGCGCCTGTGTTTCCATAGAAATCGTTCTAACTCCGTTATTGTTTTAGTGACATCCCTAAAACAAAAAGTAAAAGGTCGATAGTAGATCAAGCTGCACATCCCTATCAAGTTGTCTATGGAAATACATAACAGGAATCAGCTGTCAGTCGTGTAGTTGACAAAAATATTTACCCGCGCAAATTTGCTACCGGCAGCTCCACCGCGCTCCACATTTAAAAGTTTTATTAAATATTTTCATATGAAATGATAAAAAAGTGAGGTGACAAAAGTGTTTATTACACATATATACAATAGAATAAGTATTGTTGTTTACATAATCTGTGATTTTAGTACCGTTTTCACATAAAAACATCACGTGAGTCATTTTTACCTATTTTTAATGTTTGCGTTCTAAATTTTAATATTTACAAATGCTAATATTTATTTGTAATATAATAATTTGAAAGCCTATTTTGTAACCTTTCTAAAACAGTTTTTACTATTCGACTACGTTCAGAAATGTTTCATTTATAGAGCTTTAATTGTGAAGCGGTAATAACAAAAAGTTTTCATTAAATGTCATTTTGTTAAAGACACCAAAAGCGAATATTCTCGAAAATTCGGAGGGGTTAAAATAGATAGTTGTGAGCCTATTGAGGATGGCTAGCTCTTCCAGAATGGATACATTTTTGTGTCTGGCTGTCCATAGAATCCTGAGCATTTTTCTCTATCACCACATTTTGAGGCTGTCTATCCATGTTCTTTCGCTGGCTCTAAGTGTCCTTGTTTCCACACTGTATAGAAATATGGGTAAAATCAACGCCCGGACAAGTCTCTTTTTGGTGGTCTTTGTTATGCCTCTTTATATCTTCCATGTTTTTTGCATTTAACGTCCGATTACAATCGGTTAATAATCAATTTGTTCGCTATTGGAATAGCTAGGTTAGGTTAACTCTAAAACAATGTCAGTAAAGGTTGTGTCATATCACATCTCGTCTAAAACAACGTCGTTAGATATTGCCTCCATGAATATGTTAACCCGTCTGCTTGTTTAGGAATAAATACATCATAAAACACGCAATCGCGTTATATTATACATATATCTCTCTTCCTCTCATGCAAACAAATGTATTTTTCTTTTAACCAGAAAGAGAACGAAATAATGCTTCTTATTGTCTTTGGAATATGAAAGCTATCTTGCATAGATATTTTATCCAATCTCGATCCAAAGTGACAGTTTCAGAATTTACCCTCGAAATTGAGGCTTCCGGATTGTGAGGTGCGAAAATATTGAACCAAGCAGACGGGTTAATGGCTGTAGTAAAATTCCTCCATCCAATTAAATCGATCCTCATCTGCGTAACAGTTTCATGACAGTTGGCCCCCCGGCATACTTATTTGCAATATGCAGTCGGTTCAATATTCAGGGAAAATTCGGTATACCTGCTTACACTAAATATAAGTAAGTGTCCCCGGAGGGGTGTGCAGAGAGGATGTACGGCCGAATAACAAAAGTATGAAATATATTTTTATTCAAATGCATCAAGGATAAAACTACCTGTCTATGTACTGTATAAGCCGGGGTATAACAACTTGATCAAAAAGTTTTAGGACCGGCTACCGTGTGACGCTGTCAGTCACCCGATTGGATTTTTTTGTTTTGTTAGGTTACTACATCTGACATCAACACTTCCCTCTAAATTTCAGCGTCATAGCATGATGTTTGTAAAAGTTACGCTGTACCGATTACCTCTACCTTTGTGCGTGTTTTCGATTTTGTATAGTTTGAAAATGGCTTCAATTTTCACCACAATAATGCACCGTCACACAATGAGTTTTTGACCAAAAACAACACGAATACTACTGTTCTACTGCCTAATCAGGTTCTCTGCGACTTTTTCCTGTTCAACCGACTTAAAAAACAGCTTCGCGGAACACGTTACAGCACCCGAGAGAATGTTATGAAAATAACTAAAACGGCTCTGCCTAGCGATTCCGTATTTTTTGTGAGATCGTTACTGGATAACGGATGTTATCTCCTGTCAGATTTGTGGGCTTTTTATGGCTGTTATTTGCTGTTTCTATTTACAACGTACATTAAATGAATAAATAATCATGCCTACTTGCAGAATTCGTGTTTGAATCGATCTAAACTAAAATATGTGGCAGTAAATATTTAAAAATCACACAAATCTGACAAGAAATAACGTCCGTTATCCAATAACGATCCCACAAAAATACGGAATCGCTTGGCTGATGGACATACTGATAATTGAGTACCAGTGGTGTTTCGAAAGTGCGTTGCAGTCGATGGGGAGTATTTTGAAGGGAACCATATCGATTTTGATGAATAAATTTGTATTTTCGATTTTATGAATAAAGTCCTAAAACTTTTTGGTCAAGGTACTAAGTACAAAATATTAATACTGTAAATAAATTCATTTAATATTCATGCCAACTTATTATTAAAGGTATTTTTTAAATCGATTTTAGGTTTGAAATTGGTAAATAAAGCACAAAAAATATTTAATTTTATATTAATTATGATTTCGGGGGGTCAACTGTCGGGGGATCAACTATCGGGTCACCTGCCGTAACTGTTCACATTACACCAACTGCATATGTTTTTTATTTGTCTGTTTCCAGGATATAGTGCAGCTTGTGAATGGGGACCAGCCTCACTGGTTGGTCGGAGTCACAGAAATATCCAAGACCTTTGGCCTGGAGCTCTTGGAAACCATACTCACCGACTTTTCGCAAATATTCTTCAAGGTTTGTTTGTTTTTATAGTCTTTCACAAGCCGGAAAAAACACGGAAATTCCCTAACAAAGCACGACTTTGAATTTTGAATTGAATGTTATGTGGATTAATTTTGAGTTATCGTATATTTTATTGACCGAAACACATTCCTAGAACAATAAACTTTGTACCAAAACGACATTACTTGCGTTAATTACGTAAATTGATAGGTTTCACGATGTTTTCGTCAAGTAACATGCATCGACTTTGACAGAAAGAATTGCGGCAAATTTGACATTTTGATGCCACAGATAAAATCATTTAAAAACATTCTGGGGTTGCAAGGTGAATGAAATTTTTATCCATCTTATGGGGAAATGTTGGCGCAAGCGATTCTGACCTTGTCCTTCATACAAATTCTGTACATAGAAGGGTTAAAATCGCAGACAAACATGTTTTGTTCGAATTATTTTCTCGTGCCTGCGCACAATACGCGCGCGCCCGCGCGTCTCCGGCCAATAAGAGGTTAAGAGTATAAAATATTAAAAATGGAACTACAAAATTTGTAGGCTGGCAACACCAATTTAACTTTCAAATATTCTTTTAAAATGCAATGACACTGAATATATAGAACACTGTAAATCACATTTTAAAAAACATTTTTTGTTCTATTAAGAAAAAAAAATCGGAGAAGCACTATTAAGGTACATACTTAATGACATAAATTTTATTAAATGGTGTTTTACATACGAGAGTCGTCCGATAAGTACTTAGCCTCACCGCCCGATGGCACCACTATCGCAATAGAAATTTACTATCGTATAGTACATTCTCATAGACGGCTCTGCTGAAATTTGAGCCGAATCGGAATTGTAGTTTTGTTTTGACAGCGTGTGGAAGCGGGCCTGTCCGCAGATTTTAGAAAAATGGAAAAAGAGTAATATCGGTCGCTGATTGGATTCTTGTTTTTGGAAGGGAAATCGCGCAGCAAAATCAAAGAGTGGTTGGATGCTGTGTACGGTGACTCTTCTCCTTCGATGGCGACCGTCAAAAATTGGTATAACAAGTTTCAACATGGTCGCACGTCGGTTTTTGATGAGCCACGCCCAGTGCCCCGAAAACGGCTACCACGGAGGATAACATAACAAAAATCCACGATCTCGTATTGGCAGACCGCCGATTGAAGGTGTGTTAGGTGAAGGATTGAAGGATAGCTGAGACAGTAGGCATCTTAAAACACCGCGTGGGTCATAATCCTGCATAAAATTTTGGGCATGAGAAAGCTGTCGGCACGATGGGTGCCGCGTTTGCTCACTCCGGACAACAAGCGAAACCGTGAGACCACTTCAGAGCAGTATTTGACGCTGTTTAAGCGCAATCCGAAGGAGTTTTTGCATCATTTCGTGACCTTCAACGAAACATGGATCCACTGGTACACACCAGAGGCAGGAACAGTCAAAACAGTGGACTTCACCCGGCGAACACGCTCCGAAGAAGGCAAAGATGGTCCTATCGACTGGAAAGGTAATGGCCACCGTTTTCTGGGATTCACAAGGTGTGATCTTCATCGACTACCTGGAGAAGGGCAAAACGATTGCAGGGCTGTACTAAAACAAAGTTTTTCACTTTAAAATAAAATTACAGCAAAACATCGGATGATTACTTTTGCCCCACCTTGTATCTATTGTAATGAAAAAGCCAATGGGTAATAATATTACAACAATATATTTTGTGTTCCGTATCGATGCCTGGAATCCATTATGAGAGAGAGCTAGCTCTTTCGCCCTTATAGTTTCAGTTTCGCGCGTGTTTATTCCCTATATTTGCCCTTTTTTTTTTATTCGACTTGCCACATTTTTTTCTCTGCTGGCAACACTAGTGACGCGCATCTCAGATCACGTGATGTTATTGTTTGTCATATGACGCCGTTTTTTCGCGCCGAAAGCAGTTTTCGTGTTTCGCTGTACTTAAAAAACCAATTTTGAGTCGAAAATCGAAGTTTATTCCCTGCTCTTTCAGTTTAAACATTAAATATACCGTGATAAATAGTTTTCTGATAAATTGACTAAATGTTTAGTGTGTTTTTTCGGTTGTTTACGTGTTTAAACTGTGCAACAAAATGAGTGATATCGACAACTAAGACGCTTCGCCGGTCGGAAACAATGATCAAGCATGAGTTTCTCGGAAACGCCGAATGCCGCGCGAAAGCTCTGGATCCGACACTTCGGAAGAAATGCATTACTATCGGGATCCTCGGGTAGACATCCTGATGCAACAGATGTCGGCCATGACGGACGTTTTATCTGGGAATCGGGTAGAGTTCGGGAGAAAACGGTCTCGGACAAAGAAGACTCCGCGGGAGAGATGCGGCAAGAGGTAGAATCGGGGTTTTTAGAGATGCCCGCCAGCCTAGCCGCTCAGAAAAACGTTTTGGAGTTCTGCAATCCAAGAACATTGGTGAAGGAATCGCCGATTCCGAAGGCGGACGCAAGAAGAGTCGCAGTTATCTCGGCTCTTCAGCGTTTTGGCTCGGAGGAATGGTCGCGTGTTTGCTATGCCGAAACACAGAAAGTATACACCGTCACGCCCGCCTTCGTAGAGCTGGAGGTAAATGAAGAACTAGGAGGTTTGATAAGAACAACTCCTTCGCGCCAGCCCTGGACCGTTCCCTGGGAGCCCTCTCCAATGCAGTGCTATCCCAAACAGAGTCGGTCAGAGGAAACATGCAGGCACTGGTGAACTGGGCATCCGAACCAGGCACCTGCTTGACCCCTGCGACTCTGTTTGACAAGATTCAGGGGATGTTTGCCAAGTACAGTAAGACCACGGACGACGTCCTACAGATTTTATGCGGAAGGCGAACGAAATGCCTACAAAGTAGGCGAAAGGCCCTGCTAGAGGGAGTAAGGGACCCGTACATCAAGGAAGGCCTTGCCAGGATTCCTCCGAGCGCCAGTCACCTCTTTAATAAAGAGGAACTAGCAAGTTATATCGTGGCAAACGGGGGACGAGACAAGATATTCGGTAGTGCATCCTCGTCGTATATCCCCCGTCAACCTCAACCCTCTACCTCACAAGCAGCAAGACCGGTGATAGAGGCTCCACACTCCCGACCTAGGAAGCCCTTTCGACCTGCCCCTAGGCCAGAGAAAGACAGGACGTACAGGCAGCCCGCCAAAAAGCCAGAGCCCTCTCGCAAGGCGGCCAGCGATCGGGGTAGAAGGCGATGGAGGTGACTGGAGGCCGGAGCCATTCTGGGGAGGACGCCTAAAGGCATATCAGGAGGTGTGGAGGGAGCTGGGAGCATCACCGCTAATCCTGAACATTCTAAAAGGAGCAAGGATACACTTCATATCAAAACCTCCTCGGGCGCTCCCATCGGCCGAGCTGAAGCAGAATTTCAGGACAAGGTTGTTTCCAGGCATGACCGCACACATCGAAACGATGAAAGCGTCAAAAATCCTGGAGGCAGCAGACGACTCCCCAAGCTTCCTGTCAGGTATGTTCCTTACCTCCAAATCAGACCACACCCTCAGGCCCATCTTCAACCTGAAGGCCTTGAACGTCTTCATAGACTCGAAGCCCTTCAGACTCTTCAGTCATTTTCGGGTCCCGGAATTCCTCCAACCCGACGACTGGCTGATAAAAGTCGACCTCTCCCAGGCTTACTTCCACGTGCCAATCGCAAGATCACACCGGAAGTTCCTGCGCCTCGTGTACAACGGAGAGCTCCTTCAGATGACGTGTCTGCCCTTCGGCCTGTCATCAGCGCCAAGGATCTTCTCGCTGCTCTCAAACTGGGTAGCAGAACTACTAAGGAAAAAGGGACTCAGGATTGTAGTCTACCTAGACGACTTCTTAGTAGCAAACCAGTCCAGAAAACTTCTCACCTCCCAAGCCGTTGCTATAGTGCACACACTTCAACAGCTAGGCTGGTGCATAAACCCGGACAAGTGTGTCCTGACACCCACGCAGAAGTTGGAGTTCTGGGTATAACATGGGACACGAGAGCAGATCAAAAATCTCTCTCCGACCGCAAGTGCGCTGGTCTACGCCAAGCCTTGCAGGTTCCCTTGGAAGTCGGCAGTTGCTCTCCCAGGCAGGCTCTCGGTCTACTGGGAAGACTCAACTTTGCAAATTTCGTGATCCCTCGTGGTCGCTTGCATTGCCGCAGACTGCACCCGGACAAGTGTGTCCTGACACCCACGCAGAAGTTGGAGTTCCTGGGTATAACATGGGACACGAGAGCAGATCAAAAGTCTCTCTCCGACCGCAAGTGCGCTGGTCTACGCCAAGCCTTGCAGGTTCCCTTGGAAGTCGGCAGTTGCTCTCCCAGGCAGGCTCTCGGTCTACTGGGAAGACTCAACTTTGCAAATTTCGTGATCCCTCGTGGTCGCTTGCATTGCCACAGATTGCAGAGGTTCAGCCGCCGCATACAGCACCTGAAACCATCACGGCCCGTTGCTCTGCCCAACGCAGCACGGCAGGACATACAGTGGTGGCTAGCAGCCATTGGAAGGACAAGCCCAATGTCTTATCTTAACAAGACGAATGTCTTATTGCAGACGGACAACAAGACAGTAGTGGCTTATGTCAACAAGGAAGGGGGTACAAAATCGTTAGCCCTTCTGGAAACAACGCGGGAGCTACTGGATTTCGTAGACCAGATGGAGATATCTCTGACAGCCCAATACATTCCAGGAAGATACAACGGAATTGCGGACCGTCTCTCTCGGGGCGCACCGCTACCAGAGTGGCATCTACTAAGTCCGAAGGAGATATTCAAAAAATGGGGTCGCCCTCAAATAGACCTGTTCGCTTCAGCCACTGCTCACGTGGTACCAACATACGTCTCCAGAAACTCAAGCGACTGCTTAGCCTGCTTTCCCAACGCGTTCAGTCAACCTTGGGACTACAATCTAGCTTGGGTATTCCCTCCGCCAAACCTCGTTCCGAGAGCACTCACCCACCTAAATCAGGAAAAGGGCATGTTCCTTCTAGTCGTCCCAAAATGGGAGAAGACTTTCTGGAGAAGCGACCTAAAACAGCGAACAGACGAACCTCCCATACGCCTGCGCAACCTAGAGGGAGTCCTCATAGACACATCGACAGGACTACCCCCCTCCCAGGATTCAGGATCTGGAACTAGAGGTCTGGAGAATTGCGGGTGGGAACAAGCCCTGACAACATGGAGTCAGGAAGAACGCCAACTCCTCAAGTCATCCTGGAGAGAGTCTACACCGAAGACCTACAAACCTGCGTGGGATAGGTGGCGTAAATGGGGCACTCAAAACGGTGTGGACATCAACAATCCCCCACCAACTACGGTTGCCAGGTATCTAGCCCACCTATTTGTTCAAGGAGGCCTAGCCCCAGGGACCATTCAGGTCCACAAGTCAGCCATTGTTACCTTCTGCGGCCCAGCTCAGAATGCGAGAAAAAATCAGCTCTGATTTCTTGGTAAGACACGTTCTCAAGGCAATCTCAATGGCAAGGAGGACCAAGGAGAAAGCCCCTATCTGGGATCCCAGACAAGTAATAGACTGGCTGGTCAAGAATTCCCCCGCAGAAGACTCGCTGTTTGAAGCGTCACGGAGGGCAGCAATACTCCTCGTCCTGGCGTCAGGCAGGAGAGTTCATGATTTGACACTGCTCAGAATCACCCCAGAACATTTCATCGACAAGAGGAACTCTATTACCCTGTGGCCAATTTTTGGGGCAAAAACCGACACAGCCAACCATGTTGGAAACTGACGGGCTCACAAAAAGATAACATCAACCTCCTTAAATGGTTGAGAAAAGTCGTTGCCCTCTCTACAGCCAGAAGAGGTCCACTACTAAAGAACCTATGAACCTATGTGTGACCACATCAGGAGAAACAAAACCGGCAACGCAAACAGTAATAGGGGGATGGATCAAATCAGTCCTCAGAGAAGCTGGAGTCCACGCAACCCCGGGAAGTGTACGCTCGCCTGTAGCCTCCTTAAACTGGTTGGAAGACTACCTCATAGAGGAGATTCTTGCTAGAGGGAATTGGAAGTCTGAGCACACCTTCCGGAAGTTCTACCAGAAGGAGATAGCGCACTCCAGAAGCGAGCACCTCCAGCACTCAATGGCTCCATTCTTTACTCCAGTGTAAATAGCATCACATATAACGCTAAGTTTTCAGATCACCAGGTGAGAGCAAACACATCTCATAATGGATTCCAGGCATCGATACGGAACACAAAATAGAATAATTTTACCTACCAATAAAATTTATATTTTGTTTCCATCGATGCCTGGAATCCAGGTAATCCCTACCTGGTGCATTACGAGTCATATGACAAACAATAACATCACGTGATCTGAGATGCGCGTCACTAGTGTTGCCAGCAGAGAAAAAAATGTGGCAAGTCGAATAAAAAAAAAAGGGCAAATATAGGGAATAAACACGCGCGAAACTGAAACTATAAGGGCGAAAGAGCTAGCTCTCTCTCATAATGGATTCCAGGCATCGATGGAAACAAAATATAAATTTTATTGGTAGGTAAAATTATTCTATTATATTGTTGCTTTATGAAAGATAATAGGCCCCTTGCATCACATTTAAAAAAAAAAATATTCCGGTTTAGGCAAATATTCTAAGACATCCGGTATTATTATTTTTTTTTTAATCGTATTTTTGTAACCCTGGCGATTTTTTGAAAATTTCAATCCGAAAAATCAGACCATTTTTTATAAACCGGAAAGACGGGTCATAATTTTATAGGTGCGAAAAAACGAAGTATATAGCCGAAAAACGAAGTACATAGCCGAAAATCATTTAAAAAAAAGAATGTTTTCCAGAAGAAAGGGCACAGGAGAATAACGAGGCATACCAAAAATATTACATCTCATAAAATTTTTTTCCTCAATCCATCTTATTGTTCATAAATCATTATAATGTACAACGTCTATATTACTAAATCCAATGTAATATACTTGTACTTGTAAATTATAATAATAATTAGAATATTATAAAATTTGATTTTGTTAAAATTAGCACCACAACCATTATACCTCTAAAACATGTACGGACAACATTAAATGTACGGGGTTCTCTTCATTACATCTGTCAAAAAGATAAGTTCGCAGAGAACAAACAATAAATCTAGTGAACGTTAAATGTCAAATTCAAAAATTCGCCTGAAATCAAAGTGATGCCATATAAAAAAAATAAATCAGTGTGGAATTTTACAAAATTAATAGGAACATTTTCGGAGACGGCACATTTTCATGTAGTGACGTCACGAGCCCAAGTAATGGATTTATTTATTTAACCCCTCAGCAACGTAAGCAGATATATGCGTTAAAAATACGACAGCAGTCAAGTACAATAAGCGTGTTTACACGTCAGCGCGTGTGTCTCCATAGAAACCGTTATAACTCCGTTATTGCTTTAGTTACATCCGTAAAATAAAAAGTGAAAGGTCGATAGTGAATCATGCTGCACATCTCTATTCAAGTTGTCCATAGAAATACATAAAAAGAGCATTCTGTCAGACGCGCAGTCTGACACATAATTTATCCTGCCAAATTTCCTACGGGTGCCCGACATTGTTAATTTCTATTAAATATTTTTATATGAAATGATAAAAAAGTGAGGTGACAAAAGTGTTTATTACACA
Source organism: Limnephilus rhombicus (assembly GCA_929108145.2). Lineage (NCBI taxonomy): Eukaryota > Metazoa > Arthropoda > Insecta > Trichoptera > Limnephilidae > Limnephilus > Limnephilus rhombicus. Next base: position 15,796,082 of record OV815299.1, read on the forward strand.
TTTATACAATAGAATAAGTATTGTTGTTTACATAATCTGTGATTTTAGTACCGTTTTCACATAAAAACATCACGTGAGTCATTTTCACATTTTTTTAATGTTTGCATTCTAAATTTTAATATTTACAAATGTTAATATTTATTTGTAATATAATAATTCGAAAGCTTATTTTGTAACCTGTCTAAAACAGTTTTTACTATTCGGCTACGTTCAGAAATGTTTCATTTATAGAGCTTTAATTGTGAAGCGGTAATAATACAAAGTTTTCGTAAAATGTCATTTCGTTTAACCGGTCACGGGCCATGACATTTAGCGGAAATTCGCGGAACTTAAAAACACTAAAAAACCACCACTTTGAATTTTGAATTGAATGTTTTGTTGATAAATTTTGAGCTTTTGTATATTTTATTAACTGAAACACATTCACATCACAATAAACTATCTACGAAAACCACATTACTTGCATTTATTACGTTAATTAATAGGTTTTATGATCGTTTTATTCGCGATACACCCATTAATTGCGACCGTTAAATTCGCGGCAAATTCTGACAGCCGATTGTCATAGAAGAAATCGTTTTAAAAATATTCCAGGGTGACTAGGTGAATGAAACTTGTAGCGTCTCCGAGAGTAATGACAGCGCAAGCGATTCTGACACTGTTCTCCATACAAATTGTGTACATAGAAGGGCCAAAATCGTCGACCAAAAGTTTTTTGTCGGAAGTATTATTCAAATATTTGAATTATTTTCTCGCGCATGCGCATATGACGCGCGCGCCGGCGCGTCTCCGCGTCTCCGGCCTTTGACCGGTTAAGACACCAAAAGCTAATATTCTCGAAAATTTGGAGGGGTTAAAAATAAAAAATAACTGTACATTTCTAAACAAATTTAGTAACATTTTCCTAATCTTAGTAAAAAAATCTATCCACACGATTTTTTCCAAGCCGTTACGAAATCCATGCATGTAGCCTATTGTGATTGCTTTCAATAGCAATTTTAAAGTTATGACGTCGTTTCTAAACGTCGTCGTCGTCGTCGTTATTAATTTGGGAGGCGGGAATGGGTACCACCGCCCCGGGAACCTTTATTGGATAACCAACACCTCTGCCATAGGTCACCCCAAGTGGTTCGCTACGTTTGGTGATTTAGCAGGGGTGCCCGGGTTCATGGGGTGAGGTTTGTCTAGGTCTTGGAGGCGGATGACCAAGACACACTGAACCCCAGATTTCTACCCACCCCTTAAACCCTTTTCCTTCCCAGAACTCTCCTCTCCTTCCTTTTCCTAAAAAAACCCTCCACACAGCATCCCCAAAGATGACATTGGCCCTGAGGAAAATTATTTTCCTCACCGCCTCCTGTGTGGAGCTCATGTAAAAAAAAAAAAAAAAACATAAATACAATGCCAGTAGTTTTTATTATTATGTATAAACTTAATTTATTATGTATATAATGGGTATTTTAGATTTTTGAATTTAGTAAACACTAGCTGGTACCCGGCATGCGTTGCTATGCCTTTTAATAAAGAAATTCTTTCTCCCCGCATGTCCTTTCCCAGTCGTCCCATTCCCCTTCCGCCTCCACTTCTTCTCCCGCGTCCCCTTCCACTCTCGCATTTCCACTCCGCCTCCTCCAACTTCCCTCTCCCCACTCCACTCCCCCCTTCCACCATCCTGTGAACCCACCTACCGAGTTCCCTTACAATAAGACTTACCCACTAAAAATCCTTAGTGTGAGGTACGATCTTACTTGACGAGAGCCTGCCGGGCACGATTGTGGCACATTGCACGGTTGTGGTTGGCCCGTATCGTAACATGGGAAAATACTCGTAATAAAGCTGGCCGTACACGCCGGTCTAATTTTATCTTTTTACCACAAAACTACCCCTAAAAGTTGGAATTTCGAAAAAAGTTTGTTATCTTTTTTACTTATACTATAATATAGAATGACCTCCCGAAGTTAATGCACTTTACCCCCGGACATCCTGTATATGGAAATTATTTTCCTCAGGGTCCCCTGTGGATATAAAAAAAAAAACTTTTCGTAGACATTGTTTTTTCTCTTCGCTTATTCTTTTTTTTATGAGTTCAAAATTGTAGTTATTAACTAAAGCTTCTACGAGGAATTCAATCGTAACACTTGTTTCATTCAATAAATAATATGTTTATATAATTAATCAATGTAATATGAAATTATGATATGAACTAAGTTTGTCAATTTGACTGGCCTAAAACAGGATCCATTCCTAGTTGGCTAGTCAAAGTTTCCATATATGTTTCATTGTTTAATTTTATGTGAAAAAAATATTATTATTATTATTAAAAAAAAGAACGCAAACATGGTTTCATTCGATGTTTTACAAGATAATAGAACCAAATAATTAATAATTTTAACCGCTCGATAATATAACATTACCAGATGAATATGTATGACGCATGAGGCGTACCTGACTTATTAACATTATTATCTCATTAATTTCTTTCCAGATAACCGAGTTCCGCTTTCTCCTCAAGGAGCACGTCTGTCCGCTGATCATTAGGCTGTTCTCCCCCAACGTGAAGTACCGCATGGGGGGCGCGGGCAGCGGCGGAGCCCTGGTGAGCGCCGGCGCTGGCGGGGGCCAGACCAGCGGGAGCCATCCTCACCACCAGCTGCGGCCCCACTTCCCACTGACCTGCAGACTTCTGAGGATGCTGTCCAGCATCTTGCATCATTATCATTCTATTCTGGTATTATGCTTTGCATTCTATACTGAATTGCTGAAAAACTGGGCCCGATTTTTTTTTTACATAAGCTCCACACAGGAGGCTCTGAGAAAAACAATTTCCCTCAGGGCCTATGTTATCTTTGATATGCTGTGTGGAGAGTCTTTTTAGGGAAAGGAAGAAGATGAAGCTTTGGGAAGGGAAAAGGTGTGAGGGGTGGGTAGGAATCTGAGGATCAACGTGTCTAGGAGTGACGGACGCTTGGATCTATCCTGCCCACTGCGGTACAAGGCAATGGGTCAAGAGAGACCGGCTGGAGAGGTCTAGGTTAGGTCTCCCTCAACCAATCTCTCTCGATCCGGCTTGCCACGCAGTTGGTGGGCAGAAGCGTCCGCCGCCAAGATCCGGACAAACTTCACCCCATGAAACCGGGCACCCCTGATAAGTCACCAAACGTAGCAGACCACTTGGGGTGACTTACGACAATGGTGTTGGTTATCCAATAAACTGTTCCTGGGGCGGCGGTACCCACGCCGGTCTCCCAAATTGAAATATGTTACTATTAATTTAGCAAAAATACTCAAAAAAACAGCGCATGGTCCTATTTAACATCCTTGTTACTTTAACTGACAGTAAAAATTTTAATTTAGCGCATGATTTAGCTTTTTCTTGAAACAGACAGTTCCTATTCTCTTAACCCCTCCGCAACGTAAGCAGATATAAGCGTTAAAAATAGGACAGCAGTCAAGTACAATAAGCGTGTTTATACGTCAGCGCGTGTGTTTCCATAGAAATCGTTATAACTCCGTTATTGTTTTAGTTACATCCCTAAAACAAAAAGTCAAAGGTCGATAGTAGATCAAGCTGCACATTTCTATCAAGTTGTCTATGGAAATACATAACAGGAATCAGCTGTCGATCGTGTAGTTGACAAAAATATTTACCCGCACAAATTTGCTACCGGCAGCTCCACCGCGCTCCACATTTTAAATTTATATTAAATATTTTTATATGAAATGATAAAAAAGTGAGACATGCACTCGAAGCCGGGTTCTGAAATTCAACCACGCAGACGTTAACGTATTAATACTGTTCAATTACCTATTCTCTTAATGTAGAATCGACTGCTGTCATATGGAATGTTTTCAATTCCATTCAATAGTTTGTGAATGGGGTAAACAAATATTCAACCTAGAACTACGTACGTTATTGTTAAAGATTGATTGCTGACTTTTCTATTTGTGTTAATTGTTTAGGTGACAGAATGCGAGATATTCCTCTCTCTCACCATCAAGTTCCTGGACCCCGACAAGCCTCTCTGGCAGAGAGCTCTCGCTTTGGAAGTTCTTCACAAAATTGCCATCAGACCAGGTCAGACCATCCACATTACATACATTATTATTAATCCCTTGTTTGCCGCTCGTGCACCGGTGTGTCATGAGATTTTACACGCGATTTTGACCCTTATGTATAAAGAAAGCGTATGAAGAACACGGTCAGAATCGCTTGCTCTATTATCGCCCTTTACCATAGCGAAACCTGCAATGCGCCTAGTCACTTCAAATAATTTATATTAATAATTTACCGGAGCGCGGGAAATTGCGCAGTTCTTGCACATGCGCGGGAAAAATATGTTTATCTACGATTTTGACCCTTCTATTTACAAAATTTGTAAAGGACAGTGTCAGAATCGCTGGACACGAAGTGTCATTTCTGCTGCCGGGTGCCGCGTCGTAATTGGTAGTGCTTTTTGCTGGCCTACCCTGGCATTGACGAAAAAGATAATACATACTAATAAATCTGAACGAAACATGAATCAGAACAAGACACAGAAAAATAAAAAGGAAATGGTTGCAACTGGATCTCTTTTCTTAACGGGACAATGCCTCAACCAACTCGGCCATTAGGACTTAATTATTTTATGTCAGTTTTGTCAACCTGATATTTTAAAAAATTGAGAATTAACCATAAGGGGAACGAATGTGCGGCTCATTTCTGCCCGTTTCATACAAATCTTAGATTTGGATTTCAGATCAAAATACCCAACCAAACTGAACAATTGTTTATGTAATCAAAAGGTATATTAAATATCTAGTTAGGATGTGAGCTATTTTATTTATTTTTGCTTTAAATTATAAGATACAGGCCATTAAAGATTTTAATGTTTCTGGATTTTAGAGGCGATTTGGGCAATTATTTATGGGTAAATGACAAAAAATAAAAAAATTATTTTACTATATTTATCATGTAAATATAATGAAATATAAATTAAAAAATAAAAATTTACAGAAAAAATCATTTTGATGGGTGTAAAATGTTCTTCTTTTACTCACAAATAATTGCCTAAGTTGCCTCCAAAATCATGAAACACTAAAATCTTTAATGGCCCGTATCTTATGATTTAAAGCAAAAATAAATAAAGTAGCTCACATCCTGACTAGATATTTAATATACCTTTTGATTACATAAATAATTTTTCAGTTTGGTTGGGTAGTTTGATCTCAAATCCAAATCTAAGATTTGTACGAAACGGCCAGAAATGGGCCGCGCATACGTTCCCCTTAAGTAAGTAAATATTTAAATTATAAACGGAATCCTTCGGTTGAAATCAAATGCCAAATGGATTGAGCAAGCTCGTGCAACCTTTATACGCATGAAAAAGATGTTCTGCAGTCATGATCTCAACCTTGGATTACGAATGCAAATGGTCAGATGCTACATATTTTCGATATTATTTTATGGAATGGAAGCACGGACGCTTACTGAAGAACTAATTAGGCGACTTGAGGCATTCGAGATGTGGATCTACAGAAGAATACTTAAAATAAGCTGGATGGTCAGGGTTACGTAAAACCTGAAACAGTGGTTTGGCCAGTCTACTGTAGAGCTGTTCCGGGCTGCAGTAAACAAAGTCCGCATAGCCAACATGATAACCAACGTCCGTTGAACGGACAGGGCACAAGAAGATGAAGAAGAAGTAAATGTCATCTTTGGGAATGTCCTGTGGAGAATCTTTTTGAGGATAGGAAGGAGTGAACATGGGTCTTAAAGATACCCATGCTGTAGGAGGGAGGAAACACAGAGGCCGCCAAATTTTTTAACAGCCGAACTGTTAAACTCATGAAAGAGTCATAGAAACGACCCATTCTCATGACAAATTTTAACTGTATACAAATGTTGGGCGAGCGTTTGGTGTGTTTCCCGACTGTGCACCAATGTTGATGGATTCAATGACGCTAGTACCTCGGAGCGTCTTCCACTGAAATACTGGTAGAAAAAGGACAGCATTCCCACCCAACGCCTGCGCTCTAAAGGTTGCAATCCGTTTGTTAAGACGGGAAAATCTATCAAACGGATTGCTCGTTTCTGCATGGAGATGATGGTTTTTTTTCAGGTATTTTGGAGCTCCAGACTAGAGGTGCCTGTCATATTCAACCATGTGGCACGCTTGCGATTTGTACTAGATTACTAGTTGTGTACTACTGCAGTATCTGTGGGCTCTGTACAGTACGCCCAGTTTCTGAGAGGCTAACTTAAATCTGACTTCGATGGAGCCCCCGTATCTGAGCTGTTCACTTAGAGTTACACCAAGCATATCAATGGAGGGCCTGTTCGGAAGATTGCTTCCGTTGAAGGAGACTAGATTTTCGTTTCGAAAAGTGAATATAAAAGCTCTTAATTTTTTTTTCCTTCATATTATCAATGGTTAAGCTATAAACATCTCCAAAACAGAGCTGATACAGAATACCTAATTAATAACATTTTTTAAGTATCGCACTATAAATCAAGCATATTCAAAAATATATTCTTTTGAATGTAGCTGTAACTTTGTGGTTATCCATTATAGATAAATGAAACAATTTAACTTTGTTTGAAGCACTTTTATATTTGAGTAAATCCGACCGTTTTCAGAACGAACGTTCCTTCTTCAGGGCAAATAATAATAACTAATTCCGGAATATATAAACTCAAATGTAATGATTGTCCCTCATTTTATATTGGAAAAAGAACTCGTAATTTTGAAATCAGAATCAAAGAACATTTAAGGTGTCTTAATAGTAATAATTTTTCTGAGTTCGCTAATCATATCATTGAAAATAACCATAGTTTTGAAAAAAATACGGAGATAAAATTTATTAATAATAAAATTTATAAATTTATATTACCGGGATAAAAAAATACGGGGATAATATTTAATATTCTTCATATTAATCATAAAGGAAAACGTTTAGATAACTTAGAAGCCTTGGAAATAAAAAAAATCCCTTAAAAATAATGAATCTATTTTATCAACAAACAAAAAATATTGTCTTATAGCCCAATCATGGATATGTTCCCCTACCCACCCACTCTTCATTAATACCTAGCAACAGCTCCACCCCTACCATAATAATACATTTTTCCCATCCATATGTCAAAACTGTCAAATCAGTATATATTTGCCCTGAAGAAGGAACGTTCGTTCTGAAAACGGTCGGATTTACTCGAGATTTACGGAAAGTTAAATTGTTTCATTTATATTCAAAAATACTTATGTACTTAAATTTTGTTTTTTAGAATTGCTGACATCTTTCTGTGAATGCTACGACCTTCGCCCGCACGCCACCAATATCTTTCAAGACATTGTGAACGCCATCGGAGCCTACCTGCAGAGCCTCTTTGTGGCCTCACAAGTCAACACCCCTGTTGGTAAGTCATTTAAAAATATGAATTAGGTAAATATTGTTTATTTATGTGGTGTACAGTTGTTTCCTCTGATACACAATACAATTCGAATGATCGGGAGTCTTCAATAATACTTCGGTTCATCAGAGATTATGAGTCTTGTTGAAGTGAAAACTTCTTTAGCAACGTGCTATGAAAATATTTAAATTAATGTTCTAAATTACCCCAGGATTATAAATGTTTATTATTATTAATAATTTCGAATATTTTAACTGGCCACTAATGGTTTCACTTTTTATCCGGTTAGTTTGACTTTCCAACCACAAGGGGTTCTGTGTCGGTTTGCTTCACTTCTTGAATTCGCGTCAAAGGGGCATGATCCGAATTGGACAGGTCGACCAAATGTGGAATTTTAATTAAATGTAAAATACTTAATCGGCGGCGGTTATAGTAAATAATTCAAAATGTGAATGTACGCTTTCTTATTCTCAGCCGATGGTATGTGATCGCGTCTGTAGAATCTTATTATACCGGGTAATCTGAGTGTAAATTCCCGAAGTGTTAATGGCGGCAAGACCGACCAAGTTTTGTTATAATCGTAGATTATAAACATCATCCGTCGTCCAACGAGATGGAATATAATCATTTCAACGTCACACAACCCGACCGTTCAGTCCACGCCGATTATTTCCACAACCTGATGGACTTTAATACTGCTACCTACCACATGTTGGAGGAAGCCATGGGCAAGGCGTTCCCATACCTAATATTCATCCAAGAAGGAGGGAGAAGCTCGCAGACCAGACACTGATGCTACGAGAGGGAGTTTGAGACTCCTCATCAAGGATCCCGATTTCTCCAGTACATCTAGGCTCTTGCTAGTTTACTCTCAGTAGGTTTGGTCCACAGGTTTGCAAGTTACAAGTTATTTTCAATATATCTTTCGTTATCCATCCATCCACTCTTTTATTTATATTTCCATTATTCACAGCATTTTAGAATATAATTCTACGATCTGGGCTCCACATTACAATATCCATATTCAAGCGATTGAAAAAGTCCAGCATAGATTCCTTAGGTATATTAATTTTAAATTAGGTATTCCAAGAGAATCTGTGGACTATAATTTGTTATTAAACTGGACTAATCTCGTAAATTTATCAGATCGCAGAAAAATCTGTGATCTATTAATATTATATAAAATAATTCACTCGGTCCTGGATACCCCTGATTTAATAGAACTAATAAGATTTCATTGCCCTGGTCGCGCTAACAATAGACTGACTCTACCGTTCTACTATAATAACACACATACATAATCACATTATTACTCACCAATCAGTCGATTACACATTTTGGGAAATGAATATGCTAACATCGGCGACATTTATTTCTTAAAATTAGCGCAATATAAACATGCACTCAAAAATTATTTTTCCATAATGTAACTTTATATAAGCAATATGGACATGTTGAAATGAAATGTAACTTTATATACGCAATACGGACATGTTGAAATGAAATGTAACTTTATATACGCAATATGGACATGTTGAAATGAAATGTAACTTTATATACGCAATATGGAAATGTTGAAATGAAATGTAACTTTATATACGCAATATGGACATGTTGAAATGAAATGTAACTTTATATACGCAATATGGACATGTTGAAATGAAATGTAACTTTATATACGCAATATGGACATGTTGAAATGAAATGTAACTTTATATATGCAATATGGACATGTTGAAATGAAATGATGAAATTTCTCATTGTTCTTTTTTGTTATTTATTGTTGTGATACACAAAATAATTGTATGTTATTTTAAAGTTTAAAACTACTATTATGTAATGATATTATTTTTCTTACTTTTGTACTCTATTAAATGTTTATTTATAAAAGGCAGTATAGCCGTTTATGTATTTAAAATAAAATAAAATAAAACAATGTTAAAAAGAACTATGCCCACGCTCTGATGGGAGTAACTCTTGCCTGCGCCTACTGCACAGCCTCAGCATATCTTGTTAAAGACAAGATTTGGCGTCCAAGTTTCCACTATGGAAATAAAGCTGATAACTGTGATTATACCCTGTAACTTCAACATTTAATACACCCACTTAACAAGAGGTGTTTATTTATACTGGGTTTTACAGATGTTTACACTTACGTGAGAACTATCCAGTTATAAAAACTCAGTTATTTCACAATTATAAAAATCTACAATTACATACAATTAAATACAGATACATACAATTACAAAAAACAAAAACATCACAAATAAAAATACAGAATTATATACAAGGTCACTCAAGTAACACATTACAATGAGTGGTAAGAGACAGATGTGAGGCATGCATAGAGAGACAATTCACACAATATAATTAGTTATTATGTCATGAATAACATGACCAGATAGTAGGTAAAACACTAAACACATCCAGTGTCATTACATTACATCTTACCCTAACTATTACATATACCTAGCAAATGGTACCTAACTTAATTCTACTATAACAACCGTTGTGATTTGAAACTCGATGAAATGAAAAATAACGACTCTAAAAAGACACATACATATATTGGATTTAGCCAGTGATAGAATGAAATAGTATAATCGGTCTCCTCTTTGTGCGGTGCTTCGTAGCCTATCGGTCTCCTCTTTGTGCGTCGCTTCATAGTCTCTCCCCACTCTTGGCAACTTCTGTTTTCTGAATATTTCGCTTCTACCGCGTGTGAATTGCACACTCCAATTTTTTTATTATCATGTCATATTTACAATGAATATCTAACTAGGCCTAACGTCCGCTTTAAAGGATGCTCTGTGTTAATCTACCAAGCGAGCCGCTGCCCAGTGCGGTACAAATCTTATATATAAAGATCAATATTTGTTTGTTTGTTCAAATTTTATGCGTTACCATACAGTTCATGTGATTTGTCCTGTGCAAGCCCGCGAAGTTTTCTATATACAGGGTGTCCGGGGGTAAAGTGCATTAACTTCGGGAGATGATTCTACACGATAGTACAAGTAAAAAAGATAAATAACTTTTTTCGAAATTCCAACTTTTAGCGGTAGTTTTGTGGTAAAAAGATAAAATTAGACCGGGGTGTGATGGCAGCATTATTATTATCAATCAACGTTGTAACAATCGCGCCCGGCAAGCTAACAGAAACTTTATTGTGTAAATTTTACCTTACACCGAGGATTTTTAGTAGGTACATATATCTTTTTGTATGGGAAAAAAAATGTTGGAATTTCAGAAAAGTTATTAATCTTTTTTACTCCTACCATAATGTAGAATCACCTCCCGAAGTTAATGCACTTTACCCCCGGACACCCTGTATAATGGTAAGGTTAGCCGTTATGAAATTTGTATAAATGAAAATGTGTGTATTTCATATATTTTAGCGGCAGGGAGGGGAGGATGGAGGGAAAGGGTAGCTAAGGAGGTAGGAGTCGCGGGAGGGATGACGAATGAGGGGGAAGGCGGGGAAGGTGGAAGGGGAATGCGGGAGGGGAATGGGGACACATGAGAAAGGAAATGCATGCCGGATACCAGCTGGTATGAATATAAATGTTATTTACATTATTCTTAGATGTAACTTAATTGAATTTTATCATTTTTAGGAATGACAGGAGTACCCCAACAAGCTGGATTTTTCTGGAAAGGAGTTTGGCTTCCCATGTGTGTTACATTCCCACCTGGAACAGCCAAATGGACGTAGTAAGTACTTACACATCCCATACTAAGTGCTCATAGAACGATCAAACCCTAACGTCACTTTGATTGGACAGGGTTTTAACTTCACTTTACCTTACCTCTGACGGCCGACGTAGTCAAGCGGTAAGGCTCTTGACTCGCATTCTGAAGATCGCGGGATCGAATACCGGCGTAGCAAATAAATTTTATTTGATTAATTTGTGTTATTTCACAATTTATTCATTTAACCCGTTTGCTTGGTTCAATATATTCGCACCTCACAATCCAGAAGCCTCGGTTTCGTGCGTAAATTCTGAAACCGTCACTTTGGATCGAGATTGTAAAATATCTACGCAAGATAGCTTTTTCAATTTTCAAAGACAATAAGAAGCATTATTTTGTTCTCCTTCTGATTTAGAGAAAAATACATATGTTTGCATGAGAGGAAGAGAGATATATAGCTTTTAAAATGAAAGGTCACTCGGGACGTTTTTGGTCTTATGAAAGTATAACGCAATTACGTGATTTGGGATGTATTTGTTCCTAAACAAGCAGACGGATTAAAATAAATACATGGTATAATTGCGGTACATTCCAGAGTGGAAGATACTCTCAGTATCGCCCTGGTGACAGAATTGAAACGTTGCTTGAAATGGCTTTAGCCGTGCTTGGTGACCAGATCTGAATAGCCAGGTACTTTCCCACCTTCCTCTTCCCTATCTCTTTCCTCTCCCCACTACCTTCAGCCTCACAACATACCCCAATTGGGGATGCCATAGTCTCACTGGCTCCAGACCGGAGCAGTTGAGACTCTTGTGTGGTATTCATATTAAAAAAAAACCATGTTCTGAGATATGAGGTGTCAAAGTTTGCAAAGACCTGCACTCATTATCTATTTACCAATTTCTGATTTAAACTTGAACCTTGTGTAAACTATTCTAGTTTAACATATTATAAAGGAAAATATTTAAATAGGACATTTACTTTTTAAATTTTTTAAAATATAAATCACGGCTCTAAAACCCCGTTCTGATTGGGCAAGTTGTAAGTCAAGTAGCGAGTACACTCGCAGAAAACCATTCGCATTACTTTCAAGTAGAGTACATTTGTGCCCGCCGCCTGTTGCAAGATGACGGCGGATAATGGGTTGCTGCAAAGCAAAGTAAATATGCTAATTAACCCCTCCGAATTTTCGAGAATATTAGCTTTTGGTGTCTTAACCCGTTTAATCACAGGAGACCAGATTTGTCCCAACGCACATAGGTCTCACATAAGACGCCGTAACTCCCTTACTATCATAGATAGAAATATGTTCTAATCGGTGTTAGAAAGGAAAAACATCATGCTTTATATTCCAATCTAAAAAATAGCCACCAAAAAAATAAAATGTACACTTTTATGTACACAAAGTTTTGAATCGCAAATTGAAAAAAGAATTTGAAACTTCGGGAATTTTTAAAAAAAATTTTCATAGAGCGACAAAAAATTGAGGTTACAATAATGTGTTTGTTATACATTTGTCTAATAAAATGTGCATCTGTTTTCATTTTTTTTTTATTATCAGTAACTTTAGTTAGAAAAAACATAAGGTGACCCATTTTGAAAACTTTTTTATGTTTGTATGCAAAAATTTTATAATTTAAAAAAAATATATATTTTTCGAATTCTATAATTTGAAAGCGTATTTCATCACCATTCTAAAACAGTTTTTGGTTTTTGAATGTGCTCAGAAATATTCCAAATATATGCATTTTATTGTAAAGCGAAAATATTTTGACGATCCGAAAAAAAAGCCTAATTTTTGAAGGGTTAAACGAAATGACATTTTACGAAAACTTTTAGTTATAACCGCTTCACAATTAAAGCTCTATAAATGAAACATTTCTGAACGTAGCCGAATAGTAAAAACTGTTTTAGACAGGTTACAAAATAAGCTTTCGAATTATAATATTACAAATAAATATTAATATTTGTAAATATTAAAATTTAGAATGCAAACATTAAAAAAATGTGAAAATGACTCACGTGATGTTTTTATGTGAAAACGGTACTAAAATCACGGATTATGTAAACAACAATACTTATTCTATTGTATAAATGTGTAATAAACACTTTTGTCACCTCACTTTTTTATCATTTCATATAAAAATATTTAATAGAAATTAACAATGTCGGCCGCCCGTCGGAAATTTGGCGGGATAAATTATGTGTCAGACTGCGCGTCTGACAGAATGTTCTTTTTATGTATTTCTATGGACAACTTGAATAGAGATGTGCAGCATGATTCACTATCGACCTTTCACTTTTTATTTTACGGATGTAACTAAAACAATAACGGTTTCTATGGAGACACACGCGCTGACGTGTAAACACGCTTATTGTACTTGACTGCTGTCATATTTTTAACGCATATATATGCTTACGTTGCGGAGGGGTTAAGCTTATTTTAGTGTTTATTTTAGAAGAGGTGGAAGAATAAATTAGTAAAATGAAAATAAATTATAGACACAAAAAGAGATTAATAGCAGCATAAATAAATAAATATAGGGTAGCATCTTCGCTCTACCACGACATTTCCGCACATTCACAAATGAGCACTGTTAAAACGATCGGTTGGCGTCTTTCAGTGCGCAGGGACGCATGGAGGGGGTACTTACTCGCCCGAAAAATAGAACGAAATGGATTGAATCTACTTAAAAGCTGACTCACCCACTCTGTCGACGTTCACGTCTTCACAACTATCGGTGTTCTCTATTTTCTTAAACATTATAAACACTCACAGAAACAACACAGTCGATACCAGCGAGATGTGACGGAAATACAACTGAATGTGTTAGTACTTGTCCGGTGGCTACTCTATTCGCCAGCGCTCCGCACGGCATAAACGGGTACTGTAGGGTGGGCCATAAACATTTGCACTTTTGAAATAATCATGAAAAAAGAAATACAGATTGTATTTAATCCCTGTGGTTTGAGATTAAATTACTGATACCGATCATAAAAAAGATGTCTATGGCCGGCGAATTCTTGAGTATTTCCGCATTCCAATAAAATCAAAATAATTTGAATATTTCTGAACGTATCCAAAAACTAAAAACTGCTTTTGAAAGGCGATTAAATACGCTTTCAAATTGTATTATTAGAAGTAAGCATTTTTGAAAATTAAAATTTTGAATGCAAACATTAAAAAATTTCACCTTACATTGATCTAGCGGAAGTTTAACGTCATAAATCCGAGTAATTTATTTTTTTTGCGGATATCTATGGAATTCAAATCGTGGCGTAGTGTTTTCTCTTTAAAGTAGGGAGATAGTAAGGGAGACTTGACGATTTTTATGAGACCTGACCCCTAAAAGGGTCAAATTTACTCTAACGATAATCGGCTGTTTGACCCATAAATGTGTCAAATTTTCTCAACCGGTTAAATAAATGATTATTGATAAGAACAATACTCTGGAAAATAATTTCGCAAAAATAATTTTGTCAAAATGGCCGCCATCTCGCCGCTGGCATTCCTCAAATCAGGCCCTTAGATTTTCGAAATCTTTTAGACACAAATCTCGGAGTATGTTGACCATTTCTTGATGGATGATCTCCTTTAATTGGAGTATAGTCGCTTGTTTATATATACACACATATACCCAATAAAAAAAAAATCATCTGGAGTTAGATCCGTGTTGCGGGGAGGCCATGGAACATCTCCCCTGCGCTAGATCAGTTTGTTGGGAAAATTTCTTTAACCAATTTATTTTGCTCTATGGCCTTTGTTTTCCTGCCGGTTTCTTCGAAATTTTTAAACCATGATTTAATTAATTTAACACTTGGGCACTGATTAATACTCTGTAATTGGTGATGCGAACGAAAAAGGCCGTGTGCACCATTGTTTTGTAAAACAGAATAGAATCATTGTTGAAAAGAACAAAATCATTGTTTTGTAAAAATGTTTTACCCGGAAAGCGCATTGCTCTCCTGTAAAGCGATCCATTGTGACTAAATTTCCGAGCGAGGAGCCACGCCTAAGTGACCCCACTCTCCTTCCCCGTTCGGAATTCCCGCTAGCACGATTACCAAAGTGCAAATGTTTATGGCCCTCGTAGATTGTGAGAATTCATCTTTGCAAACTCTCAGACTACTGAATTTGACACACAAATACTGGTGAATTACAGAACTTGATTTTGTGCTTTCAACTAATAAAAATAACATGGAGTCATATTTAATTGTTGGATAATAGAACAACGAATTTCTGCGAGTACTGTATCACTGTATGTATAAATTTGATCAATTTGTGTTTTCAGTCTTGAAATGCTGGACAGAACGGAAGCTCCACAAGTTCAAGATGGCTACGGGATATCAGTGGCTTACGCTTGCATTATTGAAATAGTTCGCTCCATTGCATTAATCGTTGGTGGTACGGAATACCTCAGGGATCAGGACTACGAACCTCCAGGTTAGAGCAAAACCATTTCCTAATATTCCTATATTTAAATGATTCACCTATTGTTGTTGTTGTTGTTCGTTTTTATTGTTGGTACCTCCCAATAGCTCCCCTTTCTGCAGTGTTTGCAACCAGGGAACTATATCATCACCTGATTGGCTAGCATATCCGGCTCGAAGAACCAAATGTAAAATAAAGGGCACTGTTTGTTAGGTCAATCACATATTTTATTTAATCCTTTCCTTTTATAATATTTGAAAACAATAGGACACTTCAGTCACAAGCTGTTATTCGATGAGTATGCAAATTTTAAGAGGGAAAATTCAGACTTGAAATAAAAAAGGTGGTGATGATAAAACAAGAATCTACAGATATGGCTCTATTATATGAAAGAAAATGGTTACTATAGTAAAACAGGAATCTATACATATATCCATACAATCTATTCCCATTTAGAATTGAAACGTTGCTTTATCCACTGGAGCGACGGCGCGTTTTTTATTTTTTTCCTCGGATAGCGCGTGATATTTTGGTGACCGTTTTGAATATTTTCCGCCCACCTCAAAAAAATCATACCTAAGAATTTTAATATGGAGACATACAAACTGATCATAGTACCATAGAGTCAATGAATTCACCTATCTTTGGTTGATCATCACATATTCCTAGGATTTATAAAAAAAATATTATAAAATCGTAAATATTTAAAACGGAACTATTCTCATGATTACCTCCCTATAAACTCGCCTAGGAAGTTCAATTTTCCCTCCACCTAAATTATTTTCTACTAGGTTTCTTTTAAATGGTCTATTTTATAATCACAATCTACATATGTATATAAGAAAACTGAATTTTGATATGTTGTGAACTGTTAAATGTTCCCTTGGAATAATTTTTGACACAAATTTGGACAAAAAATGGCGACACTTTTAATAAATACTAAAATGTAATACATAAAGGACTCACGAAAATTGCTGTAGTACATCAAACAGATACATCAATTATCTTAAATCCAGAATACCAATTAACTCGATTATTGGTTTATTTATATAAAATATATCGCATTGTCAAACAGAGTCCTTTCGGGAAAAAAAATGGCAAGAACATAACCACAAAACTTTTATTTTCCAAATAATCGCTGAATTTTTAAGTTTGAAACACGTTGCAACAGTTGAATGCATTGCTAATTCAATCATTATAACATTGGTGTTAAAAAAATCCACTAAAACACGATAAAATGCCGCATTTTATATGAACACATTCGGACACTTTACAGAAATCTTCTTAACATGAATCTTTGTTTACCAATATGTCGAATCTAACTATAGTACACTGCCATCTGTCGTTACGAATATAAGTAGTATCTTTCCCCCTACTAAAAAACATCAAAATAAAACTGCGGGAGTATTTGAAAATATTACAAAAAAAATTTGAATGCATCTAGGGAAAATTTTCTGAAATTCAGCAGCTAAGCAAACTTAGATTTTGTAGTTGGTGCTGAAATTCAGCAAGAAGCGTTCCAGTGGTTAAATGGCTTTAGCCGTGTCTGATGACCAGATTTGGATAACCAGGTACTTCCCCGTCTTCCTCTTCCCTATAAAGAAAATATGTAGTTGCCATGTTAAAACAGGAATCTACTAATATTGAAAATTAAATGGAACCACAGAGACATCTGTTGACAATATTAGTTGCCGTTATTATTGAGCAAAATCTGGATATTATTTTTATTTTGTTCAGACTTTAAATATTTGTATTAAAAACTTAAAACCTTACTATTTTGTAAATGTCACTACTGTAATAATTATTTATTGAAACAGGACCTAAAAATCTAGCTCTATTTGGTTTTTTAAACTTTTTGTGGTATTATTATTATTTTTTATTTTCTTTTACAGATTTAGAAATAAGAAACAATGAGAGAAACACGGAACTGGACATTAAGAAGGAGGAAATACAGGTGAATGCGGTGAACACAACACAGATAGAAATCAAAGATGGGGCACACGAAAATGAAAAGACTGATATTGACGAGAAGGAGCAAAAATTACATTTGCAGGTTAGCTTATTTTTAAATCTTTAGAATAATAGAAAACTTTACGAAATGTAATATTTTGTGTTCCGTATCGATGCCTGGAATCCATTATGAGAGAGAGCTAGCTCTTTCGCCCTTATAGTTTCAGTTTCGCGCGTGTTTATTCCCTATATTTGCCCTTTTTTTATTCGACTTGCCACATTTTCTCTCTGCTGGCAACACTAGTGACGCGCATCTCAGATCACGTGATGTTATTGTTTGTCATATGACGCCGTTTTTTCGCGCCGAAAGCAGTTTTCGTGTTTCGCTGTACTTAAAAAACCAATTTTGAGTCGAAAATCGAAGTTTATTCCCTGCTCTTTCAGTTTAAACATTAAATATACCGTGATAGATAGTTTTCTGAGAAATTGACTAATTGTTTAGTGTGTTTTTTCGGTTGTTTGTGATATCGACAACTAAGACGCTTCGCCGGTCGGAAACAATGATCAAGCACGAGTTTCTCGGAAACGCCGAATGCCGCGCGAAAGCTCTGGATCCGACACTTCGGAAGAAATGCAGTAGGTGTGGCCAGTCCGAACCGATATTTACCGAAATGCATTACTATCGGGATCCTCGGGTAGACATCCTGATGCAACAGATGTTGGCCATGACGGACGTTTTATCTGGGAATCGGGTAGAGTTCGCGGAGAAAACGGTCTCGGACAAAGAAGACTCCGCGGGAGAGATGCGGCAAGAGGTAGAATCGGGGTTTTTAGAGATGCCCGCCAGCCTAGCCGCTCAGAAAAACGTTTTGGAGTTCTGCAATCCAAGCACATTGGTGAAGGAATCGCCGATTCCGAAGGCGGACGCAAGAAGAGTCGCAGTTATCTCGGCTCTTCAGCGTTTTGGCTCGGAGGAATGGTCGCGTGTTCACTATGCCGAAACACAGAAAGTATACACCGCCACGCCCGCCTTCGTAGAGCTGGAGGCAAATGAAGAACTAGGAGGTTTGATAAGAACAACTCCTTCGCGCCAGCCCTGGACCATTCCCTGGGAGCCCTCTCCAATGCAGTGCTATCCCAAACAGAGTCGGTCAGAGGAAACATGCAGGCACTGGTGAACTGGGCATCCGAACCAGGCACCTGCTTGACCCCTGCGACTCTGTTTGACAAGATTCAGGGGATGTTTGCCAAGTGCAGTAAGACCACGGACGACGTCCTACAGATTTTATGCGGAAGGCGAACGGAATGCCTACAAAGTAGGCGAAAGGCCCTGCTAGAGGGAGTAAGGGACCCGTACATCAAGGAAGGCCTTGCCAGGATTCTAGGAACTAGCAAGTTATATCGTGGCAAACGGGGGACGAGACAAGATATTCGGTAGTGCATCCTCGTCGTATATCCCCCGTCAACCTCAACCCTCTACCTCACAAGCAGCAAGACCGGTGATAGAGGCTCCACACTCCCGACCTAGGAAGCCCTTTCGACCTGCCCCTAGGCCAGAGAAAGACAGGACGTACAGGCAGCCCGCCAAAAAGCCAGAGCCCTCGCAAGGCGGCCAGCGATCGGGGTAGAAGGCGATGGAGGTGACTGGAGGCCGGAGCCATTCTGGGGAGGACGCCTAAAGGCATATCAGGAGGTGTGGAGGGAGCTGGGAGCATCACCGCTAATCCTGAACATTCTAAAAGGAGCAAGGATACACTTCATATCAAAACCTCCTCGGGCGCTCCCATCGGCCGAGCTGAAGCAGAATTTCAGGACAAGGTTGTCTCCAGGCATGACCGCACACATCGAAACGATGAAAGCGTCAAAAATCCTGGAGGCAGCAGACGACTCCCCAAGCTTCCTGTCAGGTATGTTCCTTACCTCCAAATCAGACCACACCCTCAGGCCCATCTTCAACCTGAAGGCCTTGAACGTCTTCATAGACTCAAAGCCCTTCAGACTCTTCAGTCATTTTCGAGTCCCGGAATTCCTCCAACCCGACGACTGGCTGATAAAAGTCGACCTCTCCCAGGCTTACTTCCACGTGCCAATCGCAAGATCACACCGGAAGTTCCTGCGCCTCGTGTACAACGGAGAGCTCCTTCAGATGACGTGTCTGCCCTTCGGCCTGTCATCAGCGCCAAGGATCTTCTCGCTGCTCTCAAACTGGGTAGCAGAACTACTAAGGAAAAAGGGACTTAGGATTGTAGTCTACCTAGACAACTTCTTAGTAGCAAACCAGTCCAGAAAACTTCTCACCTCCCAAGCCGTTGCTATAGTGCACACACTTCAACAGCTAGGCTGGTGCATAAACCCGGACAAGTGTGTCCTGACACCCACGCAGAAGTTGGAGTTTCTGGGTATAACATGGGACACGAGAGCAGATCAAAAGTCTCTCTCCGACCGCAAGTGCGCTGGTCTACGCCAAGCCTTGCAGGTTCCCTTGGAAGTCGGCAGTTGCTCTCCCAGGCAGGCTCTCGGTCTACTGGGAAGACTCAACTTTGCAAATTTCGTGATCCCTCGTGGTCGCTTGCATTGCCGCAGACTGCACCCGGACAAGTGTGTCCTGACATCCACGCAGAAGTCGGAGTTCCTGGGTATAACATGGGACACGAGAGCAGATCAAAAGTCTCTCTCCGACTGCAAGTGCGCTGGTCTACGCCAAGCCTTGCAGGTTCCCTTGGAAGTCGGCAGTTGCTCTCCCAGGCAGGCTCTCGGTCTACTGGGAAGACTCAACTTTGCAAATTTCGTGATCCCTCGTGGTCGCTTGCATTGCCGCAGACTGCAGAGGTTCAGCCGCCGCATACAGCACCTGAAACCATCGCGGCCCGTTGCTCTGCCCAACACAGCACGGCAGGACATACAGTGGTGGCTAGCAGCCATTGGAAGGACAAGCCCAATGTCTTATCTTAACAACACGAATGTCTTATTGCAGACAGACAACAAGACAGTAGTGGCTTATGTCAACAAGGAAGGGGGTACAAAATCGTTAGCCCTTCTGGAAACAACGCGGGAGCTACTGGATTTCGTAGACCAGATGGAGATATCTCTGACAGCCCAATACATTCCAGGAAGATACAACGGAATTGCGGACCGTCTCTCTCGGGGCGCACCGCTTCCAGAGTGGCATCTACTAAGTCCGGCAACAAAGGAGATATTCAAAAAATGGGGTCCCCCTCAAATAGACCTGTTCGCTTCAGCCACTGCTCACGTGGTACCAACATACGTCTCCAGAGACTCAAGCGACTGCTTAGCCTGCTTTCCCAACGCCTTCAGTCAACCTTGGGACTACAATCTAGCTTGGGTATTCCCTCCGCCAAACCTCGTTCCGAGAGTGCTCACCCACCTAAATCAGGCAAAGGGCATGTTCCTTCTAGTCGTCCCAAAATGGGAGAAGACTTTCTGGAGAAGCGATCTAAAACAGCGAACAGACGAACCTCCCATACGCCTGCGCAACCTAGAGGGAGTCCTCATAGACACATCGACAGGACTACCCCCTCCCAGGATTCAGGATCTGGAACTAGAGGTCTGGAGAATTGCGGGTGGGAACAAGCCCTGACAACATGGAGTCAGGAAGAACGCCAACTCCTCAAGTCATCCTGGAGAGAGTCTACACCGAAGACCTACAAACCTGCGTGGGATAGGTGGTGTAAATGGGGCACTCAAAACGGTGTGGACGTCAACAATCCCCCACCAACTACGGTTGCCAGGTATCTAGCCCACCTATTTGTTCAAGGAGGCCTAGCCCCAGGGACCATTCAGGTCCACAAGTCAGCCATTGTTACCTTCTGCGGCCCAGCTCAGAATGCGAGAAAAATCAGCTCTGAATTCTTGGTAAGACACGTTCTCAAGGCAATCTCAATGGCAAGGAGGACCAAGGAGAAAGCCCCTATCTGGTATCCCAGACAAGTAATAGACTGGCTGATCAAGAATTCCCCCGCAGAAGACTCGCTGTTTGAAGCGTCACGGAGGGCAGCAATACTCCTCGTCCTGGCGTCAGGCAGGAGAGTTCATGATTTGACACTGCTCAGAATCACCCCAGAACATTTCATCGACAAGAGGAACTCTATTACCCTGTGGCCAATTTTTGGGGCAAAAACCGACACAGCCAACCATAAACAATCAGGTTGGAAACTGACGGGCTCACAAAAAGATAACATCAACCTCCTTAAATGGTTGAGAAATCGTTGCCCTCTCTACAGCCAGAAGAGGTCCATTACTAAAGAACCTATTTGTGACCACATCAGCAGAAACAAAACCGGCAACGCAAATGATAATAGGGGGATGGATCAAATCAGTCCTCAGAGAAGCTGGAGTCCACGCAACCCCGGGAAGTGTACGCTCGGCTGTAGCCTCCTTAATCTGGTTGGAAGACTACCCCGTAGAGGAGATTCTTGCTAGAGGGAATTGGAAGTCCGAGCACACCTTCCGGAAGTTCTACCAGAAGGAGATAGCGCACTCCAGAAGCGAGCACCTCCAGCACTCAATGGCTCCATTCTTTACTCCAGTGTAAATAGCATCACATATAACGCTAAGTTTTCAGATCACCAGGTGAGAGCAAACACATCTCATAATGGATTCCAGGCATCGATACGGAACACAAAATAGAATAATTTTACCTACCAATAAAATTTATATTTTGTTTCCATCGATGCCTGGAATCCAGGTAATCCCTACCTGGTGCATTACGAGTCATATGACAAACAATAACATCACGTGATCTGAGATGCGCGTCACTAGTGTTGCCAGCAGAGAGAAAATGTGGCAAGTCGAATAAAAAAAGGGCAAATATAGGGAATAAACACGCGCGAAACTGAAACTATAAGGGCGAAAGAGCTAGCTCTCTCTCATAATGGATTCCAGGCATCGATGGAAACAAAATATAAATTTTATTGGTAGGTAAAATTATTCTATTATATGTGACAATGCCATCTATTGGAATGGATTAGAAGTAATGGACTACTCATTAAAAAAAAAAAATGAAGTTAAAATAAAATTTTCTTATGAATATTTGCAGAAATTCTACAGGGTCTTTCAATAAGGACGCTCGATTTTAAAATGTAAATAAAGCAAGTTGTGTGTGAGATATCCACAATTTTTTATTTGTAAGTATTTTTTATGACAAGTGTACTGTGGCATTAAAAGACCATAGATAATGTCGCGTGATTGGGCTCTGGAGCAGTCGGAAGTTGACCTAAATTTTGCCAAAAAAATCATCTTTAGGGATGAGACCCATTTTTGGATGAATGGTTATGCGTACAAGCAAAATTTTCGCATATGGGGCGATACCAATCTACAAGAGATAGACTAGCACCTAACGCACCCTGAGAAAGTCACTGTTTGGTGCGGATTTTGATCTGGCAAAATCATCAGTATGTACTTCTTCCAAAACGAAACTGTCATTGCCATAACCTTTAACGGCAGCACTACAGATCGAAGTTAAGCAACTTCTTGTGGCCTCAACTGGATGATATGAATACTGATAACATGTGGTTCCATCAGGACGGCGCTAGGTGCCACACAGCAATTGCCATGATGGACAATCTGCCCGAGCGGTTTGAGGGCATGGTTATCGGCGACGTGAACTGGCCACCGAGATCGTGCAATTTGACGCCTTTAGACTTCTTCCTTTGCGGCTATCTTAACCGCAAACAATTGACGCCCTCAAAGTTAACATAACAAACGCCATCCAGCAAATTCAGCCAGATTTATGCGACAAAGTCATTGAAAATTGGACCTCCCAAATACGTGCCATCAAGCAAAGCCGCAGTGGGCATTTGAACGAAGTTATATCCACACTTAAAGCCATAAATAAAAAAATTGAGTAGATATCTCACACACTACTTGTTTTATTTACATTTTAAAATCGAATGTCCTTATTGAAAGATCCTGTAGTTTCTGCCAAAACGATTACTAATGATTTCTATTGAGAACTCGATAGGGTTACCATTATAATAAAATCGATGGTGTTGCACGTCTAAAATAATAATTTTGCCCGAAATTAAAATTTTTCTCTGCATAAATATTTGAAAATACTAAAAGAGAGCAATTTTTTAAATGGCTATGTGAGAATATATATTATTTTGTTACGCAGTTGGTGCAATCTAGTTGGTGTGGCCTAGTTTGGGGACTGTCTGTGCTCGCTGAGGCCAGTATAGGAGAGCTGGAACTAGTTTTGAGGACAATACACACGCTAGCAAGAGTTAGCGCTAAGGTACGGTAAACACTTACTTAATTACTATTCTGGTTCCTCACAATGAAAAAAAAGTGTGAAAGATTTTCACGGCCAAAAATATTATCGTGATTTATTCCCTGTCACATTTGTGAGACCCCTTAATTTTTTTTACATGTGACGTCACAGAGCTGATGACCCCCCCATATCCCTTGTCACACTTCTTTACTCCCCTCCCCCCCTTAAGGTGTGACCTAATTTATGGATGGTCCCTAATAGGATTTTTGTAAATTTCAATTGCTTCCGTAATTAGGCATGCTCTATGTGTTTTGAGTCTTCCCAGGTCTTCAGGAACAAATCCAAATACTTGGCAATTGCCGATTTGTCAGGGTGGCTGAGTTTACATGCTCAAAAGTGTTCTGATACTTTTTTGAAGATCATCTGTTCTGTCTGATGTTCGTTCTGCCAGATACTGTAACGCTGTCCGAGACGTTGCTACATGGCATTATACCCCAAAAATAAATCATGGAAAAGATACATATTGTATACAACAATTGAAAAATTTAATTAATTCTTAATTATTATACTTTAGGTTAGTCTTGTAATCCTAACACTGACTATTTTGTCCAGGTCGGTCACACGGGTGCCCGTGATGCCTGCGCGGGGGCTCTCTGTCGCGCTGCCCTGCCGGCGCACTACCCCCTGGCCGCCCTGGGGGCCCTGCCCGGGCCCCGCGCCCCCTCTGCCCCCTCGGCGCACCTCAACGCCTCGCCCCCCGCACAGCAGGAGCCCCATCAGGTGCTGTGTGTGGGAACACCGCCCCCTAGTAATACGCCACCTCCTGGTAATTATCACAACCTAATCTCACTTTAGAGAGGATGATTGGATCACCAGGAGAATGAATATATGATGCAAAAGTGAATGGTGGAAGAACGCCCGGGAAAAAAATGGCACGACCAAGTGTGTTATGTCTCTTTATTTCCAATGACAACTTAAGATATGTTGGGTATCTTCCAAACAAGCTATAGGTTCGTGTGATTACTATTTGATTTATTAAGTTATCTTAAATGTTACAATAAATATTAAACTAGACAGACGTCCCTTACTAGACTAGGCTCTAAGTAATTCTACCCCTGCTGCGAGCACCCGAGCCCACCCGATCTCGCCGATGCCTTCGGCAATCATCGTAACCATTCGTACCAAAACACGAACGACGATAGATGGTACTCTTTTGATATTGTACTCAACCGCCATCTGTTGTAATATAGCAGAATTTTGTATTCTATTGAAGGAAGCTGAAACTACATGAATAATGTATAAAGTATATCTCCATATCTGAATTAACTGTTTGGCAAGCAACATGTTTCATGAATACAAAAATGTGTAGGCAAGCCGTTCCAAGGTTAATCACTGTATATGCCACGGGGTAAAATGTTCATTGTTAATCTCTGTATATTAGCGATGCATAGGTTCAGCCGGAATGGGTTCTTGAA
The DNA here is from genome assembly GCA_929108145.2 of Limnephilus rhombicus. Lineage (NCBI taxonomy): Eukaryota > Metazoa > Arthropoda > Insecta > Trichoptera > Limnephilidae > Limnephilus > Limnephilus rhombicus. The sequence continues at coordinate 15,821,245 of OV815299.1, forward strand.
CTCGAGTCCTTTGCGGGAAGCCGATTCCACTCCCACTCCTTTTTCAAATTATCCGTTCCTAAAGAACTCAGACCCAAATGCCTCTACCCAGTGTCGCTTCCCAGCACCCGCTTCTCTCCTTGTCCACGTAACTTGTAATGCGAGTTCTCGGTGGGGTCCTAACCAACATGCCGGGTCCAAGTTCAGGGGCAGAACTGTGCGTCTCGGCACCCGCCACGACTTCTAATACCCAGTTCGTACCAAGAACTCGGAACTTAATACCACTCCTAGATCTTGAATTCTTTTAAAAGGAACTACTCCTCGGAGGCCTCTGGCAAAACGCAAAACTTACTCACCAACAGGCTAAAATCTTCAGGGTTAATCACTGAATATGCCATTTTGTTTTGTTTCTTATCCTGTTGCTCTTTTGTTTGGCAGGCCAGCCAGGGTGGGTGGTGGTGACGGGGCGACAGGTGGCGGGGCTACGGGCCCTGCTGCGACTGGCGGCTAGACACGGCTCTGCCCTGCAGGAGGCCTGGCTGCCTGTCTTGACCACAATTCAGCACCTGGTGAGTTTCATTCATTCACCCATTGTTGAATGTCGCCCTAGTAAGTTGGTTGAAGGCTCACTGACAGTTTGAAGAGCCGTCTATGATAAGTTGTGAAACATCAAATGGTGCCCAACAAAGCGAAACATGAAAATATGTTGCTCTTGTGTTAAATATAGGCCTTCGTAGTCGAGGGGTGAGGCTCTCGACTGGAGGTCACGGGTTCAAATACAATTTGTATCACATGGTATAATCTTATTAAAATTATTTCTTGTGCTCTCGGGAGTTCCTCAGGGCTCTAGTTTAGGACCGCTCCTCTTTTCGATTTTTATTAATGGTATAATGGAAATTATTCTGCATTCCAGGTCACTTCTTTTCGCTGATGACCTAAAACTTTTCTTGGAAATACAAACTTTTCTGCGTTCAACTCCAATCGGACATTGATAGAATTATTGACTGGAGTAAACGGAATCCGATTGAATTCAATATCTCTAAATGTTTCATTCTTTCTTTAATTTAATCATTTACAAATAATAAAAGGTATATTTGCAGCACGTTCCAGAGTGGAAGATACTCTTAGTATCGCCCTGGCATAAGACCACCATTCAGAATTGAAACCTTACTTGAAATGACTTTAAGCATTTTTGGTGACTAGATTCGGATAGCCAGGTGCTTCCCCACCTTCCTCTCTCTTCCGTGGCTTTTGTGTTTCCTCTCTCCTGTAGTTGATTAGTTGCCTCAATTCATAGTCTAATACAGATTCACTCCTTCGTCTCTTAAAAATGTAACTACGTGCACCATCCCCTAACATGACACCAACAACCTCACTGTTTGGTGGCTTAGCAGGGGTGCCCGGGTTCATTGGGTGAGGCTTGTCTAGGTCTTGGCGGCAGATGATTTTGCCCACCTACTACGTGGTGGGTCGGATCGGGAGAGACTGATTGAGGGAGACCTTTTGACCTCTCCAGCTGGACTCTCGACCCATCGCCTTGCATTGCCCCAGATTCCTGCCCAACCCTCATACCTTTTTCCTTCCCAAAATTTATTCTCCTTCCTTTCCCTATAAAGACCCTCCACACAGTATCCGATAGATGCAAGTTTCACTGTAAATGATAAATTATCTGTATATATAAATTATCTATAGCTCTAATGTAAACATATTATTTCGTGACTTATCAACTCTCCTGCAAAAGATTACAAACGAGTTTGTCACTAGTTACAATTGAGAAATTTGTGATTTAAAATTTGATTTGTTTCAGGTTTGGATCTTGGGACTGAAGCCATCTACTGGAGGGAGTCTGAAGGCGGGGAGGGCCCATACGGATTCACATGCACTCATGAGCACAGCGGCTGTCATGGCCGATCTGCCCAGTAAGTGCTTTTAAGGTTATGTTTGCTGTTGCTTCCGAAACTGTTTCCGTATTACAGCTTCAGATGCACTTGGAAATGGTCTGTAAAATACTAAAGAATGAGACGAAACAAAATGGTGATTGCTGGAATTGGGTGATAATATGTGTAGGCAAAAATAATAGATACAAGGAAGGACAACCAATCACTTACCTTCTGTACTTGAAAACCAATTACTTACCTTTGGAGGCGCACACAATACAATCACAAATGTACTTTTATATTGTTCCACCGTGATACCTCAAGGTAGTTATCGCCACAACAACACAAATAAGTACAAAACGATATTGTTCTTTCGATATGGTTTAGTTCATAAACGAGATTATGAACACAAACAACACCAAGTTGCTTCCAATGTCCCAAATCTTCTTCTGTCTTTCGGGAAACAAATGCACTCGAAATCACTCTTGTCATTGTTCCAAATTCAAAATGCTTTTCCAGCAAGGTGATGTGGTTAGGGAGGGTAGGAACTGGATAAATGACATCCCAGTAGGAACTATACATATTATCATTTCAAAACCAAGCATTTGTTTTGCAATTTGTCACAATATGTAAAGGCTATTTATACGATCAACCAAGCATCATGAATGGATGAATGGGTGTTTCTTTGTCCTCTTAACATTTCCTACAGCTATTGGTGCTTCCAACTACCCTCCTGAGGTAGCAGTGATCTATATTTCCCTGGTTCCCGAGGTTTGGATTATCTCTCAATACTCCAATACTATCTTTTTGCAACTTTGATTACAATATGATTTGATATTTGCAGTGCTGTCAGGCCTGGTGAGCAAGGTGTTTGAGTCTTCAGCCCAACTAGATCCTGAGGCCCTGCACTACCTGCTGGACGCCCTTCGTAAACTCTCCAACGAGGCCATGGAACTAGCCTACTCCAATAGGGTGAGCCCTTTTGACATTTTTTTATGGGAAAGGGCACAATGGGAGGGGTGGGGAAGAGGGAGGGGCAGAGAGAGCGATTGCAAAGGGAAACATAGTAATGGTAGGGAAAGCAGGGGGTAAATTTGAAAAAACACATGCTTCTCACACTGTCTCAGCTATTTGTGACCTGCTCACGGGTTGGAAAACTTTCTGATTTCGTCAGAAGGTCGAAAAAACTTTCTGATTTTGGAGAATGGCTTTTGGAATCCGGTAATTGAAGGCTACACCAAAGCTAAATGCAGAAAACCATTTTGAATTGGTCCAGTACTCGGGCCCAAACCTGGAACTCGACAGTCCGAGTCACTCGCTGTTGATCGGCTCCGGTCGAACCCGGTCGGTCCGAGCCGAGTCCGAACTTCGAGTCGGGAGCAGGTCCCGGGTTCGAGTTCTTTTGCGTGTTCCGGCTCCGAGGTCCAGCTCCGGTCGAACCCGTGCGTCTTGCTCCGAGCCACTCACTAGTCAGGAGTGGCTCCTGGGACCTGCTCCAAGAACTCGAGTACTTTTAGAAGGAAGCACTTCTCGGAGGCTTCCAGCAAAATGCAGAACTTACCCATCTCTAGTCAGAAACAAGAAAACACAATAAATTAATATTATAATGATGAAAGTTTGTATGGATGTATGTATGTAAGGATGATTGTTACTCTTTCACGCAAAAAATACTGAATGGGCTTTTAAAATTCTTTCACTAATAGAAAGCTACATTATTTGTGAGTAATATAGGCTGTATATATTGGTAAGCTCTGGCGTTATGAAATTATTTATTATACGTTTATTGTCCAGACGAAAAGCAAAGTGTTGCTTGGTAACTATAAGTAATTATTTGATGTGCGCTGTCATTTTGTTATTTGTTTAGGTTACTATGGAGATCCCTTTGAAAGTTAAAATTATATTAATCTATACTAATATTATAAATGCGAAACTGCGTGTATTTGATTGTTACGCTTTAATAGGTGGCGCGTGAGCTGGGGTGTGAGGAGAGGGGAGGAGAAGGGAGGAGGGAGGGGAGTAGAGTGTTGATAGGGAAGGTGGAGGAGGCGGAGTGGGAACCAACCTAATACTATGCGAGCGAAGCCAGAGGCAAAAGCTAGTATGTAATATATGTGGTGTAATACACCACACATATATTAATTTATTGTGTTTTCTTGTTTGTGAGGAAGATGTATTGTTTACAGGAACCGTCGCTGTTTGCGGTGGCCAAGCTGCTAGAGACGGGGCTGGCCAACCTTCACAGGGTGGAAGTTATGTGGAGGCCGCTCACCAATCACCTCCTTGCTGTAAGTTCTTCTTAAATTCATATTTTGACATAGCCATTTTACATTGAGGAACATTGATCCGTAGACTCTAACCACCAGTGTTTTTTTTTTGATACTTTAGTTTAAATTTTATAGTAGTGGTACGGCAGGCTTACCCGTGCTTAGGCTCTTGTTGCCATCATAAAATGATTTCTTATTTAATGAAATAAAACAATAACTTGGTTTGTAACCACAATTTATTTAATTTGTATAATACCGACCGGTTTCGCTTTACCCAACATCTTCAGGGTATAAAATTAAACTGATTTCTGATTTCTTATTTATTCAATATCGGCTTTCGTTTAACGAGCGCAGCTGTGCTCGGAAAATGGATATAAAATCATCAATTAAGCCTATCGATCCATTCAGTCACCAACGATTTAACTGTGCTAGACCCCAGAACAGTTATGGTAATTATGAATAAATAGATCTATAATTGAGTTTCTTTTCTTCTACAAAATGTTTGTATGTTTGGTTTACAGGTGTGCCAACATCCACATATAAGGATGAGGGAGTGGGGGGTGGAAGCCATCACCTACTTGGTCAAGTCTGCATTGCATTATAAGTTTAAGCATCCGGAACAGGGCTCTGAGGTTAGTTGAATATGATCCGCATTTACTGCAAATAATGAATGGTAAAAACTACAATCAATTAAGTAATGTAAATCAGAAGGTCCTTCCAATGCAGCATTAATGTAAAAAAAAAACATTGTTAATTGCATTTCGTACAAGCCTATTATATACTTGTGAAACATGTTGTCAGCTTGATGGAACCACATCGGATCCAATATAATAACGCCCGCAGAAATATATTTGGATACAGAAATACAGCAGCGCATCGACAATGTTTACGGAACTAGGACTGAATGGATTCACCGTTCTGATGAGACACCAGGTCACTGAAGCCAGGATGTGGCTATTGGCCTCAGATAACACGGTGGTGAATGCAGCTTTCCAGCAAAAAGCGCCACGCCTGAGCGAGCGCTGGGCCTGAGCGAGCGCTGGGCCTGAGCTCACTCTAGACCACGCCCTACTTAATTGATTAATGTTTATTTTACCTGTTTTTCTTAATATTTATTAGATTTACATATCTTACTTATTATCCATTCCTCCGGTATGGAGGAGGAGACTCTTGACCATGTCTTCTTTAATTGTAAAAATCAGTGTTCCTTCAAAAGCATACATATATTGTTTGCTTATTAAAATCACCCACCATTCTCCCCTCAGTATTCCGTATTTGCTGTCTCTGAACAATAGAGAACTGCAGCCCAATTTTTTAATTTTTTTTTTAATGAATAATGACCTAACTCAAATAACTGCATTTTTTTTTTTAGAGTTAATTTTAATAGTTAAAATGATTGTCAAAGTTTTAATTTTTCAATTTCCCCCGAAAACCACCGTATGTATGGTGAATCGTGTGACATCACTCCTGAAAAGTTACTATAGGATCGGGCAATCAGCAGATCAACTACCGCCATTTTGAATTTCGTTGTTCGAAGTATTCTCCCTAGAAGTAGCATTACTTTTTTTTTGTGCAGTAATTTTTGAACATTTTCAATAATAGAGATAAACTAATAAGAGATACCTTTATTTTTGAAACATTATTTAACTCTATAAACAGTATGTAAATAAATGAATAAATTAATACAATGGCTTGTGTCATACCTACATTCCCATACAATGACTTTACGGTGATGTCACAACACGAGGAACAGTGACGTCACCACTAAACATTTTAGTAATACCAACATGACGGCGTGTTTTTACGACCCGATTAAAAATGGACTTTTTAAATTTTTTTTACAAACTCGGTGTTTAATATTATTAAATAAAACTTCTATATTCAGAATCAGCATTAATTGGTCTATATGAACATATTTTTTTAAAGCCATAATATTTTTCACTGGAGTTCCTTATTCTCGCGTTTTTCAGTTCTAGTTAAGTTCATAGACTTAAATGACTTCAATATTTGATTTGTCCTATCCCCTTATAGATCATCATCAGAATTATAACTATCTTACTTAACCTTTTCCACTCCGTAGGCCACACATTCTGGCCCAAACGATTTTGGTAGGCAGCTCCGTCGGCCAGAGGTTCTGGCCCGGCGCAGGTATAAGTTTAATCACCAATTTCTATCTTCCTAAGGACATTCTACTAACTATTATTTCCGATAATTACAAAGAATTGTCACAACATATTGGATAAACCAACATTTCTTCATTTAAATTTACCGTTAATTAGATATATTCATGTGAAAATAGATGAATCTTTTTAACAAAAGAAATATTTGTTTTCTTCCAATATTTTCGGAACAGTCAGTCGTTATCCTGCGTTTATGACGGTTCTCCGCAGTTACTCCCACTTTTTGTGACCATCTTTTTTCGTTTTGTGGAACTATTGATGTTGTTATTAGTAATTGAAAGTAAAAGAATTACTAATATACGTTTTCTAGAAATATAGTCAATTAACCGTCATAGAACATATGACGGTTAATTTGTGGATAGGCTAATTATTCAGCTGGTTGGAAATTATAGAGAAGGTGTAAAAACAAGAAAAGGAAGACATTCGGTAGATCCAGAACAGCGGTTAAATCATGTCAATCTACATGTCATAACGCCTAATATATGCAGAAAAAGTATTACGGATTGCATCGTTTTCAATTTGGGAGGCGGGAATAGGTACCGCCGCCCCGGTAATCATTTATTGGACAACCAACGCCTCTGCCACAGGCCACCCCAAATGGTTCGCAACGTTTGGTGACTTAGCAGAGGTGCCCGGGTTCATGGGGATGAGGTTTTTCTAGGACTCGGTGACAGATGCGTTTGCCCATCTACTGCGTGGCGGGCCGAATCGGGAAAGACTGGTTGAGGAAGATCTTTTAATCTCTCCAGCCGGACTCTATCGAACCATTTCCTTACAGCGCAATGAGAGGGATGGATTCACGCATCGCCTCTCCTGGATACACTAACCGCCAGATTCCTACTTTTAAAAAAAAACGTTAGTGGTTCTGATTAAGATACGAGTAGAGAAGGAGGGCAAATAAAACGAACGATATAACACTGTAAAAGTTATGGAAACAAACTTGCACCTTATGTGGGAGAATGCTTCGAAAATATCATACCCTAAAAAACTATAAGTGATGGTGACTTAGTAAAATAAAGTAAGAAATTTATAATAACATTGGACCGAATCGTTAGTTTTTTATAATGAAATGTGACAGTGTTATATTATGTATAATATGTACAGTACTCTAACTTGTAAACACCGTGTAGAATATTTGCCAAACCTATTATCTATTTTATGTGTTGTGGGCTGGTCTATCTTTTGTTCCCTGAAAGAGGGTCTAAACCTAAAATAACGTAACCAATGCAAAATAAGAAACCATCCACTACCCATAAAACCTAAGCCAATCAGGTCCAGGTAGTCACTGGTTAGCCGCTGTGCGGTACAGGACAATTAGAAAGGAACTTCTCCAAGGATTTGCATTGGATTGTCTGTATATTTAACCCGTATTATACAAATTATTGCTATGCAATAAAAGATATTATGCAAATAAAACATATTGAAATCGAATGTATTATCTTTTAGTTACTTAACCCCTCCGAATTTTCGAGAATATTAGCTTTTGGTGTCTTAAACGAAATGACATTTTATGAAAACTTTTAGTTATAACCGCTTCACAATTAAAGCTCTATAAATGAAACATTTCTGAACGTAGCCGAATAGTAAAAACTGTTTTAGAAAGGTTACAAAATAGGCTTTCAAATTATTATATTACAAGTAAATATTAGCATTTGTAAATATTAAAATTTAGAACGCAAACATTAAAAATAGGTAAAAATGACACACGTGATGTTTTTATGTGAAAACGGTACTAAAATCATAGATTATGTAAACAACAATACTTATTCTATTGTATATATGTGTAATAAACACTTTTGTCACCTCACTTTTTTATCATTTCATATAAAAATATTTAATAAAAATTAAAAATGTGGAGCGCGGTGGAGCTGCCGGTAGCAAATTTGCGCGGGTAAATATTTTTGTCAACTACACGATTGACAGCTGATTCCTGTTATCTATTTCCATAGACAACTTGATAGAAATGTGCAGCTTGATCTTGACTTTTTGTTTTAGGGATGTAACTAAAACAATAACGGAGTTAGAACGATTTCTATGGAAACACACGCGCTGACGTATAAACACGCTTATTGTACTTGACTGCTGTCCTATTTTTAACGCTTATATCTGCTTACGTTGCGGAGGGGTTAATGTGTGATTTAACAAGTATTTTATGCAAAATATACCAAACAACTAATGGTCACACGAAATATCCGATAGGGTGCCGCAAAAGTTATGAACGGAAATTTTCATTTTAAACACAAAATATAACATACACTTTTGGTTGGAGTAGCTAAACGGTTTTGAGAAAAAAAAGTTAACTTTATCAGCACAAAGCACTCTTTTTAGGGTAAATTGCCTAATTAAAAAAAAAAACATGATTAAGATTTTATAGATTTCTATGTTAACTAAGGAATTAGAACAAAATGTACTAATAATTTAGCCCGACCAGTATATGAATGATATATTTTAACCACTAGAAGCTGGAGTCGCTCCTCGTGGAACCCTTGGGCTCTCTCAGCTCCATTCAGCACGCTGATGTCAGACAGAGACAGTTGGAGTGTGTCTCGCAACTGCTTCACTCGCACGGCCAGGCCCTGGCGGCTGCCTATCCTCAATTGCTACATATTGTGGCGGCAATTGCAGAACATCACAGGTACCTAATACACGACATTAAATTTGTGTAATTTTTTATTGGAATAACTCTTGTTATAATAAGTTTCGAAGGTTATACCCATCAACGTAAGAAGAAGATAATACCAAAAATCTAAACGAAAATTTGATAAAGACAAGATACAGAAAAATAAAAAGGTAACGGACTTCACTGAGAATGCTGGGTTTTTATTTATTTATTTATTTTCCATGTTCTCCGTAAAACGGTTATTCACCAATAAATTATGGAGAAGATTACAAATTAGACAAAAAGTATAGCAAAACACATAAAAAGGTCAGTTTCACTACTTTGTGACATACATCAAAAGATAATTGTTAAACTGCCTGTAGGTTACGTTAAAAATGTCGATGGTCAATGCAGACTCGTTGAGCAGTTCAGTCGCTCTGTTGACTGGCGCGTTCTGATAGGCAGAAGTCCTCGCTTTTGGAGCACCCGGGTTCTCACAGTACTATGCAATGCTTTGGTTAGGAGTAGGCTTGAGAGTGGGTCGGTGGTTTAGAGCCCACACCAAATGAAGTATTCTCTCATGGTGGAGAAAGTTCAGAAGAAATTATGGCTATTACCCGTGGCTCTACCCTAGCAACTTTCTCTTGGGCAAGCTCGGTATGAACCATCTACCGAAGGGATGTGCTCATTGTAACGCATTTCTTCAGACTGATTCGTGGAAGGTTCGAAAACTCAACTATCATAGAGAGCATTCATTTCTATGATCCTGATGGTTATCTCCGTCACCGACAGCACAGATCATTTTATCTCCCGGCTTGCAGAACTAACTTGCCAATGGTCGTGCCAGTCGGGAGAGCTGTCTTGTTGTTAAATAGAATCACTTCGAATATCGATATGTTTAACATCAATGAAGCACAATTTAGACGGCAAGCTTTGTTGCTGTTAGTTTAAATCTGCTTATCTAATCTTAAATATTTCTCTCTTTTAAAGACACTTTGAAATTTGAATTTTGTAATGTTTTTAAAATGAATAAATTGAATTGAATTATTACTAAATAACACTTTTTGTGCATTTTTCAGTCCCGTGCTGGTGAGGTCTGCCTTCCAGTGTCTGCAGGTGGTGTGCGCAGAGCTGGTGGGAGGCGGAGGGGGCGGGGGCTGTGGCGCAGGGGGTGCGCAAAGCCTGCGCAGGGCGGCCGCCGCAGCCGCCAGGTTCGCGCGGCAGTCGCAGGACCTTAATGTCAGTCTCACAGCAGTCGGACTTATGGTGGGTACCTAGACATGCTATATAATTTACAACTTTAATTCTAATGCTTATTTTTGGTACCAGATTATTTTATTTTAACCCTTCGAATAATAAGAAAATAATTTTCTGTCAAATTTTGCCTATCAAGGTTTGCGCGCAAAATTCCTGGTTCTTCCCATGCATTTTAAATGTTCCTATGTATTGGTTTTTTTTAACGCTTTTGCAAAAACATAAATTGTTCTAAAATCTAGATAAAATAATCTTTCCGGTGTATTTATTAGAAATCAACATTTTTGTTTCTAAATATTAAAATTTTAATATTGGAAATTTAAATTGGCTAAAAAATGCACACCTGCGAATATTCAAATTAAAGTAATTAAAATAGAATAAACTTAAAATTTAAAATACAGACTCCTTTTCTAAATAAAATTTGAAATAAAACTGTCACCTCACTTTTTATCACTTTCATACAATTTTATTTTAAAATTAAATGTGTGATACGTCACAAATTGGCGAAAAATTAAACCGTCACTTTTGATCGGGTTTGTAAAATATCTGAAAAACCTAGCTCATATAATTCTAAGACAGTGAGAAGCATTATTTCATTCCGTTTCTAACATAAAAGAAATCACAAATATTCGCATGACAGGAAGAGAGATATCTAACTTTTAATAATGCACTGTCGCTCTGGGACAATCTGGGTCTCCTGTTATTATAACGGCATATGATGTTTTGGGACAACTTGGGTCTCCTGTGATTAGACGGGTTAATGACATCCACAATATAAATACATTCCACCGGGACCACACTCGTATTTGGCACCCCACTAAAATTTTGAATGCCAAGTAGAATAGTTTCACATCCTTTATTAATACCTTTACGAAGGCTGTGTCTTAACTGGTGACAGGCCGGAGACGCGCCGGCGCGCGCGTCATATGCGCATGCGCGAGAAAATAATTCAAATATTTGAATAATATTTCCGACAAAAAACTTTTGGTCAGCGATTTTTGCCCTTCTATGTACAGAATTTGTATGAAGAACAGTGTCAGAATCGCTTGCGCCATTATTACTCTCGGAGACGCTACAAGTTTCATTCACCTTGCAACCCTGGAATATTTTTAAAACGATTTCTTCTATGACAATCGGCTGTCAGAATTTGCCGCGATTTTATAAAACATCGTAAAACCTATTAATTTACGTAATAAATGCAAGTAATGTTGTATTGGTAGATAGTTTATTGTGTTGTGAACGTGTTTCAGTCAATAAAATATACAATAACTCAAAATTAATCAACAAAACATTCAATTCAAAATCGCGTTTTGTTACGAAATTTCCGTATTTTTCCTGGAATTCCTGGCCTTTGACGGGTTAAACCCGTCAGTGAATTAGTATCCGTTCGAGGCACATCATTGGCTAGACGATAGTAGTTAGTAGTGTTGAGGCAATGCAGGTGTTCAAACGGCCACATTTTGACTAAAAGTACAAGAAGTTTGCGAAGTAATATTTTTTCATGTTATCGTGGCATGTAGAGATTAAAGAAAACAAATACAGGCAAATTGAACTAGCAAATTTACGAGATGCTCTTCTGATGGAAATTAATTTGTGTTTTCCTTCAAAATAATGTGTTTGTTTAAACTAATTACTTATGGGCTTAAAAACTAATTACCACTGCCCTCTGTAGAGTTAAAATCCGTATTAGGTTCGGTACTTGACTAAAACCTACTGTCATTTATGTTAATTACTTACTATACGATCAAACCGATATCTCTCTCTTAGTCGGTAATGAAGAGTGTTATTACGAGCTATTTGTAAATATGCTGACAGTTGTTTTGTTTTAGTTTAGTTTTTTAAACCCGTTGTTTATAAATACAATAAGATTCCTTAAATCTTTCTTCTTTCTAATTCGCAAGCGAGACAAACAAGTTCTTGGCATTCAAAAAGTTAAAGTTACATAAATATTATAATCTTCTCTAAAATATCTTAGTAAAGTGAAGTAAAAAATATAATAGAATAATTTTACCTACCAATAAAATTTATATTTTGTTTCCATCGATGCCTGGAATCCATTATGAGAGAGAGCTAGCTCTTTCGCCCTTATAGTTTCAGTTTCGCGCGTGTTTATTCCCTATATTTGCCCTTTTTTTTATTCGACTTGCCACATTTTCTCTCTGCTGGCAACACTAGTGACGCGCATCTCAGATCACGTGATGTTATTGTTTGTCATATGACTCGTAATGCACCAGGTAGGGATTACCTGGATTCCAGGCATCGATGGAAACAAAATATAAATTTTATTGGTAGGTAAAATTATTCTATTTTGTGTTCCGTATCGATGCCTGGAATCCATTATGAGATGTGTTTGCTCTCACCTGGTGATCTGAAAACTTAGCGTTATATGTGATGCTATTTACACTGGAGTAAAGAATGGAGCCCTTGAGTGCTGGAGGTGCTCGCTTCTGGAGTGCGCTATCTCCTTCTGGTAGAACTTCCGGAAGGTGTGCTCGGACTTCCAATTCCCTCTAGCAAGAATCTCCTCTATGGGGTAGTCTTCCAACCAGATTAAGGAGGCTACAGCCGAGCGTACACTTCCCGGGGTTGCGTGGACTCCAGCTTCTCTGAGGACTGATTTGACCCATCCCCCTATTATCGTTTGCGTTGCCGGTTTTGTTTCTGCTGATGTGGTCACAAATAGGTTCTTTAGTAGTGGACCTCTTCTGGCTGTAGAGAGGGCAACGACTTTTCTCAACCATTTAAGGAGGTTGATGTTATCTTTTTGTGAGCCCGTCAGTTTCCAACCTGATTGTTTATGGTTGGCTGTGTCGGTTTTTGCCCCAAAAATTGGCCACAGGGTAATAGAGTTCCTCTTGTCGATGAAATGTTCTGGGGTGATTCTGAGCAGTGTCAAATCATGAACTCTCCTGCCTGACGCCAGGACGAGGAGTATTGCTGCCCTCCGTGACGCTTCAAACAGCGAGTCTTCTGCGGGGGAATTCTTGACCAGCCAGTCTATTACTTGTCTGGGATACCAGATAGGGGCTTTCTCCTTGGTGGGGGATTGTTGACGTCCACACCGTTTTGAGTGCCCCATTTACGCCACCTATCCCACGCAGGTTTGTAGGTCTTCGGTGTAGACTCTCTCCAGGATGACTTGAGGAGTTGGCGTTCTTCCTGACTCCATGTTGTCAGGGCTTGTTCCCACCAGCAATTCTCCAGACCTCTAGTTCCAGATCCTGAATCCTGGGAGGGGGTAGTCCTGTCGATGTGTCTATGAGGACTACCTCTAGGTTGCGCAGGCGTATGGGAGGTTCGTCTGTTCGCTGTTTTAGGTCGCTTCTACAGAAAGTCTTCTCCCATTTTGGGACGACTAGAAGGAACATGCCCTTTGCCTGATTTAGGTGGGTGAGCACTCTCGGAACGAGGTTTGGCGGAGGGAATACCAAAGCTAGATTGTAGTCCCAAGGTTGACTGAACGCGTTGGGAAAGCAGGCTAAGCAGTCGCTTGAGTCTCTGGAGACGTATGTTGGTACCACGTGAGCAGTGGCTGAAGCGAACAGGTCTATTTGAGGGCGACCCAATTTTTTGAATATCTCCTTTGTTGCCGGACTTAGTAGATGCCACTCTGGAAGCGGTGCGCCCCGAGAGAGACGGTCCGCAATTCCGTTGTATCTTCCTGGAATGTATTGGGCTGTCAGAGATATCTCCATCTGGTCTACGAAATCCAGTAGCTCCCGCGTTGTTTCCAGAAGGGCTAACGATTTTGTACCCCCTTCCTTGTTGACATAAGCCACTACTGTCTTGTTGTCTGTCTGCAATAAGACATTCGTCTTGTTAAGATAAGACATTGGGCTTGTCCTTCCAATGGCTGCTAGCCACCACTGTATGTCCTGCCGTGCTGCGTTGGGCAGAGCAACGGGCCGCGATGGTTTCAGGTGCTGTATGCGGCGGCTGAACCTCTGCAGTCTGCGGCAATGCAAGCGACCACGAGGGATCACGAAATTTGCAAAGTTGAGTCTTCCCAGTAGACCGAGAGCCTGCCTGGGAGAGCAACTGCCGACTTCCAAGGGAACCTGCAAGGCTTGGCGTAGACCAGCGCACTTGCGGTCGGAGAGAGACTTTTGATCTGCTCTCGTGTCCCATGTTATACCCAGGAACTCCAACTTCTGCGTGGATGTCAGGACACACTTGTCCGGGTGCAGTCTGCGGCAATGCAAGCGACCACGAGGGATCACGAAATTTGCAAAGTTGAGTCTTCCCAGTAGACCGAGAGCCTGCCTGGGAGAGCAACTGCCGACTTCCAAGGGAACCTGCAAGGCTTGGCGTAGACCAGCGCACTTGCGGTCGGAGAGAGACTTTTGGTCTGCTCTCGTGTCCCATGTTATACCCAGGAACTCCAACTTCTGCGTGGATGTCAGGACACACTTGTCCGGGTGCAGTCTGCGGCAATGCAAGCGACCACGAGGGATCACGAAATTTGCAAAGTTGAGTCTTCCCAGTAGACCGAGAGCCTGCCTGGGAGAGCAACTGCCGACTTCCAAGGGAACCTGCAAGGCTTGGCGTAGACCAGCGCACTTGCGGTCGGAGAGAGACTTTTGATCTGCTCTCGTGTCCCATGTTATACCCAGAAACTCCAACTTCTGCATGGGTGTCGGGACACACTTGTCCGGGTTTATGCACCAGCCTAGCTGTTGAAGTGTGTGCACTATAGCAACGGCTTGGGAGGTGAGAAGTTTTCTGGACTGGTTTGCTACTAAGAAGTCGTCTAGGTAGACTACAATCCTGAGTCCCTTTTTCCTTAGTAGTTCTGCTACCCAGTTTGAGAGCAGCGAGAAGATCCTTGGCGCTGATGACAGGCCGAAGGGCAGACACGTCATCTGAAGGAGCTCTCCGTTGTACACGAGGCGCAGGAACTTCCGGTGTGATCTTGCGATTGGCACGTGGAAGTAAGCCTGGGAGAGGTCGACTTTTATCAGCCAGTCGTCGGGTTGGAGGAATTCCGGGACCCGAAAATGACTGAAGAGTCTGAAGGGCTTTGGGTCTATGAAGACGTTCAAGGCCTTCAGGTTAAAGATGGGCCTGAGGGTGTGGTCTGATTTGGAGGTAAGGAACATACCTGACAGGAAGCTTGGGGAGTCGTCTGCTGCCTCCAGGATTTTTGACGCTTTCATCGTTTCGATGTGTGCGGTCATGCCTGGAGACAACTTTGTCCTGAAATTCTGCTTCAGCTCGGCCGATGGGAGCGCCCGAGGAGGTTTTGATATGAAGTGTATCCTTGCTCCTTTTAGAATGTTCAGGATTAGCGGTGATGCTCCCAGCTCCCTCCACACCTCCTGATATGCCTTTAGGCGTCCTCCCCAGAATGGCTCCGGCCTCCAGTCACCTCCATCGCCTTCTACCCCGATCGCTGGCCGCCTTGCGAGGGCTCTGGCTTTTTGGCGGGCTGCCTGTACGTCCTGTCTTTCTCTGGCCTAGGGGCAGGTCGAAAGGGCTTCCTAGGTCGGGAGTGTGGAGCCTCTATCACCGGTCTTGCTGCTTGTGAGGTAGAGGGTTGAGGTTGACGGGGGATATACGACGAGGATGCACTACCGAATATCTTGTCTCGTCCCCCGTTTGCCACGATATAACTTTCTAGTTCCTCTTTATTAAAGAGGTGACTGGCGCTCGGAGGAATCCTGGCAAGGCCTTCCTTGATGTACGGGTCCCTTACTCCCTCTAGCAGGGCCTTTCGCCTACTTTGTAGGCATTCCGTTCGCCTTCCGCATAAAATCTGTAGGACGTCGTCCGTGGTCTTACTGTACTTGGCAAACATCCCCTGAATCTTGTCAAACAGAGTCGCAGGGGTCAAGCAGGTGCCTGGTTCGGATGCCCAGTTCACCAGTGCCTGCATGTTTCCTCTGACCGACTCTGTTTGGGATAGCACTGCATTGGAGAGGGCTCCCAGGGAACGGTCCAGGGCTGGCGCGAAGGAGTTGTTCTTATCAAACCTCCTAGTTCTTCATTTACCTCCAGCTCTACTCTCCAGTTTCGGCATAGCGAACACGCGACCATTCCTCCGAGCCAAAACGCTGAAGAGCCGAGATAACTGCGACTCTTCTTGCGTCCGCCTTCGGAATCGGCGATTCCTTCACCAATGTGCTTGGATAGCAGAACTCCAAAACGTTTTTCTGAGCGGCTAGGCTGGCAGGCATCTCTAAAAACCCCGATTCTACCTCTTGCCGCATCTCTCCCGCTGAGTCTTCTTGTCCGAGACCGTTTTCTCCGCGAACTCTACCCGATTCCCAGATAAAACGTCCGTCATGGCCGACATCTGTTGCATCAGGATGTCTACCCGAGGATCCCGATAGTAATGCATTTCTTCCGAAGTTTCCGAGAAACTCGTGCTTGATCATTGTTTCCGACCGGCGAAGCGTCTTAGTTGTCGATATCACTCATTTTGTTGCACAGTTTAAACACGTAAACAACCGAAAAAACACACTAAACAATTAGTCAATTTCTCAGAAAACTATCTATCACGGTATATTTAATGTTTAAACTGAAAAAGCAGGGAATAAATTTCGATTTTCGACTCAAAATTGGTTTTTTTAAGTACAGCGAAACACGAAAACTGCTTTCGGCGCGAAAAAACGGCGTCATATGACAAACAATAACATCACGTGATCTGAGATGCGCGTCACTAGTGTTGCCAGCAGAGAGAAAATGTGGCAAGTCGAATAAAAAAAAGGGCAAATATAGGGAATAAACACGCGCGAAACTGAAACTATAAGGGCGAAAGAGCTAGCTCTCTCTCATAATGGATTCCAGGCATCGATACGGAACACAAAATAGCCCTATCATTAAATATGGTTTGTATGTTACAGTGGAACATATCAGACTACCTATATCACAACCAGGAAAGGCTGGCGGCCATATTGAGTGAAGATACCAGCGTGTATCCAGAATTCCCCGGCACCGTGGATTTGCCTCAGTTTGAGAAGCTTTGGATGTGCCTCTACATCAGATTGGGTAGGTTCTCAAACATAATTGCCACACAAATATTACTACCACTTTGTACGAACCATAATATTATGTAATTTATTGTGGGAATTTCAAGGAGCTTTGAAGCAGTGTGTTGAATCCAAAACTGCTTACGAATTACAGCTTCAGATGTACTTGTATTAGACTGTAAATACTAAAAAACGAAATGAGTCAAAATTGGTGTTTGCTGGAAATGGCTCATATAATGTGTAGGATATACAAGGTATGCAAGGAAAAGGGGTAACCAATCACTTACCACTGTATGTATCTCTGTGAAGAAGCACACAACACAATCTAGTTACGTAATTCCACTGCGATACCTCAAGGTAATTATTGCCACAACAAAATGATATTATGTACTTCCGAGATAGTCAAATTCCTTCTTTTTAATTAAAAATGAGATTATGTACATGAAAAACACCAACAACTTGCTTCCAAGGTAGTTCCAAATCTTCTTCTATTTTGAAACAAATGTACTTGAATTTTTTTTACCATTGTTCCAAATTTCAAATACTTTTCCAGCAAGGTGATGGTTAGGGAGAATTAAGAACTGGATAAAAGACATACTGGTAGGTACTAAACATATTCTCATTTCAAAATCAAACACAGAGAATAGATGGTTACCTCCTGAGAATGGATCATTTCTACGATTCGTTCTCGATTTCAACAGCTCGGCTGAATTGCTATTTGTGTTTGACTCCGTGTTTCCTTCCTCCTACAACATGGGTCTCTTTAAGCACTCCGACCCGTAAGCGTGTACAATATAACAATAGCAGTCAAATACAATAAACGTGTTTTCACGCTAACGCGTGTGTTCCCACAAAAATCGTATAACTCTGTTAACTGAAAACCCTAAAACAAAAAGTAGAAGATCCATTTTTAATCAAGCTTCACATTTCTATTCAAAGTTGTCCATTAAAGTACATAAAAAAGATTTATTTTGTAGAAATAGTTTTCACAAGACATTGTAAATTTTTTATTAAATATTATCGTATGAAATGGTAAAAAAGTGAGGTAACAACATTATTTATTATACATTTATACAATAGAATAAGTATTTTTTTTCATTATCTGTGATTTTAGTACCGTTTTCACATAAAAACATAATGTGTCACATTTTTACAATTTTTTTATGTTTGCATTCTAAATTTTAATATTTATAAATTTTAATATTTATTTGTAATAAAACAATTTGAAAGCTTATTTCATAACCTTTCAAAAACAGATTTTAGTATTCGGCTACGTTTAGAATTGTTTCATTTATAGGGCTTTAATTGCGAAGCGAAAATAACACAAAGTTTTTATAAATCTGACATTTCATTTAAGACAAAAAACTTTCATAATCGCAAAATACCTGAGTGGTTAAGATCCATGTTCATTCCTTTCTTTCCTCAGAAATACCCTCCACACAGCATCCCCAAATATGACAAGAGAGAAATTATTGTATGTGGTGTTAATGTTAAAATATTTTTAAAGTAACTAAAATACTTATTAGATAATACATAAATATAACCCCCGCACCCAATTTTTTCCCATCATTATTTTTAATTATATTCTTAACATTCCAAATGTTTCTAGGTGAACTATGCACGGAGGGGCGTCCATCGGTGCGAAGGGCCGCCTGCCAGACCCTGTTCAGCTGCGTAGGGGCCCACGGAGGTTCCTTGCAGCCTGCAGCCTGGCGCCCCCTACTGTGGGCGGTACTGTTCCCCATGCTTCACAAGGTAACTTCTAAGGGGATTCTTTGTATTTTAAAACATTAACTGAAAATAATAATGGATTAGTAGTTCAAAGACCAAGACAGCCTCTTTAGTCGAGGGGTAAGGCTGTTATGTTACTATGAATCCGTAATGTTGCTGTTATGTTACTATGTTTCGTAATTAATTCATTTAACATAGTATCGATCAGTGGTTGAGTGGGCATAGCACTTGGGCGTCGCTTGTTCGATTCCTCGGCTGGCTAAGTCCTCCATCACAACACAAGCAACATTTTCGGCTTTCTGTGGTGGTAGTAGGAGATTTTCAAACATTGTTGGGTTATTCATAACCCGGGAATGTTTGTCTTTCTTTAAAAAAAAAAAAAAGTGTATTTTAGCGCCTTTGAGGTGATTTTTCACAAAAATGGTGCTATACAAATTATAAATATTATTATTCAATTATTGTTAATCAGCCTAACAGCACACCCACATATATGTCTTACTGGATCCTAACAGTTAAGGCCAGAGGTGGCTGCCAAATTCAACAGCAGAGCGCACTTGTGATTTGTACAGGGTTAGCAGTTGTGCACTATTAAAGTATCTGCGGGCCCTGTACAGTACGCCTGGCTTCTGAGAGGCTAACTTTACTCTGGCTTCGATGGAACTCCCGTACCTGAGCTGGTCTCTTAGAGTTACCACCCCCAAGCATGTTAACGGAAGATTATATGCATTTAAGTAGAATGTATTATTGTGTTTGTTCAGGTCCAAAACCAGGCTAATATGGCTAGTTCCGAGAAGGTGGACACTGGAGAACATATCCTTATTCATCACTCCAGGAACACGGCTCAGAAGCAGTGGGCAGAAACACAGGTTCATAACCAAAAATACTTAGTTTAATTTATCTGTGGTGTGATTTATTACTGCGTGAACTCAAATTTGCTTTGAAATTAAGTTTTATTTTCAAAACATTTTAACTAATTTTGTAAAGAATTTAGACAGGTACCTATCTACCGGTGGTGGTCTGTGAGTTTTCAGTGTGCTAGAGTGCTAAGATTGAAAATACGAAGTTATTGATATGGTTGTTACCCGTTAGACAAACCCTGCATGCCGTACAAATCTTTCAAAACCTGGAATGTGTATCTTATTTAAAATAAAAACGCAGACTTGAACCTCAAGCCAGCAACAGTAGTACCGGGAATAATTTGAATTACAGTGAAACCTTCTTAAGAAGTTTTCCAAGGAACCGGAAAAAATTAACTTCTTAACCGGTGACAGGCCGGAGACGCGCCGGCGCGCGCGTCATATGCGCATGCGCGAGAAAATAATTCAAATATTTGAATAATATTTCCGACAAAAAACTTTTGGTCTGCGATTTTGGCCCTTCTATGTACACAATTTGTATGAAGAACAGTGTCAGAATCGCTTGCGCCATCATTACTCTCAGAGACGCTACAAGTTTCATTCACCTTGCAACCCTGGAATATTTTTAAAACGATTTCGTCTATGACAATCCGCTGTCAGAATTTGCCGCGATTTTAACTGTCGCAATAAATACGTGTTCCGCGAATAAAACATCGTAAAACCTATTAATTTACGTAATAAATGCAAGTAATGTTGTTTAGGGGTAGATAGTTTATTGATAGTATATTGTGTTGTGAACGTGTTTCAGTCAATAAAATATACAATAGCTCAAAATTAATCAACAAAACTTTCAATTCAAAGTTCAAAATGGTGCTTTTTTAGTGTTTTTTGGTGAATTTTCGCGAATTTCCGCGAAATAGCCTGGCCTTTGACGGGTTAAGCAGGAAAACCTTTATGTGGGAAAAATTGAGCCAATTTTGGGCCAAGGGATCGAAAAAACCAAACTTCTTAAACTACGAAACTTCTGAGGGTTTCACTGTAGTTACTTTTGTTTTTATTTTGACAAGAATTTATTTTATAAGATTGGTACTTCCGACAAAAGTCATATTATTGTCTATTAATTAAAAAAGGAATATTCCGTATTATCCAAGTATCAAATTTCGATAAGGAATGTTCCGTGTTATCCGTGAAGCGGGTTTATACATTTTTACCAATATTTTTAGCATGTCAATATGAATTATTAATAATGTATGATTGATTGTAGGTGTTAACCCTTTCGGGAGTGGCGCGAGTGTTCCACACCAAGCACCAGGTGCTGCAGGGTCTAGGAGACTTTGCCCGCGCTTGGGCTGTCCTGCTTGACTTCATACAGAACTTCGCTCTTTGTCAAAACCATGAGGTGAGTAAAAAATTACATTCAGTTCTCTTAATTGAAATAATAAGTATTCTAGTTCTCTTCCTGTTTTGTTTATTATCGGGTAAAGTGTGAAAGAGCCTCCACATGCCGCTACACTTTTAAACTTAATTACCACAAGAACCATCGGTTTCAGTCGTGATAGATGGAAAAATATGCATTCAAAAACAATTTTCATTCAAAGTTAAAAATTTTCCATATAAAACATCTCCATAACTGCCATGTTTTTTTGTATGGATTTGACATTTGCGAAGTTTCGTTTCAAACTAAATACGCATGAATTACTTAATTAACCTAAACTAAGAACCTATTAACCTAGTTTTTGTACCTAAATAGTTGTTTCTTGAAGTAATTGTTGAAATGAAGTGAGATTTCCATAATCTGTGCTTAAAAGTGCGACGGCTCTTTCACAAATTAATACAACTTTAAATGAATTTTATAACTCACCGGAATTTCTATGTAACAAGATGTAAATTAATAACACATATCATGTTCAACCAAATTCACATCAAACATTTTTCTAACCACACTTTTTTCTGATCATTTTCCTTCTTAAAATATTTTATTTTCCGTCCATGCCAACACCTTTTGAAAAAAACTCCTTTGCTATTATGGTCTAGTACACTTTTAAAACACAATCAGCCTTACTAAAAAACCCAGTGAAAATTTTATTCAATTGTCAAACGGCCGCGGATGTGAAAACATTACTAATTAAAAATTTGTTCTTTGAAAGAAATACACATGGTTTCCACGGCCTGGAAGGGTAGTTTATCTCTGTTTTAACCATTGATGTCCGAACGATATTTGTAATTTTCCCATAGTATTTTGAATGTTCAATATATTTCTTATTTTTGAAGGTGTCGTAAAAACAAATACCATTTATGAAAACTAGATAAAATTACCTTTTAGATTTGAGTATTTGAAATACACTTTAGCTTTCAAAAACTGCCGTATTTTAAGATTCAAACTCGGAAATAAATGGAAAAAAATTTCCTCCCACAACATTTTTGACCAAAATGTAGAGAAATTTAAATAAAATCAAAATTTAAAAAACACAGTCCTTTTGTGTAATAAATTAGGAAGGAAACTATCACCTCACTTTTTCATCGTGTATACAATAAAAAAATAATAAAAAATTTCAAAGTTTTTTTTATTGCCAAAAAAAAAACTTAGAAATAATACCGAAATTTAAAACAGATTTCTTGCATCTCTAAAGACGTTAATTTTTTTGATACGTTTACGAACACATGTATTAGGTTTTAATATTATAAAAAATTATCACTTTTAAGAAATTCTCTTAAAATAAAGATCTTGAATGAAAATTTTATCTTTTGTAACCTATAAAAAATAATATTCTGACAGTTCAACTTTGAAAGTACGGCGTTTGTACAATAACTTGATTAAACTAATGTAAATCACACAAATAACATGGTAAATATATCAATTATGTGAACAGAAGAGTAAATTCGTCACTACAATAGAAATTATTAAGTAAAATCACAAATTTTTCGATATCCCGCCATAAAACACACCGAGCTGTTTTGACATCGCGGGCCATAAATAAACCATCGCGGGCTGTCACGGACCGACGAACTAATGCATAGGCGCGCCAATAATGCCCCTTGCGGAAAAAAATTAAAACAACATTGTTTCCTAGTAAATTAAAACCATATACAACGTTGTCACATCTTCAATGCGTTTTAACAGCGTGACCACGAAAGAAACGTTATTGGTAATAAAACGTCTTTTAGTGTATACGAGCTCTATTTATGTTATTGCAATAACACAGTTAATCGATCGCGCTGTGGTTTTTTTTTAGTAAGGCTGAATATGTATACAATAACAAATTAGCATTACGAAACAATCGAGTTGATTTTATAAATTTTCAAAGTGTGATTTCCCTCCATTAATAAAATCCATTTGTCAAAATATTTCCACATTTTAAAAATGGAACATATACACAGGAAAATCTAATTAGAAAGTACCTACCCCGATTTCAATGTACAATAATAACAATACATACGTAGGTACCTTTTTAAATCTTATTGAACCCTTTGTAATTAATTTGCAGGTAGCGGTAGGAGCTCTGAAATCGTTCCAAGAAGTGTTACTGATGAAGAGGTGCCCCGATGCTACCCTGGAGAGGGAGGTCTGCTCCCTGTCCTGGCAGGTCTGGGTGCATATTGCCCGCGAGGCTTCTAGCGGTAAGAATGGATCTCCATTTATATTTCTATATGTCATATACTGTAAGCCATTGTATTGTTGCCGATTTTCTCCCTCCAACAACAGATATCATTGGTAAAAGCGTACTCTGTAGATTTATAATTCAAACAATTACATAACTACGCGCCAACATTGAAAATTAGAATTCCAGTCTTTAGAATGAGGTGGAAATTTTGTGTTTATTCTACCAATATTTCAATGTGGTGTTCTGCAGAACTGATCTGAGTGTCTTTGATCCTTTTAACACCGGTGAATGAATTTCATTTTGCGCATCATTACAGTTGTTTTTACATACAAACTCGAGTTCAGCTGTGGAATGATGTGACGACTTTGTGTTTCCTCCCTCATACAATTCCTCATAGCTCCCTCAATTTGGGAGGCGGGAATGGGTACTGCCGCCCCGGTTACCTTTATTGGATAACCAACACCTCTGCCATAGGTCACCCCAAGTGGTTCGCTACGTTTGGTGATTTAGCAGGGGTGCCCGAGTTCATGGGGTGAGGTTTGTCTAGGTCTTGGAGACGGAAGACCAGGACATACTGAACCCCAGATTCCTACCCACCCCTTAAACTCTTTTCCTTCCCATAACTCTCCTCTCCTCCCTTTCCTTAAAAAAAAAACCCTCCACACAGCATCCCCAATGATGACATAGGCCCTGAGGGAAATTATTTTCCTCAGGCCTCCTGTGTGGAGCTCATGTAAAAAAAAAAAAAATACAACAAGGGTCCCTACGATAGTACATTCACTCCATTCTATTCTTAAGAAGAGCCTCCACGCATCCCATGACATGCCACTTGTCTGGAGGTATTAAAAAATATGTATTACATATATGTATATATTTTACCGGGTTAGGTTAGGTACCATCATTTGGATGCCAATTCTCAGCTGGAGCCCAAAATACCCGATAACTGATTATGTGCTAAGGAGGGCAGTTAGTCGACAGGTCACCATCTCTAATGCACATGCGCAATGTAGGCATGCTGACTCTGTTCTATAGGTATTTCAATGGAACTTTCTCAAAAAAGTTGGTAGCATTGATCCCCTGTGCAGTCCAGTGGTGGCTCGTGACTTTTGGGTGTGCTAGAGTGCTGATATTACAAAAAATGGCATTATTGATGTTGTAGCCGAATTAAAAAAAAAAAATTTTTGAAAATTAGTTTTTTCTATGAAAAATTTCAGGAAGTTTCAATTTGGCCGTGTGCCGCACGTATTTCCTGAAAAATCTTCATACAAAAACCTATTTTTGAAAAAAAAAAATTTCACCTACGACAATATCCGTTACGCCATTTTTTATTAATAAAACCCTAGCACACCCAAAAGTCACGAGCCGACACTGCGTGCACTGATTGATTGATCATTGATCCTGGTGCATGTGCGCGACGCGATTTAACTTGAAGGTCACGAGCGCAACAACTAAGTCGGCTCACAAGCAGAACGTATAATCTGGGCCTCTTCAATACCCGCATTAATAAATCCTTTCCTACAGCCCCTGCCGTAACCCGCCTCACGATGCTGCCCAACCGGGTGGCGATATAGTTCCCCTGTCTTTGCAATGTGCAGACAGGGTGATAAAAATTATTCTTTTTCAATTGTATAAAGTGGTGCAAAAGTCATCACCCTATCGGAAGATGCCAAAAGTTTTGCAAATGGTGGCAAATGTCAGTTCTGCTTTGACATTTATGAAGTAAACAGATACAAAATGTGTCAACAAGACATGAATGACTATACTCCTCAAGAATGCGGAAAAACGGTTTTGGTGATTTGCAGTGGCCGACAAGATCGCCCTATTTAACCGTTCCAGACTTCTTTTTGTGAGATTTCTTAAAATCAAAAGTCTATGTCAACAAGCTTCGGACTTTTGAAACCCTCAAAGAGAATATCCGTCGAAAATGCGAGAACCTATCGCCGGAAGTTCTGGAAAGAGTGATGGAAAATGCCATAAATCGGGCCCTCGTGGTCATCGATTCTGGCAGTGGCCACTTGGCTGATATCATTTTCTCGACTTAATGGAAAAAAAATTACAGCCAAAGAACATCGGGTGACAACTTTTGCACCACCTTGTATTTCTAACATTGGTCGCAATATAGAATTTTGGATTAGGTTGTATATTTTGACATTTTATAACAATACTGTGTGTTCCTGTTTGTTCAGCTACCAACCAACGCCTGGAGCCGGCGGACCCCCCCACCTCGGGTGTGGTGACCTGCGTGGGAGGGGCCCAGCCCCCCAGCGGGGAGTACGTGCCCTCGCAGGCCTTCCTCACCGCCCTTGTACAGATCTTCCCCACCATCTTCCAAAACATCAAGTCCACGTGAGTTCAATCATTCAATCTATGGTTTATGCACTGCACACTGTTACATAAGTGTTACTTGTCTCTTAATTTCCATATTAACCTGTCAAAGGCCGTCAAATTCCAGGAAAAATACGGAAATTTCGTAACAAAACACGTTTTTGAATTGAATGTTTTGTGGATTAATTTTGATTTATCGTATATTTTATCGATCAAAACACATTCCTAGAACAATAAACTATGTACCAAAACAACATTACTTGCTTTAATTACGTAAATTAATAGGTTTTACGATGTTTTAGTCGAGGAACATGCATCAACTTTGACAGCTAAAATTTGCGGCAAATCTAACATTTTTATGCCACAGATAAAATCGTTAAAAAATATTCTGGGGTTGCAAGGTGAATGAAATTTTTACCCATCTTATGGGGTGATGTTGGCGCAAGCGATTCTGACTGTGTTCTTCATACAAATTCTGTACATAGAAGGGTCAAAATCGCAGAACAACATATTTATTTCGAAATATTTTTTTCGCGCATGCACACAAGCTGCGCGCATATGAGCGTGTCCGGCCGATTAGAGGTTAAGACAACTTAATACTTGTTGGGCATCTTCCAAATAAGTTATAGGTTCGTGTGATTGATTACTAGTTGATTTATTAAGTTATCGTAAATATTACAATGAATATTAAACTGGACAGTCGTCTTTACTAGACTAGGCTCTAAGTAGTTTTGCCGCTGCTGGCTATCAGCCAGGTACTTCCCGATCTTCCTCTTCCTATCATCTTTCCCTTCCCACTCCCTTCAGCATCACAACATACCCCAATTAGGAAGGCAATAGTTTCACTGGCTCCAGACGGAAGCTGTTGGGACTCTTGTGAGTATTCACCTAAAAAAAGACCTAGTAAGGAACTCCAGTAAAAAATATTATGGCTTTAAAAAAATATGTTCATATAAACGCTGATTCTGAATATATAAGTTTTATTAAATAATATTAAACGAAGAGTTTTTAAAACATTGTTAAAAAGTCCATTTTTAATCGGGTCATAGAAACACGCCATCAAGTTGGCATTATTAAAATGTTTAGAGGTGATGTCACTGTTCCTCGTGTTGTGACCTCACCGTTAAGTCATTGTATGGGAATGTAGGAATGACACAAGCCATCGTATTAATTTATTCGTTTATTTACATACTGTTTTATTGTTTATTGAAACATTATTTAGGCCTAAATAATGTTTCAATAATAAAGGTATCTCTTAATAGTTTATCTCTATTATTGAAAATATTCAAAAACTACTGCACAAAAAAAATAGTAATGCTGCTTAATTACTACTTAGTATCAAACAAATAAATAAAAAAAAATAGCTACATTAAAGACATTAAATGTTGGCTGAAGAATCTATCGGAAAATGAACTTACTAGTATACTTAAAACATCATAGAAGTTTCTGGAAAACCTTATCCAATCAATGAAGTTAAACCATAGAAGTCGCTGAAAAACTTATCCAAAGCATAGTCCCCCTCAGCACAGGATCTCCTAGTGAGGAGGACTACGAATATATTTTATATATACATCAAACTAACATGTTTCATATAAAAATGTAAAAAATATGATATAGTTACTAAATAAAAAAAAAATTTAAAAAAACTTCTAGGGAGAATACTTCGAACAACGCAATTCAAAATGGTGGCAGTTAATCAGCTGATTGTCCGATGCTATAGTAACTTTTCAGGAGTGATGATGTCACATGAATCACTATACATACGGTGGTTTTCGGGGATCTTGAAAAATTAAAACTTTGACAATTATTTTAACTATTAAAACTAACTCTAAAAATATGCAGTTATTATTAGTTGGAAGGAAGTTATTATTAGTTCATTTTTAAAAAAATTAAAAAAGGACTGGAGTTCTTTATTATTTATTGCTAAAAGGTTATTCTTTGTTGTTACAGTTTCACAGCTGAAGACTTGTCGACCCTGGGAAATCTCCTAGAAAACATCATTGTGGTGTCGGCACACTCTCCGCAGACCATTGTGGATACAGGATCTGTGTCGCTGCTTCATTCGGCAGTTCTGCACTGTCTGGAGTTGTTGCAACAGGTACGGATTATCATTGACTCCTATTTATTGACAAAATATAAAATTAAATTAACAAAATCAAAACCTGAGAGATATAGACACTAAATGGTGAGTGGTTGGGCGTTTACACAATACATAGCTACACTTACCTAAATACATCTACATGTATCATAGACCCTGTGCTTGTAGCTTGATTGTCACATGTTCCTTTCCTACCCATCCCTATCTACCTGTCATTTAACCTTATAGGTAACGCAACGAGAGATAAAAGCAATAAAAATGCTTAGAATTGATGTATTGGTGTATCCGTGTGTCTTCAAACTACGCCTACTTATCTTCTGTCTTGCTTATTTTATTATTATTGCCCACTTATTGTAACTAGTGTAGAAGAGACAGCAAGTTTTTATGGCGCTGATAGCAAATTGTTTTGGTGCACTTACGGGGTGTCCTATTCATTCAATTCGTAAATGTGATGTAAACATACATATACCTTCATATCGCAAGTGAAATAATTACTAATTTTTAAATTTGAAATAATTAACAGTGTTTGTAAAGTGTGCAAGTGTAATAATTATTACGAATCATGGAGTCCTGTTACAAAACGGGACGTGGCAAATCACCGAATGGGCAAACTCGTGAAATTTTATTCCACGTGTTTAATTATTTTACGCATAATATAAAAAAAACGGTGGTCAACTTTTAAGCATAAATGACTTGTAAGATTTGACGTCTAAGGCAACTGGAGTATCCTATCACAGACTAGTATTCAACTTATTCTACTTCAAATCTTTTGTACCTTTGTGTTAGTAATCTGTTATATTTTAGATAATATACCTACTTATAGATAGTACTGATGATGGCAGATACATAACTAAATCATTACTGTTGCTGATGATTGCTAACACATAATTATAAACATTAAATAATCCATAAGCAGACAAGTTTTTAAGGATATATTATGGAAATCACACTTCATTTCAACAATTACTACAAGAAACAACTATTTATATAGACAAAATAAGTTCTTAGTTTACGTAAACTATGTAATTCATGCGTATTGAGTTTGAAACGAAACTTTACAAATGTCAAATCCATGCAAAAAAAGGCGACAATGGAGGTGTTTTATATGGGAAATTTTAAACTTTGTATGAAAATCGAAATTTAATGCATATTTTTTCCGTTTATCCCGACCGAAACCGATGTTTCTTTTGGTAATTAAGTTTAAAGTAGTTTACTTTTCAAAATCTATGCTTATTAAACGTGTAGCGGCATGTGGCGGCTTGTGGATTATTTAATTAATTAATATTTGGATGATTTATATAGCGCTGTTTTTGTGAAAACACACCTCAAGGGCGCTGTACAAACTAATAAAACATTTCTAAAATCTAAAAAACTACAAGCTAGGCAAACAATTATAAACAACTTACGGCTAAAAATTGCATCCACCGGTTCATTGATTACCGATACGAAAATATATGTACAATATTTTGACCAATGAACGCGATGCTGCCTAAAATTTAATGAAAACAGGACCATACTTACCTGGGAGGTCGCTTGAAATTAACACTGTATATTGTCCATTTAAAGAAATTTAGATAGAGTTCGCACGCAGAGGACATTATTGTGAACACATGTTATTTAATCCTGAAAAATATTTTAATATAAATATGTAATGTATTCTTTGATGAGTGTATTTTGGAAAGTAAAAGCAACATGTAAAGGTGAGTGGTGCAGTACTCTATAAAATATTATGTTTATTATAATAAATTAATCTTTTTAATTAACACAATATTTGTTTTAACCTTGTCGTTATTTACGAATACCTATTTGAATTCAATCCTGAAGATTATCACAATAAACTTTATTTTGATAACCACTGGAGCGACCGCGCGTTTTATAACTTTTGCCTCGGATTGCTCGTTATATTTTCGAGTCCATTTTGAATTTTTTCCGCCGACATTGAAAAAATCATATCTCCGAATTTTAATATGGAGACATGCAAACTGATTATAGTTCTATATAGCCAATGAATTAACCTATCTTTTGTTGATTACCACATATTCGTAGGAGTTATAAAAAAAATATTATAAAATCGTAAACTTTAAAAATGTGCGAATCCTGCGTGTTAGTTCCTTTGAAATTGCCCTAAATGTTACTTTTTCAAGTCAACATTGGATATTTTTGATTTCTACACGTTGTCTATGGCCTACTTGATAACCACAGAAGCAAACATATTTTTAAACTGTCAATTTTTATGCGCAATCAGCTGATGAAATATTTTGCTAGAAATATTTTTATAGATTTTCGAGATTGCGGAGTGTCAAAATGAAATCCACTTTTTAGTATATTTAAATACATTTAACACAAAGTAACTTTATGAAATTAGAAGGATACGTTCATTGTCTACAATTATCAATAAGAATTAAAGTGATTTTTGCTTTATTTAACTAAAATAATTGTTTTACAAAAACACCCTAAATCACAGTATCAAATTCAGACTCCAGCTTTATAAACATTTGTGACCTAACGTTAGATATTTATCACCATGTTTTTATATAACGTAGTAAAACAAGAAGCAAGGGTTTTAATAAGATGTATAGCATTACAATACACATTACAAATCCTCCAGAAAATACATTTCTAATTGCAGAAATCTTGGATGTTTCGCCGTTTTTATTGACAAATTATGCGTTTTGACAGATTCTTAAGCTCGGTATACACCGTGAAACCTTTTAATTTAATTGGCAATTAAAAACTTGTAATAATTTTAAACCTAAAAGTTGGATTTCGACAAAAAAGTAGTAGGTAGGAAAATAATTGAGAACAAATAATTTATTTTTGTATTTATTATCGCCCTAGTGGGCTTTTACATTCATTAAAATAATATTACATTTTTTTCATAACAATGGTAGAACAGTACATTGATTTAATTTAAACAATTGTTTCAGATCAAAGACATTTAATTGTAATAAAAATTTATTCAATTTATATTGGTTTTTCTCATATAATTTAAATGGGTTTTTCTCATATAATTTAAACAAAACAATATATAGTATGATTGTGAATTATTGTTCCAGAGTATTGGACATTGCTTGAAAAAGCATAGTTATGTTTAGTGACTAGATCTGAAAAAAAAATCCACTCTACTAGATATATAAAAATTGACAAAATAGAGATATGACGCAAAAATATAACAAGCATTTTAATATTTACAATATACAGGGAAAACTGAGAATACCTATGCATTTTTTTAATATGTATATTTCAATGATCAGAATTGAAATATACATATTAAATATCCACCGAACCTTCTCCGATAGAACCTGAAAATCAAACCTTTGGGGGCTTTATCGTAAAAACATTTTTATGAATAAGTAAGTACGTATGCGGAAAGAAAGGACTTGCCCAGCTGCCTTCATAAGACATTCAAACATTATGGATTAATATGCATTATTTCCAAATTTATTCATTTTAAAATAATAAAAATATTCACGGCACGGAGCGGAAGATTTTCCCAGTAACGCCTTAGTGGAAGACCAGCATTTAAAATTGAAACGTCGCTTAAAATAGCTTTGGCCATATTTGGTGGCCAGATCTAAATAGCGAGGTCACCATCATCCTCTTTCCTATCTCCTTCCCATTCCCACTATCTTCAGCCCATAACGTACCCCGGTCGGGAATACCATAGTATCACTGACTGCAGACGGACAGTTGTGACTCTCGTGCAGTTTCAAATGAAAAAGAAAAAGAAAATTAAAAAAATAACAAACCCAAGAAAAGCCTTCAAAGATTAGATTCTTCCGAATGATACGGCATCATACATTCAAAGCATAATGCTACGTTACACACATTACACTTTGTGGCGGTCTTTTTATATTTTTTTATAATTTTACACATCTCACATGCTACCCTTGTATGGATTGTCCCGATACGGACCAAGAAGTGATTGCCTTTCAGGATTGGTCGCAGAAACCTTCCAGCAGATATTGTGCTGACAGTCCGCACAGTTGTGGGAATCTGTCTGCGACAGAATAGCAGGAGATTGTCTGCAACTTCACTCCTGAAGGTTCGGTACAAAATGCGTTTATTTTCCTTGCGGAGTTTTGAGCTGTACAATATATACGCATTCTGCACCGAAGTGCTCAGTAGTCTCCTGAAAAGTTTCTTATACCAAACCAGGTTTCGCAGTCGTTCAACGGGGAAGCTTGCCAAAAGCTGATCCTTTCGGTCAACCCCCCCCATTACCTTGTTATAGTCTAGTACAAGTTCGGGTTTATATGTCCAGGTACCATACTTTTCAACTGCCCCGATTTCTGCCTTATGGTAGGTGGACAACATACTTACCAGGTTTTTGTCTAACCAAACCATAACATTAAGGTCCCCGCAGTTCGAGAATGCGACCTCACCTTCCCTCAGTTTTGCTTTGAGATGGGACTTAAATGCAGTTGGCACGAATTCTCGGTTCAACCGCAATGTGCCCATGCAGTCCATCCCATTCTTTTTGAGGCATCGCGCCAATAATGGACTATTATAAAAATTATCCATTATCAGCGTGTACCCTTTATTAAATAGAGGGCTGGCCAGGTCGTACACTATCTTTGCAGTGGATCCAACTGGGAAGTTACCGTGAGCACTAGAAAAGTTGGTCGGTGTCATGTCATCCGTCATGTCTTCCGTCATATCTTCCTGGTCTGGATTTGTCGATTCAGCCTGATTGGAAATGGTCTTGCCAGCCGCTTTCGTTTTGATCATCTGGACGAATCCCAGACGGCCTTTATAGCCGAGTAAGGATTCGTCCAGAGAGATGTCTTGCTCGGGCAGGTATAAGGTTTCAAACTTACTTGAGAGGTGGTCCAAGACAGGTTGAATCTTTTGTAACCTTCGCACAGATAACGGTACATCAGAAGAAAGACTTTCATTATTGGTGAAGTGAAGGAATTTTTTCAATAGAAGAAAACGATTATAATCCATGACTCGGCTGAAATAAGGCATGACGGTGATTTTTTTTTAATAGAAGTAGTCTTTTTCAACAGGAAGGGGAGTGATACCTTGATACATTAAAATTGCCAAGAATACATACACTTCCTCTTTATTCGTGGGAGCCCATTTATTGGTACGCGCATAGCGCTTGAATTGTTTCTTGGCAATACATTGATCTGCATACCTGTTGGTCTCTCTCGCGATCAGTTCGACGAAACCTGCATCAAAGATTTTAAGAAAGGCATCTACAGGTTTGCCCATTTCGTCAGTATTGAAAGTAGGTCCTGGCATACCTGTAAATGTCTCCCTTATCCCATTAAACCGCGAGGTATCTTTGGACCAATCGAAAGAGTAACTATCAGGCGGCAGAATCGAACGCATTGCCTCGCTGTCGTCTAGGTCTTGTCTCATTGTCGCAATGGCCATATCGGAGTCAAGGGTAGTATTAAACCGAATTTGAGAAGGTCCTGGTAGCATGCATGAGGTATCCTCATCGCTCGTTCCGTGGCTCGCTTCACTCGCTTCATCCATGTCGCTCTCAATGTCCATTTCTGAAACAATAGAAAACACAAATTAATTTAATGTGTCTATTTGTCAATTACAGACCGCCTCTGGTACGACGTTTTAAAGAGTTAACTAATAACGTAACGAGTTAACGGTAAAGCGAAGGCTATACAAATTTCTTGAAGACAATGACATTTTGTCAGGAAATCAATATGGCTTCCGCAAAGATCGTAGTGCCGCAGATGCAATTGCAACTTTTACAAAAGCAATCTCTGATAACCTTGATAAAGGCCGCAAGCCCCTCGCTGTTTTCTTGGATCTAGCCAAAGCCTTTGATACTGTCTCTCACCGCATACTTTTGAAGAAACTCCTTCAGGTAGGAATAAAAGGTACTCCCCTCAAATGGTTTGAGAACTATCTAACAAATAGGTCACAATCGTCTCTTGTAAATTCTGCTAAAGAATACAGAAGTACAAGTTTACCAATCACGTACGGTGTGCCTCAAGGCAGTGTATTAGGCCCACTTCTTTTTCTAATATATATTAACACTTTATGTAACTTGGAAATTGATGGAACTATAATATCTTTTGCCGATGATACGGTAATCATCTTTGAAGCTGAAAATTGGAACTCAACTATGGAAAAAGCAAATAAGGGCCTTAATAAAGTAAAACATTGGTTAGATGACAACCTTCCGACTCTTAATGTTGACAAAACAAAATATTTACTTTTCTCCATACGTAAAGTCACTCCTCCTCAAAACTGTCCTAATCTTATCATTCACTCATGCTCACAGAACCATATTACCCCTACGCCTCCCCACAATAATTGCTCATGTACCAACCTAAAAAAATCTGACCAAATTAAATATCTGGGGATTGTTATAGATGACCAACTGCGTTGGGAGGACCATGTCAATTTTACAACAAAAAGACTCCGCAAATTGTGCTATATATTTCTCTCTCTCAGATCAATCCTGAAACTTCAAACAATTAGATGCATATATTTTGCACTATTCCAATCAATAGCAACATACGGTATCGTGGGATGGGGAGGCTGTGCAGCTTCAATTATATATCCCATGATCTTAATTCAAAAGCTGCTACTAAGGATTATATTAAAATGTCACCCATCTCACCCATCAGAGCCACTTTTTAAAAAATTCGCAATCCTAGACATTAGACAATTATACGTTAAGACAATTCTCATACACTTAAGGAAAAATGATCTAACACTCAAAACTCAACAAAATATTTACACCCGCTATTCATCACACCAAAAATGCAAAATTCCTCCAACAAAAACAGCTTTCGCCCAACGACAGTTCTCTTACATCGCGCCTAAAATGTTCAACTTACTGAGTATTGATATTAAGACATCGAAAACTGCTGATCTTTATGCCATTAATATACAGAACTGGTTATTTACTCGGGGAAGGAAATATTATAAAGAATGCCTTACATCTTAAAAACTGTTCTTATTTTTTCATATTTCTAGAGTAAAAAATCTTATCTCTAAAATCTTATCTCTAAATTAATTTTCAACCAAAACTTTATTTTATGCTGATGCTTTTTTTCATATTTTTTGACATTGTTCGTCCATTTCACATGCTGCTTAGGAATACTTGCTTTTGTTTTTTGGGGTCAAAGACTATCATTGTTCATCTGTATAGATGATTTACATATTTATTCTTATTTTGTATTTCTATTCTTATTTTGTATTTCTATTATCCTTAAAATATTATTATTTTGTTACTTTTATTTTTATTTGTTATTCTATTTTATTTTTATTTATACAAGATTCACCTAGTTTAACTCCTTTCCTGTATGTGATCATGTACCTAATACTAG
The DNA here is from genome assembly GCA_929108145.2 of Limnephilus rhombicus. Classification (NCBI taxonomy): domain Eukaryota; kingdom Metazoa; phylum Arthropoda; class Insecta; order Trichoptera; family Limnephilidae; genus Limnephilus; species Limnephilus rhombicus. The sequence goes on from OV815299.1 coordinate 15,856,295, forward strand.
TATAATAGATATGCTATATGTTTGTACTTTCATCTACATATATATGGATGATTATTAATATTATATACTTAATATCTTATGAATCTCGACTACCATAATACGGGCATTTGCCTAGCTTGGTAGTCGAAATACCATGTAAAAAAATCCTGTAATAAACATAATGAATAAAGAAAATTAAAAAAAAAAAAAAAAAAAATGGCACGATCAAGTGAATCAAATGCTTGTGCAATGTCAAGAGTCAGAAGGGAATGTACGAGACGATGTACAAATGTGAATGAAGGCGGAATTACACTTGTCTATCGTGTCATGACGCGTCAGAGGGGTATCGTTTTCATACATTTAGTACGGTGATGTTTATTTTAGTCTGTCGTGTTGTGGTGAAAATCACTAAATGTATGAAAACCAATACCGTTCTGTTTCGTCACGACACGACACGACAGACAAATGTAATTCCGCCCTTCATCGAATTGTGTGTTGGCGGTCCATCTTCTCTGTCTACCCCTGTAGGGAAATGGTGTGATGGTTAAGCAGGTATGCAAATGAATTTTGCAGCACTTTAATCATGCGTAATTTAATTGGGTGTCTTTTACTCTCGAGGTGATTTTTTGCGATCGCTGACGGAGAATATTTATTTATTCAATTATTTTACAAATGGTTTGTAAAATAATTGAATTAAATAAAATAATTGATATACGAATGTATGCAACGCATCCTTGTTTTATTTTTTAAAGAAAGACAAACATTCCTGGGTTACGAATAACCCGACAATATTTGAAAATTTACTACTACCACCATAGTATAAGGAAAATGTTGCATGAGTTGTGATGGAGGATCTAGCCTGCCGAGGAATCGAACACAGAACGCCTTGGTGTGACCCAAGTGCAATGCCCACTGAACCACTGACAGATTTATTTAGTTGTTTAGTTTTTTTAACTCACGGTTTCCTAGTGCCGACTCTTCTTCATAGAGAGCTGCTGCGTCGATGTCGTTGGTCATTCCCACTCTGCCCATGTCTTGCTCTGCAATAATAGAAAACACAGATTAATTTAATGTGTCTATATTTCAATTATGGACCGCCTCTGGTACGACGTTTTAAAAAAGTAAACTCGTGGCACGATCAAGTGAATCAAATGCTCGAGTCGTGCAATATCAAGAGTCAGAATAATAGAAGGGATTGTACGAGACGATGTACGAATGGGAATAAATCAAAGTGTGTGTTGGCGGGCTATCCTCTCGGTCTACCAAAGTAGGGAAATAGTGTGTGATGGTTAAGAAGGTATGCAAATGAATTTTGCATCACTTTGATCATCCGTAATGGACCGCCTCTGGTCTGACGTTTTAAAAATAAACTAACCGTTCTCAAACGCAGTCAAATCTTGACAGAGTGGTACATCCACCCACAGCTCGCTATTGTAGCCAGTCTCCGGAGAGAAGAGTTCACCCCGCTGCGGTTCTCCATCCCACGATGTCTCATGTACAAGTTGCGGAATTGGAGCGGTGGGAGCAGTCAGCCACGGAGGAGGAATAGGTGATGGCAATGTTGCCGAAGTCCCTTGTGTAAAGGGACACGCTATTCTCTCCGGAGATGGATTTCTGAAAACAAATAGATAAATTAAATTCACGGATTGTTCTCATTCATGCGTGAACTGCATCTGTAAAAAGCCAGTAGGTAAAATAAATAAACGATAATAAGCAGTGTCATGAAACAGCGTCGATTCTACTGATTGTGCATAATACAGATAACCAGAGAGCTGATCCAAATCAGTGTTGCGGAACACTCCGGAAAAACAATAACATATTATCGTGCATCTAAATACTTACTTTCTTTTAGTTTTTCTTGGTGGTGCTGTCGGGAGTAATATGCGGGCCGCCTGCTTCTGGAACTTTCTGCTTTCAAATTCCAGTTGGAATGAAGCAGACTGCGCCCGAACTGCCTTTTGGGCTCTGGCACGGTCCTCCCGAACAGTTAGCAAAGCAGGATCACTATTAAAATATTGAAAATATCATTAGCACAATACAGATTCACACCTAAGTAATACCTACTTTAAAAAATTACAAAATACTTACACTCCAGACCGAGCTGCAGCTGCAGATGAACGGCCGCGTCCACGCCTACGTCCTCGTGGTGCAGGTAGTCCGGCACCAGCTGCTATTGTTATTGCAGTTGATGCAGTATCAGTAGCAGCTGGTGCCAGTATCCTTCCTCTCCCCCTGCCTCTTCGATTTCCAGACATCAGTACTCTGTGCATATTTATATTAAAAATAATGTATTACTTATATTTTGTAAAATATTGCATACTAAAATAAATTTTGTTTACCTGGTTCGTGGAGTATTCTCTTGATTGTTGGTTCTGAAATTTAAAATTAATTACAAAACTAAACAATCCTGGCTTTTTATTGTGTGGTTGCACCTTTATCAACAAAAATGGCTATTTTTTTCTGAAATTACTGCGAAGTATTTGAACTGTAAATAACTGATTAAAATTTAACCCAACTAAATGAAATGTACATGTACATATTCGTTATGAATCACTGTAATTGAATAACTATACACACGTCAAGTAATTGAATCGATACTTGCGAAAATTTACACATTCAACAGATGAAATTTGAAATGCACATTCGGTTAATGTAAAATATTTAAAAAGTCACTAAAATTTCTGTTTGAACCCTTGAAAACACGTAAAACAGATGGATAATTGAATTGTGATAACTGTTTTATATAAATTTGTACAAAACATCAATTAAAACCAACACTTACGACATTCTAATAGCACGCGCGGTTGACAGCTCTCATACAATTCCGTTGACAATTATTGTGATTTGCCGCGAAAATAATCGATCTAGAAATTTCCGTAATTAAATCATAGAAACAAAGAATTGAGACATCTCTGGTGAAAGCGCTAAAGGATTTTGTCAACTACATGATTATGCAAATTACAGATCGCGGGAGTTTTCGAAAATATTTAAATAAAATTTTTAGTGCGTCAAGGGAGAATCTTCCGAAATTCGGAAGCTTATCAGCTTTAGGTTTTGTAAGTGGTTCCGAAATTCGGAAAAAATCGTTCCAGTGGATAACCTTCCGTATTTCAATTAAAATGTAGTCAAACAAAATAAGTTTTATGTAACCGACTTCAACACGCTTTGGCTTCGAATTCTCAATTGTGAAATAGTTATAATAGAATAATTTTACCTACCAATAAAATTTATATTTTGTGTTCCGTATCGATGCCTGGAATCCATTATGAGAGAGAGCTAGCTCTTTCGCCCTTTTAGTTTCAGTTTCGCGCGTGTTTATTCCCTATATTTGCCCTTTTTTTATTCGACTTGCCACATTTTCTCTCTGCTGGCAACACTAAAGACGCGCATCTTTTAAAGCCCAAAACGAAACACACTGTATGAAAGTTTTGCATCTATGTGAGAACTGTGATGAAGTCAACTTAACTTGCGAGACCTATACCCACAATCGGTCATCCTCCATAATATTCCGCGTATCGCATGCGCTAACTTAATCCCGCATACTGCGAGTAAGATACCGCGACTGATAGTCATACGAGTGCATCAACAAACCCAGCCAAGATAGAAGAGAAGTGCAGCGCAGTAAGTCCTTTCTTTCCTTTCCTCGTGTACTTTCTTTTTACTTGTGCAGTGGTCTTTCATATATTCCAAAACACATACAAGGTTCTTCGATATCCGCAGACACATAAATCACACAGTGAGAGATCAGCGCCATCCAAAATTGGGGACTTTGATTCTTTTTCACGTATCTGAATGAAGTAAATATATTTCATTAAATGAAGACAATATTAGCGAAAATCTGAAACAGAAAATCAGAAAAAGATGCGGTCACATCTAGGACTCGAACCCAGGACCTTCACCTTGCTGGGGCACAGCTCTACCAACTGAGCTAATGTGTTCCTATCCAATTTGGTCATATTTAACTGTTTCATACTTCGTCTAAGAACTACCGACATTATCTTCATTTTCTGAATGCATATTTTTATTGGCTGCTATCTTTGTGTATGATTGCAAGATTTAAACCTGAACCTAATAAATGATTTGATGATTCATTTTACTTAATTAAATTTTGTCTCTGTCTTAATTTAAATCATTTCTAGGAAGCCCTACTTCGTACGGAGCTCCTGCCTGCCTTATTTGGAGCCCTGTTGGGTCTATCCCGCATTGGCTCCTCCCCGTGCGGGGGCAGAGCCCTGACCCAGGCAGTGAGGCTCTACCAGGCCTGCGCCCCCCAGAGGAACCTACCCAATACGCTGCTGCTTCATATTGTAGAGGTATTTCATCCATTCTTCTTCTTGAATCCCATGAATAAATTGTTACCCCATTTCTAAAAATTGTGACCCTCCTCTGATAGTCATGAAGCATCAGGTTCTGCGTCACACGGAGAGCTGTGTGCAGACGTTCCAGACCTCTTTGATCTTCCACTACTTCTCTCGCCTTCCACTATGTCAGTGACCGTGAGCATCTCTTGGTTTGAGTTCTTTTTTTTATTAGCGATGTCCCCAAAGCACTTAGAATAATTATCGTGATTTATTTTTGGAGTATTATGCCGCATTGTGCTATCTCCTTCTTTAGCCACAGTATTACAGCGTCTATCATCAGGGCTTCTTGAGTTTAACAGCTCGGCTGTGGAACGATTTGTTGGCCTCTGTGTTTCCTCCCATGAAGACTTGTACGAACAAAATGGGAAGAAGACAGTCTCTTTGAGTCTCTTCAAGACTTTCCTCCCTCCTATAAGGAGTGAAGGAGTGAACATAGGTCTGTTCAAGACAATCTCTTCAAGACTTTCCTTCCTCCTACAAGGAGTGAACATGGGTCTCTTCAAGACAGTCTCTTCAATACTTTCCTCCCTCCTATAAGGAGTGAACATGGGTCTCTTCAAGACAGTCTCTTCAAGACTTTCCTCCTTCCTACAGTCTCTTCAAGACCCATCTTCTCTCTTACCTTTCCACAAAAAAACCCTCCACACAGCATCCCCAAAGATGACATAGGCCCTAAGGAAAATTATTTTCCTCACCCTGTGTGTAGTTCATGAAAAAAAGAAAAATCGTAAACTTTTAGCCTGTTGCAAAGAGTTTCACAGTTTTCAAGCATTTTTAACTTGTTCATACATTGTTTTACCGTACATTCGCAGAGTTCTACAGCATTCAGTCTACTTTCATGCTTCATCTACCAGTTCTATTTATTTATTTTAAAAAATGTAGTATTAAATAAAAACATAAGCTGTACATCTCACTTGTGTATTCCTGTATCGAGATGTATCTATGCCTCACTGCCATTTATATTTGTTGTATTTGTTTATCAGGTGCTGCGGGAGTGTGGTTTGGAAGGAATGGGCGAAGGGGGCGCCCCTCTGCCGGCCCTGCTGCAGGCCCTGGAGGCGGGGCTGCCCCTGGCGCGGGAGGACCCCAAGCAGTACGCCCGCTTCTGGGGGACTCTGCCCTCTGTCTTGGACGGGGCTCTCTTCCAGGCCAGGTAAACAAAAGATACTTTTTTTTATTATAGATATTTTTTTTAGTATGTTTAAATTGTTGTTTTAATTGAAAATTATTTGAACTTAAAATAAAATACCAAAATGCTGATGTATTTTGCAACTCGTTTTGTATGAAGTCGGTTACCACTAAAGTCGGTTACTACTAAAGTCGATTACCACTTAAATCATTTACTACTTAAGTCGGTTACCACTTATGTTGGTTACCACTCAAGTTGGTTACGATTTAATTCAGTTACCACTCAAATTGGTTACCACTTAATCGGTCAAATGCCGGGCCATTTCGCGTAAATTCGCGGAACTTCACAAAAAACCACTTAAAAACCACCACTTTGAACTTTGAATTGAATGTTTTGTTGATAAATTTTGAGCTATTGTATATTTTATTGACTGAAATTTATAATTTCATTGAATTTTATTGACTGTTCACAACACAATAAACTATCTACTAAAACCACATTACTTGCATTTATTATGTAAATTAATAGGTTTTACAACGTTTTATTCGCGGTACACGCATTTATTGCGACCGTTAAATTCGCGGCAAATTATTACAGCGCATTGTCATGGAAAAAATCGTTTTAAAAATATTCCAGGGTGACAAGGTGAATGAAACTTTTAACACCACCTAGAGCAATGATGGCGCAAGCGATTTTGACACTGTTCTTCATACAAATTCTGTACATATAAGGGTCAAAATCGCAGACCAAAAGCTTTTCATCGACAATATTATTCAAATATTTGAATTATTTTCTCGCGCATGCGAATATGACGACCCCAGTTTCGGGGCTCCGGCCTTTGACGGGTTAATTCAGTTACCACTTAAGTCGGTTACCACTTAAGTCGGTTACCACATAAATCGGTTACCACCTAAAATGGTTACCACTTAACTTGATTACCACTTAAGAATATTACCACTGTCTGTTTTGTGGTTTTAAAAGTCAAGTAATACTCTTTTTTTACATTAACTCAACACAGAGGCCATGGGAAAAATCATTTCCCTCAGGGCCTGTTTCATCTTTGAATATGCTGTGTGGAGAGTCTTTTTGAGGAGAGGAAGGAGCGATCAGGGTCTCTTCAGAAGGGAAGAATCACAGGGGCCGGCGAACATTCCACAGTCGGGCTGTTGAACTCAAGAACAAATCGAAGAAGCGACTTGTTCTCATATGACAAATGTCAACCATGTACATATGTTGGGCGCACGTTTGGAGTGTTTTTCATGCACCAATGCCGAAGGAATCAATGCGCTAGTTCTTCAGAGCATCTTGCATTGTAATACCGGTAGAACAACAACCTACCTGATACCCGTGCTCTAAAAATTGCAATCCGTTTGTTAAGATAGTAGGAGAATCTTTTAAAAAGACCACCTGTTTCTGCAGAGTCAAAGGTTTTTCAGGTATTTTTGGGCCAGAGGTGGCTGCCAAATTCAACAGTGGGGCATACTTGTGATTTGTACAGAGTCAGCAGTTGTGTACTATTAAAGTATCTGCAGGTCAAGTATGCCTAGCTTTTGAGAGGCTAACTTAACTCTTAACTGGTTTGAATGGAGCCCCCGTACCTGAGCTGGTCACTTAGAGTTACACCAAGCATATCAATGGAAGGCATGGGCAGATTGCTTCCGTTGAAGAAGACTAGATTGTCATACAGTAAAAATTGTCATTCTCATAAAAAGACAAAACTATCATGCGCTTTTATTTTCAGAGCTGAAGATGAGCGGCTGTGTTGTGAACTAGTGGGAGTAATCCGTGTGGAGATATTGCCGTATGCCTCCAAGATTCCACCGCCCTTCCTGTCTGAGGTGGTGGGGCTACTGAACAAGGGCTCCATACATACCGCTTTCTCTGCTGATGCAGGTAACAATACTTTTTTAAGTTATTTTTCGACTGCAGCAGAGCCTCATTAATTCAAAATTCACGAACACATCATCACAATAAAAATATTCATTAAGAAAATGATATTAGTTCTTAGTCAAAGTGTGATGCAGTTAATTTTTTTTCATTTTATCTCCACACTTAGGGGATGCTGTGTGGAGGGTTTTTTAAAGAAAGGAAGGAGAGGAAGTTCTGGGAAGGAAAGTATGGGAGGTGGGTAGGAATCTGGGGGTCTATGTATCCAGATGTGACGGACGTATGAATCCATCCCTCGGTGCAAGGCAATGGGTTGAGAGATTCCGGCTGTAGAGGATAAAAGACCTTCAACCAGTCTATATCAATCCTGTCCACCACACGGCAGGTGGGCAGATGCATCGGCCGCCAAGACCTGGTTAAACCTCACCCCATGAGTTAGGGTCAAATTAGCTCAGTGGTTAGAACAAAGCCTCGGTTGGTCTGCCAAAGCAAGGTTATGGTCCGGGGTTCAATTCCTAGATGCGACTTAATCTTTTTTTGATTTTTCTGTATCAAATTTTCGTTTAACAGGTCACATGCCGTGACATTTAGCGGAAATTCGCGGAACTTCGCAAAAAAACCTCAAAAAACCACCACCTTGAATTTTGAATTGAATGTTTTGTTGATAAATTTTGAGCTATTGTATATTTTATTAACTGAAACACTTTCACATCACAATAAACTATCTACGAAAACCACATTACTTGCATTTATTACGTAAATTAATAGGTTTTATGATCGTTTTATTCGCGATACACCCATTAATTGCGACCGTTAAATTCGCGGCAAATTCTGACAGCCGATTGTCATAGAAGAAATCGTTTTTAAAATATTCCAGGGTGACTAGGTGAATGAAACTTGTAGCGTCTCCGAGAGTAATGACAGCGCAAGCGATTCTGACACTGTTCTCCATACAAATTGTGTACATAGAAGGGCCAAAATCGTCGACCAAAAGTTTTTTGTCGGAAGTATTATTCAAATATTTGAATTATTTTCTCGCGCATGCGCATATGGCGCGCGCGCCGGCGCGTCTCCGGCCTGTCAGAGGTTAAGAATCGCTAATATTGTCTCCAATGATTAAATTTTACGGTTTGACGTTTTACTCGTTAACCAGTGACAGGCCGGAGATGCGCCGGCCATATTATTAAAATATTTGAATAATATTTTCGACAAAAAACTTTTGGTCTGCGATTTTGGCCTTTCTATGTACAGAATTTGTATGAAGAACAGTGTCAGAATCCCTTGCGCCAACATTACTCTATGAGACGCCTAAAAGTTTCATTCACCTTGCAACCCCAGAATATTTTTAAAACGATTTCGTCTATGACCTGTCAGAATTTGCCGCGAATTTAACCGTCGCAACTAATGCGTGTTCCGCGACTAAAACATCGTAAAACCTATTAATTTACGTAATAAATGCAAGTAATGTTGTTTTGGTAGATAGTTTATTGTGTTGTGAACGTGTTTCAGTCAATAAAATGTACAATAGCTCAACATTAATCAACAAAACATTCAATTCAAAATTCAAAATGGTGCTTTTTTAGTGTTTTTTCGTGAATTTTCGTGAAATGGCCTGGCCTTTGACCGGTTAACCTCTTATTGGCCGGAGACGCGCGGATGCGCGTGGTTTGTGCACACGCGGGCAGAAAAAATTTTGAAAAAAATATGTTTGTCTGCGATTTTGACCCTTCTATGTACAGAATTTGTATGAAGGACAAGGTCAGAATCGCTTGCGTTAACATTTACCCAGGATCTAGGCAAAAATTTCATTCACCTGGCAACCCCAGAATATTTTTTAAATGATTTTATCTGTGGCATCAAAATGTCAAATTTGCCGCCATTCTTTCTGTCAATTTCTTTCTGTAACCGATGCGTGTTACTTGACGAAAACCTATCAATTTACGTAATGAACGCAAGTAATGTTGTTTTGGTACATAGTTTATTGTTTTAGGAATGTTTTTCGGTCAATAAAATATACGATAGCTCAAAATTAATCCACAAAACATTCAATTCAAAATTCAAAGTGGTGCTTTGTTAGGGAATTTTCGTGTAAGGTCCTGGCTTTTAAGAGGTTAAGTTATTCCAAATATTAAAAAAAATATATGTAAATGTTTATTTCTAATAATAAAATTTTAAAGCATATTTCATCACCTTTCAAAAACAGTTTTTAGTTTTTGGATACATTCAGAAATAATCCATTTATTTGGATTTTATTGCAAACCGGAAATGATCTGACCATTTGGCAGAATTTGCCAGAGGCCTGAGGGGTTAAGAAAGAAGTCATAATTTTCCTACATTTCTCTTCATCTTGTTTTCTTCATAGTTTGTGTTTTTTTTTTCTACAAAAGGTGAACCCGAGGTGACGCTAAGAGAAGAATTTGCCCGAACCTGCTTTGAAACCCTGCTCCAGTTCTCCCTCTTGGAAAATGTGGACAACTTAACAGCTGAAAATGGTAAGCAATGAATTACATATCATATTTCACAAAAATAAACCTAACCTAACCTAACCTAACTTTCCAACCTTCCTCTGAATCAACATTATCTGAAACTTTTCATATTCCTTTATATATGGGCATGTTGTGTGGAAGGTCTTTTTAGAGAAAGGGAGGAGAGGAAGTTCTGGGAAGGAAAAAGATATGAGGGTTGAATAGGAATCTGGGGGTCAGTGTGTCCAGAAGTGACGGACTTATGAATCCATCCCGCCCACAAGGCGATGGGTAGAGAGTCCTGAGAGAGGTAGGTCGATAGATAAAGCCATACTCCCTCATATAGAGAAATCTCTGAAACTTATTCTGAACTCTCTCTAATGAGGGAATACTTCACTTGGAATACTTTAGTGTGAACACTGTTAACATTTGTAGGGTCCTTCAAATAATAAACTCTCCATGAGATTAAACCACTGAGTTTTATTTACAATTTTAGGTTAACATGACAGGACACTTTTAAATGGGACGAATTACTGTGTACAGCCCGGATCACCATTCAAGAGAAAGAAAGGCAAATAAGCCTTGTTTGTTATTTGATTATTTTACAGAAAAAGAGAAGAAGAAAAAGGAAGAATCTCAGGGAACCGGCTCCTTTATAAAAATTAACACATTATGACATTATAAAGGCATTTTACGAGAAGCGACATCTGGACGGGCAACAGCACCCTGTTTTACCGTCCCATCGTTTGTCGGCACAAAAGAGCACTCTTAGCGAAGGCTTGAACCTTTTAAGAAGGATAGAGGGCAGTAATTATACAATAGTAATTTATTAATTTATAAATAAACTAGCTGACACGGCCACGCGATGCTCTGGCTAATTAAACTCAACTCCATCTACTGGATGGTTATCCAACCTTTATAACCACCACCATCTTTGAGTTCATAGCGTAGAGATAGACATACAGACGCTGCGGAGGACTTACTTTATAATACGTAGAGATGGTGCGAAAGATTATAATAATGTGCATGAAATGCTTGAGGTAACTAACGTATTTAAGTTGATAAGGATTAATACTGTATCAGTCTAAATAATTTCCAATTACCACATTGTACGTGACCACTTTTTGACAGAATGGGTATGGTAAGCTCTCCGTAAAAGATAGATATCGCGAACAGGCAGACAGACGACGCGGAGGACTTTAATTTATAATATGTAGAGATGTAGAGAAGGGAAGATAGTAAGCTATCCGTAAAAGAGAGATATATGCCATCTCGGACTTTTTTGTAGATCTATAAAAGAGGAATATCCCACCATGCATTGTTTTGTTATATGTGAAAGGGATTAGGCAGAGTTTTCGATGAAAGCTCCCAGGCGGCTTGACTTTTTCCGACGATTCTAATAATTATCGTTATTTTTACAATTTACACATAACCTTAACAAATTATATACCTAAACCTTCCCCACGAATCACTCTATCTATTGGGGTAAACCGTATGAAAATCCCTTCAATAGTTTTTGAGTTTATCGCGAATAGACAGACAGACAGACGACGCAGAGGACTTTAATTTATAAAATGTAGATCTCTACATTTTATAAATTAAAATTACCAACTCACACACTCCAAATTACCAACCTACTATCAAGTATACTCCTTGCTAAGTAATAAGGAATCTCTAAAATTTACAGTGCTTAGAACACAGCCCATCATTCACAATGAAATTCTATTCTTCCTTTTCACAATCAGCAGACTAATATATGTTTATATTCCAGGTGAGTTTGCAGTGACGTCACTGTTAGAGAGGTTTGGTGACGCGATAAGGGGTTACTACAAGCAGGCAGGCGCGCTGGGGGCGGGGGAGGTGCCCAGGTCCAAGCTATCGGAGATTTCCTTTGTCCTGAAGGCCATCGCCACCCTGGTGGACTCCATGAAGAAGGCACCCAAGGGGAAGGTGGATCGGAAGGCATGGGAAAAACTTATCGGTGAGAATTCATAACCCAGTCATTTTTTTTAATAACCTGTCCACTGTGTTTTGATCTCTGAAGGTTGAATTGAAGGTTAGTATGAATTGCGAGACAATTAAGACAAAAAGGATCTGTTTTTCTTTATGTGAACACTTCACAAGAGTGACGACGTCACCCCCCGGGGCGTGGTGTCACCCCTCCCCCCCCCCCCCCCCTATTAAAGTTGACTTGAGAAAAAATAAAACGCTAATTTCGACTTCATAAAATTAGTCCATCCTGGGGGGGGGGATGGCTAGAGAATTTCAGATTTCTCCACAAATATAGGCCATATTCGCCTATAAAAAGACCTAGACACAAAATTCGGGGCACTCCACGGGGGAACATATGAGAGAAAATAACAGACCGTGTTCATGTATACAATACTTTGGTGACAATATCCTTCGTAAATTTTTTTCACGGTCGAGTGTCACCCCCCCCTCACTACGTCACTGGTCCCAGCTGCTCCCGTCTGAAACCAATGAGAGTATGGCATCCCCAAATGGGGTATGTTGTGAGGCTGAAGGTGGTGGGGAGGGGAAGGAGATGGGGAAGTACCTGGCTATTCAGGTCTGGTCACCAAACACAGCTAAAGTCATTTTAAGCAATGTTTCAATTCCGAATGGTGGTCTTACACCAGAGCGATCCTGAGAGTATCTTCCACTCTGGAACGAACGCAGATACATTATATATTATTTTTATTGCATTAATTGTGAAATAACACAAAGTAATCAAAAAATATTAAATATCAAAAAAGAGATTTTTTACTATTTTTTCTTTATTCATTGCTTTGAATGGTTACATAATTTGTGGATTTTTCGACCACCATGCTAGGCTCATGCCCGTGTTATGGTGATTTACGAGTCAAGAGCCTTCAGATTATAAGTCAAGAGCCTAGATTATAGACTACGGAAGCTGTCAAGTTGGATGTCGGAAGGTGTCCATTATCAAGTATAAAATTTCTGTGATTTTCTATGCTTTGTCTATGCCTATCTTATGTCAATTGAATAATGAATTGACAGCCGATAACGAAAGACATCTGATTTTTCCGTAACGTAATTATCTCGTAACACTGTCTTAACACAAAAAAGATACAGAATCATCCTTCTGGTGACCATTCTACTGTAATCTTTTTTAATGAGATTTTAACCTTTATGTGTAAAGGAATTGTATGAAGTGCGAGGTTTAGGAACGGCTTTTTATTTGATGGATGTAGCTTCTCTTCTCTGATCTATGAAATAAAAGAATTTTTCAAATGTTTTGAATTGTCATTTTTATTTAAGGCTTATACCCCGAGCTGGTAGAGTGTGCTGCCGTCAGTGGTGGATCCCAAGTGGCTACGCCCCTGAAAGAGGCCCTCCTGCTCTACGCAGACCTACTGACTCCACCCCTGTGATCGTCAAAATCAAAATCGTGAGGAAAAAAACCCAACATGAAAAAATCTAAAATATGTCTGGCATCGAAAATGACAAACAATACAATAATATTAGTTAGTTTTTTTGAAAAAAAAACAGTAAATAATAAAATATTTTGTTATTAATTGTAGTGTATTGGTTAATCATGTAGTTTCAGCATCTTTCAACAGATGTCGTTGGTATAGTTAGTTATATGAAGTTTTGCTATATTCCAATAGATGGCAGTAAAGTATGATATCAGAAAAGTTCCATCTATCGTCATTCGTGTTTTATATACAAAAAGTTACAACAGAAGGTAGGGCGAACGCCATCAGTTTGGCCGCCGGCAACTGCAGAATTACTTAGAGCCTATAGTAAGGACGTCTAGTCTAGTTTAATATTCATTATAATCTGTACGATAACTTAATAAATCAACTAGTAATCAATCGTAACAAACCTCAAATTTATTTGGAAGGGGTTAACAGATACGAAACAATGTGATTAACCTATACATAACATGATTCCATGACAGTTGATCCCCAGGCATATTTATATACAATATGCAGTCGGTTTAGAGAAAATATGGTATACCTACTTATCTTATACTAGCTGACCCGGCCACGTGTTGCTGTGGCTAATAAAACACTTTGTAAAATCCAACCTTTGTAACCACCGCCGTGTTTGAGTTTATCGCGAAGAGACAGACAGATGCCGCGGAGGACTTTAATTTATAATACATAGAGATGGTGTGAAAGATTATAATAATGTGCAAGAAATGCTTGGGATAACTAACGTAACTAGGATTAATACTGTATCCGTCTAAATAACTTTTCAATTACCGCAATGTACGTGACCATTTTTTTAGTAGATAGAATGGGTATAGTAAGCGATCCGTAAAAGATAGATATATGCCTTCGCGGACTTTTTTGTAGATCTATAAAAGAGGAATATCCCACCATGAATTGTTTTGTTATATCCCAAAAGGATTAGGCAGCGTTTTCGATGAAAGCTACCAGGCTGCTTGACTTTTTCCCACACTTCTAACAATTATCGTTATGTTTCAACCAATTTACACAAATCCTTGACAAATTACATACCTAAACCTTCCTCACGAAACACTCTATCCATTGGTGAAACCCCCATGAAATTCCGTTCAGTAGTTTTCGAGTTTATCGTGAACAGACAGACAGACAGATGGCGCGGGGGATTTTAATTTATAATATGTAGAGATATAAAAATGAATCGCTGAATGTGTTGCTAAGCTCAAATCTCAAGAGCAGCTGAACTGATTTTGCTAATTCTTTTTTTAGAATATTCCTTGAAGTACGAGGATGGTTCTTACATAGAGAAAAATTAAGAAAATTGCGCACAAAATTGGATAATTTCAGAAAACCTAATGACTATCGCACGTTTGACAGTTCGCATGTTTGAGAATGACATTTTGCAAATCAATGATTGTTAAATCAGGATTCTATTTTTGAAAATCTTTAAGTTGATAAATTTATTTAAAGTAGGTACTCCTCTAATAGTTTAAATCGAATCAAGAATTTTAGATATTTTAAATAGGTACCTATATATGTTAGGTACCAAATTTAATATACATGAAAAATGGAAATTTGAATAAAAATTTTAGAAGGTGGCACGCGGGCTGTTTAAAAATTGAAGGTACTGGGATTGAATATATGGAAAGCGGGAGGGAGGGAGAGATGGGGTGGTGGTGGTGAGGGGGGAGGGAGGGCGGTGAGAGGGGGGGAGGTGGAGGAGGTGGAGACACCATGCGAGCGAAGCCGCGGGAAAAAGCTAGTACAAAATATAAGTAAGTGTCCCCGAAGGGGTGTGCAGAGACGATTTACCGCCAAATAACAAGAGTATAAAACATATTTTCATTCGAAAGCATCAAGGATAAAACTACTTGTCTTAATAATGTACTTGCTGACTCGGCAACGCGTTGCTGTGGCTAACGAAAGACAAAGCCATCTACTGGATAGTTACCCAACCTAGATAACCAAGTCTTGTGTCGATAAATTAAATCACACCACCATCTGTTAGAAACTTATGGAACTTACAAATAATTACAAAGCATTGTCCTATCCAAATAATAAATATCAAGGTCAATAATCGGGATAAAAACTATCCATCTTTTAAGTTGGACCAAATTACGTAAGCAGAAAGCCAAATTTCATCAAAATCAGTTAACCCGTCTGCTTGTTTAGGGATAAATACATCCCAAAACACGTAATCGCATTACTCTTTCATAAGACCAAAAACGTCCCGAGCGACCTTACATTTTAAAAGCTATATATCTCTCTTCCTCTCATGCAAACATTTTTTTTTCTTTTAACCAAAAAGAGAACGAAATAATGCTTCTTATTGTCTTTGAAATATGAAAGCTATCTTGCTTAGATATTTTACAATCTCGATCCAAAGTGACGGTTTCAGAATTTACGCGCTAAATTGAGGCTTCCGGATTGTGAGGTGCGAATATATTGAACCAAGCAGACGGGTTAAGTACTTTTGGAGTTTATCTTGAACAAACGTCGTGACGTGAGATTTTTATAAATACAAAGGTAAATCATCGTTTAAGTACAAAAAATTGTCACAGTAAATAAATTCGTTTGATATCCATACCAACTTATTATTAAAGTAGGTCTGAAATTGGTAAATAATGCACGAAAATCATAATTTTATGGTAGATATAATTTGGGGGGCCAACTGTCAAGGATCAACTGTCGGGTCACCAAATAACACACATGAGATTGAGTAGGTGTAGGAAATTTTCATTTATTACTTGTGAATTGTTTATTAGAGATTATCGTTAAAAATATTTGAATTAAATTACATATTGCTGGTTTTATCACTTTATTGTAAAACAACTTTGCCGAAAGTTGCTTATATTAATGAACACCAGGCTCGTATTGTTGCAAATTGCCATAGGCGAAAAATTTTCACTATAAAATAACTTTTTTTATAAATTCTGAATCGAAACAATGCTTGAAAAGCATTCAATTCTGAATGGCCATATTCTCCCAATCTTCCTCTATAGTTTTCCAAGCTCTATAGCTCATAATTAAAATGATAAAAATTATGAAAGTGACAAGCTGAAAATATTTGCATTGACCTAAAAATTCCAGACAGAATTGCATGATGTCAAAACCCACCGTTTGCAAATTTGTACTAGAGCATACAAACAGATTTTCTGCTTTATAGTTAAGAACTTATGAGCTTGTAATGTATGGTCGACCAAAGGAATGTATAAGCTATTACGAATGAAGAAATAATGTGTAACGATTACAATGTAATGTTCATTACATAGTTATTACAAAAGACGTGTTGTTACTTAACAATAATAATCAAAACTAGCAGTTAAAAACCCGCTCTGCAGGTTTTTGCTGCTAGGCCTTGCGACTTTTAGTTGGGCTTCGCCCAGTTTGAGTGTTGGTGACCATTTTATAAATCCGATGAGAACTGTTTCCAAAAATAACCAGTTCCTCGGATCCACTGTGATCCAGTAACAGCTAGTCACCGAGTTAAAGTAACCGTGACAGGCAATGACGCCATATGTAATCTCTCCAAATTTCCAAATCCGGAAAGATACTTAAATTCTATAAATCTGTAGTACTTATACCTAGGGAAGAAACACGTCCACATGCGAGCTGCTGACGTAAGTGGCGATATCTTGTGACGAATTCTTGAATTAAAAACCGAATTACAACCGTTCTGTTTGAAATTCCACGTACACAGATGTTATTTGTGGCGCAACACATACGGCATGACGTCAACATGCACTCAAAACTGGGTTCTGAAATTCAACCATGCAGACGCTGGGGTAATAATAACATTCGATAAGAAAGTACAGCTTGACATGCTTAAATTTGCAGTTGATAGCGTTGCTAATGTAGATTTTAAGGATTACAAAAAACAATAGATTTAAAAGTAGTTCATTAGTTCCTCTTTTGGCCACATGCAAATATAAGTATGTCAAGCTGTAATAGATTTAGTCTTATAGAAAGAAAAATTTGTTTTTTATTAGAAATAACTCTTTTATAATAAACCTTCAAAATTTAATATAAAAGAAAGTTATGTCTAATAAAAATTCAATATTTATTTAAACTTAGAAAAAGGTCAATAGGTGCTGCATATAAATAAAATCAGATATGTTTATCCGAGACACTATCTAAGTTATAAACCAGTTTGAATATTTGTGATCATTTAAAAAAGGTAGCTGTCTAAAATGTGGGTAAAAAATTTGTCAAAAATAATATTGTAAATTCTGAATTTGAAATATGAGATTGAAAAAAATTACATAAAAATAAGAGGTCTCAATGGCCGAGTTGGTTGAGGCACTTGTCTCGGTAAGAAGAGAGATCATGGGTTCGAGTCCCAGTTGCGTCAAATATACATATATGTATGTACTGTAAAAGTTCTGCTTAAAACAATCCCAAGAACTACTTAAAAAATTATGTAGATTAGTCATAAATGTCAGAAATAAACCCTTGTTAAATTAATAAAGGATTGATAAAATTTGAGCTCTGTCAGCCATATTGCAAATGTGTGTGTTAGAATGATGTTGTTTGATAACCAAATGTTTTTGTAATATACCTAACTAGAAATTGGGTATATATATATATATATATATATATATATATACATATATGAGCAACACCTTCCTATATAAATGCCTAAACAAAACAAGATGGCTGCTGATGTTTTTCAAATATAATTATTCCTTACAATGGTCAATGTTTGTTTATGAAAATTTAAATGAAATGTCTATGAATTTGTCGCTAAATGCACTTTGTGTATGCATTTATATAGAAAGGTTTTGAAATTTTCCGTTGTATATTTAGTATTATTTATTAGGTAGCGTTTTGTAGGCATGATTTTTGTATTAAAATTTCAAACTTTTGTTAAAAAAAAATGTGTGTCTACCTAGTTATGTCACATTTGTGGATGCTATGCAGAGGGTCTGTTTAAGGAGGAGATTGAATGAACTTGGGTCTTGGAGAGACCCACTGTAGGAGAGAAGAAACACAAAAGCTAGCAGAGATAGTTTCACTGCTGAGAATGAGTCGTAAAAAAACGTATGTTTGGCGTCAGTGCCGTAGCAAGGGGAGGGGGCGGGGGGGCAGTCGCCCCGGGTGTCACTCGATGGGGGGTGACACCCGACCATGGAAAAAATTATAAAGTATATTGAACACTGGTCTGTTATATATATTTTCGTAGCTCTGGCTATGGCTCCTCGTGGAGTGCCCCGAAACGGGAGAATTTTGTGTCTGATGGTCGTTTTATAGGCGGAAATAATAGCCTATGTCTGAAATTCTCTAGCCACCTCCCCCCCCCCCCCACCCCCCAGGATGGACCAATTTTCTACACATATTTGACCAGGTTGTAATTCTCGAAAGAAGTTGAAATTGGTGGGGGTGACACCACATTATCTGCCCCGGGTGCCACCCATGCTAGCTACGCCACTATTTGGCGTGTCTCCTAAAACTGCAAAGGAACCGAAGAAACAAGTGAAAGTTCCTTAAAATTCCTTTCATTGAAATACCGGTAAAATAAACACAGTATTCTGTCATGTATCTATGAGCTCCAGACCACAGGTGGCTGCAGGATCACAGTAGTATACTATTGTAGTATATGTGGGTTCTGTACAGTGCACCCAGCTTCAGAGAGGCTATCGATCGTCCAGTTGATTAGTCAGACATCTCTAAATACCAAGTTTTGAGATAAAGAGGAAAGTTTCAAATGCTCACCATAATTCAAATTTTATTTACCGGTGTCTGTGTTTTACCTATTAAATATGCTATATAAAAACACCAGCAAGCTTAACAGTCTGGTACATTAGTATGACATTTTGAAATTTCCAACTAGTAACCCAGAAAACTTTTTTTTTTGTTTATTTCACTACAAGTTTTTCTATATTATAATTGATTTGGTGGTGTTTATAAGTAATCTGAGTATTGTACCAGATAGAGGGTACACGCCTACATATAACTGCAAACTCAACTCAAATATCGATTTTTCAGAGATGTCTGACTAATCAACTGGACGATCACTATTACAAAAACTATATAATGCAGGCAAATATAGTGTTTGAGTTTTGAGAGAAATAAAATAAAATTAGAATATATATTATTTGTTATCTGCCCCGTTTGACCATTTGATCGAAAACTCATCAGCATGAATAAATAGACTGTTCTGACTGTAAATTTGTTATAATATTTTTTATTTCAATCTGAAATATATTAGTGTTTAGTTTAGAAGGGAAACCTTATAAAATAGGCCATAGTTAATGCGCCATACTAATTATTTAACCGTACAATAAAAAATGACTGCAATTTTTTAAATAATGAAAACACAATAAGCTTAGAAACAATTTTTTATGATCCAGATAGTTCTTTGCCTTATTAAGTGAGTATCAAATCAACGCAATGGTCCTGCCGCTAATAACTGCATATTAACCTCTGGGTGGCCACGCCATTTCACGAAAATTCACGAAATTTCACTAAAAAAGCACCACTTTGAATTTTGAATTGAATGTTTTGTCGATTAATTTTGACCTATCGTATATTTTATTGACTGAAACACGTTCTTAGAACAATAAACTATGTACCAAAACAACATTACTTGCGTTAATTACGTAAATTAATAGGTTTTACGATGTTTTAGTTGAGGAATATGCATCAATTTTGAGAGCTAAAATTCGCGGCAATAATGACATTTCTATGTCATAGATAAAATTGTTTAAAAATATTCTGGGGTTGCAAGGTGAATGAAATTTTGATACATCTTATGGTGTAATGTTGGCGCAAGCGATTCTGACCCTGTTCTTCATACAAATTCTGTACATAGAAGGGCCAAAATCACAAACAAACATTTTTTGTTCGATATTTTTTTGAATTATTTTCTCGCGAATGCGCACAATACGCGCGCGCCCGCGCGTCTCCGGCCCATTAGAGGTTAACCTCTCTTTTGGATCGCTTATGTAAAAGAGAGAGAGGTTGTGATGCTAACGGCGGTAAGCCTGTACACTGATTTGAACTCAATATTTTTAATATTAAATTGGTAATTTTTAGATTAAATTAATGCAAAGTACAAATGCTGGTAATGAACATTCCCAAATTAGATCCAATTAATTCGTTTTTTCAATAATGCACTATGTACAGGCCAGTATTTTAATGTTCAGATATAGACAGTTGTCCAAAATAAAGCAATCTGAAGGGTGGTTCTGCTTCGTCCGTCTTTTGGTCCGTCGTGCTTTATCGGCTGTCAAATTTCTGTGATTTTCTATGGCTTTCAATGGCTTGTCTATGCCTGTCATTGTCATGTGTTGAGTGAACTAATTACCTACTTAAAAATATGAATTACTATTTATATAACTACTTACATATAAACCTAATAGGCGTTCATTAATGACTATCCATTTGTCGTATTATTTTGATGTTTTGTACGCTATGAATTTCGATTCGCAAATTTTCCCGAAGCTGACATCTCGTAATGCGACAAATTCGCCGTCATTTCTGGCGTTCGGATAACTACTTTTAATAGTTGGTGACTTAACACAAGCGCAGTATTAACCTGTCAAAGGCCGGCAAATTTCAGGAAAAATACGGAAATTTCGTAACAAAACACGATTTTGAATTTTGAATTGAATGTTTTGTGGATTAATTTTGAGTTATCATATATTTTATTGACCGAAACACATTCCTAGAACAATAAACTATGTACCAAAACAACATTACTTGCGTTAATTACGTAAATGAATAGGTTTTACGATGTTTTAGTCGAGGAACATGCATCAACTTTGACAGCTAAAATTTGCGGCAAATCTGACATTCTTATGCCACAAATAAAATCGTTTAAAAATATTCTGGGGTTGCAAGATAAATGAAACTAGTGGCTATATCATCAATGATGTTAGCGCAAGAGACTCTGACTGTGTTCTTCATACAAATTCTGTACATAGAAGGGTCAAAATCGCAGAAAAACATATTTATTTCGAAATATTTTTATGAGCGGCTCCGGCCGATTAGAGGTTAAGCTCGTTAGCGCAATACGGAATGCTGCATTTAAGAAAACTGTCAAAATGTGTTGTATAAGACCGATTTAACGCACATTATGCTGTCGCAAAAAATACAGAATCACTCTTCTGAAGTATAATAAATAACAAGTCTGTATAGTTTCTGCCCGATAAAATAATGCTAAATTATCTTGAAGTGTAAGTTTCAGCTAATAATGCTATCATGCACAACAATGTCTATGGTACTCTCAGAAAAAAGATTGGCTGTTAACTAATTAAAAGATATAGCCAGTAGCACCATCAACTTCAAGGTCGGAAAGCATGACAAATTATTGTAACGAGGAATTTTGGTTTATCCATTCTGACTCGGAATACAATATGTTTGCCTACCGCAACATCAGTGCTCTGTAGTAATCTTCTAATAGAAAAAAATAAACAAAAAAATACCTTTTCTTGTAAGGTACTATCGGACAGACACATATTGCCAACATTTATCTTATAATATACTATCGAACAGACACCTATCGCCATCATTTATCTTATACTTGTCGCCAACATTCATCTTGAATGGTACTATCGGATGATATAATAATATCACGTACTATCAGACAGACACCTATCTTCAACATTTATCTTATAAGGTACTATCGGACAGCCAACATTTATCTGCACATTATAATACCGGGCCTCATATTCTCAAGCTAAAAAAAATGTGTTTTAATAGGTAACTAATTTTATTGTCTTTAAAAGAATTTCTATTATAAAGTAAAAATAGCCACCGTTTTTAATAAGAATTCATTGTGTATATCACATAAATTAATAATTGTCATTGATTTTTAAATAAAACCATTAGAAAACAAATTGATCACTTTAAACTTATTTTGTCCACATGTTTATATAAATGAAGAAATATTATGTTTTAAACTATTTGTTCACAATAATGTATGCATAATATGAAAGCATTTTTAAGACAAAATTATGTAAAAACACAATAATAATAGAATAGTCTAAAAATAAGGGTTCATTATATTATTCTTCGGAAGCAAAATACGATGGAAAATAGAACTGTCCATTTTGCATGGCTATATTGCTCATTCTAACCTAATCCCAGGCAGATAGAGCGTATGTAAAGATCAGCCAGATGAGATACTCTCAGTATCGCCCTGGTGAAAGACCACCATTCAGAATAGAAATGAAATAGCTTTAAGTGTATTTCGTGACCAGATCTGAATAGCCAGGGACTTCTCATCATACTCTCTCCATTTTCTTCCTTTTCACGCTAACTTGAGCCTCACAACATACGCCAATTGGGGACGCCATAGTCACGCTGGCTCCGGGCAATTGGGACTCTTTTGCGATATATACAGGGTGTAACAGGACGTACCCGAGGGATTTTAACCAGCGATTCCTGAGCATATTTGGAGTAAAAAATGTAAATGAAATTTTGGTCTCCGGTGACTTTTTTTATTTTATTATTTTTTTTTTCTTTAAATTCAAACAAAAAAAAAATTCTTCCACTTGTTGTCATTGGTCACTCAGCCGAGTAACCGACCAACCCCTCACCCCGCCTCCAACTGTCCAACACCTACCTACCATTTTTTAATGTTTTTGTAGAAAAAATAAATAAAAAAAAACATCAAAATATCACCGGAGACCAAAATTTCATTTACATTTTTTTCTCCAAATATGCTCAGGAATCGATGGTTAAAATCCCTCGGGTACGTCCTGTTACACCCTGTATATGAATAAGAATATAAAGAAAAGTGTTAGGTTATTGATACGGCCATGTAAAAATTTTAACAGTTTTATTTTCATTATTTTGAAATGTTAGCAAGAGTTTTAGAAATATGTATGACATTCCGTGTGTAGTGTTTTTCAATAATTTTTAAAATAACGATTTGAAAATGTGTGCTTTATAATTTGTTAAATATATAATTAATTATAAACAAGATTTTTATCTAATATCATAATATTATATTATGATAAATGTGTTGAAGATTTGGTTGAATTCAGTATTGATTTTTGTTGTATAAAATATTTTAATAATTTTTGAAGATTTCCACGATTGCAGTGTAATTGATTTTGTGTACTTTTCCTCTATACATTGTGTTGGACCTTTTCTGTAAGTCTTTGGCTAAAATGAATAATTATATTCTTTGTATGTTTTATTCAAATTATTTTACAAGACACAAATTTATAATATTGTGCAATATATTTTTTATTAGTGGAGAGTTATGCTTCCAAAGAGCTATACAATTATTTATAATTTTCCCTTATGTTTCTGTATATAATATATTATTAATTATTATTATTATGAAATAAAATGTTTTACCATTTACAAAAGTTTTTTTATAATATTTTTATCAACTTGGGAACCATTTATTGGATAACCAACATCTATGCCATAGATCACCCCAGTAGCGTAGCGAGGAGGAGGCAGACCGCCCCGGGTGCCACCCGACGGAGGGGTGACACTACACCCGGCCGTGGAAAAAAAATTACAGAGGATATTGTCACAAAAATATTAAATACGGTGTTGTTTATATTTTCGTAGCTCTATGG
Organism: Limnephilus rhombicus; assembly: GCA_929108145.2. Lineage (NCBI taxonomy): Eukaryota > Metazoa > Arthropoda > Insecta > Trichoptera > Limnephilidae > Limnephilus > Limnephilus rhombicus. The sequence goes on from OV815299.1 coordinate 15,880,091, forward strand.
CTCCCCGTGGAACAGTGGCGTGCATAGAGTTTTTGATCAGGATAGGCAGTAGGAAAACCACCGAATTGATTCAAATAAATAAAATAAAAACTTTCTACGAATAACTCCCTTCGTACAAGTTTCAGCTAAGTGTGCTTGCTGCCGGTAAAACTAGTTGATAGAAATAGATAACAATAGATGTCACTGTCGTTATTGATTGCATTTGCTAATTTTGTTCTAGAAAGCACTGCCTCATAGAAAAATCTCATAGAAGCAAATTCAAAACGAAAGTTCCACTCTATGCTATGTGCATTTCGTAAACATTGATATTATATCTTGTATGAAGTTAGCCCCAAGCAGAAATTATTCCTTCTTAAGGCCGCATTTCAGTGAGGCAGTCGGAGGGCGCACGTGTAGGTTCTAGGTACAGTTTATGACACGTTTGTAGTATGCCGATTGAAGAGGCATTCGCGTAGTTTCGGTTGCTCAGCTTTTTCGAGCTTACTTTTTAAAGTGCTTATTTATTTTTAGCAATAATTTTAAAAATTATGATATTATTTACATGCTTAGGTTTTACAATTACGGTAGGGTAGGCAGTGCTTATGTGCCTGTATGGAGTGCACGCCCCTGCCGTGGAATGTCCCGAAAGGAGGAGAATTTTGTGCCTGACGGTCTTTATGTAGACAAAAATAGCCTATTTCTGAAATTCTCTAGAGACCCCCCTCCCCTTCCCCCCAGGACGGACCAATTTTCTACACATTTGTGAAGTCGAAATTGGGGGGTGGGGGGTTATGTTGTCCACCCCGGGTGCCACCCATGCTAGCTACGCCACTGGGTCACCCTAAGTGGTTCGCTAGGTTAAGTTAGCAGCGTGACAGGCCACATCTTGAGAGAATGGTTGAGGGAGATCTTTTGACCTATCCAGCAGAACTCTCTCAGAACATTGCCTTGCACCGCAGTGGAAAGGATGGATTCATTAGTCCGTCACTCCTGGACACACTGACCCCCAGATTCCTACCCACCCCTCATGCCTTTTTTCCTTCCCAGAACTTCCTCTCCTTCCTTTCCCTAAAAAAACCTCCACACAGCAGTGGCGGTCCGTGAGTTTTCAGTGAACTAGAGTGGATACGGCGCATCCACATACTGAAGGAATCCTGAAGGTCTTCATACAAAAAGTTGAAATTTTGAAAGAAAATAAAATTCATTTTCAGCTACAACAACTTTTTCAATCTTAGCACTCTAGCTCACTGAAAACGCACTGACCGCCACTGCAACACAGCATCCCCAAAGATGACAAAGGTCCTGAGTGGAATTATTTTCCTTAGGGCCTCCTAAGGAGGAAACAGAAAAGTCAGTAAGTAATGCAGCAAATTTCAAGAGGAGGCCACAAACCAATATTTATTTATCTATTTGTTGCACGCCCTAGTGGGCTTTCTTATAAAATTTTACAAACTATTTGTATTAAAGTAAATACTTAAAAATTTAAACAATAATGAAAAATATGAAGATAATGGCAAAAAATGTTGCAACAAATCAAAATACATAGATAAAAATGTAAATAGAAACTAAGAATCCTCATGCATATAATTGAATTTAAAAGATTCTTAGTGTTGCATTACACAGGCATCTAGACTCGAATTAGTCCAAAGAAAATTTACACAGATTTTGTCTTACCGATCAGGTGTCTACCATCTTCTAGACGGGTACGAACAAAGACTTACACATTTCAAATTAGAGAGTCTAGTTAAAAGATGGAACATAAATGACCTCTTAATGCTTTATAAAATTATTAATAATCGTGTAGACAGTAACTTAGTCAACCAAATCAAATCTACAAGAAACCTTAACATATTTTGGACCGAAATTTTTACCAATAATACTGGATATTTTAATCCTATGTCTAGAATGTCTCGATCATACTCGTACAACGATCTTGATAAAATACACACTTTCATAGATATTTTTGTAAATAATAAAACATGTTTCAAAAAATATCTCCACAATTTGTGCTTAAAAAAATAAAATAAATTGTTGTTGTTTTATTACTTTTCAGTAAATATGAAGTATTTATATTATTGTATACTTATTATTATTATGTATTTCAATTTTGTATTTAAATTTTCAAGTTATTTATAAATAATACTTGAATTGTTTTTCATGTGTTTGCTTCTGTGAAAATGCATATGTGATTGCTGCAGACACATTAGTCTAGGGATATTTATATTTGTTTTTTAATTTATTATATATTACCCACAAAAATGTTTTATAAATATTGTGTTTGTGTCTCAAATAAATAAATAGTGTGCCTTATATCGCCATGAAGTTAGGAAGATATTTTCCTCGGCTTGGGAATGCTGTGTGGAGGATCTTTTAGAGGAGAGGAAGGAGTGAACGGAGGTCTTGAAGAGACCCATGTTGTAAACGGGAGGAAACACAGAGGCCAGCAAATCGTTTGTTCGAGCTGTTGAACTAAAAATCGAGTTGTAGAAACAACCCATTCTCATGTGACAAATGTCAACTATGTATAAAATGTTGGGCGCGCGTTTGGCGTTTTTCTCGTCTACGGTGCCGAAGGGATCAATGACACTATTTCCTTGGAATACCTTACATCAAAATACCGGTAGAAACTAGGACAGCATTCTTACTTGACACATGTCCTTTAAAGCTTGTTGCGTTTGTTAAGATTAAGATAGGGAAATATATCAAACGAACCCTCCCATTTCTGCTAGAATCAAGGGTTTTTTTAAGTGTTTTGACCAGAGGTGGCTAACATACATAATAGTAAAATAAGCTCTGTGAATAAAATAGTTCTTAATACGACTTCTGAACATATGTTGTGGGCCAACATATTTGGGTTTTCTTCTTTTTATAACCAGTACAGGTGCCGGATTTAAGGTGTGAGGTTTGTCTAGGTCTTGACGGAGGACGCGTCCAAGGGCGGATCCAACTTTGGCGCCAGGGGGGTCACATAGCGCCAGGGGGGGTCACATAGTCGTGGTCAAGTCACAAGAAGTTATAATTTAATTTTGATAATAAGATCCGCCCTTGGACGCGTCCGTCCACTTTCTGCATGACTTGACGGATGGAAAAAAACTGGTTGAGGGAGGCCTTTTGACGTATCTACCTGAACTCTTTTGACCCATCCGCTTGCACCGAAATTGGAGGGATGGATTCACGCTTCCTTCATTCCTGGACACACTGACCCCAGGTTCCTACTCACCACTTCCTCTCCTCCCTTTCCTTAAAAATCCACATAGATGTCATAGGCCCTGTATTTACTGTATATAATATACTGTATTATAATGATGTGATTTTTGGAATTCACACATACTTCAATATTATCCTTGTAACTTTATTCCATACTTTCAAAATTATCATCACGGCTAGTAGTATTGTAGGGTCTAGAGAGACGTCACGGTGTGGTGTGTGAGAGAGATGCAAGAAAATTATGACTTTTTCGTTTGGAGGAAACAGACCAACGTACATAGTGTATCTCATCTTATAAAATGCTGCAGCGTTATAGCGATAAGGAACGTATGTTTATTGCCTTTTTTTGCTGTCACGGTACCATAACCGTAAATCGGTAATTATAAAAACGCACGTTTTTTGTGCTCCTGGTAGAATATTCATAAATAATCGATTTTGGAGTTGTTAGGTTAGGTTAGATACGCACCAGGAGTATATAAAGCGGAGAAGTAAATCAATTTGTTACCCAGAGCCACTCAAAAGCTGAATGTTTAGAAAATCTACCAGGAGCACATAAACTTGAGGAGGAACAAACAATATTATTAAATGTTATTTGAAATAGATGCCTTCTGGAATATAAATTTGCAATGTATGTATAGATAACACAGCGAGAGTTAAAAGCAATAAAAATGCTTAGAATTGATGTATTGGTGTATAATAATAATAATATTACCATTTGTTATTTCGGCCACTGGCATAATACCTAGGAATCTGATTCAAAATTTAAGCATATTAGATTTGTCAAAGAATTTGTATATAAAAATGCAAAAATCAGTAATTTTAAATACATGTAGGATTACAAAAGATTTTTTAAATATTTATATTGAGGGATCAGTAGGATTTATAGGTTCAATTAGGAATTCAACAGAGCCGAACCCTCTGATATGAAAATATCTGGAGTCAGTGAATTATTTTCCCATTTGGTCTCTGGTAGGTTGACATGTTGTTCTTGTATTGTTTTGTATTTATAATACTTATATAGTGCAATTGCATAGCGTGGTTTGACTAGATGATCATTTGGGGAAGTGTGTGAAAGGGTTTAGTTTTTTCCTGTGGGGAAAATTTAACCCGGACATTTAAATCTGATATTAATAATACTTGGCTAATTTATATAGCGCCGTTTTTTGTGAGAAATCACCTCAAGGGCGCTGTACAGTACAAGTAAATATATAATAAAATTGGTATAACTAAGATTTGTAATTCGGTGTATCCGTGAGTCTTCAAACAACGCCTACTTACCCGAAAGGGCCCTCTGTCTTGCTTGTTTATTATTATTGCCCACTTATTATAACTAGTGTAGAAGAGACAGCAAGTTTTTATGGCACAGATAGCATATTGTTTTCGTGCACTTATGGGTCTCCTATTCATTCAGTTCGTGATGTGATGTAAACATACATATACCTTCCGCCTTTGTATCGCAAGTGAAATAACTACTTGTTTTTTTAATTTGAAATAATTAATAGTTTCCTTATTTTTAATTTGAATCTTTATTAGTAGTCTTACAGAGTGTTTGTAAAGTGTGCAAGTGCAATATTTATTACATCAAGCAGTGGCGGTTTCCATAAGGGGACCATGGGGACAGTCCCCACCAGTTATTCCAGAAACATACCAAGAAAAAAATTGACAATTCTTTGTATTCACAAAAAATAATTAATGCGTTCTCAACGTAAAAGTGTTATTGCGCTTAAAAATATAATCTGAAAAATTAATTTGGATAATTTTTAGGCTCGAAATTTGAGATATTTCTGCGAACAAACATGCGACTGCTCTCCTTTCTTCCTTATAGCGTACTAAACATAAATAAACCAGTCATGTACTAAACTACACATAAATATAGAAACTACATAAATTGCTAAACTAATACTAAGGCGAAATGCGACCGGCCAGCCACTTCGGACTCGACTCGACGCATAGGTATAGGTAACGCAACGAGAGATGAAAGCAATAAAAATGCTTAGAATTGATGTATTGGTGTATCCGTGTGTCTTCAAACTACGCCTACTTATCTTCTGTCTTGCTTATTTTATTATTATTGCCCACTTATTGTAACTAGTGTAGAAGAGACAGCAAGTTTTTATGGCGCTGATAGCATATTGTTTTGGTGCACTTACAGGGTGTCCTATTCATTCAATTCGTAATGTAAATATACCTACACATACCTTCGTATCGCAAGTGAAATAATGACTAGTTTTTAAATTTGAAATAATTAATAGTATTTGTAAAGTATGTAAGTGTAGGTAATATTTATTACGATATCATGAAGTCCTGTTAGAAAACGGGACATGGCCAACAACTGAATAGGCAAACTCGTGAAATTTTATTCTGCGTGTTTAATTATTTTATGCATACCTAATATAAAAAACGGTGGTCAACTTTTAAGCATAAATGACTTGTAAGATTTGACGTCTAAGGCAACTGGAGTATCCTATCACAGACTAGTATTCAACTTATTCTACTTCAAATCTTTTGTACCTTTGTGTTAGTAATCTGTTATATTTTAGATAATATACCTACTTATAGATAGTTGCTGATGATGGCAGATACATAACTAAATCATTACTGTTGCTGATGATTGCTAACACATAATTATAAACATTAAATAATCCATAAGCAGACAAGTTTTTAAGGACATATTATGGAAATCACACTTCATTTCAACAATTACTACAAGAAACAACTATTTATATAGACAAAATAAGTTCTTAGTTTACGTAAACTATGTAATTCATGCGTATTGAGTTTGAAACGAAACTTTACAAATGTCAAATCCATGCAAAAAAAAGGCGACAATGGAGGTGTTTTATATGGGAAATTTTAAACTTTGAATGAAAATCGAATTTTAATGCATATTTTTCCGTCTATCCCGAAGAATGATATTGATGACCGAAACCGATGTTTCTTTTGGTAATTAAGTTTAAAATAGTTTACTTTTCAAAATCTATGTCTATTAAACGTTTAGCGGCATGTGGCGGCTTGTGGATTATTTACTTTATAAAATATTATGTATATATGTATATTATAATAAATTAATCTTTTTAATTAACACATTTTTTTTTTTAAACATGTCTTTATTTACGAATAACCATTTGAATTCAATCCTGAAGATTATCACATTTAGTTAATAAACTTTATTTTTCTTCCTAAACCTTCAGTATTTCAATAAAATGTTGTAAAACAAAATAAGTTTTATGTAACCGACTTCAAGACGCTTTGGCTTCGAATTCTCAATTGTGAAATAATTATTAATTGTTTTTTTTTTAAAGCCTAAAACGAAACACGCTGTATGAAAGTTTTGCATCTGTGTGAGTACTGTGATGAAGTCAACTCGCAAGCTATACACAACCACGGAGTTGTGAGGATTGCAAACTTCAAATATGCCAGGTGCAAAATTTAATAATGTTTTCTCTTCAATCTCTTGTGCTCCTGGTAGAATTTACATAAATATTCGATTTTGGACTGGTTGGTTGGGAAATTTTAATTGACTGAGTGTGTTTTAACTAGACCGTTTGGCATTTCATCTGTCTGTAAAATTTGTTTGTACATTCCGTTTCGGGTTTCATAAATCTGCTGCATCCGCTTTATTATTCACGCAAGTGACGCAAGCCTTACTTGTTAATAGATAGCTACTGATGATTTGCATTTTCGAAGACCTGCTGCATTCGCTTTATTATTGAAAGTAGCCTTTGACTAGATGGCTAACTTCATCTCAACGGTCTCCGTGGTCGAGGGGTAAGGCTTTTGACTCGCAATCGCAAATCATTGTTGACAGGAAGCCATCTTACCGCCAGTGGCGGTTCTTCACAGGGCGACAATGGGGACAGTCCCCACCAGTTACACTCGAAACCTACTAAAGGAAATAACAGTCGATGTTTTGTCGTCACCAAAATGAATGAATAATTCTTTAAACATAAAAGTAATTAACATTTGCAGAAATAAAATACAAAAAAATATTCCAGATGATTTTAATAAGACCCGATGCGCGTACAGCGAACAATGTACGGCGCATGAGAACAGCGGGTCTATTTCTCAGGGCGCAGAATCTACAGTGCATTTAGAGGACGATCGGAGCTACCGCCATAGATTCCACGGTGATTCAACTGTGCATGCGCACTCGTATGTGAATTCAAATACCATGGGGACAATTCTTTGGATCCCCACAGAACCATTTGTTTGCGGAGTTACGGGCGGGAATCGCTCGCGTTCAAATTAAGTTCGATGTTAATCTTGCAAGATAAAGCTTTATTTTTATTGCACTATATTGTAAATTGATAAATATCTATAGACATTTTATATTATTTTGTGTTTAGATGTCCAATTAGTAAGATCAGACCATCAATTTTTTTTTTTTGTAAAATTTTATATTATATTCTACGGGTGGTGAAATTGCAGTACCTACAGTACGTAAAAAATGTCGATCCCCACCACCAAAGAAGTGCTCGAGCCGCCACTGCTTACCGCAAATAAACTTACAGATGTAACGGTTGCTATGAGCACTTTCATAAGTTGAACTTCCGTGAGCATTAATTACCATTAATTTGGATGCATATGTAATCGTTCCTGTGAGTAACTTATCAAAAACTTAGGTAAGTCGTAAATTTTACTTATGAGTGTAAAGGCAGCCTTACAATAAGGTACCTACCCCAATTTTCTTAAACTATGTTTGTTTTGTTTTGAAATGATATGTTTAGTTCCTACCGGGATGTCATTTATCCAGTACCTACTTCTCCCTAACCATATCTTGCTGGAAAATCATTTGAAAATGGAACAATGACAATGAGTGAATTCAAGTGCTTTTGTTTTCTGAAAAAAAAGAGAAGATTTTGGACTACATTGGAAGCATTTTGTTGGTTGTTCGTGTTCCTAATATCGTTTATGAACTAAAAGAAGGTTTTTGACCTTTTCGAGATCGTTTTATACTTATTTGTGTCATGGCGATAATTACTTTGAGGTGCCGCGGTGGAACTACATAAACTATATTTGTAATTGTGTTGTGTTCGCAGAGGTAAGTGATTGGTTGTCCATTTTCCTTGTAATCCATTATTTTTTCATACACATATTATCACCCAATTCCAGCAAACACCATTTCGTTTAGTATTTACAGTCCATTTCCAAGTGCATCTGAAGCTCGTTTCTATGACTCGTTCTTGAGTTCAACGGCTCGGCTGTGGAACGATTTGCCGGCCTCTGTGGTTCTTCCCTCCTACAACATGGGTCTCTTCAAGACCCGTGTTCACTCCTTCCTTTCCTCAAAAAGACCCTCCACACAGCATCTTCAAAGATGACATAGGCCCTGAGGGAAGTTATTTTCCTCAGGGCCTCCTGTGTGGAGTTAATGTAAAAAAAAAAAAAAAGCTGTAATTCGGAAACAGTTTCAGATGCAACATTGTTCGTTCCTTGAGAAATGGAAAAAATAAATAATATCAACACCATAGTATTTTTTTAATTTCTTTATTTTCATTTTTAAATGTTATAGCACTTTATAAAATAACGTTTACAGTTAAGATGTCACGACCAACACAAATGAAGGGGGTAAACTATAAAACCAAACAACTTTTTAACACTAAACCTAACTATTATGTTCATATAGATCTAGGAAAGTACAATCCACTCCAAACCGTCCCTTATTGCAACGTCGCACCACATTCAAAAACCAAAATCATAAGATTTCACTAATCAACCATTAAACAGTGTTGCCCACAGCAAAAATCGCCTGTCAGTGTTGCCGGCGTGAATAAATATCCTGTTTTTTTTATAAAAATGGCAACCCGCCGATAACTTTTAATTTTATACAACCTACAAAACACTACCGATTCTAATCATAACCACACTTCATTCGAATCAAACTTTTATCGATAATTTATTGAAATCGCCTTAAACACTACTACGCCGCCAAACAGAACATTATTTATTTTAATAAGACTTTTGAAGTCACCGAACAAACTAATTTTAATCTTTTTTTTTTCTAAACATAATTTCAATTATTACCTAAGCCTTAAAAAAACCTTCACTGCGGCAACACTGAAACGAGACAAAAATAAAAAACATGAAAATTTTTAACATAATCATGGCAACATTAATTAATTTAAATACGGTTCTCAAATGGAACGATTTATACAAAAGGAGTTTCTAAGCACTGGAAAATGAAAATATTCATAACACATAATTTCAGGAGACATAAAATTGTGATTTTTGTTTATAGTTATAACTATTGTAGTAAAATGTTGAAATGTAACAATCGTCTTTGGCATTTTACCTGCATTAAGATACTAAAATAAGAGAGCAGTACTTTTAAAAAACGAATTGAAATAAATTGTAATTAATTTTAATTATACGACCCGTTTGATGATAACGCATTATTCGTAACAAAAAATTACACGCAAAAATTATTATGTAGCTATTATTCAATCAGCTATTTTAGTGAAACATTTTGTAAGGAAATATTTCATGCGGTAGAAGCGAAACCTTCAGAAAACTAAAGTAGACAACAGTGGGGAGGCTACGAAGCACCGCACAAATAGGAGACCGATTATACTATCTCATTCTCTCGCAGGCTAAATTCTATCGAATTTAAAATCGCAACGGTGCTAAAGAAGTTTTTATTTAAATATAAGTTACACAGCTTTACATTTTCACCATGAGTTATATTCTTAGTATTGCCATTTGAACAACGGTGGCGCCCTCCTATGTTTTCTACTCTTATTTGACAAACTGTAGTTGTAGCAATTACCCGACAATAAGTTCTTGAATATAATACGCCATTCACCAGAGATTGTACAACACTTTAAAACATTGTTATTGAAATTGTATTGAAGGTTTCACTTATTACTGTTTAATTCTTTCTGAATGATCTTTAAAACTATTATTATAAATCTTGAATACACAATGTGCCATATGCAAATTACTGTCTGCAATTTGTTACTTTTTTTATGTGACCGTCACAAGAGTCCAGTACTGTGTAAATCTAGGGGAACTATAATATCGCCACCTGGTTGGACAACATTGTTAGACGGGTTAAGGAAGGGACTGTGACTTGTTGACTGGTTCTAGGCCACTCGTTCACTGGTGAGATCGGCAAAAATTTTCAAAAAAATATATTTTTATACGCGATTTTGACCCTTCTGTATAAAGAAACTGTATCAAGAACAACATCAGAATTGCTTGCGCCAAAAGTACTCCCGGTGCTGCCAAAAGTTTAATTCACCTGGCAACACCAGAATATTTTAAAATGAATTATCTGTGGAATACAAATGTCACATTTTATCGCGAATTCAACTGTCAAAATCAGTCGATGGTCGGTCACAAAAACTTTAAAAAACCTGTGAATTCATCAAATAAACACAAGTAATGTTGTTTTTATCGATAATATATTGTTCAAAGATTGTGTTTCGGTAAATAAAATAAACGATAGCTTAAAATAAATGCACAAAATATTACTTCAAAAGTATTCTTTCCAAGATTTCATACGATGTATGGGCATAAAATCCAGGCATTCATGAGGTTAATACGTTCATGAAGAGACTTGGATGATGACCATTCAGTAATTAAATTGTAACGACTTTAGCCAAGAGTGTTGACAAGACACTTCCCAACCTTCTTCTAAACTATCTCCTTCCCATCAAAACAGTTACAGAATGCAAAAATCCTACTGGTTACGGGCAATTGGGACCCTTGCGTGGTATTCACATAAATAAAAAATAAGTTTTGAGTTGTAAAGTAACATTTTTGCAATAAGTATTTTTTTACATACGGCATGTTGAATTAGAATCATTATTACTATATGCAAATGTTTTTGTACTTATCGATATACAATGAGAATTATCTCTACGCAGTGTGAGTCAAGTTTACCTTCAGATTTAGTACAGGATTGTTCAATGAAGAGTAAACGTTAAATTTAAAGGAATATGGCAGACGATAAAAAACAAATAAGATAAAATTACGACAGCAGAAAGAATAGTATAATACAATTGAAGAACAGACTGCCAAATCACTTGACTAACAAATCACTTGACTGCCAAATCACTTGACTGCCAAATCACTTGACTGCCAAATCACTTGACTGCGGAATCACTCGACTGCCAAATCACTTGACTGCCGAATCACTTGACTGCCAAATTACTCGACTGCCAAATCACTTGACTGCCAAATCACTCGACTGCCAAATCACTCGACTGCCAAATCACTCGACTGCCAAATCACTTGACTGCCGAATCACTTGACTGCCGAATCACTCGACTGCCAAATCACTCGACTGCCGAATCACTTGACTGCCGAATAACTTGACTGCCAAATCACTCGACTGCCAAATCAATCGACTGCCAAATCAATTGACTGCCAAATCACTTGACTGCCAAATCACTTGACTGCCGAATCACTCGACTGCCAAATCACTCGACTGTCAAATCACTCGACTGCCAAATCACTCGACTGCCAAATCAGACTGCCGAATCACTTGACTGCCGAATCACTTGACTGCCAAATCACTTGACTGCCAAATCACTTGACTGCCAAATCACTTGACTGCCAAATCACTTGACTGCAGAATCACTTGACTGCCAAATCACTCGACTGCCAAATCATGTGACTGCCGAATCACTTGACTGCCAAATCACTTGACTGCTAAATCACGTGACTGCCAAATCACTTGACTGCCAAATCACTTGACTGCCAAATCACCTGACAACCAAATCTTCACTTTTGTTGGACAGAGTTTTAACTTCACATCACCTTGTTCTGAGATATGAGGCGTCAAAGTTTGGAAAGACAATTTCTCGTAATCTATTTACCGATTTCTGATTTTGAGGTTGAATCTTGTGTAAAGTATTTTACTTTTACATATTTTAAAGAAAAGTACTTATGTAGGACATATACTTACCATTTTAGAACATACCTAAATGTGCAGATTGAACCATATGCGACCAGATTGGGTGTAATAATTCATTGTACATAAGATTCTAATTACATTTCCCCAATGCCATTCCAAGATGGGCCGTGTTCCAATTAAATATTTTCCTTTAAAATATGTTATGATTGATTATGAGAATTCATCTTCGCAAACTTTTACACCTTAGGATGTTGTAAGCTGAAGTTAGAACCCTATCCAACAAAGTGACGAACTACACTGCGCCTCGTTAAAACAATCAACTGTCAGATACTAAGTGGCAAATGTTAGAACCTTGTAAAATAAATGGAAACTTTAAAATCTTGATGTTAGAACTTCGTATCTACGTAAATACAACACAGATGGCTCTGAAAATTATTTCGATAATAGAAACGATCAAAAGAATTGGTTTTGCACTCAAAAGTCAATTAGAACCTTGTCCAAATAAGGTGACGAAATCACTTGCCTGCCAAATCAATCAATTATCAAATTGTCGAATTACTCGTCTGCCAAATTGCTCAACTGTGAATTACCGGATTATCGAATCGCTCGATTTGTCGACTGTCAAATTGCTTGAATTATTACAGAATCGTTAGACTTCAAATAACTCGAATGCCGATTTACTTGACCGCAAAATATTTTACAACTAGATTTCTTTGATCATTGCCAAGATACAAAAGGCGGTAAAAAAAAAAAAAAATTAAAGCAGATCAATTTTCAGAAAAATATATCTCCATTTATAAGTTATTTATCATTACTGATTTTTAAAACAAATAATAAATACCCATCAGGTGACATTAAATCGTGAAAATAAGTACTAGATATTTTCTGAGTAAACCGGAAAGTTTTCAAAACTAACGACATATTTCCAATGTACAATTATTATCCTTATGCGGGACTAAAAACATCTTAAAAATATCAACAAATGTGCGTTAATTATTTCGTCATTCCAACAAAATCGCTGCCTCTTCGAACACCAACAATTTACGCAAACATTCAGAATGGGGCGAGAAAAAAATTGCGTAATTCAAAAAAGAATTGTCTTATACAATGTTAGGCCAATAATGATACAAGTGCCTTGAGATTGGCAAGCGAAAATGCGCTTTACGACACTGGTAACTAAAGAACAGTTTTTTGTGTTGTACTAATTTTGCATACCCCAATCTGTAAATAATTGCAAACTCAACGAACATAATTGTTTTTAATTGATTTATCCTAAACATAAAGCAAATGACAAACAGTATTCTGTCAATACTAAATTTCAGTCTGAAATTATTATCTCCTTTTCGGTATACGTCTTTTGCAAATCAAATAGTTTTTTTTTAAAGATAAAAAATATATCATTGAAGAAGAAGAATAAGAATATGGGAATAATCTTCAAAGGTTACAAAAAGAGAGTTTTTCTTATAAAAAATTTAATAAAAAAATATAAATATAATTCCCGTAGAAAATAGTTGTAAGTCAAAATGGTTAATCTTACAGGAGAGCGAAAGTAAATGAATAATTGATGAACAAGCGGTCCAGTCGAAAAGAGAAACTAGCGACATCTCGCGGAGATTGAGTGATCTAACTTAAATACGGTTTTCTTGGATCATGGATGATCACAATCAACCACTTTACTTTTCAGAGATAAAATGTAAAATAGAAAATTTTGACTTATGAAACTTTCTAAGGGATGCGTTATTTAAAAAAATCAAATATGTATTACAAAATAATGGCAAGTTATGGCTGTAGATTGAGAAATATTCACAAATAAATTGAAGAACCTAAAGAGAAAGAGACCATGTTAATTTTATTAACAAATATGCAAATTAAAATGCATATTTTAAGACAAAATTGAGGCTGCCGCTCTGGTTTTAAATTAGTTCATAATTTCTCCACCGCCAGAAAGAAGCTACTAAAACTAATATTATTTTGAACCAACAGATCGAAATACTTAACCTTTGGTTAGTTCCTCTTTTGGCCACCAGCACAGATATCGGCGTGTAAAAAAAATTAAGTATGTATTCTATATTTGATTTGCACAGAACGCTACCATAGATAATATTTCACAATTCAAAGAACAAATACTTGGAAGATTGATGTGTTGAGTACCTACCTGTCATTAATCAAAAAATAACACATCAATAATTAAAAAATTTAAAAAAAAACTTCTATTTTATATAACTAATATTTTACAACAATAATCATTACTATTTATATGATGGCGACACCTATAATAATAATAATAAATATATTCAATAATTAAATATTATTAGTACTACGTAAGTTTGCCTTCAGTTACATTATTACATTATATATATATATACAATTATTACATTTTGAACAGTGAAATGTTCCTGAAGCTATGACAATAATAATAATAATAATATTTACATAGAAATATTTTGTCTATGGAGAATATTTTGTTACATTACAACTACATATTACTTTATACTTCCATAGCCAAGATTTTTTAATCTTACAATTATACGGTTTACATTATTTATTTATTCTTTACAAAACTTTTGACTAGAACTTAAGAAACACATAAAGTAGAAATTCACAACATTCCAACTTCAAACTGCCATAGAAAACAAACAATCAAATAAATGGAAAATGTCTACAAATTGAACATTTTTTAAAATAAAAATGGAACATTTTTCTAAAAATGTCACAAAAAGAACACTTTTTAAAAAAATGGTCACAAATACAAATTTTTTTTCAAGTAAAACCATTTTTTTTTAAATGTTCACAAAAATGGAACATTTTTTTAATATTTGCAGAAAATAGAAAAATTTCAAGCAAACCTGTGAAGAAAGTTTAAAAATACATGTTTTAGTTTATATGAATCAATACAAGTTTCACAGTCGAAATGCCATACAATCGATTTCAACAAATGCGCCCACACTCGAAAATACATTATTTAATTTCTTTGTAATAAGATCCAAAATTAATTCGCAAATCCAACTTTAATACACTAATAAAATAAACTTTCCTCAAACAATTTAATTAATCGTCGCGCACTTAATTACGTTTAGTACTTTAAGACAAGAGCATATTGAATCCTCTAAATATATTATTAATCCGTCAAATTTGTTTTTTTTTTTTTAATTTAAACACAAAAATGTCTGATTATGACAAAAATATTTCGCATGAAAATTTTACAATAGCATTTTGTCATCATAATGAAAATATTTAAGAGAAAATATATCATTAAGATGCATTAATCACAAATCAAAAATAAGACTAAAGAGTAAACTCTTTAAGTTTAGTAATTTTTAAAGTTTTCCGAAAAATGTCGAATGATTGTATTTTAAAATTACATAGTTGTTTAAATTTTTAACGCAATCAATCAATACGCGTTTTAGTGAAACTCCGTGGATCATACATGCGACGGATCACATGTGTGACAGATCACATACGTGACAGCAGCGCTGATTAGGTTAAATTATTGACATAATATTTATTAATGATCTGGACTTTTCAGGTCACCTGCACACAATAATATTGTCAAAAAAAATTGTTTTGCCAGTAAATAATATACAAGTTAAGTTTATATCTTATAATAATACAGTCTAATATCGATGGATTGACTGAAGTATACATAGATGAATTTATGGATATTTTCAAATCTTCTAATATCGATGGATTGACTGAAGTATACATAGATGAATTTATGGATATTTTCAAATCTTCTAATATCGATGGATTGACTGAAGTATACATAGATGAATTTATGAATATTTTCAAATCTGTCAATAATATTGCAAAATCAACAATTATAATTGTGTGCAAGTGAACTTAATATAATCACAAACATTTGACATAGCTGTGCAGCGTTACATTCTCATCAACAGCGGCCATCTTATGACAACTTCATAAAGACATGACATTGACACGACAATTTCCTGAGAAACACAGCTTTCTTTTTGCCACAATAGTATTGACAATTTCCTGAGAAACATAGCTTTCTTCTTGCCACAAAAACATAGTGTTACGTTTTCAGCAGTGATTCAGTGGAATTCCTGTGATAATAACAATTATGGTTTAATGTCATAAAGACATGGTGTTGACATTATAATTGCACAAGCACACATAATTTAAGGACATAGCTTTATCATAGCCACGTAATAAGCACTATTTAATGAATAACTTTCGATAACAACATAGCTTTAATTCGGCAGCCACTAAACTTTGCATGATAAGAACGAGGTCAGCATGGAGCTTGGTGTCCTAGTCATAAAGGCATAGTATGGACAGTTGTGATTAAGCCATACCTTCGACGATACCAGCATAGCTTCAATTCGGTGACCACTAAACTTTGCATGATAAGAACAAGGTCAGCAAGGAGCTTAGTGTCCTAGTCATAAAGACGTAGTATGGACAGTTGTGATAAAGACATTCCAGCATAGTTTCAATTTGGTTCCTAAACTTTGTGTAATAAGAACAAGGTCAGCATGGAGAATGGTGTCCTAGTCATAAACACATAGTATGGACATAAAGACATAGTATGCACGATACCAGCATAGCTTCAATTTGGTGCAAGTAATAACAAGGTTTTCATGGAGCACAGAGTGTCATAGTCATAAAGACATAGTTGTGATAAAGATCTAGCTTCCACGATACCAGCATAGCTTGAATTTAGTGCGCGGTGGGTGGGGGTTTCCTCCGGCTGCGCCCCTTGCCGGGTGGGGCCGAATGGGGCTGCGGGGAGGGGGGTGGGCAGCAGTGACAGGAGCGACGGGCCTGCCCTGAGCCCCGCAGCGAGGCTCGGCGCCCCGGGGGGGCCTCTTCGGGGGTGGAGCTACCAGTCGGGGAGTGGAGGATAGAACCACCTGATTGAGGAAAAAAGAAAAAAAATTATTGATTTTGTACAATTTTGTTTTATAAATGAAGTCAGTTTTAGAAATGTTAAAGCTGATAAATGTGCCAGCTTAATTAGTGTTGTTAAAACAGACCAAAATTGAAAAGAAATTTCAATGATCAAATGGATCTTTTTCATTTTCAAAGATGAAGTCGTGAATGTTGGGCACAAGGACATGTTTCCTGACTATGCATCTCATTCGGAGCAACTTCCAATGAAGTACAGGTAGAACAAACACAGGATTCCCACCTGATATCTGCATTTCAGAGATTAAGGTATTGGAATCTATTACCCAGTTTTAGGCGCTTTAGTTGAAATTATAATAAGACCTTTTATAATTTCAACTAAAGACCTATTATAATTTCAAATATGTAAAAAAATTACTCACTATTCTGTTTGGTCAAGATGTTCACCCCGTCAGAGCTGCTCGTCTCAATCTCTGCTCCCATGTTAATCTCGGCGCTCAGCGATCTCGGACTCAGGACCCTTCTCATCCCAGAACTCTTGAGGCTCCGTCCCCAAGTCCTCCTCGAATTCGCATCCTCCCCGTCAGGACTCGTCGAACTATTAGAATCATTATGCTGCGGAGAGTTGTTCAATTCAGTCTTCCTGATAGTGGTCTCTTGTCCACTGACGTTTGGCAGATTACCCGTCAATGCGCTGTGTAAAATCGGACCGTCCGCCGCACTTGAATTATTTCCCGATGTTTTGATCACGCTGTTCAATCGCAGCGGCTTGTGTGTCTCCGTGTTGAGTCCACCAATACTGCTACTATCTGTTGAGTTTGTTTCTTCGCAGCTAGCGGGACTTTTACAACACTTGTTGCTGTCTTCCGACGAGAAATCTAACAAGTTCGTTGGGCCGTGATGCGGTAGTGGTTCTTCCGACTGGTTCGAATTTGAATTGGACTCCCAAAACAATTCGCTGTGCTGTTCTGGTGACGAGCATGTTAAAGCGTCGCGACCGTCTCGTTCCATCATTAGCGATTTGAGAATCATAGAATCTCCTGGTCGTGTATTATCGTTACTGCTATCCATTAAAAACGAGCGCCCGTTTTGTGCGATGCTCGGGGAATTTTGATCTTTGCCGATTTCCTTTGCGTTTAAATCGCAATTCAGCATTTGTTCTTCGTTAGCGTGCCGGATAACTTGCGCGACGTTTCGCTGTATGATATTCGAAGCGATGCAACCAGGGGACTGGGCCAAACTCACATCTCTTGCGATGGTAGAGTTTAACATTCCGTCCAGGCGTTTGTTGTTGACGAGGCTATCCTTGCCTTCCATGGAGTCGGCGCCTTCTGAGTTTTCGTCGGAACTCTGCAGCGATGACATGATGTTGAGGGCTCGTCTCGGCAGACCCACCATGGAGAAGTGTGCCGTCATCTTTGTGGGCTGGTAGGGCATGCCGCTACTTCCGACGCCCTCGATGACGCTGCGGACGACCTCATTCTTTCTCGTCAGGGTCGTCCTGACACCGGACCTCTTGGCGGCCAGCCCTCGAAAGGTTATCTGCCGAGAGCAAGTTTCTATTTACAAATTACCCAACAGTTAATGAAAAGTATAAAACATGGGAAATTATACAAATTAAATAGAAAACAAATTAACAAATAGAACCAAAAGAAAGCATCAAATCCTAACTCATCAGGTGACAGAATCTTCCAACCAACAAAGATTTAAATTGGGAATACAAATTGATGATGATTGGTTTTGTCATTTGAGTTGTGAATGTTATGGGTAATAAAAGTTTGTTAAACTAAAATTTAAATTAATGTAAACAATCAAGTATACAACAATAATAATAAAATAAGTAAACAATAATAAAAAAGATAATAAATGTCGAAATAGGATGGGGAAAGGAAAGAAATAAAACGAATCCCAATATTTTGTTTAAATACTACAACTGGGTAACTAACGTTCAGGTAACACTGCAAACAGGCATGTGTCATAAATGGAAATATTTTAGGAGCCAAAAACTATTGTTTTGTGGGCGATGAAGCGGTTGGTGGGCGATTCTAAAGGATCAACTGGCAGAAATATCGATCTAGGGCACCATGGAATCGAAAAACAACTTCTTAACCTCTTTCCGCATGATGGCATCACCTGTTGCAAAGAATTAAATTTATTTTGATTCCCACTTTTATTTTTGATCAAACAGAGATCATAAAAGTCTCGTTTCTTACAAAAATGCAGGTTCGAATTTAACCACTCAGATACGTAAGCGGAAACATGATAATATGACGATAGCAGTCAAGTACAATAAGCATGTTTTCACGTCAATGCGTGTGTTTCCACAGAAATCGTTATAACTCCGTTATTGTTCTAGTGACATTCCTAAAACAAAAAGTAGAAGGTCGATAATAAATCACGCTGCACATCCCTATTCAAGTTGTCTATAGAAATAAGATACATATTTTACCCGCCAAATCGCCTACGGGCCGCTAGACATTGTTATTTTTTTATTAAATATTCTTGTATGAAATGATAAAAAAGTGAGGTGACTAAAGTGTTTATTATACATTTATACGACAGAATAAGTATTGTTTATTACATAATCTGTGATTTTAGTACCGTTTTCACATAAAAACATCGCGTGAGTCATTTTTACATTTTTTTTATGTTTGCATTCTAAATTTTAATATTTACAAATGTTAATATTTATTTTTAATATAACAATTTGAAGCTTATTTCGCAACCTTTCAAAAACGTTAAGAAATGTTTAATTTATAGAGCGTTAATTGTGAAGCGGAAATAACACAAAGTTTTTGTAAATCTGACATTTCGTTTGATGAAAAAAAAATGCATATTCGCGATAGATCGGAGCGGTTAAATTTGTATCTGTGATTATCAATTATTTCACAGACAACAAACAGAAGTAATATTAATATTCTTCAAATAGGTTCTACGTATGGCAAGTTTGGAGTAAATAATACGCAGAATTCATTTATGTTTTACAAATTTAACAATTTTTTTATGA
Organism: Limnephilus rhombicus; assembly: GCA_929108145.2. Lineage (NCBI taxonomy): Eukaryota > Metazoa > Arthropoda > Insecta > Trichoptera > Limnephilidae > Limnephilus > Limnephilus rhombicus. The sequence goes on from OV815299.1 coordinate 15,900,013, forward strand.
ATCCTAAAAACATGGGACAAACAGTAAAATACACATGCATTTAACCTCTTATTTGCCGGAGACGCGCCGGCACACGCGTATTGTGCGAATGCGCGAGAAAATAATTCAAAAAAATACTAACAAAAAATGTTTGTCTGCGATTTTGGCCCTTCTATGTACAGAATTTGTATGAAAAACAAGGTCAGAATCGCTTGCGCCAACATTACCCCAAATGATGGGTAAAAATTTCATTCACCTTGCAACCCCAGAATATTTTTAAACTATTTCATCTGTGGCATCGAAATGTCAGATTTGCCGTGAATTTTAACGGTCAAACTTGATGCGTGTTCCTCAACTAAAACATCGTAAAACCTATTAATTAACGCAAGTAATGTTGTTTTGGTACATAGTTTATTGTTCTAGGAATGTGTTTCGGTCAATAAAATATACGATAGCTCAAAATTAATCCACAAAACATTCAATTCAAAATCGTGTTTTGTTACGAAATTTCCGTATTTTTCCTGGAATTTGCTGGCCTTTGACGGGTTAATGGCTCAATAAGCAGTTTATATGCCCCATATAAAAATTGGAAGGCATGATTTTTGAAGTAAAACTTCTTTATGCACGCTTGACTTGGGGAGTAAGCTGGTGAATGCGTGACGAGAGCGTTAGGAAAAGTGTGATCGGGCGAGGCGAACGGTCGGGCGAGGCGAATGGAAGTTGAGAGGGAGATATAAGTTAGTGAAGTTTTACTTCAGTCATGTGTCATGTGGTCTAAAGCACACTTGTTTTTTTTTTGGGGGGTGGGAAATTTCCAAATTGAAAGCAAAAAAATTTGGAGCACTCAAGGAAGAAATTGATTATTTATCGGAACACTCCAGTGGTAAAAAATAAAATCTCTAAAATAAGCAATAATTATTTTTATATCTTTGGTTGCATCATCACGCCAATTGGTATCGTAATATAGTTTGTTCTGTTTCGGCCAATGAATCGGCAGAATTCTGACCATAGAAAAGAATTCACACATTTGAATGTACTTACTTTTCTGCCGAAACTGATGCTGAAACTAGATTTTTTTGCAGAAACTCGCCGAAACCGAAACCGAACCTTCGGTCCGTCACTAATGGCAATCAATATTAAAGCTTGGGATTGGATTTGGATGAAGATATACACAAGCAAACATGAATAAAATCATTAATACTTACATCCTCCGCATCGTCTCCTCCGATTTCAATCTCCCCGCTGTGAAAGGTGGTGTTGGGGTGCATCCTGGCAAACTCCTCCTCTTGAATGGCGGGGTGTTCCTCCCTCAGCAGCGGCGGGGCAACATTCTGACCCGCCGCCACCGAAGGGTTGAGCAGGAGTTGCTGTTGTTGTTGTTGTTGCTGTTGTTGTTGCTGCTGTTGTTGTTGTTGGAGTTGTTGCGGCGTGTTGCCGTCCTGCGATTGGTCGAATTGCGAGGACGGGGAGGCGGCAAACAGGAGCTCCGCCTCCGGAAAGAGATCCGATGCGGAGGGAGAGTCGACACCCAGATCTTCACACTCTTCGGATAGTGATTTCTGAAATGAGAGAAGATTTGTATCTTTTACTCTCACTGTTTTGTCTCTCACTGTTAGGGATTACCCTTCCCTTCTAACTACCCAAAACCTTTGGTATTGCTTAACCTCTTATTTGCCGGAGACACGCGGATGCGCGCGGTTTGTGTGCACGCGCGCAAAAATATTTCGAAAAAAATATGTTTGTCTGCGATTTTGACCCTTCTATGTACAGAATTTGCATGAAAGACAGGGTCAGAATCGCTTGCGCCAACATTTACCCATGTTGTAGGCAAAAATTTCATTCACCTGGCAACCCCAGAATATTTTTAAATGATTTTATCTGTGGCATCAAAATGTCAAATTTGCCGTGATTCTTTCTGTCAAAGTCGATGCGTGTTACTTGACGAAAACACTGTAAAACCTATCAATTTACGTAATTAAGGCAAGTAATGTTGTTTTGGTACATAATTTATTGTTCTAGGAATGTGTTTCGGTCAATAAAATATACGATAGCTCAAAATTAATCCACAAAACATTCAATTCAAAGTGGTGCTTTGTTAGAAAATTTCCGTGTTTTTATGGCCTTTGACGGGTTAAAATATACATTATATTTAAAATATCCAATTGTTAGGGATTATCCTTTCTATTCCTACCCGCAACCTTCCTATTCCTACCAGGAATCAGCTGCCATCAAACAGATAATCGAAAAGAAAGATTACCGAATGAAATTATTAAATTCACTTGATTCAAACTGAATCAATTAATTTGTGTCAATAGAATCAATTCATTTGAATCTGATTGAAACAATTCAGTTGAATAAGACTGATCATCCTGATTGATTATGCCATGTTACGTTTCCTCCATATCTTGCCAACGTTCCGGAGAGTATACAGTATCCATTATCAGCCCTGTTGTTGCCCTAATGGTGGACTGTAACTCTGTCTGAAACATTGGCTAAAGAAGGAGAAAGAGTAACATGGCTTAACCCGTCTGCTTGTTTAGGAATAAATACATCCCAAAACACGTAATTGCATTATACTTTCGTAAGACCAAAAAATTTTCTAACAAAGCACCACTTTGAATTTTGAATTGAATGTTTTGTGGATTAATTTTGAGTTATCGTATACTTTATTGACCGAAACACATTCCTAGAACAATAAACTATGTACCAAAACAACATTACTTGCGTTAATTACGTTAATTAATAGGTTTTACAATGTTTTAGTCGAGGTACATGCATCAACTTTGACAGCTAAAATTTGTGGCAAATCTGACATTCTTATACCACAGATAAAATCGATTAAAAATATTCTGGGGTTGCAAGGTGAATGAAATCTTATGGGGTAATGTTGGCGCAAGTGATTCTGACCGTGTTCTTCATACAAATTCTGTACATAGAAGGGTCAAAATCGCAGACAAACATATTAATTTCGAAATATTTTTTTCGCGCATGCGCACAAGGTGCGCGCATATGAGTGGCTCCGGCCGATTAGAGGTTAAAAGCTATATATCTATTTTCCTCTCATGCAAACATATGTATTTTTCTTTTAACCAAAAAAATAATGAAATAATGCTTCTTATTGTCTTTGAAATATGAAAGTTATCTTGCATAGATATTTTACAATCTCGATCCAAAGTGACGGTTTCAAAATTTATGTGCAAAATCAAGGCTTCCGGATTGTGAGGTGGGAATATATTGAACCAAGCAGAAGGGTTAATACAAAATAAAAAAAATCAAGAAAATACTTTTGGTCGTGAAAATCTCATCATAACAGACTGAATCAATTCACTTGAATCAATTCGCTTGATCAATTTACTTGAATATATTCACTTGAATCAATACACTTCACTTCACTAGAATCAATTCACTTGAATCAATTCACCTAACTCAATTCACCTGAATCAATTCACTTGAATCAATTCACTTGAATCAATTCACTTGAATCAATTCACTTGAATCAATTCACTTGAATCAATTCACCTGAATCAATTCACTTGAATCAATTCACTTGAATCAATTCACATGATGTTGTTCGCTTAAATCAGACTGAATTAATTGAAACGGACTGAGTCATTGAATCAATTCACTTGAATCATAATACTAAATGATTTAATTAATCAATACACACCTGCAGCCTCAGCTCGTGCTCCATCAGTGCGTACTTATGGCGGAGAACATGAGCGGGAGTGGTATGGCGCTCGCCTTGCCCCTGTCTGCCCCCGCCCGGCCCGGCCCTGAGGTGCTGCAGACCCTGGTGCTGATGGGCCTGCTGATGCTGGTGCTGGTGGTGGATGGTGAACGAGGGAGAGTTGGCCGTGTGAAGAGTGATGGTCGAGGATTGGTGTTCGTCTTTCTTCAGGTGGTGGTCCTGGGAAAACCAAGAATGCTGTTATAATTAAATGAATTTCTACACAATACAATTATGTAATTATTACATAAGCGTGATATCCATCACTAAACAGTACTTTAAAAAAAAATAACAAACCTAGCCTAAACTATTCTTCTATCCTGTTTGTTTTGTCACAGTTCTGTTTTATCTGGTTACCAAGTGGTATATATTCTTAGTATCGCCCTGGAGAAAGGTCTACATTAGAACTGGAACATTACTTGAAATAACTCTGAATAGCCAGGTACTTCTCAACCTCGCTCTTTCCCATCTCCTTTCTCTCCCACTCTGTTTGGCTTGTTTCCAAATTTGTTTTTTTTATGTGAATACCGCACAAGAGTCCCAACTGCTCCCAACCGCCTGGAGCCAGTGAGACTATGGCATCCCCAATTGGGGTATATTGTGAGGCTGAAGGTAGTGGGGTGAAAAGGAGATGGGAAAGATGAAGGTGGGCAAGTAACTATTCAGATCTGGTCACAAAACATGGCTAAAGCCATTTCAAGCAACTTTTCAATTCTGAATGGTGGTCTAACACCAGGGGGATACTGAGAGTATCTTCCATTCTGGAACGTGCCGCAAACATACCTTATATTATTTTAAATCATTAAATAGTAAAATAACAAAAATCAATTAAAAAAAAATTTACTTGCGCACGTCGGGGTTTGAATCCACGACCTTCGTATTGCTAGCCGAGAGTCAAGAACATTAGCCCATTTGTTACAATTAATTAGAATGTATTTAATTAGACACCTCTACAAATAGTGATTGTTTTTAAAACTTATCGAAACATTTAGACTCGAAACGTCCATAATTTTGAAAGAATTCAACAATTTTTCAATTTTAGTACAAATATTTTAGACAAATGTTAAGAAAAATTATTTTTCTTTCCATCAACGAACAAATCGCATATCTCTGCATTATAGAAAAAAAAAGATAAAAACAATTAAGTGTATGGAAACCCTGGTTAGATCTGTCCTTCAGAAACTCTAATGGAATATGTTTGTGGCTAGTAATGTCCTTCTGAGGCGGGCTTAACCTCTTTTTGGCCGGAGACAAAAATTTCGAAAAAAATATGTTTGTCTGCGATTTTGACCCTTCATGTACAGAATTTGTATGAAGGACAAGGTCAGAATCGCTTGCGCCAACATTTACCCAGTATCTAGGCAAAAATTTCATTCACCTGGCAACCTCACAATATTTTTAAATGATTTTATCTGTGGCATCAAAATGTCAAATTTGCAGCGATTCTTTCTGTCAAAGTCCGATGCGTATTACTTGACGAAAACATCGTAAAACCTATCAATTTATGTAATTAACGCAAGTAATGTTGTTTTGGTACATAGTTTATTGTTCTAGGAATGTGTTTCGGTCAATAAAATATACGATAGCTCAAAATTAATCCACAAAACATTCAATTCAAAATTCAAAGTGGTGCTTTGTTAGGGAATTTTCTTGAATTTTCGGAAATTTCCTGGCCTAGGAGGTTAAGGGTGTTAAGACATGCAATGATATCCAGACTTTGCTTAGGGGAAAAGCTTGTAACAAAACGGGTGATTCTGTATCTTTGCGACAGCGTAAAGCTGAAAACTCTTAAAAGTAGTTACCCTAACGCCAGAAATGACGGTGCGTTTGCCGCGCAATCCTTGTTAAGATGTTAGTTGTGGGTAAATTTTGCGAATCGAATGTCATCGCTTAGGCCCTCTGTTCATGGAGATACTTACAAACTACGTAATTGTAATGCAACCACAAGTGTCCTGCAGATATACTATTCTTTAATGCTGGTTTCCGTACACGGCGCTACCCGAAATATACTGTACTTGATCATTTTTCACGTGCAACCGTGGAGTTAACACGATGTCAAGCAATGTCAAATGACTTTTTTTCCAACATTAATCCATGCCTTCTCCACTAAATCCTTTCTTACATATTCTGGTAAACACGCATTTTTTTGCACTTCCAGAACAAATCTAACATTACTTTCATGTTCCGACGCCATTTCAGTCAAATGAATAAGTATCAGACACAAACGATGCAACGCGTCGCGTGCAATCAGCACCGTCAGTATTGTGATAGTGATTGGAAACCGACACCCGCATAGCGCCGTGGACGAGAACCAGCAAAATCGTACGGGGGGTACTTACGATCGGCGCGCATGATACGCGCACGAGGAGCGAGTATCTTGTAAGTAGCGTCATGTACGGAGGTATTTATAGACATCAAAATAATACTACAAACAGATAATCATTTATGAACGCCTATTAGGCTTATAAGAATTAATAACTAATAAATAGTAATTCATGTTTTTTAAGTAGGTAAACAATCCATACCAACTGACATCAACACATGAAAGGCATAGATAGACAAGCCATTGAAAGCCATAGAAAATCACAGAAATTTGACAACCGATAAAGCACGACAGACGCGATCCAATATCTGACGGATTTTGCCTTATGCAAAAGATATAGAATCACCTTTCAGAAAGGGAACATCCCGAAGAGAAATACAGTTGTTTCTGGATCCCCATCGCAAATAAAGCACATTTAAATAAATAGGGACCTGAAAATTTCGCATTACATTTTGCCCAAATCGTGAAAATTGGTACTATTTTCCAGCAAAAGCTGCGGTACTTTGTAACAAAAGTAAAGATATGTAAACTTTATGGTATTAAAAAGTGGCAGAATGTTTGGCAGAGGTGCGTTGTTTTTTTTTCAAAATTAAAAAAGAATGCTAAGTATGCAGCGCTTTCGATGTTAAGTTAGCTGCATTCCATTTTATGGCTATTCAAGCTTTAAACCATAGTCAAAGAAATATTTAGAATATATAAAATTACTTTCTTATTTCAATATGCCAGAAAAATGCATTAAAAAAAAATTTGCTGGAAAATTGAGAGTTATTTAGAAATTTAATACAATTTAAGCATACATTTCATTTTATGGCTATTCAAGCTTGTTAAAACCATAGACAAAGAAATATTTAGAATATATAAAATTACTTTCTTATTTTAAAATGCCAGAAAATCGCATGAAAAATTTGGTGGAAAATTGAGAGTTTTGCGTAAAAAATCACGAATTTTTCAGGTCTCTTTTAATAAATAATAAAAATAAACAAAAATAAAAATACTACTGCATGATTACGGTGAAGAATGAAGAATGGTTGAAGTGGGTGTTTGTTTAGGGCTGCGGCTGGTTTCACCGTACCTGGTGATGGTCGTCATCGTGGCCCAGGGTGGTGTGATCGCGGTGCTTGCTGGGCGACGAGATGAACATCTTGTGGTAGAGGTGTCGAGGTGCCCCCGGGGGGGGCGAACCCGCCTCGGGGCTGTAGGGATGGCGAAGCACCCTGCCCTCCTCCGTATGCTGGGGAATAATACAAAATAAGTTTTTTATTGCAATCACCAACTGCTGGGACCTCTGGTGCCGAGGTTTTCACTAACTTCAAGAGAGTCGTCAAAAGCCGTAACTCTGATTTGGATTTCTGGACATTTTGGCATAGTGGGTAAAGATATTGCTGATTCCTTAGCAAAACAAGGAGCATCTAACCCTAATGTTACCTTTGTAAACAATATTCCCCTATTTGATATTTTTTCCATCATCAAATCTCGCAATGTTGGACAGAGTACTGGAACATTGCTAGTCAATCCAAGGGTGCCCGCTATGCCTCAATACAAAGGATTATCCCATTAAAACTGTGGTTTCAAAAACTCCCCCATTTTTCAAAAAGATAAATTTTCTCACTTATTCAAAGAGAATTGGATATTGTTCCGTTCCTTCTCGCCTTTTTAAAATTCACGTCCTTAACTCCCCAGATTGTACATTCTGCGGTCTGTATGTGGGAACTTTGGATCACATATTTTTTTGGTTGTCCCTCTCTAAATAAATATCCTCTCTTCTATCAAGCGTTATCTAAAATTGCCTCCCCTCCATTCAACATCTCATCTCTTCTAAGTCTGAACTAGACTTCAATGTTCAATATAATTTTGAAATTTGCACATTTAACCGGTGACATGCCGGAGACGCGCCGGCGCGCGCGTCACATGCGCATGCGCAAGAAAATAATTCAAATATTTGAATAATACTTCCGACAAAAAACTTTTGGTCTGCGATTTTGGCCCTTCTATGTACACAATTTGTATGAAGAACAGTGTCAGAATCGCTTGCGCCATCATTACTCTCGGAGACGCTACAAGTTTCATTCACCTTGCAACCCTGGAATATTTTTAAAACGATTTCTTCTATGACAATCGGCTGTCAGAATTTGCCGCGCTTTCAACTGTCGCAATAAATACGCGTTCCGCGAATAAAACATTGTAAAACCTATTAATTTACGTAATAAATGCAAGTAATGTTGTTTTGGTACATAGTTTATTGTGTTGTGAACGTGATTCAGTCAATAAAATATACAATAGCTCAAAATTTATCAACAAAACATTCAATTCAAAGTTCAAAATGGTGCTTTTTTAGTGTTTTTTTGTGAATTTTCGTGAAATGGCCTGGCCTTTGACGGAATAAATAAAATGAATATATAAATTTACCTTTCCTTTCTCTATAATTTTAACCTCTTATTGGCCAGAGAAGCGCAGAAGCGCGGAACAAATTACAAAGAAAAATAATTTTTTTGTGCGATTTTGACCCTTATGTAAAAAGAATTTGTTTGAAGGACAAGGTCAGAATCGCTTGCGCCAACATCATTCATGATATAGGCAAAAGTCTCTTTCACCTGGCGACACCAGAATATTTTTGAATGATTTATCTGTGGAATTTGGATGTCAAATTTTGCCGCGATTCAAACTGTCAAAGTCCGATGCGTGATACTTGACAAAAACATCGTAAAACCTATCAATTTACCAAATTAACGCAAGTAATGTTGTTTTTTTTTTTTTTTTTTATTTAAAGAAAGAAAAACATTCCCGGGTTACAAATAACCCAACAATGTTTGAAAATATCCTACTACCGCCACAGAAAGCCGAAAAATGTTGCTTGTGTTGTGATGGAGGACTTGAACACGCAGCCGAGGAATTGAACACGCGACGCCCGGATGGGATCCAAGCGCTATGCCCACTCAACCACTGACCAGTCAAAGCACACTTTTGATACACAGTTTATCGTTCAGGGAATGTGTTTCGGTAAATAAAATATACAATACCTCAAAATTAATCCACAAAACATTAACTTCAAAGTGATGCTTTGCATAATTTCCTTGTTTCAGGGCATGGCCCCCGACAGGTTAAATGATGGCCTAGAACACCCTTGAAGGGTGAAAGCCAGAAACAATTGAAAAAAAAAAAGAGAGCAAGAAGCTTGCCAATGACTTAGACAAGTGCGAGCGGTCCGAATACATATACAGTGACAATAATAATTGATTTCATTTGCCCTTTTTTACTGCAATTTTTTTTGTCAGTTGGGAACTACCTTAAATGCCAGAAGACCGGTGTGTGGACCAGGGTTGTTGCGGAAGCAAACATTTTGACATCTACGGATGCGGATTATTAGAAGTTCACATCTGCGGATGCGGATTCAGATGTCTGAATTAATGCGGATATTCCGCATTTGCGGATGCGTATATTTATAACACCCCTGATATCAAGGGCGGATCCAGCTTTGGCGCCAGGGGGGGGGTCACATAGCGCCAGGGGGGGGGTCACATAGTCGTGGTCAAGTCACAAGAAGTTATAATTTAATTTTGATAATAATAGATACAAGTAAAAAGTAGGTCCACCTAGGTCCTGGACCCAGCCCATAACCCCCATGACCCCCCCCCTGGATCCGCCCTTGCCTGATATGCAAATATTTTTTATGTTTGAATATCTTCTGCATGGTCTTCATACAGTAGACACGGCGTCTGGAAACTCGTACTACAAATGGGAAACTAGTGAAACTCCACATTTGAAGTCGATTTATAGCATAAATTTTTTGGTTTTTAGCTTTCAAGTAAATCGATTTGAAAGTTGGAATTTTTTATATCAAATGGGTGTGGATGTGATCATCAGGTCTCGGGTATATACTGTCAGAAAATTTCCGCTTTGCAATAAAATGGAATATTTTTTAATGTATCTGAAAACTAAAAACTGTTTTTGAAAGGTGATAAAATTACGCTTTGAAATTTTATAAATACAAAACTTTTGCATACAAACATAAAAACAGTTTTAAAAATATGTTACATTTTTTCTATACTGATAATGAAAATAAAATAAAAACACATATATATGTATATATTTTATTAAACAAATGTATTATAAATGTTATTATCACCTCACTTTTTTGTTGTTTCTGTAAAAATTATGAATAAAAAATTTCCAAAGTTTCAAAAAAATTTTTTCAAATAGCGATCTGAAACTTTTGTTTCGTAAAGGTATACCTTATTTGTACTTCTTTTGTGGTTCATTTTTAGATTTGAATATAAAGCGTGGTGTTTTCTCTCTAACACCGTTTAGATAATTTTTCTCACTATAATAGTATGTGAGACAACAATTTCTACGAGACCTATACGAGTTGTTTTGAAAATCAAACAAATTAGCCTTACGGATTAATGTAGTTTTAATTTTGGAATAGTTTAAAGTTTTATGTGTAATATGGATAGGCCGACCGGCACTCAACTGAAACTATAAGAAGTTAAAGGCAATGGACCTCTCTTGAGATATCACAATAGAGTGAAAGAGAATCATGTGGCAGGACAGTAGATTTAAGATGTACTAACCTCTCTGCCATTGTCTTGGTGGTGCGTCAGGCTTGGGGGAGAGTCCCCGTATCCCACGTAGGCCGGGGAGCCCCCATCGCCCCCGTGGCTCACGGTGCTGCCCCCATTTGAAGCCAGACTAGAAGAGAAACAGAATATTAGACATTAGAGACCACTGCGCCACCGTATTACAGTGATATTTTGAAAGATTCTTACGGGAGATTGTTGCTAATTAATTAATAAAATTGCTAATGTTTAACACTTTTTTATTACATTAGCTCCTCAGGAAGCCCTGAGGAAAATAATTCCTCTCAAGTCCTATGTCATCTTTGGGGAAGCTGTGTGGAGGGTCTTTTAACCGGTCAAAGGCCACACCATTTCACGAAAATTCGCTAAAAAAGCACCACTTTGAATTGAATGTTTAGTTGATTAAATTTGAGCTATTGTATATTTTATTGACTGAAACACGTTCCTAGAACAATAAACTATGTACCAAAACAACATTACTTGCATTAATTACGTAAATTAATAGGTTTTACGATGTTTTAGTCGCGGAACACCCATAAATTGCGACGGTTAAATTCGCGGCAAAATCTGACAGGTCAATGTCATAGTCGAAATCATTTAAAAAATATTCTGGGGTTGCAAGGTGAATGAACTAGTGGCTATATCATCTATGATGTTAGCGCAAGCGATTCTGACCGTGTTCTTCATACAAATTCTGTACATAGAAGGGCCAAAATCGCAGACAAAAAGTTTTGGTCGAAAATTTTATTCAAATTTTTGAATTAATTTCTCGTGCATGCGCATACGACGCGCGCGCCGGCGCGTCTCCGGCAAATCAGAGGTTAAGTTAAGAAAGGAGAGGAAGTTCTGGGAAGGAAAAGGGTATTAGGGGTGGGTAGGAATGTGGGGGTCAGTGTGTCCAGAAGTGACAGAATGAATCCATCCCTCCCACAACGGTGCTAGGCGATGTTCCGAGAGAGTACGGCTGGAGAATTCAAAGGGACTACCTCAACCATTCTCTCCCAATACGGTCTGCCATGCAGCTTGTGGGCAGACGCATCCGCCACCAAGACCCGGACTAACCTCGCCCTACGAACCCGGGCACCCCTGCTAAGTTGCCAAACGTAGCAAACCACTTGGGGTCACCTATGGCATAGGTGTTGGTTATCCAATAAGGGGTTGTCCATTAATCACGTGATCTTTTTAGCAACTTTTTAACTGCCCCCCCCCCCCCCCCCCCCCCCCTGGTGATATGTGGTGAGGTTTTAGACTAATCCCCCCCCATTACAAAGTATTTTGTAATTTTCAGAATATTATCATGAAAAATAAATACACGTGATATCTCATTATACCCCCCCCCCCCTCGTGATATTTCAGACAAGGTTACAAAGCCTTACTTTTAAAAAATCTCTTCCTAACAGTTAAACGGTGTTTTAGTTACACATTGTACAAAGACCGTGCAATTATAGATTCGATTTGTTACTAATAAAAAAAAATCACCGAACCGCACGTGAGCAGTTGTGATTATTTTGAGCGCGTGCCGGCTATGGGCCGGCTGCTTTGGCGCACAATTGGGTTACAGATGTTTAATCTCTAAGTGAATCGTGTTTTTGTTTCATAAAATAGTCAGTCTACTGTTAGTGAACGTACCCATACAACGTGACCAACTTTTTGGAATTTTTAACCTCCCTCCCCCCCCCCCCCCCCCGATGACTAAAAACCTAAGCCACCCGCCGCTCATTTGTACCAAGCGTGGTATTTTGAAGACCCCCCCCCTGAACAGGTCACGTAGTATGGGTAGATGGGTACGTTCCCTTATATTCATATAATTTAATACGTTTACAACTTTGTGATATTTTTCGTCAATTTTAGTCAAGAAATTACACGATAATTGCATTTTATAAATTGAATTTTCTTGTTGTCAGATAGTGTGGTTATACAGTAATACTAATATTCAAATTGAATTTTTTGGTCTTCATTTTATAAGAATTTCTTATAACATAAAAGTTTTTTTATAACATAAATGTCTAATACATGCGTTGGTATAGGAAACTCACCTCCATGGCACGTTGGCATCACTGTTCACCTTCAAGCCGTGAGTGTCTTCCAGATGCTCCGAGTGGCTCATCCCATAGTTCTGCTGCGAACTCGGAGACGGACTGGTGTCCACCGACTGCATGGTGTCCTGCTGCAGTCCTACTCCGGGCGAAGACTTGATATCATCATGCACATTCCCATCATTCAGCGTCGCAAACTGCCCGTCAAACTGCTTCCGGACGAGCAGTAGATTTTGTGCACCCTCCTGAACGTCCAACGATATCTTTTCTTGTTGGTTCACACCAGACATGTTGATAGTCTGGAATGTCTGTCCTAGTGATGTCTTTCCAGCTAGCTGTATCAAAGATCCGAGACTCGCTGGGTTTTGTACAGAAAATATCTTTCCAGGTTCATTGGGGATTAAGGAATGGACTTGAATTAAGTTGACGGTATGATTGGTTGTGTTTTTAGAGACTTGGATGTGTTGCAGTATCTGTTCGGCCCTGTTCTGTATGGCGCTTTGGACAGAATCATCCGTAGTGCTGTCAGTTTGTCCGGAGAATATTCCTTCGTCTCCCGAACGGTTTTTCATGTTCAGATCGTCGCTCAGTGCCTCTCTCGAATCGCTGTGCCTCGGTGTGGCTAGACCGTCACTGCCTATTGACATGTTTTCTTCCTTAATCGATTGGACGTCTGACGGCTCAGATTTGACCGAGTCTGGATTAATGAGATCTTGGCCCACCGTAACGTTGGGGCTGTACTCGACGAGTAACTTGGGCTGTTGTATGTTCAGAGCGTTTCCGAGCCAGCTAGTGCCATCTTGATTGTTGGAATTCAAATTGAAGGCTTGAAGATTTTGGACGGTGTTTGCAGGTAGTCTCACTTGTCGCACTTGTCCCGGACGTGTCAGCATGGGTTTGAGACCGGCAGGGCTGATGAGACGTTGAAGGAAGAGGGTATTGGTTGTTCCTCCTTCACTGTGTGGAACGTTCAGAATTTTTGGGCCTTGGTTGGTTACGATGGTGATTTGTTGGCCTCCCTTCATCATTGACATGGGTAAAAGATAGTTAGCTGGCATCAGGACTGCGGTGGCTTTTCCTCCAGGACCTGGTCTGGTCATAGCGATAGTTTGTCCATCGGCAATGATCACATTTCTCTGCTGTGGCTGTGTTACCACTGGTAGAGGGTTTGATTCTTGTTCTTGCGGAAATACCAGCTTTCTAGCAGCCTTTTGAGGGCTACCTTGAGGCGACTGACTCTCTGGCCCTTGGATGCTGTTTTCGCCGCAATCACCTTGAGACATGCCGCAGGAACTGTCTTCCGAGCCCATGGTGTGTCCGGTATCATCACCCGAAGGACTCATCTCTTGGGAACTTTGTCCCTTCTTTCCTCCACCCGAACCCTTCTTCCTCTTACCCGATGTGGATGGATTGGTGGGTGGATTGGATCGCCTTCGCGGTGCTGGCTTATCTTTATCGGGAGAGTTCTCAACTTGTTCTTTATACTCTGCCAGTATATAGAGGATCCTTTGGGTGGTTTGTTCGTCTTCCAGAGGTTTCAGAAGATTATTTTGCTTAGGAGCAACAGGGCTGGCTTTGGAGCTGCTAGGAGTCACACTTGAAGGTTTACTAGACTTTGGCTTCATAGATTTAGTGCTGGCCTTAGTAGGGGTGCTGGGCTTCGGGTGATTTAAAGAGTTAGATAATCCGTGAGCTATCTGCAGAGATGGTGAGTTCTGCTGACCCATATTCAGAATTGTGGGAGAATCAGAATTTGTGTACTGAGAAGCTAGTTTATTAACATAGGTAACATTAACAGTTTGGTTGGGTCCAATAGAATATAAGACTTCTCGTTGGGTGCTCGTCTGTCCAGCCTGTGCAGGTTGTGGAGAAATGACATCAGAATTGTCTACGTTTTGCCTTTGCGGAGACGACTCGGAAAAAGCAGAATTGCTATTGCTTCCCGGTTGAACCGTGCTCCGTTCTTTTACTTGCTCCAAGACCATATCAAATTCTCTCAGTTGTTCAAGAGTGGAAGAACTTAAATTGGATTCCTGCTGCGGAGGGGCTGTGGGAGGTCTTGATGGTCGCACAGGAGGTTGCGGGGCCGGAGTAGGTGGTCTTAAAGCTGGAGCAGTCGTCAACACTAGTTGTTGGTAGACGGCTGGATTAGTTCCTGGAATAACATTTCTCTGGATCTGAAGAACCGGTCTCACCACCCGTGTTCCTGCTACCATTCCAGTTCCCCCTTTACTCAGCATGGGCACTTTGATTCTCATCTGCGTGAGCAACGGATGAGTGCTGACTGTGTTTTGAGGTTGTTCTGCGAACCCCTGATTGGCATCATCCGATGCAGAGTCAATGTGGCAACTGGAAGAATTAGATTGTACTTGTTCTTGTTGCACCAGCTTGATGACTTGCTGCTGTTCACTCTGCTGCTCTCCTAGACTAGTCTTTTCTTGTGCTTGCTTTTGAATAGCCTGAAGATGGGCTTCGTCCATGATCTCGTTACTGGGAACAGTGATAAGGTTGATAGTCTGGCCTCCTCCGATATTAACAGGAATCTGTCTGGTGTATATAACTCCTCCGTGCATGGTTTGTATATTCATTGGAGTCTTCACTTGTCCCACAATATTTTGAGTTGTTCCAGATTGGGTTTTCCTTATCAGAAGTGGCGGATTACTGAGCTGTCCCATTTGCCCTAAATGTATTGCTGTGGTTAAATCTTGAGCTTGCTGATCACTGGAAGCAGTGCTCACTTGAATTTGGTTGCATTCGGAATCTTTTGGAATGCCGTTATTGTCTTGGAATACGGACTTTCCGAAAGCTTGGTTGAACTTAGGAAGACTGGTGGATCGTTCCGGACTGATAGGGGAGAGTTTAGTTGTTGAATTCTGGATGAATTTGGCATAGTTTTCTTCATATATTGACCTGGACTTGATCTCTTGGGACTGGTCATTCTGCGGAGATTTCTTGACACCAGTTTGCATGGGGGATGTGGTGGTCAGGGTGAGGACTCCGGGACTTTCTGTTGTCTTCTGTGCCACAGTGGCGACGGGTGCTTCAGACTGTATCGGCTGCAATCTCAACACCATCCCTCTATTGTTATGGGTATTCAATTGGATGGATTTGCCATCAGCAGACTTGCAAAGAAATTGAAGCATCTTTTGATCACTTCCTTGACTTGTCAGACTGGTGAGGAGGTTAACCCTCTTGAGGAGTTGAGCTGCAGCAGCATTGTTCTTGGCTTGCGATCCCGCATTTAGAATGTGAAGTACTTGGTTTCCTCCTTGTTGAGATCCATCCATCAAAGAGAGTCCACCAAATGTAGCTCCTGCCTGTCCAGTGAGCATTGTGGAGTTCCCAGCTGTCGTGTTCTTCCCTTGGACAATGTGCAGAAGTTGAGATGCTCCAGAGGTGTTGATCACGGACTGTTGCGAGTTATCCATCAGCAGTCCACTGAAGGAGTTGCCTGGCTGACCAGCTGACTTCCCTTGAACGATGTGAACGATTTGAGGTCCAGATGAATGTACTATGGAAGAAGACCCATCAGCCGAAGCTTGGCTCAGAGGAGGTGGTAAAATCTGCGCCAGAGCTTGCTGAAGTGACAGTGCATTGATGGGTGTTCCTTTAGGAAAAGTTGCCATCTGAACTTGTTGAGTTCCCATTCCTCCCATCGGTGGTGGCCTCAATATCTTTTGGGACAGAATATTCACAAGCGTTTGCGCCCTGCTCACTGGTATGTAGTTGGTATTCGTGGTATGAGTTGAATTCATGGATGTTTCTATGGCGCTAGCCAAGTCTTTATGCTCGCTCTGCACGTCTGATGTTACGTAAGTATGCTGTGTTAGAGGATGAGATGTGAATATCAGTTGCACATTCCCATCCATTATTTGCCCAGTGCTTGTGGTGGTCAGATTCATTGTGTCCTGAATCGATGCGGTACTTGGGACTACAGAATTTTGTATAACATTGAAGTTTTTCTCTTCTTCTTTGCTGATTGATGGAGATTCAATGACCGAGTTATTTGCTCCAGCTGTCGGGTTGTTGATTAGGTTGTGATTAGTGAGAGATTCTTCAATGCTAGTATTTTGATTGTCTGTTTCATTTCGCACACAGTCAACAGGCTCAATTTCATTGGCACTGCGTTCTGTAGAATCATTTTCTTGGTTTCCCAATTGTTGCGACTCATCATGTGGTGGGCTCCTGTAATCCATTGAGTTATTGACAGTAATTTCCGAATTATTAGTTGCAGCGTCTAAGTTGTTACTTGCACTATCTAGATGGAATTCACCTGCAGTGTTTGACCTGGTTGGAGTTCCAGGCAAGGGACTTTGTTGAGCAGAACTGACTACAGGCAACTGTCCCAACTGGACAACATTCACCATCGTCACCATAACCTGTGGTCTGATGAAATCAAGGTCCCTCATACCAGGAACTCTGGCAAAGATATCGTTATCTGTTTTTTTGAGTTTTTGTACTATTTCTGTGTGGTCTTCATTTTTGGATGCTTTCTTCAATTTGTTATGATCGCCGAGTGGCGACACACTCTTAGCAGCATTCTTAGAGTATTTTCTGCATCTTTTGGTGAGTGGTTCTATTAAAGTGGTTCCGTTGAAGTGGTTCTCTAAGTCGGCTTGCATCAGTTGATGGTTCAGCTTCTGGGTCGCTGCAGAGGAATGTTGGTGTTGGTGTTTGGGCAGCCATGAGGGTGGCGAGTCCGACAGCGCTGCCCCGTGGAGCAAGTCACCGGTGTATTCTCTGCCGGACCTAAAGCCAAAACCCTCATGGAACCCAGAACCCTTCTTCCTCTCCTCCCCGTTCAAGTCTCCAAAGTCCACATTGTTGGAGATGAATTCATCACTTCGAGCTCCCGTATAGTCTCCGTCTGCGAATATCGGGGAGTAAAGTGACTGTCTCGGGTTTTCCCCACCGATATCATATAAAAAATCATTCATATCAAATTCTTTGTTTTGATTGTCGACGGCTGCCATATCAAAATCTTCCACAATCGATTTTGGTAGATTGTCAGAGCAGTTCTCCATCATGAGAACTTCCTTCACACTGAGGTTGTCATAAATTGGTTTATCGACACATGTAAGGTTTTGATCCTGAGATATAGGTAGATTTATGCAAGGTAACTTAAGAGTTGTACTCATATGGAAACTGAGTTTTCTCTTTCTGACTGTGGTGCTAGCTTTTTGGTAGGTTTTAGTTGTATTTATAAATTTTGGACTTTCTTCCTTTTCTTCTTCGAACATTGCTGCTGAAGTGTCGGAGTTATCAGAAATGGAGTTATCAGTTGTCGGAGTTTTCAGTTTGTTTGTCGGAGTTATCAGTTTCATATCTGAATTATCTTCAAATGTCGTTGATTTGGACGATTTTCTCTTAGTGCATATATTTCGAAGTGAGCATTCTGTGCCACTAAATGATGTTTTTTCTTCTTCTTGTAAAGTTGTCCCAATGTCTCCAACAGAGCCCTTGTTTCTATTTTCATCATCATTATCTGATTCTTCATCTCGATCTTCAATAGATTCTCCTTTAATCGTAAGTATCGTTAGAACGGACTTAGTCACTTGACTTTTGGGAGTGACCTTAATTGGCAAAGGATTATCTACAAAACATTGACCGTCTTCTTGTACAGATTCTATTTCACCAATACTATTATATTCTTCTTTATCTAATGTGTCTCCATGTGCTATTGAAATCTCTTCTTCCAGCGACAAAATTGTCTTTTTTTTGCTTGTACCATGATTATTTTCCAGGATTGTGTCAGTGGTACAAAATTCCGCATCACTTACTCTCCCTTGATCCAAAAAATTATTTGCTTCAGGTGATAAAAAATCAACTATATTTACTTCATCAGAATGAGTAAGAGTTGAACTGAGTTTTCTCTTTCTGACTGTGGTGCTAGTTTTTTGGTAGGTTTTAGTTGTATTTGTACATTTTGGACTTTTTTCCTTTTTTTCTTCCAACTTTGCTGCTGATATGTCGGAGTTATCACAAACAAGTTTCATATCTGAATTATTTTCAAATGTCGTTGATTGGGATGTTTTTCTATTAGTGCATATATTTTGTAGTGAGCATTCTGTGCCACTAAATAATGTTTCTTCTTGTGAAGCTATCCCAACGTCTCCAGTGCAGTCCTTGTTTCTATTTTCATCATCAAAATCTGATTCTTCATCTCGGTCTTCAATAGATTCTCCTTTAATTGTAATTATGGTTAGAGCTGACTTAGCCACTTCACTTTTCAGAGTGACCTCAATTGGCAAAGGATTATCTCCAAAGCATTCTGTGCCAATAAATGATGTTTCTTCTTCTTGTGAAGTTGTCCCAATGTTTCCAACAGAGTCCTTATTTCTATTTTCATCATCAACATCTGATTCTTCATCTCGGTCTTCAATAGATTCTCCTTTAATTGTAATTATGGTTAGAGCTGACTTAGCCACTTCACTTTTCAGAGTGACCTCAATTGGCAAAGGATTATCGCCAAAGCATTCTGTGCCAATAAATGATGTTTCTTCTTCTTGTGAAGTTGTCCCAATGTTTCCAACAGAGTCCTTGTTTCTATTTTCATCATCAACATCTGATTCTTCATCTCGATCTTCAATAGATTCTCCTTTTGTAAGTATGGTTAGAACTGACTTAGCCACTTGACTTTTGGGAGTGACCTTAATTGGCAAAGGATTATCTCCAAAACATTGGCCGTCTTCTTGTAAATGTTCTATTTCACCGGCATTTTTATATTCTTCTTTATCAATCGTGTGTCCATATTCTATTGGAATCTCTTCTTTCAGCAACAAAATTGCCTTTTTTTCGCAAGCACCATAATTATTTTCTGGGAAAGTGTCAGTGGTATAAATGTCTGCATCATTTGCTTTGCCTTGATTCAAAAAATCATTTGCTTCAAGTGATAAAAAATCAACTGTTTTGACTTCATCACAAATTTGGAGTTCTTGACTTGTATCGAATGGTGTTGAAGTTTCCAATAAATCCTGTTTAACAATAGGAACATCAGAAGTGAATGTATCACTGAGATTAGGAACACTTGGTGGTCTGGACAGTATGCTCATGTCTGCAGTTTTATTGATCGAATCAGAACTTATATCTTTATCTGGAGAGCTCTCGCTTTCCGAGGAAGCAGCGATAGTATTTTGTTTTTGGTTTTTATAAAAATATATTTGGCCTGGCATCAAGTCAAGTTCCATTTCAAAGTCCATTCTTTCGATGGAATCTGAATCGTCATCATCAACATTGAATTCAGTGTCTGTAGCAGGTGGATGATCGCTAACAAACGATTCAAAAGCAGTAAGAAATGTTGTTTTAGATTTTATAAGCCAGTTTGTATCGGAAACATCTTGTGGACATCGGTTCTTATCATCATCCGTGTCTTTAGCGCTTGTTTCATTAGAAAAGTGAGAATCATTTGATTCTTGAGAGGTGTTATCTTTATTGTTTTCAATATCCTCTTTGTTATTACCTACATTCTCTTTGCCATCATCGACATCGTCATCATTGTCAGTTTCATTTTTAATGTCTATCTTCCAATCTTTGTCACCTACATCCAAAACCTCCTTATCAGCGGAAAGATCTTCTCCATCAAGAGCTTCCATCTTAATTGAATCAACAACTACACTGCTTTCTGCACTACTTATATTCGGTTCTTCTGTATTGATAGAAGAATCCATCGGGTCAATAACTTCAGATTTTATTGTGTCAATAGCAATTTGGCAATCATCACTTTCAGGAATGACTAAATTGCTTTTATGTGTATTTGGTTTCTGTATCATATTTTCATTTTCACTAGGAGAAACTGTATTCAAATTAGTTGCTGGAATAATCATTGTGTTGATATCAGTAATGATGACCGCTTCGATTTTACTGGATGCATCTAAATTTGGGCAAGTGATGGTTAAATCTACTTCATAATTTATTTCTAATTCAACTGGTTCAGTAATCACGCTAATGTCAGTTTCGACAACGATTGGTTCAGTATTCATCACACAACCATCAGAATCAGCATTAACTTTTTTGACATCATCAGTAATGGATTGCTTATCTAAATCATCATCATCTGTCTCAACTTGATTTTCACCTTTAATTGCCATGATGGTCTTATTCATTCCCAGTTCAACTGAGGATGTTTTCTTCACGATTTTGGTAGCGGGTTCAGGTTCCATCTGTGGTTCGGCTTCAGTAACATCAGGGGACAAAGGGTAATCAACCAAACTTCCATGTTTGGCAATCACAATATCTTCTTCGACTATACTGTTGGGTTTGTTAACAACTGGAGAGGATTCTTCTAACAAGGTGTCAACAATGATATTTACTTTTTCTGTTGGTGGTGAAATGTCAATGATTTCTTTTACTGGTGTATCTAAACCTGGTGTATCAGTCAATATCTTGTTGTGTTCTATGTCAATTACTGGAGGCTCATCACCATTATTACGAGATGCCTTGTCTAAATTATCACTATTGGCTTGAGAAACTGTTTTAATAATTGTGCCAGATTCAGTAGGATCAAGAGCCATCTGTTCGTCATCAGAATCACTAATGACTATTATGCCATCCACACTCCACCTCAATGTCGCTTTTTCACCTTGAGAACCACTGTCTTTAGATAAGTGACCATTCTCGCAAATGGCAACTTTTTCACCAGGTATAGGATTCTTAACATTTACAGTCTTTGTATTTGAATTTACATCCAGATTTTCTTCAGTCTTTTTCATTGCAGTTGTTTTAAGTTCATCCGGAATACTTAACTCATATTTTATCTTCTTATTTTGTAGAGATTCATTTGTGTTAAAGTTTAAATTTTCTTCAAATTCAACTGGTAAATCTCTCTTCAAGTTAGATTGTTTTCTTTTAGATGTGTTGGCAACCTCCTCCCTCTTCCCCTGGAGACTATTGGAGGTACGACTGTGGTTGATCTGCTGGCCTACTTTAAACTCTTCGATCTGTAACGTTGGTAAATCTTGCCTAACAATTTTGACACAACATACCATTTTCAGTTTAGTTTGGTCATCGAGTGGGACATCATTTACTCGGATCAAGTTATGGTTCTCCGATACAACTAAAAAGGGAGGAAGTGCTTCATTGGCCAACTTTCTTCGCAGTCTATAGTCGTGGAGAGGTATCGATGAATCTTTTTTAGTTGCTTTTACAACAGTTATATAGGATGGTCCGGTAATGGGATTGACTTCAGGAGTATCTTCATAATTGTTATCTAACCCCAATGGGTCATTGGGTTTGCAAAGTTCAATTTCATCATCGGACACTAAGTCAATAATTTCATCAACATCTGTTTTTTTTTTCAAATCCACCAAATCCTTTTTAAACTTGATCTCTGCTTTGGCAATATCATCTGCGTTAAATTTGACGACATTGTTGAAAAGAGATTTAAGATTTTGATTTTGCGTGATGTTGTTCGCTGTAATTAATGGATTCTGATTAAATTTCACCGGTTCTAAGACTTTTGATGTTAATATTAGTCTTGTAGCACTCAACGTAGGTTTTGATTGTTTGATAACATTCATTGCCTTTAGTGGAACGGATTTTGACAACAGACCTGGTTTACAATTTGACTTCAATGTTTTTGGTGGTAAAGCTTTTGATGTTGTGACTGATTCTGTTGCTTTTAGTAGTAAAGATTTTGCTGTTGTAACCGATTCTGCTTCTTTTAGGGGTAAAGATTTTGCTGTTGTGATAGATTCTGTTACTTTTAGTGGTAAAGATTTTGCTGTTGTGACAGATTCCGTTGCTTTTAGTGGTAGAGATTTTTCTGTTGTGACCAATTCTGTTGCTTTTAATGGTAAAGATTTCATTGTTGTGGCCAGTTCTGTGGCTTTCGGTGGTAAAGATTTTGCTGTTGTGGCTGATTCTGTTGCTTTTGATGGTAAAGATGTTGCTGTTGTGACCGATTCTGTTGCTTTTGATGGTATAGATGTTGCTGTTGTGACCGATTCTGTTGCTTTTGACGGTAAAAATGTTGCTATTGTGACCGATTCTGTTGCTTTTGATGGTAAAGGTTTTGCTATTGTGACCGGTTCCAATATTTTCTCCGGTAAACATTTTGACAACCGCTCTGGTATTGAAGTTGGTAATGGTTTTGAAGTGACCGCTTGCACGGCATCTGATGAAGGTCCAGATATCAAAGCGTTCCTAGGTTTTTTGTTATCATTATCCATTAATACGTAATCTGAATAATAATCATCATCATTCAATTCCATTTCATCAACGGAAAATTGACTTAGTTCAATGTTGATCTTTCGAACAGCCATTGAATTGATTGCAGAACTGTCTTGGGATTTCACCTCACTTTTATTTTTCTCCTGAGCATCTGTTGGATTTAATTTATTTGTATTCCATCTTGTAAGTGAAACTCTTGCATCCATGTTAAGTTTAGCGTCAGGAATTTCAGAGTTTGGATTAATAGTATCCTTCGTAGTCTCTGCCTCTACAGTTACAGTTTCTTCGACTGAGTTATATGAATCACTGTCTTCCAGGAGTATTATTTTAGAGTAATTCAGAGATTTATGGCCATTCAAAACATTATCATCGACATCAACTTTCGAAGAACTAGTTGATACCGCAGAATCAGACAACTTCAACTCTTTGCTTGGTATCTCCAATGTAATAGCAGTCTTTTCTAATGACTCTGTATTTTCAGCCCCGTTTTCTTTAGAAATATGATCTGATTCATCAGCTATAACTGACTTTGGTGTAATTTCGGAAATAGAAATATATTTCGGTACGTCTTTAAAAATTTTACTTGAACATGTCTGAACACCAACCGAGGATGAATTTGAGTTTGGTGAATCAATGAGCATTTCTCTTTCACCTATTGCAATTTCCGGATTTTTTACAGTTGTTTCAGATGTATTTGATAGATCGGAAGGAACTATGTCTTTGGATAATCTAGAAGTGCCTGTATGAACTCTTTCAAGTTCCTCTGGTGGTGTTGGTGAAATTCTCAGCAGTTTCAACTGATCTGATTCATTTTGCGCTCCTGATTCAGTTGAAATGGACGTTAAAGTCGCTTCAGGTGTTGGTAGTTCAGAAGTATGATTCAAATCTTTGCTATCAATTACAGAATCTATTCCAGTGTTCATTTTTGACTCACAGTGGGATTTCTCAGTAACCGCGATATTTGTTGAATCTGCCACAAATTGCAAATCACTATTCGGAGGAGAAACATTATTGACATTGGCAGAATCACAATCTTTTAGTTTTGAAATGTCTTTAGGAGGTATATCGAGCAGGGGTAGTTTGGTAACGATTTTTAAGTCTTCGACAGCTTCTTGACTTAATTGCTTATCTAGAGGTGGAATTTCTAGCGTAACAGCCTTGTCATCTTCAATTCGGATATCGGGAGGTGAAGTACAATTAGAAACAAGTGCCGGTTCTTGATTGACTTCCGGCGCATCCGTATCAGTGAGTAATTCATTGGTTTCTTCAGAATCCAATTGAGAAAGGTTTTCCATCATATCATCTGGCCAGTTTTCGACTTCTGTATTTACTAGAATTTCTTGGGACTTGTGTAGACTTTCCAGCAGAATGTCAGCTCTTTCCCTACCGGTTATTTGAACAGAAATAGGTTTATTTGTGACAGAACAAAGATCACCTTCGATGATTTCCATTAGGTCGGAAATGTCTACGTTTTGTTCTACGGGCATGGCTGAACATTGTTCCACCATCTTTTGATCACTTTTAAAACTACTCCCTTCTATTGGGATTTGTTCATTATTATCGACACTAGAGGGATCACTGAGAGATGGATTGGGTTCAACAAATTGACTATTATTAATACTGATATGGCCACTGAGGAGTTCATTGAGGAGTTCATTTTTCGCCACAATTACGGTGTTAGTTGATATCTTCTTCGGCGAAGAGTCAACAGAGGCGTGGGGGACTTTGAAAATTGAACTAAAGCATTCTGACGGTGCTTTTTCCGCAATGGTAGTTGATGCCCTAATGTTGAAATCAAAATCTGGGTTTGCAGATTTAGCGTTAGCACCACTAACTTCTTCCGATTTCTTGGAGAAGGTACTGAAGCTGGGCAACGGTTGATGGGTGATATTGACATCTGACAAGTTTTTAACATGCCTCAGCCCCCATTGGAGAGGTGTCCACGGTTCTTTGGGCACTTCCACGGGCGTTTCCAGCCAAGAGCTCGCACCTCCAAATGATTTGGATAACGGTTTGAGACTCTTCTGATGGGTATAATGAATCTTGGTTGGTAATGATTTGTTGGAATCGCAAGACTTGTTCCCCATGTGTGATAAAGATTTAGCATTTTTCTTGGGGCTGATTCTTTTCCTCGGTGGTTTCTTAGCTGTTTCGATTGTGGTTTTATCAGTGTTTTTCGTGGGGTGCTTTATAACAAGATTATTATTTCCAGATATCCTGGAAATGGCCACCTGCAGGTTTTTATTGTCTTTCAATGAGGTTTCGCTAGCACACTTCTTCACAATCTCCGCAAACTTATCTATCATATTGTTTGTGCTGTTTGGGTCAAAACCTCTACTAATAGGAATTGGGGTCATGGTTTTGGTTGGAGATACCTTTCCTTGCGGTTTTTGTGGCGCCATCCTGAGAGCGACGGAATTATCATCGCTTGAAACTTGATTTTGCATTAACTGAATGTCCAAAGCCTTCAACGCCTGTTGCTTCTTCATGATAGTGCAATGGTTTTTTCTCGCATAAGTCTGGAGTACTGAGGAATCGATCTTTTTAGCTTCCCTTTTGATGGGAGTACTACTCGACATCTGACTGTTACAAAAGCTTGCATCCAGTACATTGGGACTCTCCTGGATAGGAATATTAAGCATTTTGAGATTGTTCGGTTCCACCTTTACCGCAGGACTTTGAATTTCTTTACACACTGGTGGTTTTCCTTGAATACTTTGAAATACTTCTTTAATTGTGGTAGAATCAAGGGTGCTGCTCTTAATTTGGATAGCCTTTTGCAATAATACTGCATTTCCAATTTTGACGGGAGAGAATTTGACAGGTTCTTGAGCTTTGTCTCCTTGATCAGCAGATGGTTGTGAAGCATCTTTAATTGGTGGTGCTGGTTTTTTTCCCTTGACATTGTTTTCGCCAGAGCCGGCATTAACCATAGCCTGCATTTCCGACAGAAAAGTCGTATACGGTGATGTCTTCACCTTGTGCTCCAAATTTGAAGCCTGAGCAGAATTCTTTTGCGCTTCCTTCAAGACGTTCATAGCTCTCTCGACATTGATTTTGGTTTGTTGCAACTCTTTATTTAGCTCTGGTATAGAAAGCTGAGACAATTGAGTGCCACCCTTGATGACTGTCTTCTGTACAATGTTGGGTTTCGCAGATACTTTGACGCTGTTGTCCACTTTGGATTGAAGTGGCGGGCTGGGTTTGGGTAATGGTTGGGTTTGGCATTTTTGAATTTGCATATCTGAGATCCTGTTTAATTTTTGCAAAAGAGCATTAGTCGCGGCTGGATCTGTAGGAACAACCTCAGGCTGACCGGGTGTTTTCATCAATTTCTTTATTTCCTGCATTTTTGAAATTGAATCTTTCAAATTCATTCCAGTTTCAATTTTAATAGGCAGCATCGGTAAAGTCTCATGCGTTTGTGCCTTCATTGCAGGTGCTTTCTGCGTTTGCGGTGCTCGCTTACTGGCTGACATAAATTTGTTTTCAGTTTCTACTTGGACGGGGAAGTGTTCTACGGATTCGAGATAAGCATTTCTGAGATTGTTTAGGTTGGTTTTAGGCGATGGTGGTAGCGGTGGGCCGGTTTTCTTCTCAATACTTTTCTTGGTCTGTATTTGATTTCCATCAATGGGTGGAACTTCCACATAGATGAACTTATTTTGAGCGGGCATATTCTGGGCTTGTATAGGAGTTGGGGCTTTGGAGGTATTCTTCTCGTACAAAATGCTCTCAGGTAATTTTTCAACGCATTTGAGGAAGTCAGCAACATTGACTGGTTCCTTCTTGTTGTCAAATTGTGCCGGTATATCATATTGATCCAACATTAGGTTAGTATTTTTAATTACTCCTATTGCCTTAGCTCTACTCTTCGGTGGGCGTTTCTTGTCTTTTCCCTTTTGCAACTGTTGGATAGACTGCTGAACCGACTTGTTAATTGAGCTGATGACGCTCATACCTCTGCTGATCTGGGCGGACTGTTTGGACCCCAGATCGGAATGGCATCTGTCCATGATAGGGAAACCAATCGGGTTAGCAGCGTGTTTGGGTTTGTAGACTTTGATCTCTGTCTGAGGTAGCATTTGGCGGATCTCTCCCATTCTGTCATCAGAAGGTTTTAAGGATACCTTTTGGCTTACGGGAGAGATCAAAGAAGTGCTTTGAGGGGTTATAATAATCTGACCCGTTTTCTGTACCAAATTAGGAGATAAAGTATATGGAGTTGTTTGTTGTCCTACACGATTGACAGTTAAATCTTTAATAACAAGTGCTGGTTTTTGTTTTAAAAGTCGGGTTATTTGACTCGTTGACAGAGGAGTATTTGAAATCTGTCCTGTTGCATTAGTTTTTGACAAAGTTTTAACCATGCTGAGTGCAGCCGTAATTGGTAAAGCCACGCTTGGTGAAGATGTTCTTGGTAAAGCCGTGCTCGGTAAATCTGTTCTTGGTGAAGATGAGCTTGGTGACGTCAAGCTTGGAGAAGCTGTGCTAGGCGCAGCCTTACTAGGCATAGCAGCGTTTGGCGGAGCCAAGCTTAGAGGAGCTGTGCTAGGCGCAGCCCTACTAGGCATAGCAGAGTTTGGCGGAGCCGAGCTTGGAGAAGCCGCGCTTGGCAGAGCCATCTTTTGATTTTGTTTTCTGAAGGCGAGGAGACTGGATTTGGCTGCAGGTTTTTCTTTGTTCTGTGGCAGTATCGTTTCACTTTTAATAACAGTTTTGTTTTCCAACAACTCGGCAATGACGTTATTCCTAATCATCTCCTCTTCGCCATCGGCCAAATCGTATCTCCTATAAGTGTTATCTTGTATGAGTAGATTCCTATCGTCTTTTTGCATCTTTAGTATAGTTCTGGCAAAAGTCTTAGATTGCGGTTGCGCTGTTTTGCTGGGACCGATTACGACGGGAGGATTAATAATCGTAGGTCGCTTGATGCAAGAGTTTGGATTCTCGACAGGTTTGATGCCTAGCTCCAGTTCAAACTTTTGATTTCTCCAAGCTTCGAACTTTTCCATCTGCTGTCGATAGAGAGACAAGTGGCTGTTTGGTGGTTTGGCTCTAGCTGGAGGGTTTGAAGGTCCAGGGGTGTTGATGCTTGGAGTGTGAAGTCTGACAACATTCACCGGAGAAGGAGCCACTACAGACTGTCTGAAAGACTTGGGCATCACCCGACTGTTGCAGTAGGAAGACAAGAAGGAGTTCCTGGGAATGTTTAGCTGCTGGACAACATTGACAGGTTTAAAAGGAGCATTCGGTGTTTGTGCTCGACTGCATGAAGGCTTTATGACGTTGGTTGGTGAAGCGGTCTCCGGGGACATGATGTGAGAGTCATCTTGGACAATTTCACATTCTATTAATTCTGTCTTTATTACCTTTTTATGTTTTCCTTTGCCTTTGCTGCAGGTCTTAGGTTCTTTAGGGACCTTTGGTTTTTTGGGGATCTTGTCTTCTTTTGGTTTCTTTTCTTTTTTGGGCTGTTTGACTTTGGGTGTCTTTTTTACTTTCTCTGTTCCTGTCTCGTTTTCGCTGCCCGAAGGGGTCTGTTTCTTGGTAGGCTTTTTCTTGACCTTTTTTGTTTCCTTTTTGGTTTCGTCCTCGGGCTTTTCTCCCTCGGCCTTCTCTGTTAGACTTGCTCTCACAACTTTCTGGATTATTTCTTCTTCTTCTTCTTCTTCCCAGTAATCATCATCTTCCTCCGCCTCCTCCTCTTCCAGTTCCAGATGGTGTTCATAACCTGTGGAAAAAAGATAAGAATTCAATACAAGCGAGAAGAGCGAGAGTGAGTTAATCTTTATCAAGTAATTAGGTAATTCTTACCCTTCTCAATACCGAAGTACATGTCCTGAACTTGTGGATCCTGGTGTTCATACTGGCTGTAGTCCAGGCGGACAAACTTCAGCTCCCGGGTCACCTTTTTGGTGCCGTCCTTCATGTAGGACAGGCAGTGGCGAGACAGGTCCTTCCTGCAAACACACACAACATGGTATTAATACACCGACATCCATCGTACACGCTCGCACCACATGATAGCTGCAAATCAAAGCGCCGCCATCTATAATTTTCAAAGAGAACTGTCGAATTTTTCCTAAAATATTATCGTAGGCCAACGTTCTGTGTAGGAATGGTGTTTCTCTTTGATAATATCATTGAAGATGGTGGGAGGATTCAATGGGTAATCTCATTTGTTCACAAATACATTTATTTGAAAATTTTCAAAATGACAATCTTGTCTCCTTAGAGGGAAGCAATCTTCCCAACATGCAATGCTTAAGCAGTATCAAATTTCCCGTCTGTTAGATAGATTCCCCATCTCAACAAACGGATTGTAATCTTTAGGCCAGAATTTGTCCTGCGTCAGGTAGGGGAATTCTGTCCTTGTTCTACCAGTATTAAATGGAAGATGGTCCAAGGAACTAGCGCCATTGATCCCTTCGGCATACAAAGTGCATAGTCGGGAAACATGCTAAATGCGCACCCAACATTTGTACATTTGTCACATGAGAATGGGTCGTTTCTACGACTCTTTCTTGAATTCAACAGCTCAGCTGTGGAACGATTTGTCGGCCTTTATGTTTCCTTCTTCATACAACATGGGTCTCTTCAAGACCCATGATAAGTCCTTTCTCTCCTCAAATAGACCCTCCACACAGCATCCTAAAAGATGAAAAAGGTGTGGAGTTAAAGAAAAAAAAAAACAAAAAAATTTGGATGACAAAAGGTTCCTCTAACAGACTTTTTTATTTCATGTTGCTTCCCGTGTCATTTTAAAAAAAAACTTAAAAGACATTATATTAACCTATGACAAGCCAGGAAAAACACGGAAATTCCCTAACAAAGCACGACTTTGAATTTTGAATTGAATATTTTGTGGATTAATTTTGAGTTATCGTATATTTTATTGACCGAAACACATTCCTAGAACAATAAACTATGTACCAAAACAACATTACTTGCGTTAATTACGTTAATTGATAGGTTTTACGATGTTTTTGTCAAGCAACACGCATCGACTTTGACAGATAAAATTCGTGGCAAATTTGGCATTTTGATGCCACAAATAAAAATATTTTAAAATATTCTGGGGTTGCTAGGTGAATGAAATTTTTGCCCAGCTTATGGAGAAATGTTGGTGCAAGCGATTCTGACCTTGTTCTTCACACAAATTCTGTACATAGAAGGGTCAAA
Source organism: Limnephilus rhombicus (assembly GCA_929108145.2). Taxonomy (NCBI): domain Eukaryota; kingdom Metazoa; phylum Arthropoda; class Insecta; order Trichoptera; family Limnephilidae; genus Limnephilus; species Limnephilus rhombicus. The sequence goes on from OV815299.1 coordinate 15,930,004, forward strand.
ATCGCAGACAAACATATTTTATTCGAAATATTTTTTTTAGTGGCTTAGTGGAACTTAAACCTTTTTTTTACTTAAAAATTTTGAACTGAATGACATAAATGTCAGTAAATAAGATTTTATTCAAAGTTTTAGATGACAGCAAATATTTGGCAGTATTAGTTACTTCAATACATATGTGTTATTTTAACCTCTTATTGGCCGGAGCCACGTGCGGAAAATTTTTTCGAAAAAAATATAATTTTTTATGCGATTTTAACCCTTATGTATAAAGAAACTGTGTGAAGGACAAGGTCAGAATTACTTGCGCCAACATCATTCTTGATGTAGCCAAAAATTTCCTTCACCTGGCAACACCAGAATATTTTTAAATGAATTATCTGTGGAATTTGGATGTCAGATTTTGCCGCGATTTAAACTGTCAAAGTCTGATGTGTGATAGTTGACAAAAATATCGAAAAACCTATCAATTAACGCAAGTAATGTTATTTTTATAGATAGTTTTTTGTTCAAGGAATGTGTTTAGGTAAATAAAATATACAATATTCAAAATTGAATCCACAAAATGTTACTTCAAAGTGATGCTTTGCATAATTTCCAGTATGGAAGTTAGTTTTAGGCACGGCTATCCACAGGTTAATAAGCTCACTGCTACACTAGGTTATAATTATTTTTTATGTGTTATCACTGGGATACCACAATTCCAATAAGGGTTATACGAGTCCAAAACGTCTGGAGCTAGTGCGACTATTTCATCTCCAGTGTGGTATGTTGTTAGGTAGTGGAGAAGAGAAGGAGATGGGCAAGAAAGTGGGGAAGAAAATGGCTATTCAGATCTGGTCACAAAAACACAGCCATACCCATTTCGGTAAATTTTCGGGATTAGTGACAATGATGAATAATTTTTAGAAAAAAACTTTAGATTCGCCTTAATCACTATAAAAGGAAACTTTTTGCATCACGGGCGGAAAATGATGCATTCCAATTTTCAATTGCGTAAAATTAAATTTCACTTCGCGAACCGATACGGCGATAATCCGGCGGCCATTCCGTCACTGTTTGTTATGTTGGTATCCCTGATAAACAAGAGCTAGATACGACTGTAGCCGACTTCGTGGGATACATGATAAGGCGCGTAATTATGAAAAAAATAATTAATAATATAATGTAAACGAACCTCTAATCAGGCACTGGAATGGAGAGAAACCATTCAAATCCTGGTATGTTTTTTAAAATAAAAATAATATACACAAAGGATTGCAATCCGTCTGTTAAGATGGGAGAATCTATCAAACGGACCGCCCGTTTCTGCACAGATTCGGAGGTATTTTTCAGGTATTTTGGAGCTCCAGATCAGAGGTGGCTGCCAAATTCAACCGTGGGGCGCACTTGTGATTTGTACAGGGTTAGCATTTGTGTACTATTAAAGTATGAATGCATCCCTCCTTCTGTGATGCGAGGCGATAGATCGAGGTGATGATAGCTGGAAAGACCTAAGTTAGGCCTCCCTCAACCAGACACTCCCGATCTGACAAACATTCACCACCCAGACCTACACAAACCTCACACTGAATAGGTAGCCACAATTTGCTACATCAACTAACAATCATAAAGAGACGCTTGAAATGAAAATGAAACCCATAAAATACACACATAAAAAGAACTCACCAGCTGAGTTCCCAGGTCAACATCTTCAACCGGGGTCCGCTAAGGAGCACCGCTAGATCTCTGCACACGTCCGAAGACAGCCCCAAGCCCTCACCATCGAGCACGGCTCCTGACACCAGCCTCTGAGCCAGACCGCGCCCGTCACAGACACCCTCGTCCGAGGAACCAATATCACTATTGTCTTTCTTCAAACCACTGGGAGATTTTGTAACACCATCGATCCTATTACTACTTGAACACTCTCGATTATTTGCATTCTCGCTCGACGGATTGGCGGGGCTTTTATTAGTATTGTTATCGCTTTCACTGGCTCTATCTTCCGGTTCTTGGAATTTGATGGTTTTGCTCATGAGGTGAGAGCACTCCTCGACGCGCTTGTAGCACTGCTGGGACGGGTTGAGCGAGAAGGCGGTTAGGACGCACTCGGAGCTGACGCTGCAGTTGCTGGCAAGGAAGTCGGCCAGGTTGAGGAACCAGCCGGCGAGGAGGTGGGTGGTGGCCGTGGCGGCGGCGCTCTCTTCACCGCTGAGTTTCTGGCGCTCCAGTTCGTTCATGCCGGTGGTGAGGGCGCGAATGTAGAGCTCGCAGACAAAGGCACGCTGTGTTTCGCCAAACTAAAATTACAAACCAAAGATGTTACAATAATCTATATATATAAATAATAGGTTTTTTTTTTGTTTGTTCCTTATTATATCCTAGGTGACTGGACAACTCAGAATCATGTAACTTCAACACGTTCTTTGAAAGTCATTTAACCTGTGACAAGCCAAGAAAAACACAGAAATTCCCTATCAAAGCACGACTTTGAATTTTGAATTGAATGTTTTATGGATTAATTTTGATTTATCGTATATTTTATTGACCGAAACACATTCCTAGAACAATAAACTATGTACCAAAACAACATTACTTGCGTTAATTATGTAAATTGATAAGTTTTACATTGTTTTCGTCAAGGAACACGCATCGACTTTGACAGAAAGAATCGCGGCAAATTTGACATTTTGATGCAATAGATAAAATCATTTAAAAATATTCTGGGGTTGCAACGTGAATGAAATTTTTAACCATCTTACGGGGAAATGTTGGCGCAAGCGATTCTGACCTTGTCCTTCATACAAATTCTGTACATAGAAGGGTCAAAATCGCAGACAAACATATTATTTTCTAAATTTTTTCCGCAAATTTTTTTGCGCATGCGCACAAACTGCGGGCATCCGGCCGATTACAGGTTAAAAGTGATGAAAAAAAATATATTGGTTAAGTAGGTTACGTTAGGTTAGGTTATGGGCTATTTTGTTTTTTTTTTCATAACTTTTAACGACTTTTCAAAGGGGTGTTGAAATTGCATGATTCTGAGTTTTCATAGGACCTTTATGCTATACCGTTCACTGATTGATAAAACTTTGGAGTTATTGCGTGCACCCACCCATGATCATTTCTATATTATAATGGTGAGCTCCGGCATTATGAAATTTGAATAAAAAATTTACAATAGGTGGCGCGCGAGTAGTTTGAAAATGTGTATATTTCATATAGTTTAGGGGCAGGGAGGGTAGAAGGAAGGGGGAGGGGAATTCAGGAGAACATCTGAGATTGAACAATAGGCGAGTCTGTTTGACTGTTACCTGGTGCTGGACAGCCCGGCAGACCGTGTATATGTGCATGGCCGTCTCGGCCGGCTGCAGCAGCTTCCTGAGCATGGCCGGCAGTCTGTCGGGCCGCGAGGAGTACAGGGAGGTCAGCTGGGAGGCCAGGGCGGTCAGCTGGTTGCCTTGGATCGGCCGCACTAGGCACGCGGCGACCATGACCTTAAAAGACAAAATGGTTTTATTAAAATATCTCATTATTGCACTAAGCCAAACATAACAACTGGAGCGATAGTGATTTTTATTTTTTCCTCGGATTGCTTGTGATATTTTGGTGACCGTTTTGAATATTTTCCGCCCATCTTAAAAAAATCATACCTCTGAATTTTAATATGGAGACATACAAACTGATCATAGTTCTATATAGTCAATGAATTCACCTATCTTTGGTTGATTATCACATATTCCTAGGATTTCTAAAAAAAATATTATAAAATCGTAAACATTTAAAATGGAACTATTCTCAGGATTTTCTCCTTATAAACTCGCCTAGGAAGTTCAATTTTGCCTCCACATTAAATATTTTCTACTAGGTTTCTTTTAACCTTTCCTGGTCTGTAATGCGTAAATACTACACATTGCTTGTAATAACTTTTATATCTCTATAAATATAATGAATTCTGGGTTCAGATTTTAGGTATTCCTCCGTTATACATTTACACACTGAATTAAAAAATAATATTTTAAATAATTAGCAAATTTAATTCAAAATCAGAGATATTTTGTTAAATATCGGGAATAAACCACAAATACAATCAACCGTGTGCCAGTGTGGACCGTGATACGCGAAGAGTGTGCGGGGGGAGATGACACGCTATGTGACGTCTCACTCTACTTTGCTATACGGGAACACGAGAAACAGAGACCGCCGTGTTGTGTTTCGACCGTCGATACCTACGACCGCGTAGTAGCTAAACATACATAGCTGTATATATGTATTGGGTAGCAGCCCAGCGCCCAGCGCCTCAGTCGTTCGCGGGCAATCCTTTGAGATGGTCTCCTCGTCCGTTTTTTGAGCAACGGACGATGGTTTTTTCATGTTTTCAGCAATTAAATTACAATTATTATCACTTGTAACACAAATTACGAAAAACAAAAGCGATTAGCTATGAATGTTCATATATTTCCGACATAAAATCGATGATTTTAACACGTGAATTGATTACACAGCACCGGAGCGCGCGTATTTTTTTAGCACAGTAAGGGAAAGGTTAACCTGTAATCGGCCGGACACGCTCATTTGCGCACAGCTTTTGCGCATGCGCGAAAAAAATATTTCGAAATAAAAAAGTTTGTCTGCGATTTTGACCCTTCTATATACAGAATTTGTATGAAAAAAAGGTCAGAATCGCTTGCGCCAACATCATTGATGATATAGCCACTAGTTTCATTCACCTGACAACACCAGATTATTTTTAAATGATTTTTATCTGTGGAATCGAAATGTCATTTTTGGCGCAAATTGAAGCTGTCAATATTGACGCGTGTTCCTCGGCTAAAACATCATAAAACCTATTAATTTACGTAATGAACGCAAATAATGTTGTTTTGGTGCATGGTTTATTGTTCTAGGAACGTGTTTCAGTCAATGAAATATGTCAACAAAACATTTAATTCAAAATTCAAAATCGTGTTTTGTTACGAAATTTCCGTATTTTTCCTGGAATTTGCGGGCCTTTGACAGGTTAAATGGTCTAATTTATAATCACAGTCTACGTATGTATACAGTGAAACCCCTATTTTACATTTTTTAACCGGTGACAGGCCGGAGACGCGCCGGCGCGCGCGTCATATGCGCATGCGTGAGAAAATAATTCAAATATTTTAATAACATTTCCGACAAAAAACTTTTGGTCTGCGATTTTGGCCCTTCTATGTACAGAATTTGTATGAAGAATAAACAGTGTCAGAATCGCTTGCGCCATCATTACTCTCGGAGACGCTTAAAGTTTCATTCACCTTGCAACCCTGGAATATTTTTAAAACGATTTTGTCTATGACAATGCGCTGTAAAAATTTGCCGCGATTTTAACCGTCGCAATAAATGCGTGTTCCGCGAGTAAAACATCGTAAAACCTATTAATTTACGTAATAAATGCAAGTAATGTTGTTTTGGTAGATAGTTTATTGTGTTGTGAACGTGTTTCAGTCAATAAAATATACAATAGCTCAAAATTAATCAACAAAACATTCAATTCAAAATCGTGTTTTGTTAGGAAATTTCCATATTTTTCCTGGAATTCCTAGCCTTTGACCGGTTAAGGGACTGAACAAAAAAAACCTAAATGGAGGGAAAATGCAAATGGGGGGTATTGAGGAAAAGAACATTTTAAATTTTGTTTTTATTAAAAAAATCATGTACATGAAAAGATAAGTGTTAAACCAACAAAAGGTGTTAAAAATTGAGATACTACCAGCACCTATGGGTTGCTTGAGCAAGCTCCCAGACGTTGATATTTCGAATGGTGCGAGGCTTGGCTGGACGCTGAGTGTTCGCAGCCTGTTTTAACTACCAAGTACATACTATGGAGGAAGCCATTTTTTTTGTAGATGCTTTCGAATGTCAAAATGTATAATCGTAGATTCTTTAAATGTGTGCAGGTTTTTATGTTATAAAAGTGCTAGCATCCCATTATTATCGCTTCTTCCCAACGCAAGTTTTAACAGTAAACAACTGCCAGTGTTTGGCCCGGTGTATTGACACCGTATTATAATACATTTATAACATGTCCAAGTGAAATAAACAGTGAAGTTTTTTGCAAGGATAATTATTTTATTTAAAAGGACCCCTCAATTTTGAACATGGTCCTTCGAGCCGGATTGCAATCAGAGGACTGCAATAATATAAAAAAAACAAGAACCAGCTGCCAATTAATACAGATGACCAATATTACAATTACCGGAATCACAAAGATGAACAAAGGAAGACTGGATTCACATCGGAAATGAGATAAGTTTTTAGTGCCTTCCCACCCATACCCATTCTTTAACATCCATACAGAACTCATTCGTAGTTTTTTAACAAGATTAATCCCATAAATATTATTGTAAAAAATAAAATCACTACCCACGTAAAGATTTTATGCAACTCATGATTTTCAATTAATGATTGAACATTAGGTTCTCAATTAATAATTGCCAGGAATATTGTCGTTGTTGTCTTTCAGGCGGGTAGCTTCTCAAATAAATAAATACGCATTGTCGGAACACATTTTATCAGGGATTAAGCTACGAAAAGGTATTTGTACACAAAATGGATAAGATCAAATCTTTAATAGCCAAGAGAGGCGTGATTAAAGGGAAATTGACGCGTTTCGCGGATTCTATAAACTCCTTGTCCGCGATTGAAATTAAACTGAGGTACGACCGAATAAAGCCATTGTTAGATCAATTCGAATCTATACAGGACGAAATTGAAATTTTATCGGATGAGGAACTGGAAAATTCTATTCAGCGCGAGACGTTTGAAAATCAATATTTTTCAGTCCTTGCTACTGCTAAAGGGGCGATGGACTCAATTAACGAGGGTAGAGTCGACATCAAACTCCCAACTCTCCAATTGAGAGAATTCGATGGGAATCAAAAAGATTGGGTAAATTTCGTTGAAACCTTTAAAACTTTGGTTCATAATAACAGTTCCTTGAGCAACGTCCAAAAATTCTTTTACTTACAATCTGCGCTGAAAGGGAACGCATTGAAAATAATTAGTAATCTAGAAGTTTCGGAATTAAACTACCTATCGGCTTGGGAATTGTTGCACGACAGATTTGCGAATCTCAGGGCTACCGTACATAAACATATCCAAACTCTATTTCAATTAAAGGATATGAAACATGAAGAGCCTGTAGCATTAAGGTATTTAATTGATGAAACTAATGTCAATTTGAAAGCGTTACAAAACATCGGAGTTAAAGTAGATCATTGGGATCCTTTGATTATTTACATAATTTCAAATAAATTGGATATAGCTACCCGGAGAAATTGGGAACAATATACATTGCAAGGTGAATTACCTACATTAAAGGAATTCATAAAATGTTTATCTGCTAGGGCACAAGTATTGGAGCTTATGAATGCTTCAGAGAAAAAATCTTCTAATCTACATAAAATGCAAATAGGCAACAATAATAACAAAAAAGATTCATCGGTATTCTTGGCAATAAAGGCAAACAACTGCATTTATTGTAATGATAAAGGTCATCAAATTTATTTTTGCAAAAAATTTCTAAAATTAAAATTACAGGATAGGATTGATGCTACGAAATCAATCCGGGCGTGTTTTAAATGTTTGAGGTTGGGTCATCAGGCACAGAGTTGCAAGACAAACCTAACCTGCAAAATTTGTGGCAAGTATAGCCACAATACTCTATTACACAAGGAGGTACCTCCGCCGGAGACCTCAAATATGGATGCTAATAACGAGGTTATAGTGTCGAATTTTTCTGCATCGGAAAAGGCAGAAAAAATAATATTATTGTCAACCGCCTACATAGGAATTGTGGGGGCCAACAATAAAATGTTTAAAGCTCGCGCCCTGATTGACTCTGGTGCGCAGAGTAATTTTATGAGAGCTGATTTTGCTAATAAATTAAATTTACCATGTGAATGGATAAACAAACCCGTGTCTGGGATCCATAATAATATCACACACATAAAAAGGAGAATTTCAGTGGAGATGACTTCGCTTAATACGGATTATAAACGCGAAATATCATGTCTGATTTTACAGGAAATTACAACCAATTTACCACAAGTGACAATGGCGAAAAAAGAGTTCAAAATACCACCAGGACTGGAGCTGGCAGACCCGAACTTCAATATAGCTGCACCCATCGACATCCTGTTGGGCGCGGAGAGCTTCTGGGAGATGCTAAACAACGATAGATTGAAACTCGAGTCAGGACCAACGCTTCAACGTACGCAACTGGGATGGATTGTGTCCGGTCCTATCAACGTGTACCCCAAACAAAGGCCTGTATCAGATTTTTGCAGTTTATCTATAAATAAGTTGAGTCATCAAATAGAAAAATTTTGGAAATTGGAAGAGATTAATTCCACTAAAATTCAAACTCAAGAAGAAAAGGCTTGCGAAGCCAGTTTTGTAAGTACTCATACTAGAGAAGATGACGGTAGATATGTAGTAAGTTTACCGCGTCGGGCATGCATTGATCAGTTGGGAAACTCATTGCTCACTGCCGAAAAAAGATTTAAAAATATAGAAAGAAAATTTGTGTCACATCCCGAGTTAAAGACACAATATGTAAAATTCATGCGTGAATATGAAGAATTGGGACACATGGAGATGTGTGACCAGTCAAAGGGGGATCGTGACTCCTATTTTTTACCGCATCACGCTGTAGTGAAAGAATCCAGCACTACTACTAAAGTGAGAGTCGTTTTTGACGGCTCCGCCAAAACCTCAAATGGAATCTCCCTCAATGAAGCCTTGATGACAGGACCTGTTATACAAAAGGATCTATATAACCAACTATTGCATTTCAGGAAACATCAAATAGTCATGACTGCCGACATCGAGAAGATGTACCGCCAGATTAACATGTGTGAAGATGACCTGGACCTACAGAAGATAGTATGGCGCGAGTCGCCACAGGATGTGCTCAAGCATTATCGTCTGAAGACTGTGACTTATGGACTGGCACCTTCCTCCTTCTTAGCCACAAGATGCTTAAAGCAAATTGGTATGGATAATAATTTAATTTTTCCTAGAGCTAGTCAGGTCATAGAAAATGACTTCTATATGGATGACTTGTTAACGGGAGCAGATGAGCTGGAATCCTGTAAAAAATTAAAAGAAGAATTAATCAGCATCTTGTCATCTGCGGGGATGACATTGAGGAAGTGGAGGTCCAATGCGTTGGAATTGTCAGCCGAGTCGGGCCAAGCTAAGTGTGCCGATTCAGGCGATTCCGACAAAATTATTACTGACAATCCAAAGACTGAGAAAATATTAGGATTAACATGGAACAATGAATCTGATTACTTTTCTTATGTAATAATGAAGCCATCAGGTCCAACCGAGAGCAAACGAGAGATATTGTCTTGCATCGCATCAACCTTCGATCCATTGGGACTCCTAGGGCCGATAATAGTCATAGCCAAATTGATAATGCAAAGGCTGTGGCAGTCCAAAGCAGCATGGGATGATCAGTTACCTAATGAAATATTAGCACCCTGGAGGACCTACCTGCAAGATTTAATTCAGCTAAATGTGTTGAAAATACCAAGAAAAATTATTTGCAAGCAAGCAAAAGAGCTACAGCTACACGGTTTTTGCGATTCGTCTGAGAAGGCTTTCGGAGCCTGTATCTATATGGTGTCAATGGACCACAGCGGTAAGTGGCATTCACACTTAATAACATCCAAATCAAGGGTAGCACCATTGAAGTCTATTTCACTGCCTAAGTTGGAGCTATGTAGTGCTGTACTACTGGCAAAATTAATGAAAACTATAAAACAAGCATTAAATATAATGAAGATCAACACATATTATTGGTGTGACTCTACGATAGCGCTGTGTTGGCTGAAAGGTCAACCTACTCGTTGGAGCACTTTCGTGGCCAATCGAGTAGCCGAAATACAAGAACTGAGTGATCCAGATCAATGGAGACACGTATCATCATCCGACAATGCAGCGGATATACTTTCCAGAGGAGCTACTGTGGATAAACTGATAAATTCTACAATATGGTGGAATGGACCAAATTGGTTGACCGACGGAGTCAACGATTGGCCTATATCGAACATTTCCTGTTCAAACCCTCCGGAGCTCAAGAGTAAAAATATTCTTTTATCTACTGATATTCAAGAATGGGAAATATTTGGAAAATTTTCCTCATTTATCAAATTGAAAAGGGTTACAGCATATGTACTGCGGTTTGTGAATAACTGCAGAAATATTAAAAGTAAAATTTCAGGTAATTTAAGTGTAGCTGAACTAGAAGCAAGTTTGAATTGTCTACTGAAATCAGCTCAGGCACATGCCTTTCAAAAGGAGTTGAAGACATTAAAAAACCAGGGAAATGTCAACAAAAATAGTAACTTAAAATCTCTTCATCCCTTTTTATGTGATGGTCTTATATATGTGGGCGGTAGATTAAATTTAGCTACACACCTATCGTACCAACAAAGACATCCAATTATATTGCCAGCTAAACATAAGCTAACCGAATTGATTATACGTCACTATCATTATGTAAACTTACACGCAGGACCTCAAGCGCTATTAGCTGAAATAAGATTAAGGTTTTGGCCTATTTTTGGGAAAAATACTGTTAAAAAGATATTACATAAGTGTATTGTGTGTTTTAGGTGTAATCCTCGTATTGGTAACCAGATCATGGGAAGCTTACCGAGCGAAAGAATCACACCGAGCCGACCTTTTGCTATCACGGGAGTCGATTTTGCTGGACCGATTCCAACCAAAAGTGGGCCACTGAGGAGAGCTCCACTCGTGAAATCGTATTTATGTATTTTTGTTTGTTTTTCCACAAAGGCGGTTCATTTGGAATTAGTTTCGGATTTATCTAGCAATGCCTTTTTGAACAGTTTAAAGAGATTTATATCCCGTAGGGGAGAACCTGATAAGATCTTTTCCGATAACGCTAGCAACTTTCGGGGGGCCAGTAATAGGCTCAAGGAGCTGTATACCAGTTTGAGAGAGAACAACGACAAGATTCAAAATTATTTAGCTAACAGAGGTATTGAGTGGAGGTTCATAACCCCTCGAGCCCCTAGTCAGGGAGGGCTGTGGGAAGCTGCGGTCAAGTCAGCAAAGTTTCATTTGTATAGAGTCACTAGTAATTCTGCTTTAACCTTTGAACTTTTGTATACCTTAATTTGTCAGATTGAGGCCTGTCTAAATTCCCGTCCATTGACTTCCTTGTCTGATGACATCCACGATTACCAACCCCTCACCCCAAACCATTTCCTCATAGGCACTAAATCCTCTATCATTCCGGAGAGAGATGTCCGAGCCATACCAGACAACAGGCTGACCCAATATCAGAGAATCCATGCGCTAATGTTATCCTTTTGGTATAGATGGAAGCGAGAGTACTTGATGGAGCTACAAAAAAGGACGAAATGGCAAACCAGTAATCAACGGGCACTGCAAAAGGATGATCTGGTTATTCTGAAGGAAGATAATTTACCTCCACCATTATGGAAAATGGCGCGAGTTATATCTACACATCCCGGCGCGGATGGTGTAGTGCGAGTGGTTACCCTGAAAACCCCTCAAGGAATCTTTGTCAGGCCTATCACAAAGATATGTCTAATGCCTCTGGACCCGGAAGCTGAACCTGTGACGGACGCCCCGGACCCTTCCGTCAGTCCGGACTCCCCGGACGACCATGATGAAACTTTTTAGGGTGAAAATATTAAAAAAAAGACCCTTTAAAGATACCAATCCCAGGAACAACATGACAACCAATAAATTGATGATTGATTGCACCCCGCGCTGTGGTGCTTATATCGTGGACTGCACCTGGAGAAGATCCTAACCAATGGACTTAAAAAAAAAAGACAATTGTGTTGTGTTGGGTTGGGTTTTATTATAATATTATTTTGTGTTGGGTTGTGTTCTATTATAATAGTATTTTGTGTTAAGTTATTATTTAAATATGTAAAAAAATTTTTTTTTTGGTTAATTTAAGTTTATATAATTAGTTTAGGTTAATCACCTTAAAATTCAACTTGTGAATGTACATTTTTAAATAATAGTATAATAAGCAGTGCAGGATCATTTAGTTTTGGCTGCTAATTTATAATAGGTAAAATTATTTGTTAGTATTTGTACGGTATTTAGTTAGGATTTGTGTTTTTTTTTGCTTTTGCTTTGATTGTCTTCCCCTGTTTTTGTTATGTTTTCTTGAAGGGTTCCTAAATCGGTATGGGCGATTTAGTAACCCCGAGGCGGAAGCTATGTTAAAAATTGAGATACTACCAGCACCTATGGGTTGCTTGAGCAAGCTCCCAGACGTTGATATTTCGAATGGTGCGAGGCTTGGCTGGACGCTGAGTGTTCGCAGCCTGTTTTAACTACCAAGTACATACTATGGAGGAAGCCATTTTTTTTGTAGATGCTTTCGAATGTCAAAATGTATAATCGTAGATTCTTTAAATGTGTGCAGGTTTTTATGTTATAAAAGTGCTAGCATCCCATTATTATCGCTTCTTCCCAACGCAAGTTTTAACAGTAAACAACTGCCAGTGTTTGGCCCGGTGTATTGACACCGTATTATAATACATTTATAACATGTCCAAGTGAAATAAACAGTGAAGTTTTTTGCAAGGATAATTATTTTATTTAAAAGGACCCCTCAATTTTGAACAAAAGGAGAAGCAATGAAATACTTCGAGGGTCTTAAAATCTATTTTTCCAGCATTGGTGGCGTTCAAGATGAAACTTTTAAATGTCTACATGATTGAAAAAGAATTAGAACAGAAAAAATGCAACTACGTGATTTTTTAAATAAAAAATAAAATGTTCCTTTCTTCAGTAGGTATAGATATTCAAAGTAAATTTGTAAAAATACAATATATTTCCGCATAAATCGAAATTTCGCAGCCGACTCTCTAAATTCAGATACCTATTTGAAATAAATTTGTAAAAATACCGCAATGTCTGCGTAAATCAAATTTTCGCAGCTGATTTGTGAAAATATGATAAATTTCCTAGTAAATCGAATTTTTGCAGACGATTTCCGCCGCAGCCGTCCATTTAAATTCATATATTCGAAGTAAATTTGTAAAAATACGACATTCCAGTGTAAACCGATCCAATAACTAATAACTTGTTTTTCGAGAATGTTCCTTTTCTCGCACCGACCTGACAATTTTTCTTTGTTGAGACATTACAAAAATGTAATAAACTTAATGAAAACAAAACAAGAAACGTAAAAACTGTGTGGAAACGATGATAACGAATAATTTCGGAAAGAAGCATCACAAATCAAGTCGAAAACCGATGACAGATGCGTAAATAACAAACTGACAGATGCCGAATGCTGAAGCATTTTACACATGGCTAAAATTGAAAGATCTCAGCCAATCGCCGCGTTGCACGCCGTACGCCGACCAATCACGGCCGGCTAAAATGGAAAGATGTCGGCCAATCACCACATTGCGCGCAGTTTGCCGACCAATCACGGCACGGCCGTGTCAAGCGCGCGTAACTCACATATTTTGAATATTTTCGACGTAAATTGCGGGAAAAAAAACGTAAAAAGCGAGTAATAAATGTACTAAAATATATCGGGACCGAAATAATTACACGTAATTGATGGGAAAACGTTAAATCTGGGGACGTAAAATTCGGGTTTCACTGTATAAGAAAACTAAATTTTGATATGTTGTGAACTGTTTAATTTTCCCTTTGAACAAACTTTTGACACAAATTTAGTCAAGAATTGGTGACACTTTTAACCTGTGACAAGCCAGGAAAAACACGAAAATTCCCTAACAAAGCACGACTTCGAATTTTGAATTAAATGTTTTGTGGATTAATTTTGAGTTATCGTATATTTTATTGACCGAAACACATTCCTAGAACAATAAACTATGTACCAAAACAACATTACTTGCGTTAATTACGTAAATTAATAGGTTTTACGATGTTTTCGTCAAGGAACACGCATCGACTTTGACAGAAAGAATCGCGGCAAATTTGACATTTTGATGCCATAGATAAAATCATTTTAAAATATTCTGGGGTTGCAAGGTGAATGAACTTTTTACCCATCTTATGGGGAAATGTTGGTGTAAGCGATTCTGACCACTGTCCGAAACGTTGGCTAAAGAAGGAGGTAGCGCAACAAGGCATAACACCCCAAAAATTAATCATGAAAAAAAAATAAAGTGATGCGTTTGTTATTGTGATGTAACTTTAAATCCAGAAATTGAGATTAACAATATGTTCGGGAAAACTCCAATAAAGATCCATTTTTGTCGAGATTAAAAGTATTTTTAAGGAAGTTCTGGGAAGGAAAAAGGTAAGAGGAGTGGGTAAGAATCTGGGGTTCAGTGTGTCCAAATCAAAGATATTGAAATACAAAAGATATGCTATGATTTCCACGCGACTGTCGGTGGACTACCATCTAATCGGAGTAGTTTGCATACGAAAAGAATTTGTTCATTTCATTGATTTTTTTAAGGTGTGCATTAGTATTGGTTAACAATACAGTTTGAATGCGCAAAGTTCGTTTAGTTTATTCGTTAATTGGTAAACAATATCGGCGACACCCGGAAGCGCAGTCCTACCTAGTAAAAACTGCGGATAGCACATCTCTCATATTTCAATATCTTTGGTCCAAATCATCTGCCAAGACCTAGACAAACCTCACCCCATGAACCCGGGCAACCCTGCTATGTCACCAAACGTAGCAAACCACTTGGGATGACCTAATAAATGGAAAATGTATATTGAATGTAAACCAGTACCTGTGAGCAGAGAAGGGCCGTGTCGTGAGCGTACTTCCACAGGCGCCCGCTGCTCTTGTCCTTGGTGGAGAGGCGAGCAATGACGCTGACCGCTTCCCGCGCCTCCAGAGCCTTGATCTGCAACAAAGGAATTGTAAAGTTTGTAGGCTCGCAGCGTAAAATAGTCGTGACATATTGCTACAGACAAACTGAAGGATATGGAGAGACAGAAAAGAGAGATTTTCGTTAGAGCAGATATGCTGTCAAAGTGTCAGTAATGTTGTTTTGGTACATAGTTTATTGTTCTAGGAATGTGTTTCAGTCAATAAAATATATGATAGCTCAAAATTAATCCACAAAACATTCAATTCAAAATTCAAAGTGGTGCTTTGTTAGGAAATTTCCGTGTTTTTTATGGCCTTTAACGGGTTGATCAACCCAGTTCTAGCATAGAGACGCGAGTGCCGGTATGAAATTTGCACTCACTTCACACTTGGTCAACAGTCTCTAACGTTAAAAAATTAAGTTTTTTTACATTGACTCCACACAGGAGATCCTGAGGAAATTAATTTCCACCTTTGTCATCTTTGAGGTTGCTATATGGTGGGTCTTCTTAAGGAGAGGAAGGAGTGAACATGGGTCTTGAAGAGACTTCTAAACTCAATTACGAGTGGTAGAAACGACCCGTTCTCATGTGACAAATGTCAACTGTTGTACATTTGTTGGGCGCGTGTTTGGCTTTTTCCCCTGACTATGCACCGGTGACAAAGAGATCAATGACGCTAGTTCCTCGGAGCATCATTTTCAATGTAATACCGGTAGAACAAGGACAGCATACCTACCTGACGCCTGTGCTCTAAAGATTGCAATCCGCTTGTTAAGATAGGGGAATCTATCAAACGGACTGCCCGTTTCTGCACTGAGTCAAGGTTTTTTTCAGGTATTTTGGGTCTCCAGACCATGTAGGTAGCTGCCAAATTCAACAATTTGCGATTTATTTAGGGCTAGCAGTTGTGTACCTATCTGCAGTATCTGCAGGCCCTATACAGTACGCCCAGCTTCTGAGAGGCTAACTTGAGTCTGGCTTCGGTGGAGCCCCCGTACCGGGCTTGTCACTTTTATTTATTTATTTTTATTATTCTTTGCGGAGACGCTTTACGACTAGTTCCCGTGAGCACTTAGGCCATAGGCCCATTGTATTATCACCCATTTTATCTCAATCCTTTAACAATAACCCAGTCCCTTTAATAAAGTTCATCAGAGTTGTCATTGGATATGTGGCTAAGTCTTCTGGTTCTACAGTGTGTCTCCCCAGGTATCTGAGCCTAGTTCCCACCAGGGCAGGACATTGGCACCATAAGTGAATTGGAGTCTCTTCATCCTCTTCACATTTTCTACATCTATTGGTGCTTTCCACTCCCAATAGCTGCATGTGTCTCCTGAGATGGCAGTGTCCCGTTAGTAATCCTACCAGTTCCCTCAGCGAGTTTCTGTCCATATCGAGTAGTTTCCTGGTCCGTTAGGGGTCCGGTCCTTTTGAGTATTTTGGATTGCCTCATTGCCCTCTCCCATTCCTACCAGTGCTGGGATTTGACCCACCTCTCAAAATGTAATTTGGTGTGGCAAGCTGCTACTCCCACGGCCGGCTCGGATCCCGAAAGTGGTGCTTTCGCCCCTTTCCTTGCTAGTCCGTCAGCCCGCTCGTTACCATCAATACCCTTATGTCCTGGTACCCATAATCAAGGTTATTTTATTGATGGTAGCGAGTTCTGTAAGAACAGTCCTGCATTCCATCACCGGACTGGAATCGCATCGGTTACTTTCCAGTGGCATTGAGGCTGCCTGGCTATCAGAATAATATGGTCACTTAGAATAATCTATTATTAAAAACTTATTACCTCCGCAATGCAGTCTCTTGTTTTTTCCCCGCGCACTAGAAACACGAGCAGAGCGTCAAGAGCGGCGCGACGGGCACCCGCTGCTACGGGCAGCAGCAGCAAGGCGCGTGCCAGTCGCAGGCCGGCCGCCGAGCACGAGGAGCCGCCCGCCGCGCACAGCTGACGCAAGCGCTCCAGGGCTCCCGCGCAACACTCCTCTCGGAACCAGGTGGACACTGAAAATGAAAAGACAGATATTAGCAGTCATGCAGTAGAAATATGAAGACAATACATATACTTGAGATTGTCCGACTTTTGATTGTTCGACTGACTAACTAACCATCGCCGTTTCTTGCTTCATTCACATGCGCAAAATAAAACCAGGCAGAAGTCGTATCCATATCATCATGGAGCATTTGAAAGGAACGTAAATCCTAACTTGCTTCTTATAATATTGATGGGTGACAATGACCATCTTTCTATACTTAAGGTAAAATTATTAACGAATAAATATGTTAAATCTTAATGTTAAATCTCTACATCATCCTGTGCTAATTTTATTACCATAGTGTGGGTTTAAATAAAGCATTAAATAAAGCCTTTTTTGCTTGTTTTTATAACTGGCAATGCCTAAATAATTCTATAATACGCAAGAAAAATGCAATCGCGAAATGTCTACAGGAATATGATTAAAGATATTCGACATTCTATGTTCTGTCTTTTTCATTTTCATGCAAGACGTGTGAGAAGGAAGACTTTTATGAACGGCTTTTAGAACAAACTTCCATGACATGAATACGATCTCTCCCTGGGACCGGTATACTTTTGTCTTCTTTTGTCTTTCTGTTGACGTGACCAGACTGAAATATTTGATTCAATTGACCGTGCCAGGTCTACCTCTCTTACTCGCCTTCATTATATCACATCTACATAACCTAACAATATGAGTGTGTATCTCAAAATAATCTAACAATATGAATGTGTATCTCAACATAACCTAACAATATGAGTATGAATCTCAACCTAACCTAACCAATATGAGTGCGTACCCCAACATAATCTAACAATATGAGTGTGTATCTCAACATAACCTAACAATATGAGTGTGTATCTCAACATAACCTAACAATATGAGTGTGTATCTCACCATAACCTAACAATATGAGTGTGTATCTCAACCTAACCTAACAATATGAGTGTGTATATCAACCAAACCTAACCAATATGAGTGCTTATCTCAACATAACCTAATAATATGAGTGTGTATCTCAACCTAACCTAACCAATATGAATGCTTATCTCAACATAACCTAACAATATGAGTGTGTATCTCAACCTAACCTAACAATATGAGTGTGTATCTCAACATAATCTGACAATATGAGTGTGTATCTCACCTTGCTCCTTCTCCGGTTGGGGCTCCCCTCCCTCCATGATGAGACGTAGCGTGGGATGGTGCCAGGGATGGTCGGCTGTGCGCAGCAGGTAGCGCAGTCTCCGCGCCGCCCCTGGCCCCCCTGCTTTCTCCAGGGCCCCCGCACAACTTTCCACGCTGGTACACAGGTCCACTTGGAGCGATTTCTCCAATTTGGGCCATTCTTCCTGTAAAGTTATAATTGATTTAATCATTAAAGTCATGGTCCATCTATCTCCCTTACTTCAGATTATCTATGGATTGAGCAGTTGAGTTTATAAAAACATGGCAATATAGGCCTAAAACACTCATCTACATTGAAAAAATCTCCCGAGAAAAGATACATGCCGCCGACGAAACTCGAACCCGCATCCTTCTGATTTCCGGTCAAATGCTCTACCATTAAGCTACGTCGGCTGATCTCCTACCCGCCAAATAATTCAATATATACCAGTGTTTCATTCAACAATTACTGCTTATTACATTTTTCCATATAAAATATATATATATATATATAAATAAATAAAATAAATAAGTGTTTATTCCAGTATGTGGGGAGGAGAGTGCAATCCCACACATTCCATAAGGGTAGTATACACATACATGTACAGAGTATTTGAAAGGAAAAAAAGAAAAAGTAGGTGGATATGAATGTACACGAAACAAAAAAAAAAGATAATAAGCTAATAGTAGTAAAAGGAAAAACAAAAGAAATAATAATATTAAGCTTTCAGGATTCTGTGAGCACGTAAGGAGCCAGTATTTTTCTCCAGTGTGCATCAATACTGGATGATGGATATAGATATATATATATATATTTTTTTTTTATTTTAATTGATAAACTAATGTTTAACCTGTAATGGGCCGGACACGCTCATTTGCTTTTGCGCATGCGCGAAAAAATATTTCGAAATAAAAAAGTTTGTCTGCGATTTTGACCCTTCTATGTACAGAATTTGTATGAAAACAAGGTCAGAATCGCTTGCGCCAACATCATTGATAATATAGCCACTAGTTTCATTCACCTGACAACACCAGATTATTTTTAAATGATTTTTATCTGTGGAATCGAAATGTCATTTTTGGCGCAAATTGAAGCTGTCAATATTGACGCATGTTCCTCGACTAAAACATCATAAAACCTATTAATTTACGTAATTAACGCAAGTAATGTTGTTTTGGTGCATAGTTTATTGTTCTAGGAACGTGTTTCAGTCAATGAAATATACGATAGCTCAAAATTAACCGCTGGGAGGCCGGAGACGCGCCGGCGCGCGCGTCATATGCGCATGCGCGAGAAAATAATTCAAATATTTGAATAATACTTCCGACAAAAAACTTTTGGTCGACGATTTTGGCCCTTCTATGTACACAATTTGTATGGAGAACAGTGTCAGAATCGCTTGCGCTGTCATTACTCTCGGAGACGCTACAAGTTTCATTCACCTAGTCACCCTGGAATATTTTTAAAACGATATCTTCTATGACAATCGGCTGTCAGAATTTGCCGCGAATTTAACGGTCGCAATTAATGGGTGTATCGCGAATAAAACGATCATAAAACCTATTAATTTACGTAATAAATGCAAGTAATGTGGTTTTCGTAGATAGTTTATTGTGATGTGAACGTGTTTCAGTTAATAAAATATACAATAGCTCAAAATTTATCAACAAAACATTCAATTCAAAATTCAAAGTGGTGGTTTTTTAGTGTTTTTTTGCGAAGTTCCGCGAATTTCCGCTAAATGTCACGGCATGTGACTGGTTAATCAACAAAACATTTAATTCAAAATTCAAAATCGTGTTTTGTTACGAAATTTCCTTATTTTTCCTGGAATTTGCGGGCCTTTGACAGGTTAAGACAAGATTTTTTATGCATAGCACAAAGGGTAACAATTATTATAAGTAATAATAATTATTATAATCTTTTACATTTATCTAAACCAAAAGTCATTTTAATATAATATGATATTAAAATGACTTTTGGTTTAGATAAATGTAAAAGATGATATTAAAATGACTTTTGGTTTAGATAAATGTAAAACGATCCATATAGAGAAAGGCAAAATTGTAGATGGAGACGAGGGTATATTTAGAAATTTCAAAATTAAAAGTATGAAAGGGGATGAGGTTTATAAATATTTAGGATACCCGCAATCGAATAGATTAGATCACACTAGTATTAAAAATGATATTAGGATTAAATTTCAAACTAGGATCAGAAAAATTTTAAAATGCAATCTATCTGCTAAAAATTTAGTAAAAGCAATAAATACTTGGGCAATACCTTTATTAACGTACTCATTTGGCATAATTAAATGGTCCAATACAGATTTAGATAGTTTAGAACGATTAATTAGAACTACAAATTTAACAAAGTTTAATTGCCATCATCCAAATTCAGCAATAGAACTAATTAATTCACCTAGAAATTTAGGAGGTAGAGGTGTAGTCAAAATAACATCTTTGAAACACAATCAGGTAGAAATGCTTAGAAATTTTTTCCATAGGAAAGCTAATAGCTCAGAAATGCACAAAATAATTTGCAAGGCAGATAGAAACATTACACCTTTAAATTTATATGACGAGAATGCCAACATTCTTATAAATACTAACCAGGAATTATTAGATTCCTGGTCAAATAAAATTATTCATGCAAAACACTTCAATTATCTCAACCAAACGTATGTTGACAAACTTTCGTCAAACAAATGGTTGAGTATTGGAGAGTTGAGCGCAGAAATAGAAGGATTTATGCTTGCCATTCAAGATAGAGTCATTAATACTAAAAATTATAGAAAGCATATAATCAAAGATATAAATCAAATTGATGATTTATGTAGAAAATGTTTGGCTTTTCCGGAAACTATAGAACATATTATATCGGGATGTTCTATATTAGCACCGTCCGAGTATACATTTAGGCACAATCAGGTTTTAAAAATAATCCACCAAAGTTTGGTAATTAAACATAACTTGATTGACTGCCGTAATATAGTACCATATTATGAATATGAACCAAATTCATTTTTAGAAAATGAATTTTATAAAATATATTATGATAAAACTATACTAACAGACAGAAGAATTAGTCATAATAGACCTGATATAGTTTTACATGACAAAATTAAAAAAATTACTTATATCATTGATGTAGCTATTCCAAATTCCTGTAATATTCAAAAAACTGTTTCTGAAAAAATTAGAAAATACACAGATTTAGGAAATGAGATTAAAAGAATTTGGCATTCTCGGACTATAAAAATATTACCATTTGTTATTTCGGCTACTGGCATTATACCTAGGTCTCTGATTCAAAATTTAGGCGTATTAGATTTGTCAAAGAATTTATATATAAAAATGCAAAAATCGGTAATTTTAAATACATGTAGGATTACAAAAGATTTTTTAAATATTTATATTGAGGGATCAGTAGGATTTATAGGTTCAATTAGGAATTCCACAGAGCCGAACCCTCTGATATGAAAATATCTGGAGTCGGTGAATTATTTTCCCATCTGGTCTCTGGTAGGTTGACATGTTGTTCTTGTATTGTTTTGTAATTATAATACATATAGTGCAATTGCATAACGTGGATTGACCAGATGATCATTTGGGAAGTGTGTGAAAGGGTTTAGTTTTTCCTGTGGGGAAAATTAAACCCGGACATTTAAATCTGGTGCTTAAATAATATAATATAATTATAATATTATATTATAATTATTAGCCTGAAACAGTTAGTTTATCAATTAAAAACAACAAAAAAATAATAATCGCAATATACAGTGATAACAAATGTAGCCTTGTGGCCTGAGAGGACGGACCGCCAAACAACTCAGTCTTGGCACATACTCCTTACCTCATTCTATTATTCTGACTCTTGACATGGTCCCGTGAATAAATTTGTGTATCTGGTAAGTATATTTACGAGAGATAGAAAGGCTGATAGAGATATTAAAAGAATGGTAAATGCATTAATGGAGGACTGGATGATTTTGGCGTTAACAAAAAACCGTCCAAAGAAGCGAAGCTAATAGTCCACAATGGAGTCCCGATACCTACCCTGGTGTATGGCAGTGAGGCATGAAACTAGCAGGGGAAGGATGAAAGTAGACATGAGATCCCTGAGGCTTATGTGATCCAAAACCATGATTGAGTGAGAAATGTGAAGATCCACAAAGAATGCAAGCGTAATAAGTAAGATTAAGAAAGGGACACTCAGATAGTTTGGGCATGTAGAGCGAATGAACGAGGAAAGGATTGTGAGGAGAATATATGACGCAAGACACCCAATGTTTGTGTATCACATGGGTGAGTTTGTGATGGTTAGAAGCTAGGTTTCAGATTCTACCGCACTCTACCTGTAGGACGTAGAGCAGCGTGAGGCGATGCAGGTTGCGGAGGAGGGTGGGAGGTGCGGGGGGCTCTGTCGCCGCGCGCCATGAGGCCGCGAGGATGTGCGCGCGCTGCACATAGCCCACATCCTGTTTGGAGGCGCTTTCCACCCACTGAAAACAAACATAATACAACACTTATTATAAAGAAGACTCTGGTGGTCAACCAACTTCCACCCTTGCTACATAACCTGCCCAGGTCTAGCATTGACGATCCTATCAGCCTTACTAATAAAAACACCTCACCGACCGTTAAACGGTGTTTCTGTTCCACACTGAGTAAAGACTGCATTTTATTTTCAGCTACGTTACTAATAACATAATGACGTTATATTGGCAGCATTGAACTTCGGTAGAAGTACGCATGCGCAGCCGCCTTGTTTTTCATTAATTCGCAGCAAAATTCCTGTTATAGCACATGATATTTTACACACAGTTCATTTAATGTTTTTGAACATGATTTCTGTTGTAATGACCAATTCACTATTATATTAGTATAATTGAACATAATTGCTATTACTTGTGTTATTTTTGACAGTTTTAGTGCTTCGATAATGTCATGTTGTTAATCTAACTTCTCCTTCAGTGAATTTTAAAAAATAAAACGGTTCCACGGGAGTGAGTTTTTTCAACAATTAAAATACATTTTTTTAAACACTAAATCGCAGAGTATGAAAAAATTATATATTCTTACTTAACCGGTCAAAGGCCGGAGACGCGCCGGCGCGCGCGTCATATGCGCATGCGCGAGAAAATAATTCAAATATTTGAATAATACATCCGACAAAAAACTTTTGGTCGACGATTTTGGCCCTTCTATGTACACAATTTGTATGGAGAACAGTGTCAGAATCGCTTGCGCTGTCATTACTCTCGGAGACGCTACAAGTTTCATTCACCTAGTCACCCTGGAATATTTTAACCTTTCCCTTACTGTGCTAAAAAAAAACGCGCGCTCCGGTGCTGTGTAATCAATTCGCGTGTCAAAATTAGCGATTTTATCTCGGAAATATATCAACATTCATAGCTAATCGCTTTTGTTTATCATAATTAGTGTTAAAAGTGATAATAATTGTAGTTTAATTGCTGAAAACATGAAAAAACCATCGTCCGTTGCTCAAAAAACGGGCGAAGAGACCATCTCAAACGATTGCCCGCGAACGACTGAGGCGCTAGAAGCTAGAATAGTGCTAGACTGCTACCCAATACATACAGCTATGCATGTGGTCGAAACACAACTGCGCACGGCGGCGGTCTCTGTTTCTCGTGTTCCCGTATAGCGAAGTAGAGCGAGACGTCACATGGCGTGTCATCTCCCCCCGCACACTCTTCGCGTATCACGGTCCACACTGGCACACGGTTGATTGTATTTGTGGTTTATTCCCGATATTTAACAAAATATCTCTGATTTTGAATTAAATTTGCTAATTATTTAAAATATTAAATTTTAATTCAGTGCGTAAATGTATAACGGAGGAATACCTAAAATTTGAACCCAGAATTCATTATATTTATAGAGATATAAAAGTTATTAGCAGCAATGTGTAGTATTTACACTTTACAGACCAGGAAAGGTTAAAAACGATTTCTTCTATGACAATCGGCTGTCAGAATTTGCCGCGAATTTAACGGTCGCAATTAATGGGTGTATCGCGAATAAAACGATCATAAAACCTATTAATTTACGTAATAAATGCAAGTAATGTGGTTTTAGTAGATAGCTTATTGTGTTGTGAACGTGTTTCAGTTAATAAAATATACAATAGCTCAAAATTTATCAACAAAACATTCAATTCAAAATTCAAAGTGGTGGTTTTTTAGTGTTTTTTTGCGAAGTTCCGCGAATTTCCGCTAAATGTCACGGCCTTTGACCGGTTAAAACTAGCACAAAAAAATCAGTGATATACAATTTAGAAGGAAAAACAAAAATATACTTTCACAAATGGCCAACCATCGGTCATCAGAAAAAATATTTATTTTTTTAAGAAAAATTAAATCGTTATACCACAATTAGAACTACGCCCTAGTGAATGTAATATAAAAAACTTTTTATTATTTTCACACAACTACGTAGGTACACATAATTAACCATTTACACTAAAAAAAATAAATCTTAATTGTTATATAATTTCTATTATATATTTGCATGTACAGCGCCCTTGAGGTGATTTTTCACAAAAACGATGCTACATAAATCAACCAAATAATTTTATTATAACCATTGGTGTTGTTGTCGTTGTTTTTTGGTTTTTGTTTGTTTGATTTTTTTTTTCGAAATACATATAATATATATTTTTTATATATACATTTTTGATGTTTTTTTTTTTTTTACAAAAACATACAAAAATGGTAGTTATTGAACAGTTGGAGGCGCGGTAAGGGGTTCGTCGGACACCCGGCTGAGTGACCAGTGACGATATGCGGAAGAATTTTTTTTTTGTTTGATTTTGAAGAAAAAATTTTTGAAGAAAAGGAAAAAAAAGTCATCAAAAAAAGTCACCGGAGATCAAAATTTCATTTACATTTTTTACTCCAAATAATGTCAGGAATCACTGGTTAAAGTAAATCAAGAACGTCCCTTAACACCCTGTATAGATAATTTATCGGTTGTCCTAGTATCGTTATCTGGAAAATGAAGGGCTCGCAGTAAAAGTAAAATCTGTCTTGGGAAAATAAGACTTGGAAGAAAGGAGTTTCGATTATTTTTCCCGTATTTCTTTATTGAGCTTTTTCCCACAAGACCCATTAGCGTAATTGTGGCTAAAAACATATATTTCGGCCTCCGTGTTTTTTCTTAATTTTTCCGGGCCTTTCTTAATTTTAGAATTCAGAGAAACATTTAAAGATTTTGTTTACAGCGTACCTATTTGTTAGCTTTTCGCTAACAATTATGTTCATTACATCAAGCTAAAAAATAATTTTAAAAACTCAATTTCCAACGAATTTTCGCTAGCAGGAATATTTGGTCTTATACCTGAGTTACTTGAATCGAATTCATGAATTTTGTAGGTAAATTCACCTTGATCCCAGTTACGGAGATCAACTTTCCTCTTTTTAGAAGTTGAACAACTAGCTACAGTTTATTACATATTGGCGATGTCTTGTTCATTCAAGGGGTTATATAAATTATCAGTACTAAACACAAAGTCAAATCCTAAAAATTAGCTATAAAGAAAAATCTATTTTGTAATACCAATGATAATAACTTATAAATAATATTACAATACGCACCTCACAATAATTCGAACAACTCTTTTGAATTTTACACCAACTGTCGAAAACCGACTTCAAACAAAATAAAAAATCACTGTCGGCACAATCACATAATAATTATACACGAAAAAATGCGTAGCAAATAAGTTACAATGTAAAACGCGTAGAAA
The DNA here is from genome assembly GCA_929108145.2 of Limnephilus rhombicus. Taxonomy (NCBI): domain Eukaryota; kingdom Metazoa; phylum Arthropoda; class Insecta; order Trichoptera; family Limnephilidae; genus Limnephilus; species Limnephilus rhombicus. Next base: position 15,955,825 of record OV815299.1, read on the forward strand.
TATTATCGGTTTAATCTTTCAAAAGAAGCACTGCGCGTCGCTCGCAAAAAAAATGTTTGTCATTACGGACAGCTGAACAGTGATGTGACAGAATATTTATATTGTAAATAACTCCGCCGGCTTGATAGCTACATTGCTAAAAACTTTGACAAGTTATGGCGAATTGACTAGAGATGGCGGTAGCATTCGGTTTTCTTGAAGAAATCTGGTAATTATTAATTTCGAGGCGCTAACGTACATATACTGACAGTCTCCTTCCGTCATATTTTTTTCTCACCGTAAAAAATAATGTTATGTAATGACATAAATGGCTTGTGGCGTGTGTAAATAAATACCAAATTTGAGAAATCAACGATTAAATTGTGCAAAAATGAATCCATAATGTCAGATTTTTTCAGTGTCTCTCGGGGAAAAATTATTATGATTTTTAATTGTATGAATGAGAAAAAAGTGAAGTGACATTTTCTTCCAAATTCATTAAATGAATGGACTTTTTTTTAAATTTTGTTTTTTTAAATATCTCTACATTTTGATTAAAAGTGTTTTTGGTAAGCTTTTTTTCAATTTTTTTCCGTATTTTAAGCTTAATATGTCAATTTTTAAAAACTGAAGTATATTTCAAATACAAATAACTAAGAGGTAATTTTATCTAGTTTCTACAAAAGTATTTGTATTTTTTTTTGTGTGGTAAAACCATGTATGATCGTGTGAGAAATGTGAAGATTCGCAAAAAATGCAAGGCTCATGTAAGCGTAGTGAGTAAGATTAAGAAAGGGACCCTCAGATGGGGGTGGGCTTGTAGAGCGAATGAATGAAGAAAGTGGTGTAAGAAGAATATATGACGCAAATATGAATGGTAGAAGAAGTCGGGGATGCCCGAGGAAGACATGGCACGATCAAGTGAATCAGATACTTGAGACGGGCCATGTCAAGAGTCAGAATAATAGAAGGGTATGTATGAGACAATGTATGGATGTGAATGAGGCAAAGAGTGTGTTGTTTGGCGGTCTGTCCTCTCTGCCTACCCCTGCGGCGAAACGGCGTGATGGTTAGTTAGTTAGTATTTGTTTTTAAGACATCTTCAAGAATAAGAAATATATAGGACATTTAAAATACGTTAGAAGAATTCCGAAATCTGATGAATTATTTTTATTAACGGTGTATGCAACAGAAAAACAACCACCTCTGGCTGTGTAAGCAATGTGTATATCTTTCCATGAACAAAATTTTGTTATTTTTTAATTAGCAATGTTTTCACATACACGGTCGTTTATCAATTAACCCCTGTAGATTTGAGATTAAATTACTGATACCGCTCGTAAAAAAAGATGTCTACGGCCGGCGAATTCTTGAGTATTTCCGCATTCCAATAAAATCAAAATAATTTGAATATTTCTGAACGTATCCAAAAACTAAAAACTGTTTTTGAAAGGCGTTTAAATACGCTTTTAAATTGTATTATTAGAAGTAAGCATGTTATTTTTGAAATATTAAAATTTTGAATGCAAACATTAAAAATTTTCAATTTACATTGTTCTGGCGGAAGTTTGACGTAATAAATCTGAATTTTTTTTTTTTGCGGATATCTATGGAACTCAAATCGTAGTGTAGTGTTTTCTCTTTCTAACACTGCTTAGAACACATTTCTCGTCATGACAGTAAGGAAGACATAACGATTTTTATGAGACCTGACGAGCTGATCCCTAAAGTGTCAAATTTACTCTAACGATAATCGGCTGTTTGACCCATAAATGTTTAAAATTTTCTCAACCGGTTAAATTAAATTTTCACTACATTTTTTAGTAAGGCTGTATACCTATACGATATTGACTAAATCCATCATCTATGGTCAGTTATCAATATTTGCGAGCACGGTCAACAATTCGACCAATTGGAATAACAAGGTTCCATTAGTTGCGGGAACAGGAAGCTTTCTATAGATCCCATTATAGCATGACGTTAACGCGTTAGATGGAACCTTGTTATTCCAAAGGGTCGAATTGATAAGAGATATTCCGACCGACGATTGATAAATTTTAGAACGGCCTCCATTGTATCGCATAAGTTTTGGTCAACTTTCAAGACACGCAAATATTTGGATAATGTCGTTCATTATGCAAAATTACTGACCATTATTATACAACTAACGAAGCTCATAGAATTTAAAGAAGTAGTGTACGCGATCCATAGACTTAAATAATTCATCTAAGATGCAATCAAATTATTAAGTTCAATCCTTGAGAAACGAAAGTTTTTTTTTTTTTTACTTTAACTCCACACAGTAGACTTTGAGGAAAATAATTTCCCTCACGGCCTATGGGATGCTGTGTGGAGGGTCTTTTTGAGGAGAGGAACGAATGAACATTTGTCTTGAAGAGACCCATGTTGTAGGAAGGAGGAAACACAGAGGCCGGCAAATCATTCCACAGCCGAGCTGTTGAGCACAAGAATGAGTCGAAGAAGCGACTCATTCTCATGTGACAAATGTCAACCTTATACAAATGTTGGGCACGCATTTGGCATGTTTCCCGACTATGCACCGGTGCCGAAGGGATCAATGGCGCTAATTCCTCGGAGCATCTTCCATTGTAATCCGGTAGAACAAGGATAGCATTCCTACAGTCGCCTGTGCTGTAAAGATTGTAATCCGTCTGTTAAGATGGGAGAATCTATCAAACGGATTGCCCGTTTCTGCACAGAGTCGAGGGTATTTTTAGTATTATTCGAGGGGTGGTTGAAGAATGACTAAAAACCTCATTAACTAATTAAATACCGTTTAGTGTTGTTCGCGTATTACAAATGGGATTGGTTAGGTATGCATTCGCAGACTTGGTGGGTAGCATAAGTCAAAATCCTGAAAATATCCCACCTGTCTAATCTTCTCATCCTAAATGTCACCATGAAAAAAGGCAATTGTTGCAAGAGAAGTACCCAACTTTGGAGAGGTGGCAGTGTGCTTTGGAGCTCAGTGTAAATTAACATCTCAGGCAGGGCGCATATATCATAACATCTTTCTATAAGAAATATTACAATTTCAAAATTTAATTTGTGAAGTGTACATCACAACCTGGAGACCAGTGAGGCCCCATCTGCAAGGGTGAGTCCTTTTTCCAATCTGGGCTTATCTTGTTTTCCAGAAGCCCAGATCTGAACCATCGACAGACACTATCTATCAGGTTTGCGAGTGTGTGCATTTCGTCCCATATAACTTAGCGAGCAACGTCGTTTAGGGACTGGTCCTTCGGGGGTTACATAGGGCTTTGCTCTGCAGCACTTAACCGCCAAAGCGAAGTCGCAGTTTCGTGACACCAAGTGTCAAAAATTTAATGCGGACTGCCAATGCATATTTAAGTTAATTTCAATTCAGCATTGCCAATTTATTAATATTTTTATGTAATTGTTTGGCATTTCGGAATATAAATTCATAAAAAACATCTCCAGTATTTTTTTATTTTATTTTACATGAATACCGCCCAAGAGTCCCAACTACTCCCGTCTGGAGCCAGTGGGCCTATGGCATCCCCAATTGGGGTATGTTGTGAGGCTGAAGGTAGTGGGGAGGGGAATGAGATAGGGAAGAGGAAGGTGGGGAAGTACCTGGCTATTCAGATCTGGTCACCAAACACTGCTAAAGCCATTTCAAGCAACGTTTTAATTCAGATTGGTGGTCTTACACCAGGGTGATTCCACTCTGGAACGTGCCGCAAATATACTAAAGTATTGTCAGCGTATATTAATTTCTTATTAATTCCCTCTCAATATCGGTTCGGCTGTCAACAGTGAAACCGTGCTCGGAATATTTCTTATTTCTTATTTAAAAAGAAAGATAAACATTCCCGGATTCCGAATAACCTGACAATATTCGAAAATCTCCTACTACCACCACAGTAAGCCGAAAACGTTGCTTGAGTCATGATGGAGGACTTAGCCAGCCGAGGAATCGAACAAGGAACGCCTGGGTGGGACCCAACCACTGACCGGTCGATATAAAATCTTCAGAAGTTACGCCTATCAATTCGATATTTCAAATTTATCGATTTCTCTGAGCTAAAGCCCCAGTTTTGCCAATCTTGTTATTATATACGGCTCTTCAAATTATCGCAACAGTGTTTGGTTTCATCGTGATTTATTTTTGGGGTGTTGTGCAGTGTTGCGCTTCTTTCATTAGCCAATGTTTCGGACAGCGTTACAGTGTCCATCATCAGGGCGGATGTGTAGATTTTGGTGAAATGTTTTTTTTTTAACATTAGCTCCACGAAGGGGGCCACGAGGAAAATAATATCGGAAATATAGGGGATGATGTATAGAGAGGATTTTTATGAAAAGGAAGGAGATGAAGCTCTGGAAAGGAAAAAGGGTAGGAATCAGGAGTGACAGACGTATGAATCCATTCCCCAAAATGCAGTGCAAGATGATGTGGTCGAAAGAATCTGGCTGGAGATCTAGGTTTCAACTAGTCTCTCACGATCCGGCTCCCAGAAGATGGGCAAAAGTATTGACCGCCAAGACCTAGATCAACCTCACCCCATGAACCCGGGCACCTCTGCTAAGTCACCAAATGTGGGTAACCTATGGCAGGGGTGTTGGTTATCCAATAAATCCATTTACTTTTGGTGTAGCCATAAAGTACGGGATACCAACAACTATAAGTTTAGACCCATTGTCTCTTCTTCTTCCTTGCACTGTCCCAAGTCCCAACACTGTTGGGGTCGGCTCTTCTCGTTCTCAGGCTATAGCTTCTTGAGTTCTGGGTATCGCTTTCATCCAGACCGTTTCTCTGTAATATTTTGGAGCATTGAGTCATCAGTGGGGAGCAGAGGGAGAGGCATGGAGAATCCACTACAATAATGTGCTCTATGATATTTATCAAGCTCCCAGACTCTCCACCTATTTAAGGCTCCAAAGACTAAGATGGGCCGGACATGTGCACCGAATGCCAAGCACACAAGTACCGAAGAAGGTTCTGACAGGACACCCGGGAGGTTAACGAAAGGCGGGCAGACCTAGACTGAGATGGGAAGATGATGTCAGGAAGGATGCAAGAGGATTACTCCATGTTGCAGATTGGAAGACGACGGCCGAGGACAGAGGGCGGTGGAGGCTTATTTTGAAGGAGGCCAAGGCTCGAAATGGGCTGTAGCGTCATTGAAGAAGAAGAAGAGTCATCCAGGAGATCTTTGGTCTTCCTCTGGATGACTGTCGATGAACCTCCACAGACATTGTTAGCCCCGTCATCTCTATTAATTTTAACTTCTCAAGTGCCAAAATTACCCGTTGGATACTGAAAATTTGTATCTGTTGAATGCCGGCGTATCCAATTGGTAATCTGACATTAATACATTCCGTTCGTGGGATTTTAACTCACGGCACATTACGAGTATTAGGTCACGGAAGCTCGGCATTTCAAAGATTAACGGGGTTTTTTTTGTAATTAGGCGTGCTCGATGCGTTTTGGGAGTTACCAGGATTTCAGGAACAAAGCCAAAGTAATGGCCGGACCATTGTCTTATAATATTATCTTTTCAAGTATTCTTCTCAATTTGGAAGACGGGTATGGATGCCGCCACCGCGGGAACTATTAATTGGGTAACCAACACCTCTGCAATAGGTCACCCCAAATGGTTTGCTTCGTGTGGTGACTTACAGGGGTGCCCGGGTTCATGGGGTGAGGATTGTCTAGGTCTGTTCACCTACTGTGTGGCGAGTCGTATGTAGAGACTGGTTGAAGGAGACCTTTTTACCTTTCCCGCAGAATTCCATCAACCCATAGCAATGAACCGCAATGCAAGGTATGAATTCAAACATCCGCCACTCTTGGACGCACTGACCCCCAGATTCCTATCCAACCTTCATACCCATTTCCTTATAAATACCCTATCCTTAAAAACAGCAGCCCCAAAGATGACATAGGCCCTGAGAGGAAATTATTTTCCTCAAAGCCGTGGAGCTAACGTAAAAAAACAAAATCCAATACCCTTTATATTCCACCTACTGTCTCCCTCTAGTTACTTATTGTTATGAATTGTGACTAAAGTCCTACACGAGAGAGACAGTATGAAACTATAAGCATAGAAAGAGTATTTATGGTTGTCCGGTGTCTCTTCATTATCAACTATCATCCGAGAAAATAAATTCTGTTAACCCTAGATCACAAACCTTCGTCGAATCGACGACGCAGGATTAAAAAAACCGCGATAACTTTCGCGCACGCGACCGTAATTCTTTCATGCTCTGGCTTATCTCAATCGGCCCGTTACTTCTGCTATTGACGGTAGTGCAGACAATGGGGGGAGTCCACGAGCGCCAATTCAGCAACCATGGCTCATCGCATCGACGAAGGTTAGTGATAACGTGACTTTACTTTTGCTAGATTTTCACCAAAACTTTTATTTTATTAGTTAATAAAGTCTTTGTTTTTGATATTTGAATTGTTTTTTTTTTTCAAAATTTAGTTATAACCAATTCAAATACTAACTTTAAAAATTTTACAATTGTTGATTTTGCATGAAAACTATGGTCTCATTCTTAAAATAAATTTGATATTTTTATTTTTCTAAATATGAGAAATAATACAAATAAACACTGTTCATTAATAATAAAAAGAAATACATACATATTTTGTTATAATAAAACCCTTAAACCCCCTTTATTTAGTACCGTAGTCGAAACAACGAAGGTTTGTGATAAGCGTCGAAAAATAAGGTTAGTGATCTAGGGTTAATTACAGTCTAACTAACCATCACGCCGTTTCTCCGTAGGGGTAGGCAGAGAAGAGAGACCGCCAAACTCTGTCTTGGCACACACTCCTTGCTTCATTCACTTTCATACATCGTCTCATATATACTCTTCAATTATTCTTACTCTTGACATGGCCCGACTCAAGTATCTGATTCACTTGATCGTACCATGTCTTCTTCGGGCGTCCCCGATTTCTACAACTCACATTTGCGTCATATATTTTCCTTACACTCCTTTCTCCATTCGTTCGCTCTACATGCCCAAAACATCTGAGGGTCGCTTTCTTAATCTTACTCATTACGTTTACATCAGCCTTGCATTCTTTGTGGATCTCCACATTTCTCACACGATCATACACACGTCTTAGGTATGTCTTCCTTTCATCCTTCCTCTGCCAGCTCCATGCCTCACTGCCATACATCGGGGTAGGCAGCAGTACTCAATTGTGGACTGCTAGCTTCTCTTCTGTGGATAGTTTTTTGTTAGCGCCAACATTGTTCAGTCCTCCATTAATAGAGTTACCTGCATTTACCCTACTTTTAATATCGCTATCAGCTTTCCCATCTCTTGTAAACATGCTTCCCAAATACACAAACTCATCCACCTGCTCCAAGTATTCATCACTGACAACTATATTGCACTGTTTTCGTATTCCCTCTGTCAAACACCATGACTTTAGACTTACTTACATTCATCATTAACTCATTCTTCATATCATAGACACGAGACCCGGTAGATCTTCCATACTGTTAGAAATCAGTATGTTGCCTGTTGTTTGCTGTTGATGCAGGCTGATTTCTTAATTATAGGCGACAATTATGTCGTCATCTCAATATCACAATACTTTTTAAGTGTTCTGCAATATGATCAATTTCAGCCTTGAGCTCTAGGATATTTTTAAGTGTTCGGTTTAGAAATTTTCCGTCCTCATTAAAAAAATCATATCTCCGAATTTTAATATGGAGATATACAAACTTCTTATAGTGTGAGAGCCATTGAATGCACCTATATTTGATCATTTATGTCATATTCTTAAGATTCATAAAAAAAAATAAAAATTGTTAAGTTATAAACGAGTGAATTCTGCATAATATTTACTTTAAAATTGCTGTCCGTGGTACCTATTTGGAGAATATTTTGACTACTGTATATTGTCTATGGCCTAGTTGATAATCACTAATCAATGCATTTTTTTAATATGTAAACACGATCAATGATTTGTAAAAAAAAATATTTCAATAATTTCGGTTCGCCTGTCAATAACAAACAATTAAAAAGAGATGGGAGACATCTCTTGTTAAGCTGTGAAGCTACTAAGTTAGCTTTGTGATTATCTGAAGATTGCAAAACGCAGAAAGTTTTTAAGAAATCTAAAAAATGTTTTAACATAATCTCTTCAAATTCGCCACATTTTGGCCAGCAGGTGCTTGTGGATGTTTGCAAACTGGCCAAAATGTGGCCAAAAAGGCTCCTTCGGTTAATGACTAAACACTGCCATTTTTATGAACTTTAGGCCACATTTATTTCTGGTTTTCAAACTGAAGCCGTACACAAATAGATATTTATTAAAAAAACTTTGTTAGATTACATTTTAAAATATATTTCACGTAATTTGTCAGAAAATTATTTCCATGTTTAAAAAGAAGGAATAAAATTTTATGGCAATGATTAGTTGTATTTTAATAACTCAGGTACGCCTCATACATCATTATATGTCTGACTGTGCTTTAGGTAGCTTGAAAACAAGCTAACGTGTCCAAGAGGGAAAAATTTCCATAATCCGCTTACTTCTTTATGTACACAGAAATTATTTAAATAACACTACGTTTCAACTGAATTATTTCAAGGTTCAAAATTTCCCATGTTTTAAGACGTTATATACTGTAGAAGAGGGGTAGAAATCTCAAAGTGGGAAGCCAAAAGCAAGGCAATTGCACGTCTCGATTTCCAGTACTTTAGTACTAAACTGTCACTTATCGAGTAAGGTCGTGTCTTACCTGTAGGAAAATTGCATTTAAAAAGCACCAAAATGCCCTCCTGTGTGATGAGAAAATGTTTCCATTACACGGCAAATAGTATTAAAAGTGAAGAAATAACATTTCATTTATATGTACACACAAATTACTTATTATTTTCGATTATTATAAGCAATACAATTAATTTTCATGTTCCCCGTCCGACATTTTTGTGGGTCATTAGAGAAAAAACACACATTCTTTGATTATCTTATGGTATGGCCACACTGAGGCCAACTTCTAACTTCAAACTTTTGGACGATTGTGTAGAAGGGTACTTGGTACGTTGGAAGTTCGAGTAGGAAGTTTGGCTTCGGTGTGGAAGTAGCATATCTTTTTAATACATGAATAACATTTGAATTAAGAAATTACTGAAAATCGCTGAAAACAAAAGAGTGTTGCTTACTTGCCACTTTATTTTGAGAGTATGTGGGACTATGGCGAGTCTATTTATATAATGTCATTGGTTTTAACGCCATTTTTGATCTTGTCAGTGTAAAGTGATGTTTGCCGAAAGGTTCCGCTACAAACTGTTTCACACACAAATTGTTTAAATAACTTAAACTATGAAACTAATAACCTATTTTGAGCATGTTTATTCAGTCTCCCCCGGCGTAAATAGTTGTTTCTTGTACTAATTAAGTTGAAATTAAGTGTTATTTCAATAATTTTGACATATTTAGAAGTAGACGTAGAGTACGGAAATTTCATTAATTTAAATTATTTTAATAAATCAAAATAATAATATCTAGTAGGTACATAGGTAGGTATATATAATATTACTAAACAGGAAAAAACCTCACCATCTTCAAATCAGCACCATTAATTCACATTTTCACTGTTTTTATTAACACTTATTAAAAACTCATCAAGTTATTACACAATACCAATTGACAAGCGAAAAATGTGCAATTTCTCAAATAACAACAACTTATCCAATATGTACACACGTAAATAAAAAATATATGGCGGCTAAGCGGAACTAATTATAGTATTTTCATACGAAACGTTAACTTTTATGTCTTTGTAATAGATAAACAAATGTAAATCTCAGTTTTGTCGAGATTTTTTTACAATCGAATGATGACTGAAGTAATTTTGATACGTGCAACAGAAATGTCACCAGAACAAACTCATACCGACAGACTGGGAGATACGTAATAATATTGTTTTATACGCGATATTTCTTTAAAAAATCACGTTAATTGTGCAATTAGTTAGACGTTTCACTGTTTTTAATGCCATATCGCCAGTTTCTGACATTACACACACAAGAACGACCGTCACAAACTTCTGTTAAAAAAACAAGTCCGCGGGCATATTTCAATCACACGGTGGTATATTAAAACATCAATCTGTCGACTTGAAGCGTCGCTTATCAAATAATATAATTGAAGCGATACTATCGGGATTTTGATACGAATTCAAAAAACAACACCCTGCGAGAGAGCAAAACATGGCGGACATACGACAAACTTAAGTCAGTGCGCGGCGTCGCATAATAAACATTAAAAATTGGGAAATCTCTCTTCACTCACCTTATTAATTTCTACAATTTGAGATTTGCCTTTTGTGGCGTTATCATCCGTTGTATTTTTTACATCTTTATCATCATTTTTAGAAGTCATTTCTAAAGAAAAGACATTTATGATGCCTGTTGTGTTTTCTTGTTTCTGTCAAACGCAGGCATACCAAGTTTTGGGCCCGAATTCTCACGTACACCAACAGACTTTCCTTTATTATTTATTTTGACGGTGTTGCTACTAAACAAGCAATGGCGTCATCACAATAAGCGGTAAGGACTCATTTTATTATAATAATTAAATTTTCCGATAAAAAATATTTTATTGACCATAAAAAAAGTGATTATGCATACCTATAATAGTAGCAATAATAATTAATCCCATTAAAAGATCCCATTATTGACATCCCGTATTTTAAAAATAGATCAGGGCTGTCAAAATCAAGGTTCGCTTTGCAAATTTTTTTTTTTTTTAATGTTCTTTATTCAGTAAAGTTTATACATTACAGTAAATGGATAAATTTTTGGCCATCACACTAGGCACATGCCCGAGATACTGAGATAAAATGCTAGATTTTCTTATTGGTCAGAACAGGTGGGTTTAGACCATAGATTCTCAACCTTTTTTGCCCGCCGCCCACTTAGAGAATATTTTTATGTCTGGCGCCCCCTAACTCGTGAATCCAAAACAGCAGTTGACCACAACGGGGGGCGTAACGGGATACTATGGCAGGGTTACATTTGTTACAATGGAGGAGGCGCAACGGGATACCACGACGAATGGGGCATAATGGGATACCACGATGGGTTTACATTTGCCACAACGGGGGGGCGTAATGGGATGGGGAAAATATTTTTGTGGATGGATGGCCCCTGATGGGATGGAATGGGGCAAGATAGGATGGGGTGGGATGGGTTTCTCTTGATCTCCTACCGCCCCTCTGAAAGTCTGAAACGCCCCCCCAATTTTCTCTTGGTCTTCTACCGCCCCTATGAAGGACTGAAACGCCCCCAAGAGGGCGTTATCTCTCACGTTGAGAACCTATGGTTTATACTTTAGACCAAAGGAGCACAGAGCTGGAACAGGAGTTTATATCGTGATTTTTGGTGTAAACGGTAATTTGTTTTCACCATTTACAGTAAAACAATACCAACCAACAATAACGAGATCGTCAAGAACCAGAATTCTTGCAGATGCTCTATGGATGTTTAGATCAGGCGAGCGAATGGTCATTATCTTTCATTTGTCGACATGTTTCATTACTCCAATCCATAATTAGTACAAACAAGTCGACGCAAGTTCCAAGAACACCTTGAAGAGACTGCTTCGAGGAGCGATTGTATTCGAAAGAATGCTCTAGGAAACTGTCCGGGTGCACTAATAAATGGCGTTGACTTAAAACAAACGAGCATTCTACTAAATTTCAGCGAATCACTCGGAGCACCGAAAAAATGCTCTGTAAGGAACGTACCCATACTACGTGACCAACTTTTTGCAATTTTTAACCCCCCCCCCCCCCCCCCCCCCGGTTACCAAAAACCTAAGCAACCCGCCGCTCATTTGTACCGAGCGTGACATTTTGAAGACCCCCCCCCTAAACGTGTCACGTAGTATGGGTACGTTCCCTAAGTTTTCACAACAAATTAATTTGCAAGAGCAGACTAGAATGAGCATTTATTCGTTTGGTCTAAACCCACCGTAACTATCATTCGCAGGTATGTGATGAAATTATTAATTTTTTTAATATTATTTTTTTTTTTTTACAATAATATAATCAGGATTTTCAATAGCAGGGGTGGCTATCCTTTACATTTTACTGTTTTATTAAAACCGTCGAAATTTTATTGATTTAATTTTGCAGTTCATATTCGTTTAATTTAAATTAAATTTGAACTTTTATTCAGAAACATTATGTTTGAACCTCATTTGGTTTCTAAAAAATGCATTTCACAAATACATATTTTAGGTATTTGAATTGTTGATTTAATTATTCCAGGCAAAACTGATAATGATTTATTAATCCATTCTGACAAACAAACATTCATTTTTCGAAGAAAACTTCTTTGGAAAGGTTTTCACTTTGTGATGACATTATTTATTTTAAGAAAAGACAAACATTCATTTCTAAGCAGCATCTTAGTTTTAGCTAATTTTTTTATTTGAATAAAAATAAGTTAGCACAATATTTCATACTTTCAAATCATCAACCTCAACACTATTCCATGAAATATCGATTTGTGACTGCTAAATATCGATAAACAATATCCATCACTTAAACTTCACGAATGATGTTCGACACCACCCGACTTCTGGCCAAAGATAGCAAATTTTATACACGAATGTGAATAAAGTGTCTAACCAAAACTGCTGACAAATTTAATTTAAGTTTGTATAACTAAATTAATAAACAAAACCCCAATTTATTTACAAAATCAGCGCTCAGCGGCAGGCGAGACGAAAGCGTATCGATAATAGGGATGGTAGCTAACTCTAACCGATATAAAACATATATCGATCTCTGCATTTATTAGTGAATTTATAAGTTTTGTGTGATGATAAGCATATTGTTTCCCACGGCAGATTAAAACCAATTGTTTATTTTTTTTATTCAGATTTTTTTGAAGTAAAACTTCTTTACGTATGCTTGACTTGGGGAGGTTTTTTTTTTTTACAGTGAATATCGCACAAGAATCTCAACTGCTCCCGTCTGGAGCGAGTGAGACTATGGCATCCCCAATTGGGGTATGTTGTGAGGCTGAAGGTAGTGGGGAGGGGAAGGAGGTGGGGAAGAGGAAGGTTGGGAAGTACCTGGCTATTCAGATCTGGTCACTAAACACGGCTAAAGCCATTTTCAAGCAACGTTTCAATTCAGAATGGTGGTCTTACACCAGGGCGATACTGATAGTATCTTCCACTCTGGGACATGCCGCAAATATACTATATATTATTTTTAAATGAATTAATTGTGAAATAACACAAATTAATCAAATAAAATTTATTTTCGCATGCCGGGTTCGAACCCGCGACCTCCGGATTGTGAGTCAAGAGTCTTACCCACTGGACTACGGAGGTCGTCTAGTAAGCTAATGAATGCGTGACGAGAGCGTTACGAAAAGTGTGATCGGGCGAGGTGAACGGTCGGGCGAGGCGAACGGAAGTTGAGAGGGAGATATAAGTTAGTGAAGTTTTATTTCAGTCGTGTGGTCTAAAGCACACTCGTTTTTTTTACTAATTGTTTCTTCTGGTGGTAAACAGCTCGAAACTTTCAAAATAATTTAAATGAATCAGAATTTTAACAACTTCGATAGTCGAGCGTTAAGATCCTTGGATGCGAATCCAAAGGTCACGGATCCAAGTTCTGGCGTACGCAAATAAATTTGTTTAATTATTGGTGTTATTTAACTTTTTTGTTTATTTTAAAGAAAGACAAACATTCCTAGGTTACGAATAACCTGACAATATTTGACTTTTTGACTCTTACCACCACCACCACAGTAAGTGGAAAATGTTGCTTGAAATCGACAATCATTGCTTTTGATCATGATTTGGGCTGAACAGCCAATTACTGTTAGCCTATTTTTCTCCAAATCTACTGCGTCTGATAATTCACTATCCCTCCACGGGGCTGGGGAGATTTCCCTATTTAAAAAGTTGGTTTTAGGGGAATATTTTTTCTTCAGTCGTAATAACAGCAGATACCAACAACTCGTTACGTTCCGCAATATTTTCTGATGTCGAAGAGGGCAAACTCGGACGATAAATGTGTGATTTGAATCATCATTCCAATTGGATACGTGATATTTTTTTCTAGTTGGTTGGGCGTTTACACAATACATAGCTACACTTACTTACAAACATCTACATATATCATAGACTCTGCTTGTAGCTTGATTGTCACGTGTTCCTTTCATATCCATCCCTAACATATTCCTTTTCCTACCCATCCCTATGTACCTGTCATCTAACGTTACCATAACAATCAGTCGTCAATCGAAACTCGCCGCGTGAACATCTATAATATTCCGCATCCCGCTTCCTCAAACTGAAGCCGCATACCTCAAGCATTTAAGTGCATGAATAAACCCAGCCAAGATAGCAGAGAGTGTCACAAGTTACCGCAGTAAGTCCCTTCTTCCCTTTCCGTTAAATGCATTCTTTCTACTTGTACAGTGGTCTTTCACACACATATATTTCAAAATACATACAAGGTCCTTCGACATCCACACATCAGTAGTACTCCAGGTTTCGTGATATTTTCAACAGTTTTTTCTTGAAAGAAGGTTGAAGAGGGTTAGAATTTTTTAGAATTTTTGAAAGAATTTTCAGTATAGGAGGTGAGGGCTTTGATAAACATTCTTGATGTTTCCGTATAAGAAATGTATGTAATGTTCTTCTCGGCCTAAGCTGGGCGTACTATCCAGGGCCGTAGACACTTTAACAGTCCATTGTTGAATTTGGCAGCTACTCCTGGCCTGGAGCAATAAAATACTCGAAAAACCATTGATTCTGTGCAGAAACGGGCGGTCCGTTTGATTGTCCTAACTGATTGGAATCTTTAAAGTACAGGTGGAAATAATGTCCTTGTTCTAACGGTATTTCAATGAAAAATGCTCTGACGAACTAGTGTCATTGATCCCTTCGGCACCGGTCCATAGTCAGGACTAATACCAAAGGCGTTACGAATATTTGGACACGATTAACATTTGCCAAATGAGAAATGGTCGTTTCTACGACTCGTTCTCGAGTTCAATAGGTTAGCCGTTGAACTATCTGTGTTTCCCTCCCTCCTACAACATGGGTTTCATATGTTGTAGGAAGAAGGATCTGGGGGATGGTATGCAGGATGGTTTTCAAGACAATTGTTCACGCCCTCCTCTCCACAAAGACCCTCCACCCAGCATTCCCAAAGATGAGACATGTTCTGAGGGAAATTATTTTCCTGAGGGCCTCCTGCATGGAGTTAATGTAAAAAAGTTATGTTTTATAAGCTCCGGGTAATTTTGATAGTTCTGTTTCAGTTTAAACGTCTATAACCATTTAAAAATCTATGAATTGTTCATTGATTTCCGTGTTATTATGTAAACATAATTTTCCTTTAGGTGTATAATGTTGTCCTTCCCCAAATGAGTTTTATTAAACTCATTGGGAGTAATGTATTATAAATTTTATGTAATAATTTTGTAATATATTATCTCTAATAAATAAAAAAAATAAAAAATATATTTTTTATCTTTAGAGCAGGAATCGCACTATAAGACGAACGGCATTTAAAGCATCGAGTTTCTGGTGGGATTCATTTTATTTTAATTTTTACATTAACTCCACGCAGGAGACCCCGAGGAAAATAATTTCCCTCAGGGCCTATGTCATCTGATATGCTGTGTGGAGGATCTTTTTGAGGAGAGGAAGGAATTAACATGGGTCTTGAAGAGACCCATGTTGTAGGAAGGAGGAAACACAGAGGCCGGCAAATCATTCCACAGCCGAGCCGAGTTGAAAAAGCGACACGTTCTCATGTGACAAATGTCATCCGTGTACAAATGTTGCGCACGCGTTTGGCGTGTTTCCCGACTATTCACCGGTGCCGAAGGGATCAGTGACGCTAGTTCTTCGGAGCATCTTACATTATAATACCGGTAGAACAAGGATAGCATTCCCACCCGACGCCTGTGCTCTAAAGATTGCAATCCGTCTGTTAAGATGGGAGAACCTATCAAACGGACCGCGCGTTTCTGCACAGAGTCGAGGGTATTTTTCAGATATTTTGGAGCTCCAGATCAGAAGTGGCTGCCAAATTCAACCGTGGAGTGAACTTGTGATCAGGGTAAGCAGTTGTTTACTATTAACGTATCTGCGGGCCCTGTATAGTACGCCCAGTTTTTGGAAGGTTAACTTTACTCTGGCTTCGATGGCGCCCCCATATCTGAGCTGGTCACTTAGGGTTACACCAAGCATATCAATGGAGGGCCTGGCCATAATCAGACAAGATTGGGTCTTTGAAACATTAAATTCAACGAGATTATTTTTACCCCAAGAGAAAACACTCTCGAGGTAACCGTCCATTCTTTGCTTCAAAGCCCTCCGAGCCATTCGAGTTTGTGAGCCCTTTGGGGGCTTGTCAAACAAAAAGCAATCGCGGACTGTACTGTCATCCGCGTAACAATGATTTGGTGTACATGACAAAAGGTCGTTGATGTGCAACAAAAACAAAGTCGGAGATGGAACCGATCCCTGTGGGATGCCAGCATTTATCGAGTGTGAGGAGGAGGTGAATCGGCTACGTGAATCGGCTACTATCGTTTGAATTGACCTCTCCCTCAAAATGTCGGCAATCCACGTACATAAGGATGCGGGAAGTACGTAAGAATGCAGTTTGATGATAAGTCCTCGGTGCCAAACCCGGTCAAAGGCCTTGGAAATGTCCAGTGTAACCGATTGGGTCTCACCGAAACATTCCAGGCACCACCCCCAAACATGTATCACATATGCGAGAAGATCACCGCATGAGCGGTTCTGCCGGCATCCGTATTAACGGTCGTTAATAATTTTGTTCTTCTCGAGGTATGTGAGCAGTTTGTCGTTGATCACACGTTCCATCACCTTAGACAGAACTGATGTGATCGCTATGGGGCGGTAGTTGACCGGGTTGGAGCGGTTACCCTTCTTTGTAATAGGATGGAAAACCGCTTTTTTCCAACCAGAGGGCACATAGCCAGACTTCAGGGACATTTTAAAAAGCTTCGTCAAAATTGGAGCTATTTCTGCAGGGTATCTCTGCAGTACCAAGGCAGGTATTCCGTCAGGCCCACTAGCTTTATTAACATCAAGCCTTCGTAAAACATGGAGTACTTCCCGATCTCAGATTCTCAGTTTTTTCATACGAAAACCGCAGTGAGGAATCGGGACAGCACCTTGGTCATCGAGGGTTGAGTTATCCGCAAACATTTTCCCTATTAGGTTAGCCTTCTTGGTGGCGGTATTTGCTAGTGAGCCGTCAGATCTGGTAAGAGGTGGCAGACTGGATTTGCAGAAATTGCTACCTGTTGAGCCCGCAAGCGACCAGAAGGCTCTGCTGCCATGCGGGATGCAGTCAGCTTTTTGCTGATCTGTAGGTCGTGCTCGATTTTGGACCTATTTATGATTCTCTTGGTTTTCTTTGCCATTTTGTTTTAAGCTGTTCTGTCTTCGGATGTTCTAGATGTGTTGTAGGCTCGGTAAGCCGCGATTCTGATACTATTCTGTAGAGGCTCTTAGTGTGCCCAAATTTGCAGCACTTGTAGCACTGTACAGTATTCTACTGGTAGGGAAACATGAAACAGAGTCACGTTTTGAGGGTGATCTTTGCTGCCAAGGTTAAGACCATAGATCGAGGCGAACATTTATGTAGCTTTCCGTGAAAAGTTGTTGCACTATAATAACTTTTCCAAAACCATGGGGAACAGTAATATTCTCCCGGATGTCATCTATCGTCCAGTGCTGTGGAATCCCCTTTTGTAACTCTAAGCAGGGCTGATCCTGAGCCAAACGGCACCCGGTGCTGGTAAAAACCTCAAGGGCGATGTATTAAGTGATAGGTATTATCAGCGCCTTGGCTTCTTCGTGCCTTGGAAAGTCAGCACCTGGAGCGGACTGCCCCAATTGCACCTGCACAGGGCCAGCCCGAACTCCAAGTGACTTGATTAGTGTATATTAGATTGGCCTCAGCCGCTGTCCTGAATTTGAAATACGGCAGCGACCAACCACTCGATTCCTTTCTTTTATTTTTTAAAGGAAATGTTCAAAATCTATGTCATATACATAAAGTAAATGGTTTTCCACCATTGAACATCTAAGATTTTTTGAAGTGAAACTTCTACAGCACGGCTGTGATTTGGATTTAGGATGAAACGGAAATGACGATTATTGCACCAGCGACGCATCAACTGCGCTCATCGGCCGCTTTGATAATGATGTTACTTTTATAGGCTCCTATTGGTTGGGATATGTAACGGAAATTAAGCGAGGTCTGCGCTCATTGGTCGCTTTGATTATGATCTCACTTTTCAAGTATTGGTTGAGATTGTTTCGGTAAAGTTTCGCTTCTACCGCATGTAAACAGCACTAGAATTTTTATTTTTTTACATTAGTTCCACACAGGAGGCCCTGAGGAAAATAATTTCCCTCACGGCCTATCTCGTCTTAGTGGATGCAATGTGGAGGGTTTTTTTAAGGAAGGCCAGACGCATTGGCCGCCAAGACCTGGACAAACCTCAACCTATGAACCCGGGCACCTCTGCCAAGTCACCAAACGTAGCAAATCACTTGGGGTGACCTACGGCAGGGGTGTTGGTTATCTAATAAATGGTACCCATACCCGCCTCCCAAATTGTGATGTATGATGGTATTCGCTCGAATTTATTGTATAATCGTGCAGTTTTCTATGAGGGTGTGGTGGTAAGAGTTGGTATAACTGTGAGGGAAGGACTGACTGGAATGACTGGATGTTAACTGGATGTTACTGGAAGTTAAGACGCGCTGTTCAGGTAAAAGTGAGGTATTGGTTTGATGGGTGTTGGTATATTTATTTGTATGGAGATATTTTGCGGGACTTGGGTCAAAGTTTGTTGTGGAGTTACGAATTGGATTAACAGTTTTCTTTTCTTGGATAAAACTGAAGTCAGAAGCTTCCGAATTTTCTTTTTACATTAGCTCCACACATGAGGTCCTGAGGATAAAAAGTTCCTCAGGGCCTTTTTCATCTTTAGGGAAGCTGTATGGAGGGTCTTTTTATTGAAAGGAAGCAGAGGAGAAGTTCTGGGAAGGAATAAGGGATGAGGGGTGGATAGGAATCTTAAGTTCACTGTGTCCAGGAATGACTGAACTGCGGTGCCAGGTGATGGGTTGAGAGAGTCTGGCTGGAGAGGTCTCCTTTAACCAGTCTCTCCTGATCCGGCCAGCAACGCAGTGATTGGGCAAACACATCCGAGACCTTGGCTAATCTCATCCAATGAACCCGGGCACCCCTGCTAAGTCACCAAACGTAGATAACCACTTAGGGTGACCTATGTTCGGGGTTTTGGTTATCCAAAAAATGGTTCCCGGGGTGGCGGTGCCTATATCCGCCTCTCAAATTGGACCGGATCATCAGATACAACCGTTTCCATAGTGCCTGCCAAGGAATCAGATAACGAATCATCGTCAGTAAGGTCGGGAGCTTTTGCCGGGTTAATTTCCAAATAACCTAATAAATTCTTACCTTAAATGGTTCACATAACTACAGCGTCAATACAAAACTATAGTAAAATACAACTATACAAATTTACCATATTACATTAAATATTAGTGTAAATATCTGTTTGATGGCCAATTTTGCAAAGAGTGGTAAAATGACAGTAGTTTCACAGTTTGAGCTATAAATAAATACTCGAATTTAAAACAAATATTATGACATTCTAATTTGTCATGAGTTTAGCAGCTCTGTAAAACATATCGATTTTGCAATTTATCGCTATTTTATGGGCGCCCATCCCTAGCGGAGCAGCAACATTTGTGAGCAAAGAAAAGTATGGTGAATTTATCCATGTGTGTGCGTATGTCTTGCTTAGTGATTTGTATTTGATGCTGACAGAAACAAAATAAATCAGGTAATGTGGCGTCATTGTGACCGAGGGAGAGTGCTTTCAATCCACATAACCAGTGCGTGTCGCCATTAATTACTTTACTTCAGGGAGCCGTGCGTTTTATTGTGAAAATCACGGATTCTGTATGTCAATGTACCATAAACAAAAATGTCAGCGATCCCGATTTTTTTTGTTTTCGTCGCATAACTCTGTAATTCCTCTCAAAATACGCTCATATATCCTCGAAACTGTGAATCTTCGTGTGTATTCAATGAATAATTAGTGATTTCGGTTTAAATATCTCGTGTTTTGGTCCTGGTGTGTTGTGTGATTTCGACAGAAATAAGGTTGCTTTAGATACCTCATTGTTTATGCAGTTATTTAAGCCTGATTTAGTACCGAAACCGCGCCAGGTGAGTGAAATAACAACCGTATCACTAAAAATAACACATTTCATCACGCTGTGAGAACTATCCAAATAAATTATAAAAATTATATTCTTTTTTGGCATTGGCCCAATATCATGCTCACATTCAATCCATTTGGCTGCTGCATAATGTTTTAGTTTAAAATTTTCTGTATATCAGCTGGATTCAGTCCTTAAAAAGCAGAACAACCAATAAATGCTTTCTTGTTTTGTTTATACCTATTCCATGTTGAAGCATAAAACATTTGACAAAAAAAAATACACCACAAAAACAAATTGTCAATTGACTTACCTACCTGTATTACTGGTTACTTTGTTGAAAACGTTTGTATTCCCAAACCATCCTTCATTAAAATTATTTTACATGATGAAACAGGCACGTAAAAATACATTTTTGACAACTTTTTCAATGTTTTAAGTCATTTTTAAAAAGCTTCATTGTAGAGTAACGATATATGTAGTATACCCAATTATGAATACACGCTATGTAGACAAAATCAGTTGCAGTCATGAACAGACCTAATATCCTAAAATTGAGTGTGTACGCAGATCCTAAAGCCTCTGATTGATCAAGTATTTTAGTCGAGTGGAGAGTATAATAGTAACTAAACGCGTCCAAACACCTTAATTTTAGTGGAGTGGTAGAGTCAGCTCTTTAGTAGATTCAATCCATTTCGTTCTATTTTTTCGGCGAGTAGCGACCCCCACCACGCTTCCCTGCGCACTGACAGGCGCGAACCGATCGTTTTAGCAGTCTTCATTTGTGAATGCGCGGAAATGTCGTGGTGATAAACCGAAGTTGCTACACTAAATTCATTTATTTATGCTGCTATTAATCTCTTTTCGTGTCCATAGTTTATTTATTTTCATCTTCCACCTCTTCTAAAATAAACATTAAAATAGGCATGAAAATAAGCTTAATTAGCATATTTACTTTGCTTTGTAGCAACCCATCATCCGTTGTCATCTTGCAACGGGCGGCGGTCACAAATGTACTCTACTTGAAAGTAATGCGAACGGTTTTCGGCGAGTCAAGTAGCGAGTGTACTCGATCAATCAGAACGTACCTTAACGTTTCTGCACTTTTTTTTCTTCAAACTTATTGAACCAACTCTTTGAGGCTTTTTGATTTCTTCAAAATACGGTAGTATTCGGATATAACGACTTTGCTTATAACGGCTTGCCGTTTTTAGCGATGAAAATGTAAACTCAAGTTAGGTTTCATAGTTAGGTTCTAGGAAAACATATCCGCTTAGTAAGACTCTGTTTTAAGTGACCAACTGTTTAAATTGACCTATTTTAATGATAATTCGTCCAGTTAGAACGATGCGCAGTGTTTTGTTTACAAAACCTACACACTAATACCTCGCCGCCCCGCACCTCGCCTACTCCCCGCGCCCGGCTACTCCCCGCACGCTAACACCTATCCTTATTACCGCACGTAAATCACAGTCAGTGTTTATCATCTGTTGTGACTAGGTTAAAAGCTTGACACAATGAGTACCGTGAAGCGCAAGTGTTTTTCAATTGAAGAAAAAAGTGCTATATTGCACCGTTTAGACGCCGGTGAATCAAATGTAACCCTCGCAAAGGAGTTTAAATTATCCGGCTGTTTTGTTTGTCGTCCGGTTAATACGACAAAGTATCGCCTTCCCCTTGAGGGTCGTTACATCCGGATTCTACTGTACTTTGATATGTAATTTACTCAGAGAACAAAATTTGACCATAGATATTTTGGTTGGGGTGTTTTTAATTGTGTCACATTTGATTGACGAGGAAATCGATGATAATTGCCAATTTAATTTTTAAAATTTGAATGGTCCTCGTTGAACGTCGATTCTCGGCTCACTTCAGCTTTTGATCAAATTGTGATTTTTATATGTAATGATATAAAAAAAATCAAAAGTATGTTTTGGGGCATAGACATATGAATATTACTAGACCAAAACAGACAGGAGAGGGGTACAAACCAACTACAGCGGGGCGCGGAACTGCAAGATGATTGTAATGATATGTGATTCGTCCATTAATCAATCTGACAGTATATATCACCATTTAGTTCTTAAAAGTAAAATCTGCTTTTGAATGAATAGACATTTTTACATAGGAGCGCGAATTGCTCGCCACGTTACAAACAAATTTGCCAAGTCCAAATACGGCAAAGTAAAGTTCACCTGTTGTAAAGAGTCAAATATTTTGTTGCCGTATTTAGTTAAGTAAGACACTTAGAAATGTTTAATAATTTGCTTACCCCAGTAAACAGCGGCTTTGTGTTTCGCATCGCCATGTATATCGATGTGATAGTATGTGTATATATATTATATGATCTGAATAGGCTTATAATAAAGTAAAATAATGCTTACTCATGGAATGTAATATGACAATTGGATTTTGTCTTGGCGGCAGATGCGTCTGCCCACCAACTGAGTGGCAGGCCAGATCGGGAGAGACTGCTTAAGGAAGACTTTTTGACCTCTATAAACAGGACTTTCTCTGAACATCTGAACATCGTCTTGTACCGGAGTAAGAGGAATAGATTCATATATCCGTCACTTACACTGACCCCCCCGATTCCTAACCACCCCTCATACCTCAGTCCTAAAAAGATCCTCCACACAGCATCCCCAAGTATGACACAGGCCCTGAGGGGAATTATTTTCTCCAGAGCCTCCTGTGTGGAGCTAATGTAAAAAAAAAAAGTTGGTATTCCAGATGTAACAACATGGCGTGAACTCAAGACAGGAAATGGCACTTAGGTGTATTAATTTCTCTCCTGACATAAATAGTTGTTTCTTGTTAAGTTGAAACAAATTGATATTTCAATAACTCTTTACGTATTAAGATTGAAGGGGAGTATAGCAATTTTACCGATGTGAGATCTCTGAGGTACATGTGTGATGAAATGCTAGGCCGATATAGGCACAATGGAAAAGGATAATTTAAATCTGGAATGCCCAATTGAAGATTTTTTGGGGCCCAAAATAAAGTTTTCAGATTTTTATGTACTTGGATTGGTGAAAAATTGTTACACCAGCTGCGAGGTGGGTATGACATACCCTACCATAGAATTTTCGATTTTGATAACTGAAATGACCTTAGAATAATACTTATTATTGTAATATAACAGAGTTCGATTGCCACAAATGAAGAAATCAAAATCACAGAACTGCCTAATGTACAGAGGACTAAAGATGTATGATGAAATACCTGAAAGTATGAAGAATGAAGAAAGAATAAATGTATTTAACCCGTCTGCTTAGTTCAATATATTCGCACCTCACAATTCAGAAGCCTCGGTCCCGCGTGTAAACTCTGAAACTGTCACTTTGGATCGAGATTGTAAAATATCTATGCAAGATAGCTTTCATATTTCAAAGACAGTAAGAACCATTATTTCGTTTTCTTTTTGGATTAAAAGAAAATTACATATGTTTGCATGATAGGAAGAGAGATATACAGCTTTTAAAACGTAAGGTCGCTCGGGACGTTTTTGGTCTTAAGTATAATGCGATTACGTATTTTGGGATGTATTTATTCCTAAGCAAGCAGACGGGTTAAAAAGAAATGTTATGCTTACTGATAAAATATTTTAATTTATCAAATGAAATGTTACATTGTGCCTATTAGTTTATATTCATTTAGTATAAACTAACTCAATAAAAAAAAAAAAAAAAAAAAATATATATATATATATGTGTATATATATATATATTAATAAGCATTAGGGGAATGAGGTAATATGGTAAAATAACCCAGTTCTAGTTTTAAACGTTTTTTTTTTCTATAAAAAACAAATTAGTATTTTTTTAAGCACAAATCAACAATATTTTGAAACTGTGACTTAATATCTAAAAATTTGGGAAATTGAGATCGACTGTGTACACAAAATTAAATAATAAATCTGTCTTATACAATAACACAAAATAGTTACACCGACTATGAGGTCGGATATTACGTACCCGCTCTATGTTTACGCAAAAGTAGTTTACTCTGCCGCTGCCGCAACACTGTTACTGTCTCTTAAAATCACTCCCCGCACCACCCCCTCCAGCTGCCGAGTCAGTCGAGTTTCAGGAATCGCACAGTGGAGGTTATCCACCTCTTACCCGCCTGGTATAAGTAACTGATGGTTACTCCTTCAAGGCTCTCGCAAGATTCTAATTTTTTTTACTAAATGAAGCTACATTTATTTATTTTGAACGAATCTAGACCTCCAGTGTCCTTGCATACGTTGTTAGTAAGCAGTATGCAAGTTAAGAAATATTTAGTGTTTTACTAATTGGTGGGTATGAGATACCCGACCTCATTCATGCCGGGTTAAAGGTGCCAGGTGCATGGAAATTTATTTTCGTTATCAATTTCAACCAGTATATTTTTTACACACGTTTCTCGGAAGATCAAATGCAACTGACCTGATTTTAATAAGTGGAGGGTAAGTGCAAATAGATGCAAGTGACACACATAGGCGCGTGTATAGTCAGTTTATGCCTTCTAGCATTGAAGGTTGCGGTTTCACAATAATAGCATTTTTGGCAATTTACCGGTAAAAATTAACGGTAATATCTGCCGTTTACCTGTATTCATGGATGGATCTAACATCAGCATTGCATTTCCCCTGCATTAACGGGCAATTCTGCCGTTAGAGGCGCTAGTAGCATGTTGCATTTCTTCCATACAATGGCGGCAAATAATTGAATTACGAATACTTGGTGACGATAGTAGGCTTATAAATTTTAAGTGTTAATACAAACCTGGTAGCCGCATTAATATTTTTTTATGTATGAGCAAAAAAATAATAATATATTTATTATACCTATCACATACAACTGTTGCGTTACCAATAATTACAGGTTGAAGTACATACCTGATGCTTCAAACTCCATTTTAAAAACCTTCTGATATTAAAATAGAGAAAATAGGACGAGCGTAGTAACCCGGTCAATGATTCGGATGCATCTAATCAGTATTGTTCATGCGAAAGATAATTCAACTTTGGGCACATAAGAATAATATTATTTGGATGATTTTTGTGAAAAATCACCTCAAGGGCGCTGTACAATGTGTAGGTAATTCATTTTGAACTGGTTTACGAGGGGGGGACCAAAAGTAAACGGAATTTCGTCATAATTTCTTTATTTCTCAATATTTTTACATCAAATTTTGATCAACTTCAAAGTATTTTTCATTGACCACAATGCACTTCTCCGAACGGTTCTTTCGTTGTTTAAAACAGTTTTTAATTTCACTTATCGGGATGTCCTTCCAGCGATTTTTGTTTTACCTCCTCCACAGTGGCAAAACGCTTTCCTTTCATGCCCCTTCTCAGTGTGGGGAACAGAAAGAAGTCACAGGGGGCTAGATCACCTTGGAAAAAAATTCAGGGTCCCCTTCGAGCTGATTTTGAAGCTCAAAACATGCCTGAAGTCGACGCTCCCTTTGCTCGTCAGTGAGAAGGCGAGGGACAAATTTGGCTGCAACCCTTCTCACGGGCAAATCTTCGGTTAAAATCCTCTGAATTGAACTCCATGACATTCCAGACATCTCACAGTGTTGATCAATTGTTCGGCGACGGTTTTCATGAATGAGGGCATTGATTTTGTCGACGATTTCCTCAGTTTTTGATGTTGAGGGGCGTCCTGAACGGGGTTGGTCTTCAATTAACATTTCTCCATTTTTAAAATGTGAAAACCACTCGTAGATTTTAGCTAGGGCAGCATCCCCATAAGCACAACATTACAATAGTTAGCTGATTTCCCCAACAGGAATCAAAATTTCACAACCGCGCGTTGCTCTCGACAATTTAGTATCTAGTATCTTTCAACGGAAGCAATCTTCCGAACAGGCCCTCCATTGATATGCTTGGTGTAACCCTAAGTGACCAGCTCAGGTATGGGGGCCCCATCGAAGCCAGAGTAAAGTTAGCCTCCCAAAAACTGGGCGCACTGCTAACCCTGTACAAATTATAAGTGCGCCCCACGGTTGAATTTGGCAGCCACCCCTGATCTGGAGCTCCAAAATACCTGAAAAATACCCTCGACTCGGTGCAGAAACCGGCGGTCTGTTTAATAGATTCTCCCATCTTAACAGACAGATTGCAATCTTTAGAGCACAGGCGTCGGGTGGGAATGCTATCCTTGTTCTACCGGTATTACAATGGTTCTTGTGTTCAACAGCTCGGCTGTGGAATGATTTGCCGGCCTCTGTGTTTCCTCTTTCCTACAACATGTGTCTCTTCAAGACCAATGTTCATTCCTTCCTCTCCTCAAAAAGACCCCCCACACAGCATCCCAGATGACATAGGCCCTGAGGGAAATTATTTTCCTCAGGGATTCCTGTGTGGAGTTAATGTTCAATTTGGGAGGCGGGAATGGGTACCGCCGCTCCGGGCACCTTTATTGGATAACCAACACCTCTGCCATAGGTCACCCCAAGTGGTTCGCTACGTTTGGTGATTTAGCAGGGGTGCCCGGGTTCATGGGGTGAGGTTTGTCTAGGTCTTGGAGGCGGATGACCAGGACATACTGAACCCCAGATACCTACCCACCCCTTAAACCCTTTTCCTTCCCAAAACTCTCCTCTCTTTCTTTTCCTTAAAAAAAACCCTCCACACAGCATCCTCAAAGATGACATAGGCCCTGAGGGAAATTATTTTCCTCAGGGCCTCCTGTGTGGAGCTCATGTAAAAAAAAAAAAAAATCTGCTATCACTTTTTCGCCGAAATGGAAAAAGTTGTTTTACTAAAAAAATTCTCACTGGCGAACCGATGCACTCACAGCGATACAACTTCGTACACTGACTCAGTAGGAGTGACCCTAACGGATACTTGGTCGAAAAATTTGTTCCCCCATTCTTCCTCTCCACCACAGCACAACTCCCGTTACTTTTGGGTCCCCTCTCGTATATGGAACATTTTAAAGATATTTGTGATTAGTTTGAATTAGTTTGATTTCATCGGAAGGCACTTGATTCAGCACTGGTGTGCCTCGGGGAAACTGGAATATTCTTCTAACAATTAGTAATAACATAATTAATCCACATTGACTTTATTTTAAAAACATTACAAAATTACAATAAAATTTTTTTTTTAACCCCTCCGAATTTTCGAGAATATTCGCTTTTGGTGTCTCTAACAAAATGACATTGTATGAAAACTTTTTGTTATTACCGCTTCACAATTAAAGCTCTATAAATGAAACGTTTCTGAACGTAGCCGAATAGTAAAAACTGTTTTAGAAAGGTTACAAAATAGGCTTTCAAATTATTATATTACAAATAAATATTAGCATTTGTAAATATTAAAATTTAGAACGCAAACATTAAAAATAAGTAAAAATGACTCACGTGATGTTTTTATGTGAAAACGGTACTAAAATCAAAGATTATGTAAACAACAATACTTATTTTATTGTATATATGTGTAATAAATACTTTTGTCACCTCACTTTTTTATCATTTCATATAAAAATATTTAATAAAAATTTAAAATGTGGAGCGCGGTGGAGCCGCCGGTAGCAAAATTGCGCTGGTAAATATTTTTGTCAACTACACGACTGACAGCTGATTCCTGTTATGTATTTTCATAGACAACTTGATAGGGATGTGCAGCTTGATCTACTATCGACCTTTTACTTTTTGTTTTAGGGATGTAACTAAAACAATAACGGAGTTAGAACGATTTCTATGGAAACACACGCGCTGATGTATAAACACGCTAACTTTACTTGACTGCTGTCCTATTTCTAACGCTTATATCTGCTTACTTTGCGGAGGGGTTAAAATGCTATTGATGAGTAAAGAAAACAAATATATTCAAGGGATGTTCACAAAGTAAGCGTAGTAGATTTTTATGAGGTCCACAGGGCAACGCCTGAGGCCCTAGACTGGCTCGCAGACCTAGATGTCCCCCTCTGACCCCCCACCATACGAGAAGTAGATTTTTATATTGTTTAAGAAAAAGTGTATTAGAAAAAAAAAATAGGATTTTGTTGATACACATGTTGACTTTATTTCACAAAATCGCGATCCCGTTCAATGCACGTGACGAGCCGTGGCACAAGTTTCTTTATGCCTTTCTCGAAGAACTCTCCTGCCAGCTCCTTTCTCCACTTCAGAACCCCTTTCTGCACCTGCTCGTCGGTTGAAAATTTAATTCCATCCATATGTGCCTTCAGGAAGGTGAAAAGATGATAATCTGAAGACGCCATGGTGGTTCCAAACGTCCCAACCAAATGAGTCCAAGGGAGTATCGGTAGCTAAGGCTGTGTGAGGACGGACGTTTTCGTGAAACAAGCACACTACTCTCATCAGTATTCCCCCTCCTTTTGTTTTAAATGCTCCTTTCGAATTTTTTAGAGTATCACAATATCGTTGTGCATCGATGGTCTCCCTCTGAGGCAGAAATCAAACCCTCGACCAAAATGATGCCTTTTCGGGCCCAAAACATTGAGGGGGTGATTTTTTTGCCCCAACTTGTGGTTTTGAATTTTTTGTGAGATGGGGAATTGGTGTGACGCCACTTTTTTGTCTTTTTTTCCAACTGTCTTTTTTTCTCAGGCCACCTGTCACCTGTCTTTTTTTGCCAACTGTCTTTTTTTCTCAGGCAACCAAGATGATAGGCCACCCACTAACATCTTTCTTTTCTTCATTAATGATATAGGCAAGACCATTAACCGCTCAAAACATCTCCTCTTCGCTGACGATATCAAACTTTTCAGAGCTACTAAAAGTCATATAGATTTCATTCTTCTGCAGAATGATCTTGATTCTCTTGTCAAATGGTCGGAATTGAATAACTTACCCCTCAGCATCAGAAATGCAGTGTCGTTACATTTACAAGATACAAAGACACATTTCTATTCCCATACCACATTAATAAAATTATACTAACATGCAAAAACGAGATTCGTGACCTTGGCGTGATTTTTGAAGCAAATCTCTCACAAATCCCACATATCTGACTTTGTCTCCCGCGCCAACAAAATGCTTGAATTTATTCTTCGTAACGTGAGATCATTTACTAATGGAATTGCAATACGAAGAACATATAAAGCACTTGTTCGCAGCATCCTAGAATACAGCTCCATTATTTGGGCCCCCTCTGAACAAAACCATATCGTAGAAATAGAAAGAGTACAAAAAAGGTTTATGCTTTACCTGTATATGAGGAAATATACATACTACCCATTTCTGTATCCATCGTTGTTCTTAACAGGAATGCTCGATCTTAATACCCTAGAAGTCCGCCGAAAAATATTTTTGGGGAAACATTTTTTTAAGCTGATCTCCAGTATTGTACTGAATCCACGTACGTTAAAGGAGATTAACCTATATGTCTCTAACGTGTATACTCTTGGGAGATCCCACGCACTTTTTTATGTTCCGAAAGCGAGAACCTCTTCCTTTCAGAATGCGCCATTAAACAGAGCAATTCAACTGCTTAACGATTCTGCATTGAGCATCGACATCTTCAATGTTACCTATAGAGAGTTCAGTAATTATCTTTTGACATATGTCACAACATAGTGAAACTGCCCCTACGCACTTTTTTTTCTTATTTTAAATTTTGTAATCTTCTCCGTAATAATTTGGTGTATAACTGTTTTATGGCGAACCTGAATAAAATAAATATATCTCCAGTCACATTAGAGCTCAGATATCCTCACCTTTTTTTTCTTGTGGTTGTTATTCCTTCCGTGAGTAAGAGAGGATGACAGCACTGCGACATTTTTTATCGACATCTTTCACACAACTGGACACCACAACGTGAGTTTACATACTACCATGTTCCTTGTGATGCTCGCTCTGGTCAGGAGATTCCCATCTACCACTCAGTGCTGCCAACCCTAAAAAAACAAAAAAACCATAGCCCGTTATGGTCACAGTACACTTTACTTTCTGAACATCCCTTGTATATAAAAAGCAGATTTTATATGAGCCGCAAGAAAGCTTAAACTCTGCTTCATTGATGTTAAATTTTATGTCAATATCCAAAGAGATTCCATTTAACAACATGATAGCTCTCGTCACCGGCAAGACCATTGGCAAGTTAGTCCTGCAGACCAGGATAAAATAGTCTACTCTGTCTCTCAGAGACCCTCCACACAGCATCCTCAAAGATAACAAGACTGGTGAAAATATTGTAAAAAAAAAAACACTCTTAATTTGTCACCGGTGACCAAAATTTAATTAACATTTTTTACTCCAAATAATGTCAGGAATCACTGGTCAAAGCATGTGGAGTGGGCTCTTAAACTCGGGTTATTCGCGAGAAGCAGATCCTACTCCTACTCCCTTTTCAAATCGACTACTCCCAGAGAACCCAGTCCAGTTCTCGTACCCAAACCCGGTACTCGGAGACGGACCCGGAGCCGGAAACCGAATGCCTCCACCAGCGTCCCCGTGTCCGCTCACCCACGAGTCGTGAAGGTTTTTGTCCGGGTTCGAGTTCTTGTGCGGGTTCTATCTGGGCCCAGCTCTGGCTGAACCCGTGCATCCCAGTAGCCGCAACAGCACCCAGTCCACACCCAAAAACTAGGACCCGAGGGCCTGCTTCTAGAACTCGAGTACTTTTAAAAGGAAGCATGCCTCGGAGGCCCCCGGCAAAATGCAGAACTCACCCATCTCTATATAGAACTGATCCTGTAATATGTTTGTAGCTTGATGTAACTTACCGCATCAAGGTTATGTTATGTTATGTTAAGATGTTATCTATAATGCAGCGTGTTGTTTGTTTGTTGCAGTCAAATTGGCGAAGGCACGCAGAGGTATGATAAAGGATAAGGGGGACAAAGTTGGTGGTAACAGAAACAATATTAAGGAAGAAATTCCCGAAAATGATGCCAGTAAGTACCTTATTCTATTATATACCTACTAAATTAATACTTGTTATTAGTTAAAATAGAGGCCTCACTCGGCTATCCGATTCGCTCGATCGTACCATGTCTTCCTCGGGCTTCCCCGACTTCTTCTTACACTCCTTTCTTTGTACATTCACCTTTCTTAATCTTACTCATTACGCTTACCTCAGCCTTGCATTCTTTGCTGATCTCCACATTTCTCAAACAATTATACATGTTTTACCTCAAGGATTTCATTTCTACAGCATTCAGTCCACTTTCATTCTTTGTCTGCATGCCTCACTGCCATACGTCAGGGTAGGCACCAGCACTCCGTTGTGGGCTGCTAGCTTCGCTTCTTTGGACAGTTTTATTGCGTCAACCGTATTCTGTCCTTTGTTAATGGAGTTACCTGCATTTACCATTCTTTCAATATCTCTATCAGCCTCCCCATCTCTTGTAAACATACTTACCAAATATATAAACTCACTCACCTTTTTTTTTTTAATGAATACCGCACAAGAGTCCCAACTGCTCCCGTCTGGAGCCAGTGGGACTATGGCATCCCCAACTGGGGTATGTTGTGAGGCTGAAGGTAGTGGGGAGGGGAAGAAGATAGAGAAGAGGAAAGTGGGGAAGTACCTGGCTATTCAGATCTGGTCACCAAACACGGCTAAAACCATTTCAAGCAACGTTTCAATTCTGAATGGTGGTCTTACACCAGGGCGATACTGAGAGTATCTTCCACTCTGGAATGTGCCGCAAATATACTATATATTATTTTAAATGAATAAATTGTGAAACAACACAAATTAATCAAATAAAATTTATTTGCCACGCCGGGATTCGATCCCACGACCTTCGGAGTGCAAGTCAAGAGCCTTACCGCTGGACTACGCCGGCTGCCACCATATTGCACACTGTTTCCGTACTCTCTCTTTCAAACACCATGACTTTACACTTACTTTCATTCATTAACCACTGGAGCGACAGCCATTTTAAAACTTTTTCTCAGTTTGCTCGAGATTTTCAGAAGATCATTTTTAAAATTTTTCACCAACATTTAAAAAATCATCTTCGAATTTTAACACGGAGACATAAAAACTTATTATAGTGCTGTATAGCCAATAAAAAACCTGTATTTTTCCGTTTATCTCATAATTGTGTATTTGACGGCCGGCGTAGTCCAGCTGTAAGGCTCTTGATTCGCACTACAAAGGTCGCGGGATCGAATCCCGGCGTGGCAAATAAATTTTATTTGATTAATTTGTGTTATTTCACAATTTATTCATTTAAAATAATATGTAGTATATTTGCGGCACTTTCCAGAGTGGAAGATACTCTTAGTATTGCCCTGGTGTAAGACCACCATTCAGAATTGAAACGTTGCTTGAAATGGCTTTAGCCGTGTTTGGTGACCAGATCTGAATAACCAGGTACTTCCCCACCTTCCCCTTCCCTATCTCCTTCCCCTCCCCACTACCTTAAGCCTCGCAACATACCCCAATTGGGGATGCCGTAGTCCCACTGGCTCCAGACAGGAGCAGTTGGGACTCTTGTGCGGTATACATATAAATAAAAAAAAAATTATAAAAAAAAAACTTAAGAGTTTATTTTATTTTATTTTTTTTTATTTTTTTATTTTTTTATTTATATATTTTTTTTTACAGTTTTTTAGAGAAAATGTGTCCTAACTGGGGTACCCCGTTCTAAGGACACATTGTACAAGTTTTATTATTTGAATTATAAGTAAATACCTAATCTATGTTAGAATATTGCCAAGGAAAATTATTAAGTTAGATCTAAAATAAAGTACAAAACAAAGCATTATTCTTTGTTGGGTTGCAAAATTGAATCTATTTTCTTCCTTCCCATGTCCATAATCCATATTTTTATGCTTCTTTTGAAGGCGGTTATTTTTTTTTGTGGTTTTCATTGCAAGAGGGAGTAAATTAAATAATTTTACAGAGAAGTATTCCATATTTTTTTGTCCAAAAGTCGTTTTAGTTGTAGGTTGGTAGAATGTATGTTGTAATGTAGATCTTGTGAATCGGCCCGAGTTTGTCTGTGTAAAGTTATCCTGATTTTTGAATGCGTACATTAGAATATCTTTTGTATATAATTGTTTCAGTGACATTAAATTCAGCGCTTTAAAAACATAGTCTGTAGGAGTTCTGATGGGTACTCTAAGTATAATTTTCAGAATTGCCCTTTGTGCTATGAGGACTGGTTTTATAGTGGAATCGCATGAGCTTCCCCATCCGATAAGACCATATTGTAGTTGAGATTGGGCTAAGGCATAATAGATTTTAATTAGCTGTTCTTTATCTAAAATGTTTCTTATTGTTTTGAAAAAATAAGTTAGTTTTTTTAATTTGTTGCTCACATTTTCCACTTGGGAGTTCCAATTTAAGTTTTGATCAATTATTATTCCAA
Organism: Limnephilus rhombicus; assembly: GCA_929108145.2. Classification (NCBI taxonomy): domain Eukaryota; kingdom Metazoa; phylum Arthropoda; class Insecta; order Trichoptera; family Limnephilidae; genus Limnephilus; species Limnephilus rhombicus. Next base: position 15,989,398 of record OV815299.1, read on the forward strand.
GATATTTTATTGTTTGTATTTCATTCAATTTTGGACAGTTGCAAGGAGTTTCTCGGTTCACGTTTATACAGTCTTTATGAATTTTTATGTTTAGGTTTGTATTGAGGTTTTCCGTCTGTTTGTTGTGGATTTTGAATTTAATATAATTAGTTTTTGTATCATTTAGTGTTAGTGAATTTGAATCAAGCCATTGTTTTACCCGATTCATCCCTTTTTCAGCTTTTTCAAATACAGTCTCCCATGACTTTCCATGGAATATAAGGACTGTGTCATCTGCAAAACTAATGACTGAGCCGTGACAGTTTAGTTCACATAAATCATTTATATATATCAGGAATAAAATCGGGCCTAAGACACTGCCTTGCGGGACTCCATATTGGATTTGTATTGGTTGACTTGATTCATTTTGAATCCTGACTAACTGTAACCTTTCTGACATGTAGCTTTTAATGAGGTTTAGTTCACGTCCTGAGATTCCAATCTTTTTGAGTTTTTCTAGAAGATATGTGTGATCAATTGTATCGAAGGCTTTACTTAGATCTAAAAATATTCCGATACACTTATTTCCGTTATCGAGACTATGTTTTATACTTTTTACAATAGAGGCGATGGCATCGGAGGTTCCTATATTTTTTCTAAATCCGTATTGATTTTCAGATAGTATGAAGTTTGTTTCAAGATATTGAGTGAGCTGCTTCTTTATGACTTTCTCTACTATTTTTGAAAGATTATTCAATATTGTTATCGGTCTATAGTTATTTATATCCGCTTTATTGCCAGTTTTAAAGATTGGTATAACAGAACCCATAACCGCGCGAATCCACTTATTCAAATCAACATAGAATATTTTCGATTTCTGTATATTGTCTGTCTGCGGTATACTTGATAATGAAAGGAGCATATCTATGGCAAAATGACTTAATTTTAACCGTAAACAGCTGATCAGAAATTCTGCGAGAATTTTTTTTTTAAAAAATTTATTTTTAACATCTTTATAAAATAGTCTACGATGTTCGGATTTGCGACATCTATGGTCATAATAGATAAAACATTTCAACAGCTTCGTTTTAAGTCCAAAATAACAAACGTGGGAGTTTTAAATTTTTTGCCAAATCAAGGAGATAATTGCCTTTCTATCCGAAAAGCAATCGGAGACGTTTAAAATGGCGGGAATATATGGCAAAAATCGCTAAGGGTATGAGGAATAGGTAGGAATCTGAGAGTCAATGCATCCAGAGTGACGAACGTATGAATCCATCCTTCTCACTGCGGTGCAAGGAGATGGGTTGAGAGAGTCTGGCTGCAGAGGTCTAAGTTAGTTCTCCTTCAACCATTCGCTCCCGCCGACAAGACCTAGGGACACGATATCGAATAGAAAGTATTGATACTGTACTCATGAGTAGTATCGGAAAAAAAGTATCATACTCGTAAAAGTATTGAAACAAAAGTATCGATACTTCAAAATATCGAGTACATTTCATAGGGCCTGATTTAAAGCTCTGACCGGGCTAACTACTTATTAACCCCCCCCCCCATGATCAGAATTTTCAAATTCAAGTATCTATTTTGGTTAGAAAAGGTAAAAGGACGTCAACATCAGTGAAACGAAAAAAGAAACAATCAAATTTAAGATAAGTTTTAAGATTTTCACGGCCAAAAGTATTTTTGTTATTAACGAAAATCAAATTTAAGTACGTATAATCAATAATAAAAAAAGACCTGTAAATACACAAATTGCTATCTGAGGTACTCATAAAAAAGTGTAATGTTTTTTATGTATATTATACCGGAAATGTATGAAATCTAGGAATTGTAAACAACTCCTAGGAAATGTATACAATACCGAAGCTATTTAGGAAATGTATAAAATATATTTTTTTAAATTATTTAATACATACATATCCTGGGAAATGTATACATTTCCTAGGAATTGTATATAATTCCAATATCGTATTAGGAAATTTATAAAAAGAATGTTCTATGGTTATTTATTTTTGCAGGGTAAGAAGCTGAAATGGCACTTGGAAGTACACAATAGTTTATTTTTATAGCACAGACTTCTTGGTGTAATACAGTTCTTCTTGCAAAGGCACTTTTTAAATCCTTGGCCGGTTCCAGTTGATTGTAGGTTAGGTTAGGTTAGCCCCGCTATCCCTGCGAACCCATTGATATCTTAAATGTTTTACATTTCCGATTGCTGTTTAGGAAATGTATAGATTTCCTAGGAAGTGTGTCTAATATAATTTATTTCACTCATTTCCGGGTGATTTTAGGAACTACATACATTTCCTAGAAATTGAATACAATGACGGATTACATACGTTTCCGTTAACATATTGTAGTGTTCTGTTATTTGATAGACACTAGCAGATTCTCCAACACACTTTGGATGGAGATAACTTTAGGAATAAATAGAATCTGGTTCGTTATCTGCGATTATTTATACTTCGCGTATATAATGGAATTCGGTTATCAACCTAACTAGGAGCTGGCTAAATTGGTTCTGGCCAGAGATAATTCAAACACACCTTCTCCGCTTCCCCGATCCCCTGCCGGAGAGCTTAGGCACTACGCTGCCTGCCATCTAGCGGATTATACCGATAGCTGATGTCACCGCCATCTGTCGCTACTAGTCGGAAGCTTTTACGATACATCACACATATATAATCAACTGCAAAACTAAATGTGCCTAATTAAGTAAGTAATGAAACACAGCTGCCCCGTTAAAACCCAAACTAAAAAGTAAAACAAAATTTTTGCAATACATTTTTTTCTCTACTTAGTGTTTTGGCAGGACAGTCTTTTAGTGTATTAAATTATTTATTTATTACTTTACCAGTTATGGACATTATTTTTACTATTCTAGACGTGGAGTCTCAGAGGCTTCTGAGTTGACAAAAGATTTTTTTGGAACAAAACATTATATTAATTTTAAAACCTAATAGATTTATGACAATGAAAAAATTAAAACATGAGCCGCTTAGCCTAATTTTTAAAGGTATCGATACTTACCAAAAAGTACTCATTGAGTAAAAGTATCGAATACAAAGTATCGAGTACAAAAGTATCGGTATTGAAAGGAAAAGTACTCGATACCACAAAATATCGATTCTTTTTCGTGTCCCTAACAAGACCTAGAAAAACCTCACCCCCTGAATCCGGGCACTCCTGGTAAGTCACCAGTGTCTGAAGCCAGTGAGACTATGGCATCCCCATTGGGGTGCGTTGTGAAGCTGAAGGTAGTGGGGAGGGGAAGTATATTGGTGGTAAATTATCTGACTATTCAGATAAGTAATAATTATAATTAACCAAATAATAATTAATAATTATCTGACTATTCAGATAAGTAATAATTATAATTAACCAAATAATAATTAATAATTAATCTCTATTCTTTAATTACCTACTGTATATACGTATTTTGTTTTTTGATATTAACTTTCGTACGTATGCAACTTTTAAACTGTACTTTTACTGTACTTATGATGTACTTTTTGTTTTTGTAGTTATAAATCTTCATTTTTTTTTGTTCAATAAAGATATATTATTATTATTATTATTAATACTTGGCTAATTTTTATAGGGCATATTGTGTTGAATTGATTATATCTGTAGGTTGAACTAACCATTTTGAAAAGGTAAAAAAAAAACAATTATCGAATATAATATTGTTCATTCTGAATTTGAAATATGAGATTGACAAAAATGTTTTTTTGTTATTTATTTTTGGGGTGTTATGCCGTGTTGCGCCACCTCCTCCTTTAGCCAACGTTTCGGACAGCATTACAGTGTCCATCATCAGGGCAGATGTCACATCACACATCTGCTCTGATGATGGACACTGTAACGCTGTCCGAAACGTTGACTAAAGGAGGAGGTAGCGTAACACGGCATAACTCCCCAAAAACAAACAACAAAAATACTTTTGGCCATGAAAATCTAAAATCATAACATGTTAGGTGTTATATAAAATAAAAAATATATTCGTAGTCCTCCTCACTAGGAGATCCTGTGCTGAGGGCGACTATGCTTTGCATAAGTTTTCAGCGACATTTATGGTTTAACTTCATTGTTTGCATAAGGTTTTCCAGAAACTTCTATGACGTTGTTTTAAGTATACTAGTAAGTTCATTTTCCGATAGTTCCTTCAGCCAACATTTAATGTCCTTAATGTAGCTATTTTTTTGTTTTAATTTGTTTGATACTAAGTGGGAGTTTGTCATATAACTTTATTGCTAAAAATTCAGAACTTTTGTCCAAATGAAGAGTTACACTTTGGTATATTAAGTATGTCTGTTTGTTTATGAGCATGTGAGATGTTTGCCTCTAAATCATTTTTGTGGTGATGTACTAGAATGTTTTTGGCATAGATTTTCTGTATACTTGGAACATCAAACTGTTTAAAAATTTCTGTTGTTGACGTCCTTATGAAACCAGCCATTATTGAAAGCCATTACTGGATTTGCTCCTGACGTCCTGGGAAGACCCAAAACTTATAGAGCATGCCTAATTACGGAGACAATTGAAATTCGTAAAAATCCTATTAACATCAATAGAGACGACGGAGCTGAGCTCAATAGTTCTTGGTAACCGGTAATTGTCGGCTACACCGAAGCTAAACGCAGAAAACCATTTTGAAGTATACTGTAATAGCTCATAGTGGAGTGGAGTTGGCAATACGGTATCGCTTCGTACTTAAGTACACATTTCACCACAAACAATTACACATCTGCCCTGATGATGGACACTGTAACGCTGTCCGAAACGTTGGCTAAAGGAGGAGTTCCGCAACACAGCTTAACACCCCAAAAACAAATAACAAAAATACTTTTGGCAGTGAAAATCTAAAATCAATTTTGACAAAAGTGACTTAAAAATAAAAGGTCTCAATGGCCGATTTGGTTAAGGTGCTTGTCCCGGTAGCCGAGAGATCCTGGATTCAAGTTCCAGTTGTGACCATTACCTTTTTACTTTTCTGTGTATTATTCTTTTTCATATTTTCGTCAAGTATTATCTTCTTCTTCAATGATTATATCTGTATTTTCAGATTCCTTACAAGTTTTTTTTTTAACATGTTTTCTGTGTCTTTCTTTTTCATTCGTTTAGTATTACAGTAGAGCCTCGCTAATCCGGATCCCCGTTATTTCGGTGCACGCTGTAATCCGAAGGGGTGCGTGCGAGTCACAACGTGTCAATATTCAATCATTTGCTGTCACTCGTTAATTAACTTTTAGTATTTTTTTATTTCGTATTAACCCCTCCGAATTCGCCATTTAAGCCCTTAAACTGTTTCAAACGAAAATACATTTTACGAAAACTTTTTGTTATTACCGCTTCACAATTTAAGCTCTATAAATGAAACATTTCTGAACGTAGCCGAAAAGTAAAAACTGTTTTAGAAAGGTTACAAAATAAGCTTTCAAATTATTATATTAAAAATAAATATTAGCATTTGTAAATATTAAAATTTAGAACGCAAACATTAAAAATAGGTAAAAATGACTCACGTGATGTTTTTATGTGAAAATGGTACTAAAATCACAGATTATGTAAACCACAATACTTATTCTATTGTATATATGTGTAATAAACACTTTTGTCACCTCACTTTTTTATCATTTCATATAAAAATATTTATTAAAAATGTCGAGCGCGGAAGAGCCGCCGGTAGTAAATTTGAGCGGGTCTATATTTTTGTCAATTACGCGACTGACAGCTGATTCCTGTTATGTATTTCTTTAGACAACTTGATAGGGATGTACAGCTTGATCTACTATCGACCTTTTACTTTTTGGTTTAGGGATGTAACTAAAACAATAACGGAGTTAGAACGATTTCTATGGAAACACACGCGCTGACGTATAAACACACTTATTGTACTTGACTGCTGTCCTATTTCTAACGCTTATATCTGCTTACGTTGTGGAGGGGTTAAGTGTGCAAATTTCTTACATGCTTGAATTTTTTTATAAGTACATTTGTAAGCACATATATATTCTTGTTCAAATTGACCTTAAATTTTTATTTTATAAATGAAACCCAAGTTAAAAATGTGTTTTATTCCTATTAAAATATTGCATACTATAATCCGGATGCCTCGATAATTCGGAAGGGGTCTTGTTTTTCCCTATCCGGATTATCGAGGCCCTACTGTATCTTCTTCTTCAATTACTGTATCTGTTTTAATTGCAGATTCCTCACGAGTATCCGGTGGCGCTAATAAGGAGACGGAAGAGACGCCCCGGGTAAAGATGGAGAGAGGAGAGGAAGGCGCTGAGATGGGCGGTGCTGACATCAAGACGGAAATAGACAACCTTATGGACAATGAAGGCACCTACTCCTTTAGTATTTTAGAGCAGTGCTCCCCAATCCCCGGTCCATGGATCAAATGGTACCAGGCCGCCTAAGGCCCTGCTTAAAAATAAAAATTACATTAAAAAAATCGAACACATCCAATAAAAACCTACTGCTAACCCTATACAAATGGTATGTGCGCCCCATGGTTGAATTTGGCAGCCACCTCTGGTCTGGAGCCCCAAAATACCTAAAAAAACCACCGACTGTGCAGAAACGGGCGGTTCGTTTGATGGATTCTCCTAACTCAACAAATGAATTGCAATCTGTAAAGCACAGGCGTCAGGTGGGAATGCTGTCATTGTTCTACTTTTTAGTAACATTTTTTTCCGTTCCCAGGAGACCCTACAAAATCTCCATCATGTGATATGGTGGGCCCCGGTTCTCTCAAGTCGGAGCGACTGTCTTCAGACTCCAACGATATCCTGGACCCCCAGACCGGACTTCGCGGGACCCAGATGCCTATGCAGGTAATTACTTTATGGTACTTTGTGAAACTGTAGATTGTTATTTTTATTCAACAAGGACAAATATTACTAGGCTACAAATAAGAATAATCAAACAATATTTGAAAAACTCCTACTACCATTATCCTAAGCGAAACTTTTGTAATGTTGGATGACTTAGACTAACCCACAAAACCTGGGGGTAATCTGACACATTTGTCAACTTTGCTGCTTATTTAGTTTGTCAGGACCTCTTTAACTTCTCTAATGCCAAAAGTACCAATCGAATAAGAAAAATTTGTATCCATTGAGCGCCAGCATATCCAATTGATAATCTGAAAACAATACTTTCTGTTTTTGAAATTTTACCCTTGGTACACTACAGAGGTTGCAGGAGCTCGAAATTTCAAAGGTAAATCCAAATCTGAAACCCTGTGATAGTCTTAGGTCTATTTTTATAATCTCTAAACATGTTATTAATCTCTCCATTCCACAAGTAGATTTTTTCTATCGTACCGTTATTTCGTCACTTGGGGTTCCACAGGGTTCACTAGTAGACCCTGAATATTTTCACTTTAAATCATTATCACAAACAACACCTACTTCCAGTGTCGTAACTATTTATTATTATTGATATGAAGATGGTCTGCATAGCTCATGTAAGCACTCAGACCTAGATCCCACATTTTACCATATTCTATTATCGCAGTCACTTCAATTAAATTGACCAAGATTGTCATTTATGATTTTAGATTTTCACGGCCAAAAGTATTTTTGTTGTTGGTTTTTGGGGTGTTATGCCGTGTTACGCTACCTCCTCCTTTAGCCAACGTTTCAGACAGCGTTACAGTGTCCATCATCAGGGCAGATGTGTCCATCTGTCCATCACACATCTGCCCTGATGATGGACACTGTAATGCTGTCCGAAATGTTGACTAAAGGAGGAGGTAGCGTAACACGACATAACACCCCAAAAACAAACAACAAAAAAAAAGATTGTCATTGGATATTTGACCATGTCACCTGCTTCCATAATGTAGCTACTTAGATATCTGAGTTTTCTTCTCATAATAAACCATTAAATATTATCTTAGGTGTTTCTCAAGGTCCACCAGTAGACCCTATATTGTTTTACATTAAATCAAATTACATACAATCAATTCAATTTTTATTATTATCTTAAAAAAACATTACACAATATCCCTTTTAATGTGTTTAAACAATATACATTATAATATATTTAAATAGCATACTATAACACAATATAAAATATAAAATGCAGAAGTATAATTATAAAATAAACTGAAGCTTCTTAATGGTACCTACTATTCTAGCAACAGTAAGGCTTGTTATTTTAAAAGCGACCTCACTGATGCTAAATATATCGATATCCGAATTGATTCTGTTCAACGGCAAGATTGCCCTCCCCACCGGCATGACCATTGGCAAGTTAGTCCTGTAGACCGGGAGATAAAACAGTCTATGCTGTCGGTGACGGAGATTACCATCGTGAACATAGAAATGAATGCTCTTCATGATAGCCGAGTTTTAAAACCATCCACGAATCAGTTTGAAGAAATGTGTAGCAATGTACACATCCCTTCTGACCTGTAGATGGTTCATTCCGAGCGTATGATAGAGCCTCAAGTAGAAAAATATTAGAAATTTCTTCTGAACCTTCTCCAACATGAGGGAATATTTACCTTTTATTAATGCCACTTTGCAGTTATTAACCAACGTCTGTCGTTGTTCCGTGTAGGAAGGTTGCCAGCGCGGCGGAGAAGGCGGGGGGCCCCCGTGCCGGGGCCCGGAGGGGGCGCAGCCTCTGCCCTCCAATGTGGTGGGGAAGCAGCCCAGCAACATGGAGGTCTGTAGAACTTTTAACCCGCTATTCTTTCCATAGTTAATAATAGTTCTTTGCTGTTCATTATTTTAGTTTTTCAGGTTCAGTAAGAAAATTGCAGAAATTTATAATAATATAATGTTTACGGTACAAAACTATCAACTAAATATGTACTCCTTGTGTCTATTTAACAGAAGAGATTGAAGAAGACTGGAGTAGACAACATCACTTTGTTGAAGACATTATATTGTAAAACTTGCTAGTTTTGAGTATATTATTTTGGCTCTGTACTAACATACATTTGTAGTGATTTTTTTTTGAGATATAAGGCTGGGGTTGGACTCATAATTGAAATTTACGGATTACATAAGATTTTGACAGATCACTCACAGGAGCGTTTACATATGCATCCGACTTGTGGTAATCTGTAAATTTATTTGCGGTAAGATGGCTTCCTGTCAACAACGACCCGCTACTGTCAAATTTACGTGATTTTGTCAATAAAGACGAAAAAGCCCCAATAAAGTGTTGAAATAGATTTTGGCTATTCTCCACGCATTTTTATGCCGTCAAAGGCGGAAATTAATTTCGTTTTATCCGAATGACAGCTACCTGACATCTGCTGACAGCAACCAACTTCGGATTCAAAATTTCAAATACGTAAATGTTAAAAACAAAAACATTAAGATTGGAAAGGATTGGACCGATAATTGAATAGAAGGATGCTCATTTTCCAGAAAACTTATATAAGTGGAAATAAATACTAGTTTTGTAGGAAAAAAATCCTATGAAAACAATTGTCTTTTAGTTTTTGACATTTCGCAAGGGTGTGCGACGCGTTTTGGAACTATTTCTTGCGGCAAGTCTCTTAGCTTATCAAACTGATTTTATAAGCTGTAAGAAGGCTGGAAATTAGCGCGGGCGCGATTAGACCTGTCAAAAATTTCCGAAAGAATAAGTTCTGTAACTTGCTATAAATTATGTTAAGTGACTTTTGGTGTCGTTTACATTGGTAATTTGGTCATAAATCGCTTACAAGAGCGATTTACAGGAAAAAATTTACGAGTCTAATCCCAGCCTTAAGCTGTGTTTCGCTACCTCCTTCTTTAGCCAACATTCCGAACAGCATTAACTGTGTCCATCATCAGCCGAGCGATTCTATATCTTTTGTGGGATCTATTTTGTGAAATCTCCTGTCAGATTTGTGTTATTTTCTATGGCTGTCAATTGCTTATTCTATGGGTATCAGGCCAGCTTTGCCCATTTGTGACAGCTCACAGTTGAAATCTGACTTCGGCCCATAGAAAAAGCAAATAACAGCCATAGAAAATCACACAATCTGACAGGAGGTCTCACAAAAGAGATCGGCAGGGCAGATGTTCAATCGAAGATTGTGGTGAAGTTTGTCCTTATGTATTTAGATGCGATACCTTATTGCCATCTCCAATCCTCTTAGAGATTTGATATTTCAGTGTAATTTTATTTAGTATACATAATAAGTTGAGAGGTTTAATTCCTTTCTATTAATTTATAAATAAAACACTTGTGTTGCAAAGTTTTTTAAGAAAGAAACGACATTTATGTTTATTTATATCACTTTCCTTTGAATGGTTTCTTCCAACAAAAACTCATATTTTACAATCAAATAATAGAAAAACAAAACAAGTGACAATTGATGATTGCATTCTAACTGACACTATAGGATTCAAATTTAAAGCGAATATATTTCCTTTACATATGTACAGTATACATAATATATAATCATTTTACAAATATTCACTCGAGCGATAGAGATTTCAGATTTTCAATCCAGCCGTCCTCTTTATTTATAAAAAAGATTTTTGAGATTACACCGATCCCAGATTTCACCGTTCATCCCATAAGTTTAGGTTTTAAAAAAAATTTAAAAAGAAAATGGTTGAATTTATAATTACAGTTTGTCAAATAAGAGTAGAAGACATAGGAGGGCGCCACTTTTGATCAAATGGCAATATTAAATACATAACACATGGTGTTAAAGTAAAGCTGTGTAACCTACATTTTTATAAAAAATTAAAAAGGCATGAAAGTAGAAAGAATATTTTTTCATATAGATACCCACTGATCTCAAAATTAGAATTGCATATTGGTACCTTTGCAATTTTGTGTTAACATAATGAAGAATAACGATATTGTAAATAAAATATAAAGCACACTTTAGAAATTGCTCACACATATTTTTTTTTACATGAGCTCCACACAGGAGGCCCTGAGGAAAATAATTTCCCTCAGGGCCTATGTCATCTTTGGGGATGCTGTGTGGAGGGGTTTTGGGGGAAAGGAAGGAGAGGTGAGTTCTGGGAAGGAAAAGGGTTTAAGGGGTGGGTAGGAATCTGGGGTTCAGTGTGTCCTGATCATCCGCCTCCAATACCTAGACAAACCTCACCCCATGAACCCGGGCACCCCTGCTAAATCACCAAACGTAGCGAACCACTTGGGGTGACCTATGGCAGAGGTGTTGGTTATCCAATAAAGGTTCCCGGGATGGCGGGACCTAATCCCGCCTCCCAAACTAAAATACTAGCTTAAGTACCTAGCATTGTCGGGGCTTTAGATCATGTCTCTAATTTTAGATCTGAATGTATTTAACTCGTTCAGATCTAAAATTAGTTTAACTAAACTCACCATTAGTGATAATCTTCCTTTATATCTATTGTTAAATTCAAATTTATGTTAAATTAAATTAAAGCAAATCGCTTTATAAATCACCTTTTAATCAAATTTGTGTCATGAAGAAAAAATGTTTTTTAAAATATGGTTTACTGTATTCTATACATTCAGTGTCATTGCGCTTTAAAATAATATTTGACAGTTAAATTGGTGTTCTACAAATTTTGTAGTTCCATTTTTTATATTTTCTACTCTTATTTGACAGACTCTAATTTTAATTTGTAAAAATCACTTACCCATATTTGGGTAGCTATGGTTCGAGTGGATTTGTTATTTGATGTATAAATAGTTATAAGTGTGTAACAAGTGTGATCACCCACTAATGTAATTGCGTACTGGTGTTACGCAGTATTCCCAACAGCAGTCGCAGATTTTCGTATTCAGTACGCAACTGGCCAACAAGGGAGCCGAAGCCGTCCTGCAGGGACACTACCAGTCCATAATTGCTTACCACTGCGCGCAGCCCGGGACCAAGAAGTACCTGGAGGTAGGAATAACTGATTTGCCAATTTAGTCTTTAACCGGTCACATGCCGTGACATTTAGCGGAAATTCGCGGAACTTCGCAAAAAAACACTAAAAAACCACCACTTTGAATTTTGAATTGAATGTTTTGTTGATAAATTTTGAGCTATTGTATATTTTATTAACTGAAACACGTTCACAACACAATAAGCTATCTACTAAAACCACATTACTTGCATTTATTACGTAAATTAATAGGTTTTATGATCGTTTTATTCGCGATACACCCATTAATTGCGACCGTTAAATTCGCGACAAATTCTGACAGCCGATTGTCATAGAAGAAATCGTTTTTAAAATATTCCAGGGTGACTAGGTGAATGAAACTTGTAGCGTCTCCGAGAGTAATGACAGCGCAAGCGATTCTGACACTGTTCTCCATACAAATTGTGTACATAGAAGGGCCAAAATCGTGGACCAAAAGTTTTTTGTCGGATGTATTATTCAAATATTTGAATTATTTTCTCGCGCATGCGCATATGACGCGCGCGCCGGCGCGTCTCCGGCGTCCCAGCGGTTAAGATCAAATACCGCCAATAAGGTCTCGTAGAAATCGTTGTATCTCCCTTACTGTCATAGTGAGAAATATGATCTAAACGGTATTGAAAAGAGAAAACACCATGCTATAGATTCAAATCTAAAAGTTAACCACAAAAGAATTAAAATGCACATCTGTGTGAAATCAAAGTTCTGACCGCAATTTGAAAAAAAATTACAAAACTCTGTGAATTTTTTATTCATTATTTTTACATGAAACGAAAAAAAGTGAGGTGATGATAAGGTTTACACTACATTTGTCTAATAAAATATTTGTGTTTTTTTTTTCATTACCAGTAGGTAATTTTAGTTAGAAAAAATGTAATATGAGCCATTTTAAAACCTTTTAAAGTTTGCATTAAAAAATTTTATATTTGTAAAATTACATGGTTATTTCTGATAATAAAATTCGAAAGCGTATTTCATCTTCTTTCGCAAACAATTTTTAATTTTTGTGTATGTTCACAAATATTCCATTTATTAGGTTTTTAATGCAAGGTGGATGTATTCTGACCTGCTGACAGAATATGGTAGAGGCCTGAGGGGTGAAGGCGATGCACTACATCGTGTAAAATTTCGGGTTCAGGCTGCTTACAATAACACTCCTAATGTAGATTGCAAAAAAGTTTAAATTGCCGTTTAACCCAAGTCGTCTGTTTTGAGAATCACTGAGGAATTACTCGCTTCATAATTTGTTTAGGAATGGTGCTATTGGAATATATCCTTATGACTAGTGTGTCGAGTAGATAGGTACTCTTATATTGACTAGACTAGATTTTTGAAATAATACTTTGTTTCAACTTAATTACTATAAGAAACAACTATTTACGCGGGAGAGATGCAAAATAATGTTATTTTTAACATAATTAAAAGTTTTTTTTTTTTAACATGTTGGAAGGGTGCCGTTCTAATAGGCTGATAGATTAATTTTTTAATTATCTTCCAGAAACATCCTTTGAAAATGGGCCAATTCAACAAGCAAAATCCCGCCCAGTGGCTCAACAACTTGGCCATGGTAAAAAACCGCGGTGCCATCCGTGGCTCGGGGGGCCCTGGCGGGCCTCCGGGCATGATGGGCCCCGGCCCCAACCACCCCGGCCAGATGATGGGCCAAATGGGCCCCAACATGGGTCAGATGGGTCCCAACATGGGCCAGATGGGCCCCAACATGGGTCAGATGGGCCCCAACATGGGCCAGATGGGACCGAACATGGGGCAGATGGGACCCAACATGGGGCAGATGGGGCCTGGCGGGCCGATGCGGGGTGGGCCCCATCCAGGCGGACAGATGATGATGATGAAGGGGGGCGGGGGCCAGATGGGACAGATGGGGCAAATGGGGCCCATGGACGGGTATCCGGGAAACAACGGCCCGTGCGGAGGGATGGACGGGATGGGCAACGATGGAGACATGCCCTGGGATAACGTAAGTTTTATTTTTAAATTTCAAAATTAATATTCAAGTTCTTTTATTTTCCAAATAGTTACTGTAAAAACAACATGAACATTCACAGAACTTGAATTTTAACTTTGAAATTTGATAATTGTTCAAATTCTGTGAAATAACCCATCCTAAGTGTGAGTAGAATCTGGATTCAATATTATTAGGAATTATTTTATTGAAGTCCGAATACCGGTTAGGGCAGAGTGGGCATCGCTTTTGGATCCCACCCGGGTGTCACATGTTCGATTCCTCGGCTGGCTAAGTCCTCCACCATGACACAAGCAACATTTTCCGCTTAGTATGGTGGTAGTAGGAGATTTTCAAACATTGTTGGGTTAATCGTAACTCAGGAATGTTTAAAAGAAAAAAAAAGAAGTTTACAATACTCATTATAACATTTTTTTTTATTTTCTGATATTATCCTCGTCAATGAGATTACCAAAACTAAATTGCTGTTATTTATTATAACATAATAATTTATTACCAATTCTGATGACCTTTATTTTTCCCCACTGCCAGAATTCCATGCACCCAAACGGGCCCAACAGCGGTCCCTCAGGTCCGGGCGGGCCGCAGGACGGGCCCGGGCCCGGTCAGGGTGGCCCACAGGACCCTAGAGGAGGGGGCAGCCCGCAGGACCTCCTCAAACTGCCCAATCTGCAGGGTTTGTTATTCTGTTCTCCCATTATTTATTTACTAATACGGTTTGTGTAGGTTGATATGCGTAATTTGAAACCCATATCGCCTACTTTCCTGTACCAAAGAAGACACCTACCGCTGAGCTAATATTTATACTTATTGTTCTGATTGTGTTTACTCAAATCATCCGCAAAGAGATTGCCTTTGATGCTAAGGATGGTGATTGAGACCGTGTCACATCCTCGATAGACTCTCCCTCTAGGAAGTTTGGATCTATTCTGTTGTCTGGGCCTCCGTTATGTTGACATTTGTATAACCTTTTATGGTTTAGAGGTTGTTTAAGTCCCATTGATTTGAGTTGAGCGAAGTTCAATTTGGAATAGTCAACTCAGTTGATGGATGAAATAATTACTTGGAATTAATCTGGAAAGGATATAACAGAAAAATCAATTACTAGTTAGGATTAACAGAAGTTGAAAAGATGCAAAATGGGTCACTCTAACCATTTCTGCGTTGGCTACCCAAATTTGGGTAGCACCGCTAATGCCCTTCAGCGATAGCTACCCATTTTTGGGTAGCACTGCTAATGATTTGGGTAGCACCGCTAATACCCTTGAGCGATAGCTACCTGTATCTGGGTAGCACCGCTTATACCCTTGAGCGATAGCTACCGATATTTGGGTAGCACTGATAATAATCTTGAGCGATAGCTTCTCATATTTGGGTAGCACCGCTAATACCCTTCGAGCGATAGCTACCCATATTTGGAATATAAAATGTCATCTGAAAATGGATTATAAAACAAAACAAGAATATTATGTGTAGTAATCGCCAAACTTTAATGCCGACCTGACGTTGATACAGAAATCGTCGCAACAGGCGAGTTAAAGGTCTGAAAAGCGGCATGCCTCCCCGCCCACGCCTTTCTCTGTTGCACAAATGTTTTACACATTTTTCTCTTTCGCTTACGGTCCTTGTAAAGTCAGTAACCTGACTACCTGCGCGAAAATGGATCGTATCAAGTTCAGGTCGGCTTTTAAGTTTGGCACATACTGTAAAATGAATTACAAAGAAGTAAATTTGCTCATAATGTGATAGAAAAATGAATTGATGAATTGTATTGAAATGAAATGTGAATTTTATTTTTGATTTAGAATGAAGAACCGAAAATATTTATATTAAATGAAAAAATACAATTTGTAATACACCACTTTTTATTATTTAACAGCCAACCGGGTTTTGCTTAGCTCAAGCTTCGTCAGGACTTATTATGTTAACCAAAGCTAATTACATTCAGACATGTATACGAGTGTACATAAGAAAACAAAACAATGAGTGAAAGAGATGGAAATAGAAAAGAAGACACCTTATTGATGACAGAAAGAGATAAAAAAAAGAAAAGAGGGAGACAAAATTATTACGGGATGGGAGGATAATTAAATTTATTTGATCATTAATTATGTTTGATTTATATGGTTTAATGGGCTTCTAGATTGTTTAACCTAATTCCAATTGTATTTTTATGTAATATTTTAGTCACAGAAGCTTTATCGCATGAGCGATTAGTTTCTAATAGATGGTTCGCAAATTCTGAATATAATAAAAACTATTAATAATAAAAATGTGGTATATTACAAAGTGTATTTTTTATTATTTAATAATATATAATGTCACACCCCAAAGTATTTGCTTCCTTCGGTGAAATGAAAATATTAAAATTATGAATATGTTTGTATTATTATTAATATATTGATAAATGGTAGGTTATTAGTTAAGTTAAGTTAAGGAAAGAAAGTGTGTGCGCAACTGTCTAACATGTGTGTGTATTCCTTTATCGCTGCCATAACGCAGGAGCCTACCACGGCACGCCTCTGATTCGCTTTCTGACCCACCCCAGTCTTCTGAACGCGCACCACTCGTCCGACTCACGTTTGTTACTTCTTCTCATTTGATACTAGATACACACGATTCTCGACACTACCCTCGGCACTGGCACCCAATCAATCCGTGGCGCCCGATCCATCCCCGGCCAATCTATAGTTTGCATAATACATCGTGTTATTTCTGACCATCCTAGACTTATGATTGCGCACCACCCGATACTGGCACCCAATCAATAGTTTGCGTATGTCATTTTACAGTGTAACCCACTTAACCTGTTGAATGTGGGAATTCGAAACTAAAAACTGAAATGGTATTTTGAAAAACCGGATGAAAAATGACCTTGATGTGTTCTGGTTAAATATCAATATAAAAACAGAGCAATTGTTTTTTTGCGATTGTTTACCTGATAATATATCTTATTATTCATGTATATTACATGATAATATCGTAAGAGGTCTTTTCCAGAAGAGCTAACTAAAAAAAGATTAAAAAATCTCCCGTTTTGGAAATAATAGAGAACTCCAGTCCAATTTTTTTATTTTTTTTAATGAATAAAGACCTTCAAACTTAAATAACTGCATTTTTATTTTTATTTTTATAGTTAGTTTTAATAGTTAAAATAATTGTCAAAGTTTTAATTTTTAAAGACTCCCAGAAACGCACCGTATCTATGGTGGTCTAATTTTTTTACTTTTTAAGTTGTCATTTTGAATCAGTGATGTAATGTCGAGGGAAATTTCCCTAGATCTAGGGGAGAAAAATATTTTTTAGGGATAAGGGAAATCAGGACAAAATCTAGGGAAATTTCGAACTCTGGCCAAAATTTTATTACATATGACAGTATTACTGGCAGAGGCGGCTCTAGGGGTCCAGAAGTGGAAGGTCATTTAAAAAAATTATATTACCTATGATACAATGTCATATTAAATATAACAATATTCATTTGTAGGAACCTCACGAGTTTGAGAGTCAAATTCACCCACATACGTCAAATTACGTTTAATATAGTAAATTATTTCATGCGACAAGCGTAAAATATGCGAAATCAACCTACGTTTATCAAACCATCTCTTTCAGACGAATGATATTCAGCATGCTCTCTCTCCCTCACGGCTCTGACCCAAACCGCCTTCAGAATCCGAAAACTTTAAAAAAAGGGACATAGTGCCATCTCATTTATTGTGTAGTGCCTAAAGAGACAGAAGATATGATACCAGGGCATTTCATAATTTGACCCAGCCAATCGCAGTGCGTGGGAAAGGAAGCTTCCATTTAAGATGTTAGATGTCACTGCTTGCCGCTGCCGGCTTTCTCTCGCGGTGCATTTCAAATACATTAGAATAATACCAATTGTTTTGATTTGCTTAATATTTCATAATAATATTGTTTTACTGTCATCTTATAATTTTGGGAGGTTTTTGACCAATTGTCCTGAGGGAAGGACCGCCACTGATTACTGGTATTATTTATATATATACGTATATATATTTTTTGGAATTCCTATGAATCTTAATTATTTTTCATGTACTTACATGCCATGTTATTTTTAACACTGACAACTCAAAATGATATTAGGGAACGTACCCATACTACGTGACACGTTCGGGGGGGGGGGGTCTTCAAAATACCACGCTTGGTACAAATGAGCGGCGGGTTGCTTATGATTTTTATTTTGCAAAGTGTTGTTTTTTTAATTTGGAATTCAGTTTCTAATTCAGTGGTGAGTGTATTCGTACGTTTAAATTATTACTTCACGTAGCAAAAAGTGTTTTATTTGGAAAATCACGGTATTATTAGTATATTTACCAAGTTCCGATATCTTTCCAATTAATTATCATATTAATTAACATATAACAGGATTAGCGTTACACAATCAGGTGGCTACGTAGGTAATTGCGTAAATGTGAAATTCTAGGGAAATTTCACTTCTAACTGTTGGCAACACTGTGAAGAACCCAGAATAAACATGGCGGATAATGACTTTTAGGTGTGAGGTGTGTTTTTTATTCAAGATTAACTGCTTTTAATATAGAAAAACATTGGTAAAATGTCCACATTTCACCGCTACTGTTATTGTATTTAATCAAAGTGCAATATAAAAACAATAAATCATCTCTTTCATTGCAAATACATGTGACATCGTGTTTTGTGTCAGGTGTTACTTTGTCGGTACATTGTTTTATGTATAATACATACAGAAACACTGGTATTTATAATACACTGATCATGACGAGTGTGTAACAACTTGTATAAAAAGCCCTATACTAAAAACAATTTGAAAATACATAAAAACAAACATCAAAATATGACACGACTTTAACCTCAAATAGACAACATTTATTGCAGATTGTCCGCAAATATAGCCCTTTTCGTAAATTGTTGAGGGCCTAAATTATGTTTCAATAAACACAATAACTATTATTTATCTAAATCTCTATAAACAGTATGAAAATAAACCAAAAACACGAAATGTTGAATTGCATAGGTACGTGTGCACTTCAAGTCATTTCAAATGTCAATACAATACAATACACAGGTGACAGGTTAACTGTGACGTCACGGTTAACCATTTCAGTAATGCCAACTTAACGCTGTGTTTTCCGAAGAGGTTTAAAAATGCACTTTTTAATAATTTATTAAAAACTCTGCATTTAATATTATGAAATAAAACTTATATATTCAGAATCAGCGTTTCTTGGTCTATATGAACATATTTTTTTAAAGCCATAATATTTTTCACTGGAGTTCCTTATTGTCAAAAAATATAATCATACAAATATAAATTGATTTTATTATTTCTACACAAACTTAAATACAAATCCAACATGAAAAAACACAATTCAAAGGAGTTTTCAAAAAAATAAACACGTTTATCCTCATTTGAAAATGTAAAATATAGATTTTTTTGCCATTGACAGTTACCACTAGTGAACTGCAAAGTCATAGAAAATTCATTAGGAGAAGCTAGATTGATTAAATCAACTGTTATGTAAAGAAAGATGTTGGTGCAAGCGATTCTGACCTTGTCCTTCATACAGTTTCTTTATACATAAGGGTTAAAGTCGCATTATAAAAAAAACGCAAAGATTTTTTTTGGGCAATGACCGTTGAGAAGTTAACAGGTTCACTACCAGCTCCGCCATATTCGAGAAACTCTGCACCCGCTAATCGAGGCGTGCGTCAATGTAGCTTTCAATGCTCAACAAAAATTTGGCTACTGTCGCAAAATATTGTTTTTATGCTGGCTCCTTGCTTGAATTAATCAAAAATTGTTAAACGAGCGCGGTTTTTGACTACCTGCTCTAGTTTTAAAGTTATAGAGTGTTGAATATTGGTGATAGAAGGGTGTTTCTGTATCTTTGGCAACAGCCCAACGCACGTTAAATCGGCCATATACGACACATTTGACAGTTTTCTTAGATTCGGTATTCCTTATTGCGCTAATGAGCTAAATATTGCGCTAATGAGCTAAATATTGCGCTTGCGTTAAGACACCAAGTCTTAAAAGTAGTTACGTTAACAACAGAGATGACGGCGCATTTGCCGCGTAATCGGGAAAATTTGCAAATCAAATGTAATCGTGTACAAACATCAAAATAATACGATACACAGATAGTCGTTTATGAACGCCTATTAGGCTTGTATGTAAGTAGTTATAATAACAAATAAATAGTAATTCATGTTTTTAAATACGTGATTAATTACCTATTTAAAAACATGAAATCAGACATCAAGATATCAACACATGACATAGACAAAGGCATAGGCACTGACATCAACACATGACGACCAAGATATAGGCAGACATTTTTTTTATTTTTTATTAATAAATTTTTTTTTTGTTGTGGACGTAAACATAGACAAGCCATTGAAAGCCATAGAAAATCACAGAAATTTGACAGCCGATGAACGCACAACGGGGACGGCTTCCGACATCCGAAGGATTCGACCTTTTTTGTCTTAATTGTCTCGTAAGGCTGATATTGCATTCGAAAACTGTTTCCGAATTACCGCTTCAGATGCACTTGGAAATGGACTGTAAATACTAAACGAAATGAAACGAAAACGAAATGAAAAAAAAGCTGGAATTGGGTGATTATATGTGTATAAGAAAAATAATGGATTACAAGGAAGAAGGACAACCAATCACTTACCTCTGCGAAGGCAAACAACACAATAAAAATATAGTTTATTTAGTTCCACCGAGGCACCTCGAGGTAATCTACACAACCACACAAATAATATATAACGATCTTGATAGGTACCGTCAAAAAATCTTGTTTTAGTTCATAAACGAATATATATGAACACAAACAACCAACAAAATGCTTTCAATGTAGTCCAAAATCTTCTGTTTTTTTTCAGAAACAAAAGCACTTGAATTCACTCTTGTCATTGTTCCATTTTCAAATGCTTTTCCAGCAAGGTGATGTGGTTAGGGAGGGTAATAATAATAATAATAATATTTGGATGATTTATGTAGCGCCATTTTTGTGAAAAATCACCTCAAGGGCGCTGTGGGTAAAGTCACCTCAAGGGTAGGTACTGGATAAATGATATCCCGGTAGGAACTATGCATATCATCATTTCAAAACCATGACGGAGTTTCCCAAGCCTTCACCGTCTAAGGATGGCAGTGAACCTGTTAAAAATGTTCCCACATAATAAGTTGTCACTTATTATTTACCTATTCACTGCGGGTCAGGATTATGAAGTCCAAGCTGTTGGTGCGGAATGGATTGTTCAAGATGAACTTTCTTATTACTTACCATTTAAAATTTTATTATGTCAGAATATTAGTAGTTACCTCATCCATCTATTTAACCCTAGAATACTAAACTATCGTAAAAATTACGACGGCAAAATGACGATTCCTGGAAAAAGCAATGTTCACGTCGTTCCCGCGCCTCGCACTTCACAGTACCTTCCTAATTTGATCCGTCAGTGTGCCAAGCACTGTTATTGTGGTAGGGCATCATTTGTGTGTTGACTTATAGAACCAAATTCAAGAAAAATATGTGCCTTTAGAGAAGATAGTGAATTATTGGTTCATGGCGGTGTTAGACTTGCAAATTAATTTACGATGTAGGTATCCACCTATAATCATGTTGCCCATATCATAATTACAGATAAAAGTAATTCCTATGCTTTTATGGATAATTTTACTATCCACATTTTTTTGGCCATATAATATTTATTTTTTATTTTATTTATTTATAATTTCTCACCATACATGTGTTCTTATTTTTTTTTTACATACAAAAATATTAACCTCACTAGGACTAGCAGCCTGTATTGAGGTTAAATTCATAAATTTGAGTGATGCATTTACACATAAATCACTAAAATACAAAACACTACATCCAAGTCATCCATCCATCCATCCATCAAAGAAGTTCCATCCAAGTCAAGAAAAATGACAACAAAATAACACGAACATGTTTCCCAACTGTGTAGAATCTTTTTTTTTTCATTATTACGTTATCTCTTAAACCGAAAGAATGTTATTATTACTTCTAAAACAATAAAAGTTTTTGATTATCTTATTTTATTCCTGTTTTATTTCTACGTTGTATTTTTTTACGAATGTTAGTTACAACGTCACTTGTGGGATAGTTTAGTAATCTAGGCTAAAATATCAACATTATCATTACTATATGCAGTGTATAAACTATATTCGACCTCACGTATTGAACGCACATACATACTATTTTCACATAAGTAGCAATATTTTCGCGTCTACCCACAAATAGAAAACGATCATCAGCCCTGTGTATGCTAATTTACCAATACCAACTGAAGTAGATTTCTACAAAAGAATGTTTTACCTGTAATATGAAGGAAAAAATCCCTTGGGTATCTCATACAGTGTTAAAAATTAAAAAAAAAAAAACCAGTGTTGTTCAGGACCTGCACTGACGGCAAAGATGCGTAACCTCACTTTATTCGCATTGAATAGGTTAAGAAGTTGTACTTTTCTGTCCCTTGAAGTTTTATTTTGTTTCAAAATTCACATTACATTGAGGTCTCCTACAATGAAATTTCATATTTTTTTTTACAAATGTTTCTTTTTGCCGAGGACAACCTTTTGAATTTTTTTAGAATACCAATTACCGAAGATATAAGCTGTCAAAATGATGTCATTTGTGGCCGGTCGAAAAGTGTGAATTATGAATTGTACCGAATTGAATGCGACTTCACGAGACACCATTGTAAATCATTTTATCCAAGTTCGCTTTGAAAGCTCAAAACTTCGTCATTTTTGGAGATATAGAAAAAATGATTTTTCTGTCGTTATTCTCTTTAAATATAATACATTTTTATCGATATAAAAAAAAATTAGGAAACAACCTTGTTGATTAATTTTCATAAATTTTCATCAAATTCCCTGCAAGTCAATTTTTTCATTATTCCCTCATTACACTTAAGGCTCTCCTGTTTATAATTATTATTACAAGTGGGTTTAACTGTAAAATGGCTTACGAGGTTATACACAGTCAGAATTTTCAAAAAATTTTTTTTTTTGCATTTCCGGAATGTATATTTAACTGATAACATTCCCTGAAAATTTCAAATCGATCTGATAAGTATTTTCCGAGATGTACGCATATTTGTAAAGACGTCTTGGACTGTTAGAAAGTAGGCGGAGTACAGACCGGAGTAGCAGTTGCTCTTTTCTTTCTTCGTATTCCTAGGTTTAAATGACCTTATGAAGGGTTCATTTTATACCTTAATACTAAATCAAGTTATTTCTTGTACGAAATAAGTGAACATCATTTCAAATAGTAATGTATAAACTTCTTCCGAAACTTTATGTATTTTTCTGAAAACCATGTTTTCCAAGTCGGTGACCAAGATTCCTAAAAAACGACTCAGCCGATCAGTTTGAAATTTTAACACAACCTTCTCAGATATATTCCTCAAGTATTAATCGAAGGACTAAGATTTCGAATAATTATTACTATTTTTTTTTTTTAGTTTTTAGTGGCGATTTGGGCGAAAAATTCAATTTTTTTTTACGAAACCGCCATTTTGTCAAAAAACGAAATTTCGATTATTCCTCGTGTCAATACTTAGTTTTATCTATCCATTAAAAGAATCTTTTAGGTTTTTTGATTTTGAGAAATCGTGGTCACAGCCGAACACCATTTTTTGGAAGACTTGATCTGGTGTGCTCCTGCAGACAATCTCCTGAAAGTCTTCCAAAAAATGGTGTTCGGCAATGTATTTTTTCCAAAAAAAGAATATGTAAGAAAAATCTTATTATTTTGAGCGGCTGATTCCAAACTTTTAAGAAATGCTGAACTTTCTGCTTCTTTTTTAAAACAACATTTCCTTTGAAAATTCTTTACCGCAATCTTTTTTATATTGTACTAGCTGGTTCCCCCGGCGTGCGTTGCAATGCCATATTCAAATAAATAAATTGTTTCTCCCTGCATGTCCTTTCCCGTGCGTCCCCATTCCCCTCCCACATCCCCTACCAACTTCCCCGCCCATCCTCTCCCCTCTCCCGATCACCGTCCCTCAAACCCCCTTCAGGCGTTCCATATATTCAGTCCCAGTACATTCAGTATTCAAACAGCTCGCGTGCCACCTATTACAATTTTTTTATTCATTTTGTATGTTATAAGAAGAATCAATCAAATTTGGCACCTAACGTAGGTACCTATTTAAAATATCTATAATTTTAGAAATTCATGGACAATTCTTTTATTACAAAAAAAAATCCTGCTAAATCCACGTTCTTAAAAATGGCGGTTTCATTTTGTCAAAAAACGAAATTTCGATTATTCCTCGTGTCAATACCTAGTTTTATCTATCCACTAAAAGAATCTTTTAGGTTTTTTGATTTCGAGAAATCGTAGTCACCGCCGAACACCATTTTTTGGAAGACTTTCAGGAGGTTGTCTGCAGGAGCACACCAGATCAATATTTTTACAAATCATTAATGCCATTTATAAACTTAGATGTTGCCACTAAACGTATCAGTACTTTTGGTTTTTTTAAATAAAATACCCTTTCACAAAAAAATTATAAAAAAACTCTCGTCTTTTTTCGGCCTTCTAACTGCGTAAAATCCCTTAAATTAATAAAAAACATCATTAAATTTCAATCTCCTAGAATAGGGGTCGGGGAACGTTTCGGGTATTACCCCACCATTTTTATTTTTAATGAAATTTAATCCAACTATAATGATAATTTTTTTTTAATTCCACAGAACCCGGAAAATCCTAAAAAAAACCTCGACAAAATAAAAATAAAAATTGGACGACAAAAGTCAATTAGAACTGCAAATAATAATAATTAATAATTGTAAAATAAAATAAAATTTTTATTTTTTATTTTATTTATTTAAGTACCCATTTGGGGCAATTTACCCTGGTTAGCCGACTCCTGCTGTAGAATTTTTATTTTCAGACGTAAATTCCATTAAGTTTTTTTAGCTTGAAATCATCCACTACAATCATCAATCCGGTCATCCACTATTGTGCCCTGCCATACTTATATTTTCTTTTACTTCATGTAATATTTCAATATATTTTCAGTCACTTTTTTCTTAGGGCCGCCTGTTTCAACGCTTGCTATAGTAAAAGTAAGAGTAAAAGAAATTACTAAAGTTAAATTTCACCAAAGTATCCTTTTCAATCAATGTAACCGCCCCCTTGACGTCACTTTTAACTTTTGCTTTACTTTCCAAAAACCAATATTTACTCTTACACTTCGGCCGCATCTGCGCCTATCGTCCCGAAGTAATGCGTGCCGATGCTTCGTACGTTTTGACACTAAAAAGTTATCGCGATAAAGCCTGTGGTTTTATTAGCGACTTCTTTAATTTGTACGAACTATCGTGCATTAATCCAAGATGGCCAAAATCATTTCCAGAAGTTTAACTATGGACGATGACTTTCTTTACTTCTACATATGTGCTAACGATTACATAATGCATTTATTAAAATTTAAAATGAAGAAACCTAAAACGCGCAATAAACCCACCCACATGCCCGAATGTTCGCGACGATAGCCGATAATGGCCGGTCACGTTTGTGTGACCGGTCATTATAGGCATGTCGTGTCATAGCACGAAGCTTCGTGACGATACACGCAGGTCTGGCCCCAGCATTAGAGTTACTCGGCCATTTTGACATATTTGACAGTTCTGTTGAAAGTAAGGTACGAAATTGACCACTTCATGAATCATGATTAATATTATAGAAGATGGTGATTGTGACGATAAATTCCCCGAAACCGATAACCAAATACTCGATAACCAAAAGCATTTTGACCCTGTGTTAATAATATGGTTATTTGGGACGATCCCGAATTTTTGGTATGATATCGTGATATGTCGAAAGATCTCATAAAATTCAAGGAGCTATTAGAACTGCTGGAAAGTAAATTATATATATATTTTTTTTGTATGTAATATCGTATATATTATAATAGATCGTCATTTATTTTTATATACTCCCACAAATATTTTTATAGGAACAAAACTATCAGATCCTACAACATGCGAAACAAAATACAGCCGGATATTTTGACACTTGTTCTGGTTGTTAAATTTAATTTATGGTGTGGCCGCATCAAAAAATAATGCAGTGCATTTTTTCACACATTTTCGAGGAATATTTCGCTCTTTAGATTGGCCACAATAACAATTATTACTTTAGCAAAAGTAAACATGAAACAGCATGTGGTCCTATTTAACATCCTTTTTACTTTAACTGGCGGTTAAAACTTAAATTTAGTTCATGATTTAGCTTTCCATTGAAACAGACGGCCGTTAATCATAAAAAGATTAGATGTTAAAAGACATTTTTTTTACTAATTCATTATTTTAGGCATTTGTATTAATTTTTATCAACATTTTTAATAATTCAAGTCTTGAGTGTGTTGTAGATGGTATATTGAATGTAGAACTGTTTATTTTCCTTTAAATTTTGCATTAATAATTGTGTTTACTGTGTGTTTTAAAATAATTGTTATGTTCATATATTCTCTTTTCTTTCATGTCTTATAAAAATGGTATAAAAAAATGGTAAATTTGTTTAACTAAGCAATAATAATATTAATAATTTAAAAATTCAAATTTTATATTTGTAGTTATAATTACTGGATCTGTTTAATGTTTACAGGTGTAAAAATACCAGATGAGAACTTGACACCTCAGCAAAGAGCCCATAGAGAAGAACAACTTGCGACAATAAGAAAAATGCAACAGATGTTGTTCCCAGAGTCCGGAATGGGTCCGGGAGGACCCCAAGGACCCAATCAGGGACAAATGATGGACCCGTCACAAAATCCTAACGAACAGAATCAAATGGGTCAAAATCCAAACATGCCGCCTAATTCTAATTCAGGACCCAACATGGGATTCAATCCTAATCAAATGGGCGGCCCGATGGGACAAAACTGTCCCGGAAACATGGGACCAATGGGTCCGATGGGACCCAACGGGCCAAGTTGTCAAATGGGGCCAAACGGCCCGATGGGGCATAACGGTCCTATGGGCCCCAACATGGGGCAGAACGGTCCCATGGGTCCGAACATGGGCGGGAACGGCCCGATGTCCGGGATGGGTCCCAACGGTCCCATGGGGCCGAACGGGCCCATGTCCGGCATGATGGGGCCAAACGGACCCATGGGCCAGGGAATGGGACCCATGGGACCGATGGGCCCGTGTATGAAGGGAGGGATGAGGGGGCAGCAGTGCGGCGGGCCGGATATGAAGCCCCAAATGTGTCAAGATATGCACATGAACAGGCCTTGCTCGGGACCTATGGGGGTAAATTACTACAAATAATATATAGATAACGGAAATTTGAAATGCTGTAAAGGACAATACATCCAAAAATTTGTTAAATAACCACTGGAGCGACCAAGCGATATAAATAATTTTGCTTTGATTGCTCGAGATTTCCAGAAGATAATTTAAAAAATTTTTCACCAACATTAAAAAAATCTTACCTTCGAAATTTAACATGGAGACATAAAATCTTGTTATAATGTTATATAGCCAATGAATTAATCTGTATTTTACTGTTTATCTCACATTTGTAGGATTTATAAAAAAACCATAAATTTTATTACCGCGCGAATCCTGCGTGTTTGTTACTTTGAAACACCGTGAGAGGTACTTATTCGAGTCAACATAGAATTTATTTATTTTATTTGTTATAAAATACATTCAGTATAAGGAAGCTTTGACTGTCCCAACTAGGAAGGTCTCCCGTTCTAGGACAGTCAAATTGACATATTCATATTAGGTCGAATATTTTCGTTTTTTGTATGTTGTCTGTGGTATTCTTGATAATGAAAGGTGCATATCTATGGAAAAAGCACTTCAAACAGCTGATCAAAAATTCAACATGAAAATTTTTTTTTACTAATTTAGTTTTAACATCGTTCTAAAATAGTCTACGATGTTCGGATTTGCGACATCGATGGTCATAATAGATAAAGAACTTCAATAGCTTCGTTTTAAAATAAATGGCTGGCCGTGGAAATGTATTTAATAATTACAATAAATGTTTTTCGAATGGTAGGAAAATGTGGTCCAATTTTGGACCGTAATCAATCGCAGAAAAATAAAAATGGTCAATTTTTCCACCATATTCATTCCAGTGGATATATTATTTTTCTCCATATATTTTTCTCTTTTGAACTGCATTGTAGAAATATTTCTAGGAAAATAAGTGCATCTTTTACAAAGTGCATTTTTTTTGATAAATTAAATACTGTTATTAAAGAATACTGTTATGTACGCCTCATACAACATACATATATCTTGTAATGTTTATTATCGTGAAGAAAGTTTATGGGTCCGAGTCGTAACCCTTAACCGGTCAAAGGCCACGCCATTTCACAAAAATTCACGAAAATTCACTAAAAAAGCACCACTTTCAATTTTGAATTGAATGTTTTGTTGATTAATTTTGAGCTATTGTATATTTTATTGACTGAAACACGTTCCTAGAACAATAAACTATGTATCAAAACAACATTACTTGCATTAATTAATTACGTAAATTAATAGGTTTTACGATGTTTTAGTCGCGGAACACCCATAAATTGCGACGGTTAAATTCGCGGCAAAATCTGACAGTTCAATGTCATAGACGAAATCGTTTTAAAAATATTCTGGGGTTGCAAGGTGAATGAAACTAGTGGCTATATCATCTGTGATGTTAGCGCAAGCGATTCTGACCCTGTTCTTCATACAAATTCTGTACATAGAAGGGCCAAAATCGCAGACAAAAAGTTTTGGTCGAAAATTTTATTAAAATTTTCGAATTATTTTCTCGCGCATGCGCATACGACGCACGCGCCGGCGCGTCTCTGGCAAATCAGAGGTTAAAGGAACAACTCATAGAAATCGCTGTGTCTCCCCAACTGTCATAGTGAGAAATATGATTTAAATGGTGTTAGAAAGAGAAAATACCACGCTTTATATTCAAATATAAAAAAATAACCACAAAAGAAGTAAAATGCAGATGAAATCAAAATTTCCGACCGCAAATTGAAAAAAAATTATGAAACTTTGGGAATTTATTAATTATTTTCACATAAAAAAGTGAGTTGATGTTAACATTTATAATACATTTGCCTAATGAAATATGTGTGAGTTTTTCTTGTTTTTCATTATCAGTATTTTTAGTTAGAAAAATCGTAAGGTGTACCATTTTTAAAGCTTTTTACGTTGGCATTAAAAAATTTTATATTTCAAAAATTATATGTTTATTTTTAATAATAAAGTTTGTAAGAGTATTTTATCACCTTTCAAAAACAGAATTTATTGTAAAGCAGAAATATTTTGACCCTCTGAAATAATATGGTGGAGGCCTGAAGGGTTAAAGGTCCATTCAATCTTATTTTATGATAAAAATTCGTAATTTTAGGCTTACAAAAATATGAGTTATGAGATTTCTTTTCGCTCTCCTGAACCCTTACAGCATTTACAACTGTCCTTTACAGCATTTTGTATTTCCGTATATGTCGGGATATGCATTTTATATATGTAGTTACCGCTTTATTTATTTTAATAATTTTTTTAATTTATTCTAGCGTATGGGTAACCCAATGGGAGGGATGAAGCCGTGTATGATGGGAGGACCCAGAATGATGCCAGGGGCCAATATTAACGCTATGAATGGTAACAATTCTTTATTATGATCATAGACATCTAAATTGATAGACTTGCCCTTATGTTTGACTATGATCGCCGAAGAGTGCGCATGGAAATAAGAGTGCCAGTGAGACTATGGCATCCCCAATTGGGGTATGTTGCGAGGCTTAAAGTAGCGGGGAGGGGAAGGAGATGGGGAAGAGAAAGGTAGGGAAGTACCTGTCCATTTAGATCTTGTCACAAAACACCAATTTCAAGCAGTATTTCAATTCTGAATGGTGGTCTTACATCAGGGCGATACTGAGAGTATCTTCCACTCTGGAGCGTGTGGCAAATATACTATAATTTTTATATTGATTGTGAAGTAACATAAATTAATTTTTAAGCTGATTTTGTTTTCTGGGACTAGATAGTTGCGTGTACACTGTCAGATTAATTTATTGACAAATCACAAAAAGGCAAACGGATACGCCTCTCTGTGCAACTTGGTTTTTTGTACCTCTTTTCCTAATGTGTTGGTCTATCAATTTGGATATCTATGATTATAATTATATTTTCGCTATGGAAATATGTACAATGAAACTCTTTTAGACTAGTCCCAGCGAGAGCTCATGCTGTTGCCATCGATGTTCGTCTTTTTCCTTCTCACGTATCTTGTTTGAAAACGAAAAAGGCAAGATACTAGAACGATTACTTCACATACAATCTCTAGTATATTCAATTTAATTCAATGCAATCAAATTTATTCATTTCAAAACATTACAAAATTAACATTTCAAAGCGTTTTTAAAAGAGAGAAAATATTTAAGATAAGATAAGCGGATTAAAAGCTTGCCGTCTAAATTTTGCTTCATTGATGTTAAACATAACGATATTTTAAGTGATTCTATTTAACAACAGGACAGCTCTCCCGACTGGCACGACCATTTGCAAGTTAGTTCTGCATGCCGGGAGATAAATATATATTAATATCTTATATAATATTTAATTAAATGAAGACAATATAAGCGAAACTCAATCGAAAATCTGAAAACAGAAAAATCAGAAAAAGATATTGACACATCTGGGACACGAACCCAGGACGATGTGTCAATATCTTTTTCTGATTTTTCTGTTTTCAGATTTTCGATTGAGTTTCGCTTATATTGTCTTCATTTAATTAAATATTACAATTTGAGGTTTTACTCATAAAGTTAAAATAAAAAATAAAAATCTTATATAATATATATTAATATATTATTTAATATCTTCGCTGACGATATTAAACTTTTCAGAGCTATTAAAAGTCATATAGATTCTATTCTTCTGCAGAAAGATCTTGATTCTATTGTCGAATGGTCGGAATTGAATAACTTACCATTCAGCATCCAGAAATGCAGTGTCGTCACATTTACAAGATCACAAGACACATTTTTTATTCCCATACCATATTAATAAAATTATACTAACACACAAAAACGAGATTCGAGACCTTGACGTGATTTTTGAAGCAAATCTCTCTTTCAAATCTCACTTATCAGACATTGTCTCCCGCACCAACAAAATGCTCGGATTTGTTCTAATGGAATTGCAATACGAAGAACGTATGAAGCACTTGTCCGCAGCATCCTGGAATACAGCTCCATTATTTGGGCACCCTCTGAACAAAACCATATCCTAGAAATAGAAAGAGTACAAAAAAGGTTTATGCGTTACCTGTATATGAGGGAATATACATACTACCCATTCCTGTATCCATCGTTGTTCTTAACAGGAATGCTCGATCTTAATACGTTAGAAGCCCGTCGAAAAATATTTTTGGGGAAACATTTTTTTAAGCTGATCTCCGGTACTGAGATTAACCTATATGTCCCTAACACGTATACTCGTGGGAGATCCCATGCACTTTTTTATGCTACGAAAGCGAGAACTTTTTCCTTTTAGAATGCCCCATTAAATAGAGCAATTCAACTGCTTAACGATTCTGCATTGAGCATTGACATCTTCAACGTTACTATTTTTTGACATACGTCTCAACATAGTGGAACTGCCCCCTTGGACTTTTTTTTTCTCTTAAATTTTGTATTCTTCTCCGTAATAATTTGGTGTATAACTGTTTTATGGAGTACCTGAAAAAATAAATAAATAAAACAGTTTATACTGTCGGTGACGGAGATAACCATCGGGAACATAGAAACTAATGCTCTCCATGATAGTTGAGTTTTCGAACCTTCCACGAATCAGTCTGAAGAAATGTGTTACAATGAACACATCCCTTCTGACCCGTAGAAGGTTCACACCAAGCATGCCCAAGAGAAAGTGGGTAGGGTAGAGCCACGGGTATTAGCCATACTCCCTCAGGTAGAGAAATCTCAGTAATTTCTTGTGAACCTTCTCCAACATGAGGGAATACTTCACTTGGTGCGGGCTCCAAACCACCGAAAGGTTTAGGATCAGTAGTATAGATAGGAAGTATGTACTTATTCTCCTTAAAAGTATAAGCATGATATCCTCACCCACAATATTGTGACCAATATTTAAGAGGATTATGTGTTAATACCAAAAGTTTTACGTAATTGATTTTTATTAAATCCAGGTGGCATCATGATGGACGGCGGCTCAATGGGGGAGTGCGGGGGTCCCGGGGGCCCTCAGGACCACCACATGAGCATGGGGGGCCCCATGTGTGATGATTTCCCTCGGGGTAGAAATGTAAGCAATATTCTTATAATCAATTGTTTTCTAATACTTGTAATTTAAAATGGCAAAAAAATCATTAATACTGCAAGAATATTTTTTTTACAGTGCATCAGATGTGTTTTTTACATATATTGCACAACAATTACAATTTTGGAGGTGGGTATGGTACCGCCACTCCGGGAACCATTTATTGGATCACCAACACCTTTGCCATAGGTCATTCCAAGTGTTTC
This sequence comes from Limnephilus rhombicus, assembly GCA_929108145.2. Lineage (NCBI taxonomy): Eukaryota > Metazoa > Arthropoda > Insecta > Trichoptera > Limnephilidae > Limnephilus > Limnephilus rhombicus. Next base: position 16,021,816 of record OV815299.1, read on the forward strand.
GCTACGTTTGGTTATTTAGCAGGGGTTCCTGGGTTCGTGGGGTGAGGTTTGTTCGGGTCTTGGCGGCGGATGCGTCTGCCCACCAACTGCGTGGCAGGTCGGATCGGGAGAGACGGGTTTTAGGGAGATCCTCTGATCTTTCCAGCAGGACTCTTTCAGAAAATCGCCTTGCACCGCAGTGAGAGGATTGGATTCGTACGTAAATATTCATACATGTTCTAACCCCCCATGAACTCGGTCTAAGTCACCAAACAAAAATACGTAACAAACTATTGACAAATTATTGTTTTATTATTATTATTATGTCTTTTGAAACTTAGGCACCAGACCACGGTAAAAAAATTATTATTAATTTTTTTTTAAATTTCATTTTCTGAAAGATGCATTTGTGAAGAATGCTCTCACCAGATGTTTTAAAGAAATTCGTAAAATTTAGGAAGATACAGCATTTTATGTGAAAACGTTTGAAACAGTTTATATGTAGATTTACCCTTCATTGACAACATGTAAAAAAATCTAAACACCGATTTGCATGCACCAAGTCTTAAAGTATTCAAAATTCCAGTCTCTACGGCACCACGTAGTGGAATTTTGATAAAAACAAATGGAGGACCAGCGAATTTTATTTCCTGTTTTCATGGAAATTTTTTCCCATTCTCCAAAAAAAAAATATATATATAAGAAGGCCCTTTATAAAAAAATCCTTTCCTGTTGCCATAGAGACTGGATCTTCAAACAGTTTTCGGTGCTTGCAAATTGGATGTATAGTTTTTTAATATGTTTTCCAAACAGGTTGAAAAACGCGTTCAAAGTTTTGCAGAAGGGTAATTCAACACACAAGCTGTTTCAAATTATTTTGCATAAAATGCCATATCTCCGTCAATTTTACAAATTTGTTTAAAGTATCTGGTAAGAGCATTCTTAACAAATGTATCTTTCAGAAAATGAAATAAAAAAATGACTAAAAAAAATTCTTTTCGTGGTCTTTTGCTTTACTGTGAGCAGTTTTTTGTTCAAATGAATGATTGTTTTGTAAATTGTCCAGATGTCTGGGGGTCCTGATGGCCCGCACAAGCTGGGCATGAGGAGCCCGGGGTCAGCCGGACCCGACCTAGATTGGCAAAAGCTTCACCACCAGTTTTTCGAGCAGGAACACAACAAAAACAACATGGACCCGGACCACATGGGTAAACTGCATACAATAAAATTTACCCCTCAAGATATTTTGTTCCCTTCCGGCTAATTTGCTCATATAGGTCTCATTGAAATCGTTGTATCTCCTTATCATGGTGAGAAATGTGATCTAAATAGTGTTAGAAAGAAAAAACACTATATTTTATATTTAACCCCTGAGGTTATTTGCGATTATGCACATTTTTCGTCTTAAACAAAATGTCACTTTAACAAAAACTTCGTGTTATTTCCGCTTCTCAATTAAAGCTCTATAAATGAAACATTTCTGAATGTAGCTGAATACTAAAAACTGTTTTTGAAAGGTTGTGAAATAAGCTTTCAAATTGTTATATTACAAATAAATATTAACATTTGTAAATATTAAAATTTAGAATGCAAACATAACAAAAATAATGCAAACTTAAAAATGACTCACGTTATGTTTTTATGTGAAAACTGTACTAAAACATGGATTAGCTGGCGCCAAGGCGGAGCTATAGCCGGTTCCATGGGGAGGGGGAAATATTACGTTTTTATCACTTAGGGCAGGTCCAGATATATTCATATGTCCGTGATTAATACTACCATATTTTCATGTCGGTTTTAAAACTTCCACTGAAAATGTCATATTTTTTGTTTTTATGACTTCATTTTATACATTTATTTTGAAAGAAAATGCACACCACACCTTAATTTTATGTTTTTTCTTGCATTAGAAACGTGATATTAATTATTGCTAATTAATTGAAAGGAAGCTGATATTAACGTTTGTGTGATTTTAGGTGGGCAAGTAAAGTCCCCTTGCAGTGAGCGAGGGGGGCCCTCCTCGGGGGGCTGCCTCCCCCCTCCCCCCTACGGCGCCTCCCCCCTCCACAGATCTGCCAGCGTGCCTATAGGTATGTTTCATCTGCATTTAGCTGATTTTATATCGCACATCTAAAAATGTCGCCTGCGAATCTCAATGGTCTTTTTTTTACATTAACCCCACACAGGAGGCACTGAGGAAAAAAAACACCCTCAGGGCTTGTGTCATCTTTCTGGATGCTGTGTGGAGGGTCTTTTTATGGAAAGGAAAGAGGAAGTTCTGGGAAGGAAAAAGATATGAGGGGTGGGTAGCAATCTGGGGGTCAATGTGTCCAGGAATGACGAACGTATGAATCCATCCCTCCCACTGCGGTGCAAGACGATGGGTCGAGAGAGCCTTCGGATAACTAACGCCTTCGCTATAGGTCATCCCAAGTGTTTCGCTACGTTTGGTGACTTAGCAGGGGTGAGGTTTGTCTGAGTCTGCCCACCAACTGCTTGGCGGGCCTGATCGGGATAGACTGGTTGAGGGAGACCTTTTGACTTCTACAGCAGGACTCTCTCGACCCAACGTCTTGCACTGCAATGGGAGGGATGGAATCATACATTCATCTTTCCTGGACACATTGACTCCCAGATTGCTACCCACCCCTCATACCTTTTCTTTCCCACAACTTCCTCTCTTTCCTTTCCTGAAAAGACCCTTCACACAACATCCCCAAAAATGTCGTATAGTATTTAATGGTTTATGATGAGAAGAAGACTCAGACATCTAGGTAGCCACATTATGGAAGCAGGAGACATTGCCAAATACCGAATGACAATCTTGAAGTTACTGCGATAGTGACAACGGAATAAGGTAAAACACGGGACCTATGGTCAGAGTACTTACACGAGCAATGCAGACCATCTTCAAATCAATAATAATAAATAGTTACGGCGCTGGACATAGTTGTTGTTTGTGATAATGATTAAAGTGAAAATATTCAGGGTCTACTAGTGAGCCTTGTGGAACCCCAAGTGACAGAATAATGGGACAATAGAAAAAGGATTTCCTATTAATGTTAACATGTCTGCTTGGTTCAATATATTCGCACCTCATAATCCGAAAGCCTCGGTTTCGAGCGCAAATTCTGAAACTGTCACTTTGGATCGTGATTGTAAAATATCTATGCAAGATAGCTTTTATATTTCAAAGACAATAAGAGGCATTATTTCGTTCTCTTTCTGGTTAAAAGAAAAATACATATGTTTGCATGAGAGGAAGAGAGATATATAGCTTTTAAAATGTATGGTCATTACGTGTTTTGGGATGTATTTATTCCTAAAGCCTCAATTACATTCAACTAGTTTACAAGCTACTATCTACTAAGTTTAAAAGCGGGTGAATCGGCGAGTGAGATTGTCATGATGACACACAAAACTGTCCACTCGCTCAGCAGCGTAGCAAGAATAACGACGCCTGCGTGAACTAATTCTGTCAGATCTTTGACAGTTGAAATCAGCTGTTTATTGGCAGTCCTATTGAAAACATAAATAAACCAATCACGAGTTAGCGTGTAGCGAGTAAAGTTGACGACCTTTAAACTTTTTTCGTAGATGGTCAACAATCTGCTAGTTAGCAAGTAATACTATTACACTGAGCGAGTTTACTAACACAGTGGATTTCCCAGATAGTAGCAGTAGCTTGTAAACTAGCTCAATGTAATTGACGCTTAAACAAGCAGACGGGTTAACTTTATAAATAATTTTCCAATTCCAGCAACCCAATCCCCCAGTCAATGTTCCAACATCCAGATGCCCATGTCGGCGGAGGCGTCGCGGGCCGGCTCGGCGCTCAGCAGTCCCGCCGAGTGCCCCCGCCCCGCGCCCCCTAACCCCCACGCCAACAAGGGCCTGCCCAAGAATCCGCTGGAAGGGGGACCCGGTAAGTCACCATTTACAAGTGTTTTGACGTTGGATTAATACGGTACAACTCGGTTATAGTGACATCTTTTAATATTTAAAAAAATATATATATTTTATTATAGCGACTGTATAAAAAATATTGTACATAGAAAATATAACAAAATAGAATTGTGAAATTAAGTATAGATATGGTATTTCTTAGTCCACCTAACTAGGGTATCCTGTGCCGAGACGGACTAGTTATTTAATCAGAGTTTATTTGTCTTCTACGGGCGTTATCAGTGTCTTTTTTAAGGTTTTTTTATTGGCCTCTCAGCCAGATTTTGACCTTGATTTGTACTCATAAAATTTTTTTTATTAGTTTTATGTCTTATTTTATATTGTGGAGTTTAGCTAGCTGAACCGGCCACGCGTTGCTGTAGCTAACGAAACACAAAACCATCTACTGGATGGATACCCAACCTTTATAACCACCGCCATCTGTTGTATACAAAATTTGCATGCAAATCAAATCCATACCGCCCGCGCCCTCCCGCTTGCCAGCCCGCTCATTCACCACATACAGACATTCTCCTTTATATATTTTATATTTCAACCAATTTACACAAAACCTAGACAAATTATGTACCTAAACTTTTCTCATGAATCACTCTATCTATTGGTGATACCGTTTTTGAGTTTATCACAAACAGACAGACGCGTCGGAGGACTTTAATTTATAATATGTAGAGATTTACCGAGGTGAGGTGATTTGCGGCCTGAGGTGTTAACCTTTATATTTTGTTTACGACTCGTCTAGTCATCTCTTTACGACTCGTAGATCACTCGTCATCTCGTTGATGTCACAATAACCGAAGTGTGCTGTATTATATTATTAATAATTTATTTAGTTTTACAATAAATTTTGTTGTTTTTTTTTATTTTTTATTAAGTTCAGTATTTTTCCCTTACCCTGATTAAGTTTAAAATTTTTAGCCATTCTATTGAGGCTTGGATTGGAATTGCAAATTACTGTTGATTGAATTGTACTGATTTCGAAATTTAACTGCTGTGATACAAATCACGCTCAAATACTTTGAAATAATTTTCTTTTTGATGCAAATCTATATTAACATGATTTTACATAATTATGTATGTTGATGATGCGGTGCTGATTTCCAACAGTATTGAAGATTGAGTTAATGATGAATGTAAATAAGTCTAAATTCATGGTGTTTGACAGAGAGAGTACGAAAACAATATGCGATATAGTTGTGAATGATGAATACTTGGATGGGTTTGTTTGGGAAGTTTACGAGAGATGGGAAGGCTGATAGAAGAGGGGTAAATGTAGGTAACTCCATTAATGGAGGACTGAAAGTGGTTGGTGCTAACAAAAAACTGTCCAAAGAAGCGAAGCTAGCAACCCACAATGGAGTGCTTGTATTTACCCTGATGTATGGCAGTGAGGCATGGAACTGGAAGAGCAAGCTGCAGAAATGAAATCAATGAGGCGTGTAGTCATGTGGTAAAGCCATGTATGATCGTGTGAGAAATGTGGAGATCCGCAAGGAATGCAAAAATTAAGAAAGGGACGCTCAGATTTAGGAATGTAGAGCGAATGAACGAAGAGAGTGTAAGAAGAATATATGACACAAATGGTAGAAGAAGTCGCGGACGTCCGAGGAATGGCATGATCAAGTGAATCAGTTACTTGAGTCAGGCCATGTCAACGGTCAATATAATAGAAGAATATGTATGAATGTGAATGCGGCAAGGAGTGTGCCAATACGGAGCTGTTTGGCGGTCCGTCTTCCCAGTGAAGAAATGGTGTGCTGGTTAGTTAGTTAATATGATATTTTCAAATTAAAGCAATATGTACATTGTAAATTATGTCTTTTGGGTTGTACACAAATTTTCTATCATTGCTTTGTATACCAGCGCCTGAGTGGCGATACTTTAAACTTTTTCATATATAGCAACACTTGATGTATGGTTCTTAGAATTTCTAGCAGTTAATTAGCTACTCCAATCGTACCCTCAATTTAAGTTTTTTCAATCTGATAATTACTAAAATCAATAATTGCTGTGTTTCTAATGCTCTTAACACAACATAAAGCTATCTGACCACCCATTTATATAATTTAATTTATGATTTTTATTTTTTCGTAATTTTGATTTTGTTTTTTGTTTCCCTTTTTTTCTGTGTGTATTGCCCCTACCCCAATCTATCGCATGTGCCGGCCACAAAACTACTACTTTATCTACTACGTATCGCCAATTCTAAATGATGTCCAAAACTAACACTAAATGGTTGCTGCGCTCCCCAACACAACTAAACACATTCTCACGTAAATCTGCAATCTGGCAATGATTGGAATATGGAACCTAATCGGTTGATGGACCTGTTTTGTCAAAATGTTAACACGTTAACCTAAAATATCGACAAATTAAAATGTGTCGATATGATGACAATCTTACCCAAAATTGTGACTATCTCACATAAAATGATGACAATATCACAAAAAATGTGTCAAAATAATGACGATTTCACATAAAATGCTGGCAATATCGCATAAAATGTGTCAAAATGATGACGATTTCACATAAAATGCTGGCAATATTGCGTAAAATGTATCAAAATGAAAAATGTCGACAATATTGCATAAAATGTGAAAAAAAAATGGCACAAAATAAAACCATAAATTGATGTGAGCAATCAGAAGAAGGCATGTTTGTGCGCACGCTCCAGTGCCTGGCGGCGCAGCAGCAAAAGAACCAAGCGCAACAGAACCAGCTGCAGGGAGGGGGCGGCGGGGGACCCAAGGAAGCCAACCTCATGCCCGTGCCTTCACCGCAGAAGATTCAGTACCTGAATACGTTTGAAGGTAATTTCACCACAATGGTGAACGGATGAGACATGACATTTTTTTTTCATCAATAATTATCGCTGCTTTTACTATCTAAATAATTACCTCTTTTTTCATGGGTACAAATAATTACCGCTCTTTTTTCACCGGTATATACAATTACCGCTATTTTTATTTCATGGTACAAATAATTACCGCTCTTTTTTTTTTATAGGTACATATAATTCCACTCTTATCGGTACATTAATACCACTCTTTTTTTCATCGATACTAATAATTACCACTCTTTTTTAATCGGTACAAATAATTACCACCCTTTCTTCATCGGTACAAATATTTACCGCTCTTTTTTTTCTTCAATCCACATAATTACCCCTCTTCTTTGCTGCCTGTTTTCTCCATTTCTGTTTTAATTATATGTATTTTCTATAGTTTTATCAATAAGGAGACGAATTGCATAGCTCCTGTAAAAATTTGTTAATTTGCAAATTATGCTATCTACTATGTGCCACCTTATTTTGTTGAGAGTAGCCTAGTCAGTTCACCGAATTTCACCCATTTGATGACCACATCAAATCATTTGATCCCTCAACTTTGCTTCTCAGGTATCTGAATATATGGATGATAGTTAAATAATAATGTTTCTTCACGCTTGTCACATTTCCTACAGCTGTTTTTGATTTAAAACTGTCCTAAAGCGCCATCAATTGATATTGATTGTCTCCGGGGCGTTTAAGAAATGTCGATAAACAAATAATTTTAAATTTCTTTATGAAATTCCACTTACAAATGGTTAAAAAATGTCATGTCTTAAGCCCACCAAACACAAGGATGAATCAATGAAACGGAATTCTACGAGACGACTCGATTATATTATATTACATTCGGCTGTCTACAATTAGGAAAAAAAACGAGTTGCACCATGACTTAACCCTTTGGACTCGTTAATCGACTAATCAACCTGTAAAAACATTACTGTTACAAGCGTAAATGCGATTGTGTTGCAAAAGACAAGGACGGAACTTTAAAAAAAAAAATTACGTATTCAAAGGGTTAAACACACGGTTGTGAACAATGTAAATTATATATTTATAAATTATAACATTAAATATATTTATATGACAGTCGTCCCGTCGGGTACCGGTGGCCGGCACATACATTTATTTATAATTTAAGTACTTACTTTATGTAATAATATTTTTTCTAATGATTGTTATTTTAGAACACACATTTGCATGCTTTTGTTTCTTATTTTATTTTCTGTGTGTGTTGCAAATAAATGCATGTGCCAATATTGTTGTTTTTAGGTTAAATGTTTGGCTGTCCCAAAAGCAAAAGTGTACTTTGAGTCTGGGCACAAGCTCCTGTTTGGAGTATTTTTTTTCATTGAAAAATGAAGTTAATTTTGAAGATAAATATTGCAATAAAATTGCATCATTACTTCAAACCGAAAAAACTCCCAACTTGCAAGTCCTTTTTCTTTGGGGACTGTCTATTATTTTCTCTATAAGTAATTTGAAATTTTATCCCAGTGTTACATTAGTGAATGAGCTCCAAAGTACAAAGTAAATGGAACCATGTTGCTCTAAAAATATTTTACCACTTCAGATAGAACTAAGTTGCCCGGAAAGTTTGCAAACAGAACTTTGTTGTTCTAAAAAATAAATTGTAAGTTTTTTTAAAAATAGAACTAACTTGCTTTTAAATTACAAATGGAACCGTGTTGTTCTAAAAAATGAATTTAAAGTTTTTTTAAAATAGAATTAAATTGCTCTTAACCCCTCCGCAACGTAAGCAGATATAAGCGTTAAAAATAGGACAGCAGTCAAGTACAATAAGCGTGTTTATACGTCAGCGCGTGTGTTTCCATAGAAATCGTTATAACTCCGTTATTGTTTTAGTTACATCCCTAAAACAAAAAGTCAAAGGTCGATAGTAGATCAAGCTGCACATTTCTATCAAGTTGTCTATGGAAATACATAACAGGAATCAGCTGTCAATCGTGTAGTTGACAAAAATATTTACCCGCGCAAATTTGCTACCGGCAGCTCCACCACGCTCCACATTTTAAATTTTTATTAAATATTTTTATATGAAATGATAAAAAAGTGAGGTGACAAAAGTGTTTATTACACATATACAATAGAATAAGTATTGTTGTTTGCATAATCTGTGATTTTAGTACCGTTTTCACATAAAAACATCACGTGAGTCATTTTTACCTATTTTTAACGTTTGCGTTCTAAATTTTAATATTTACAAATGCTAATATTTATTTGTAATATAATAATTTGAAAGCCTATTTTGTAACCTTACTAAAACAGTTTTTACTATTCGGCTACGTTCAGAAATGTTTCATTTATAGAGCTTTAATTGTGAAGCGGTTATAACTAAAAGTTTTCGTAAAATGTCATTTCGTTTAAGACACCAAAAGCTAATATTCTCGAAAATTCGGAGGGGTTAAATTACAAATGGAACTGTGTTGTTTTAAAAAATAAATAAAGGGTGTCCGGGGGTAAAGTGCATTAACTTTGGGAGGTGATTCTACATGATGGTAGGAGTAAAAAAGATTAAAAACTTTTTCTGAAATTCCAACTTTTTTTTTCGCATACAAAAAGACGTACCTACTAAAAATCCTTAGTTTGAGGTACGATCTTACTTGCTGAGAGCCTGCCGGGCGCCCGACTCGATTGTGATTGGCCCGTATCATAACAGCGGAAAATAATAAATCCGGCCGCACACACCGGACTAATTTTATCTTTTTACCTCAAAACTGCCCCTAAAAGTTGGAATTTCGAAAAAACTTATTTGTCTTTTTTTCTTGTACTATCATGCAGGATTCTGAAGTTAATGCACTTTACCCCCGGACATCCTGTATAAAGTTTTTTTAAAATAGAACTAAGTTGCTCTTATATTACAAATGGAACCGTGTTGTTGTAATAAATAAATATAAAGTTTTTTTAAAATAGAACTAAGTTGCTCTCAAATTACATGGAACCGCGTTGTTCTAAAAATTGATTATAAAGTTTTTTAAAAATAGAACTATGTTGGTCAAATTACAAATGGAACCCTGTTATTCTTAAAAATATATATTTTTTTTTTTAACAATAACTTTCTTGCATAATTATTTGCCAAACTACAAGAAAGTTGGACTTATTTTAGATAGAGTTATTTATACCCACTGGAGGGACAGCGCATTTTAAAACTTGTTTCTCCGTTTGCTCGAGATTTTCAGAATATCATTTTTAAAATTTTTCACCAACATTAAAAAAAATCATACCCTCGAATTTTAACATGGAAACATAAAAACTTATTTTAGTGCTATATAGCCAATTAATAAACCTGTATTTTACCATTTATTTCATATTTGTAGGATTTAAAAAAATATGTAAAAAAATCGTAAAGTTTATAACCGTGCGAATCCTGTGTGTTCGTTACTATGAAACTGCCGAGGAGGTACTTATTCGAGTAAACATAGAATATTTTCGATTTCTTTATATTGTCTGTGGTATACTTGATAATGATAATGAATATCTACAGGAAAGGGGCTTAATTTTAACCGTAAACAGCTGATCAGAAATTCTGCGTGAAAACAATATTTAAAAAATTTATTTTTAACATCGTTATAAAATAGTCTACGAAGTTCGGATTTGCAACATCTGTGGTCATAATAGATAAAGCATTTTAACCTGTCAAAGGCCCGCAAATTTCAGGAAAAATACAAAAATTTCGTAACAAAACACGATTTTGAATTTTGAATTAAATGTTTTGTTGATTAATTTTGAGCTATCGTATATTTCATTGACTGAAACACGTTCCTAGAACAATAAACTATGCACCAAAACAACATTACTTGCGTTAATTACGTAAATTAATAGGTTTTATGATGTTTTAGTCGAGGAACACGCGTCAATATTGACAGCTTCAATTTGCGCCAAAAATGGCATTTCGATTCCACAGATAAAAATCATTTAAAAATAATCTGGTGTTGTCAGGTGAATGAAACTAGTGGCTATATCATCAATGATGTTGGCGCAAGCGATTCTGACCTTGTTTTCATACAAATTCTGTACATAGAAGGGTCAAAATCGCAGACAAACTTTTTTATTTCGAAATACTTTTTTCGCGCATGCGCAAATGAGCGTGTCCGGCCGATTACAGGTTAAAGGCCGGTTTTATAAACGTCCGTTCGTTACGCTTGATATCATTTTTGGTTTACCGCCACAAATATTTGGTCTACCGCCCAATTTTGCCGTTTTATAAACGTTCGTTAAGTTAAGTTTCGGTTAATGTTTAACTGACTGATTTTGAACAGTTAAACGTTTGGCAATGCTTGAAGATGACACGCCATCGTCGTCATCTAATAGCAGTAGCAGGGAAGACGAAGCTGCGGGAGGACGGAGCCGTCTACGTGTTTTTATGCATAGACCGGATTATTTTAATTATGATGCGGACATCGATTTTAAAATGAGACTTCGGTTGTCAAAGAGAACCGTGGCTCAAATTTTAAATATAGTTGAAGCTCAATTAGTGCCGGCGACACATCGAAACCAGCCAGTTACGCCCGCACAGCAACAGTTGTCACTGACACTACGATTCTACGCTTTGGGATCAATGCTGCAAGCTGCTGGCGACTTCACGGGAGTCTCCAAGTCGACAGCGTGCATCGTTGTATGGAGAGTTACTAAAATAATAGCCTCCTTGAGAAACAACTACATAACCATGAATAGTGACACAGTTCAGGACTTCTGCATAAATAACAATCAACTTTGACAGCTAAAGTAATACCCATAGATAAAAACAATATCAGAGACAATAATTTGCCAAAAACATTGCCAGTAAAAAAACTTTAGGACTAAACGTAACCGATGACCGCTAGTAATGCAAATTTGTTTATAGTACGTAAAATAAAATAACAATCGGATAGCGGTCCGTTAACGAAAAATGGTTCGTTACTTAACAGAAATTTGGTACTTCGTTTATAAAACCGGCCCTAATAGGTCCAAAATAACAAATGTGCGAGCTACAAATATTTAAAATATAATTTTTGCTGAATCAAGAGATAATTGCCTTTTTTTCTGAAAAGTAATCATAGACATTTAAAATGGCGCCAATATATGACAAAAATCGCCCCAATGGTTAAAAAGAAAAAATTCTAACAGATTTGATGTAAAAAAAAAAGTAAATTTTGGCCAAAATATCAGATGTATAAAATGTATATCTGTTTAAAAATATGTATGTGTAATGACAAAATATTCCCAAAAGGAAAAGTCCACTGTTAAAATGTAAATTTAATGAATGTGTTGGTTGTGTGTTGTCAGGTCAAGAGCTCACAATCCAGAAACAGCCCAACACCTCACTCAAAGATGGGCCGCCTTCAAATCAAAAGAGTCCCGGGTAAGTACCCAAGTTATTTTGTGAAAACCTGATAAAGAAATCTCTTTAGACGTGTGGCAACTGTTATGTCGCCCGTGTTTGGGTATTATCCCATCTTTTTTTTTTTTTTTTTTTTTTTTTTTTTTTTTTTTTTTTTTTAAATTGTACAACAGATTTTTATCCAATTACTGTACAATTTTCTCATTTTAACAGTCTTAACACCTAGGAAGATGATTAATATACAAAAAAATCTTAAGGCTATCTAAAGAAGAGTTATATATATCTAGTGTTTCCGATATTTCGTTCAACAGCACCATTCCTCTTGTCATGCTATGCTGTGCTAGAACATCTGTTCTGCCGTATGGTATTTTGAACAAGTCATGTTGACGACTACGGCTGAAATTTTCAGGCACGTATAAGCCATAACATTCCAAGAGGAATGGGCTGTCAATACGATTATGGATTATGTTAAAACTAAGAATTGCAAGATTTGCATAACGTCTAGTTTCCAAGCTAAATCTATTTGTTGCCTCAAGTAATTCCATATGGTGCATGAATCTCGGGTACGTTCCATTCATCCGCATATAGACATACCTAAGGAATTTTTTCTGAACTTGTTCTAGCATATTAATATATTTCGCTTGGTGCGGAGTCCACACACCACTGGCATACTCCAGCTTACTTCTTATGACTCCATCAAACATGGCTATCATTGCATCTGGGTCATCAAATTGCTTACATATTCTGATGATGAAACCCAGGAGTTTGTAGCATGCTGGAGTGAGCCGTGATATATGATCCGAGAATGTCAGTTTGGGATCAAAGACGATACCGAGATCTTTAAAGCTATTGACTCGGCATAATGTTTTCCCTTTAATGTTGTATTCAAAAACTATGGGCTTCTGGGAGCGGGTATATGTCATGGTTACACATTTTTTTATATTGAATTCTAATTTGTTTTTTACTGACCATTCTGCAATAGCATCAAGGTCAGATTGCATTTTTAAGCAGTCATAGTAACAGATTATTTCCATCAAAAGTTTGAGGTCATCTGCAAATAGAAGACATTTGCAATATTTTACACAAACCTGGATGTCATCTATAAGTATAAGGAACAGCAAAGGACCAAGGTTTGAATCTTGGGGAATACCTGATAACGCCGGGAATTGTTTAGATTCATGTCCATTTATCTTCCTCTCATCTCCTTCCCCTTTCCACCACCTTCAGCCTCACAGCATACTCCAATTGGGGATTCCACAGTCTCACCGGCACCAGACATTTGGGAGCGGTTGGGACTCTTGTGTGACATTTACAGAAAAAAATAAATTTAGAAAAGAAATGGTTATTATTATTTAACGAGCCGGCAGCTATTTCACAATAAGTTTAACAATAATAAATTGAGTTACTTTCATTTGATTTTTTTTAATAACTAAAACCTCAAATTGTAATATTTAATCATTGAAGACAATATTAAACATAAATAATATTACATGAAAGACAGCAGCCAGTAAAAATACGCATTAAGAAAATGTTGATAGCTAAAGTTATTGTTGATAGATCTCAATCGAAATATGAAACAGTTAACTTTGCTTTTGGGAGTCTCTGTGGTCGAGGGGTAAGTCTCTCAATTAACAATCCGAAGGATACGAGTTCAAATCCCGGCATGCGTAAGTAAATTTTATTTGATTGAATTGTGTTCACATTTAAAATAATATATAGTATATTTACGGCACATTCCAGAGTGGAAGATACTCTCAATATCGCCCTGGTGTAAGACTACCATTCAGAATTGAAGCATTGGTTGAAATGGCTTTAGCCATGTTTGGTGACCAGATCTTAATAGCCAGGTACTTTCCCGTCTTCCTCTTATGGCTCGCGTACACCCAATCCGTCATCGGCCGAAGTTTGCTCGGGCGACGACGGCCGAACTTGGACGATTGAATCAAACACTTGTAAAAGAAAGAGAGTGCGTACGTAATAACTGACACTGGCGGATGGCGGCGCACACGAGTTGAAATGCTCAGTTCACGCGCGTAGTGTGCATGTTTCGTGCACGCAAGGCGTCCACACCATGGGACCACACCGTCGACCTTCAAACTTAAATAACTGCATTTTTATTTTTATAGTTAGTTTTAATAGTTAAAATAATTGTCAAAGTTTTAATTTTTCAAGACCCATGGATTGTGTGACGTCTTCACCCACCGATAGTTTATTTACTTTCAAGTTGTCATTTTGAATCAGTGATGTTATGTCTAGGAAAATTTCCCTAGATCTAGGGGAGAAAAATATTTTTTAGGGAAAAGGGAAATCAGGACAAAATCTAGGGAAATTTCAAACTCTGGCAAAATTTTCATTACATATGACAATATTACTGGTATTATTTATACATATGTATATAAACGTATATATATATTTTTTGGAATTCCTATGAATCTTAATTATTGTTCATGTACTTACATGCAATGTTATTTTTAACACTGACAACTCAAAATGATATTAGGGAACGTACCCATACTACGTGACACGTTCGGTGGGGGGGGGGGGGTCTTCAAAATACCACGCTTGGTACAAATGAGCGGCGGGTTGCTTAGGGTTTTGGTCACGGTGGGGGGGGGGGGGGGGTTAAAAAGTGTAAAAAGTTCACGTAGTATGGGTACGTTCCCTATGTTCTAAAAAGATAAATAGGACCTCTGAAAAAAAAAATTATTTATGTTTTAAGTTCCGTTTTTTCGGTGATTGCGGTTGATTTTTATTTTGCAAAGTGTTTTTTTTTAATTTGGAATTCAGTTTCTAATTCAGTGGTGAGTGTATTCGTACTTTTAAATTATTACTTCACGTAGCAAAAAGTGTTTTATTTGGAAAAGCACAGTATTATTAGTATATTTACCAAGTTCCGATATCTTTCCAATTAATTAATCATATTAATCAATATATAACAGGATTAGTGTTACACAGTCAGGTGGCTACGTAGGTAATTGCGTAAATGTGAAATTCTAGGGAAATTTCACTTCGAAATCTAGGGAAATAAATTTTTTAGGCAGAACATCCCTGTTTTAAATGGACAATATGGCGGAATGATGGCGGGTGACTAGTGTGAACTTTTGGGTGTGAGAAGTCGTTTTTTATTCAAGATTAACTGCTTTTAATATAGAAAAACATTGGTAAAATGTCCACATTTCATCGCTACTGTTATTGTATTGTACCAAAGTGCAATATAAAAACAAAAAATCATCTTTTTCATTGCAAATACAAATGACATCTTAAGCCATCTAATTTTGTGTTCAGGCGTAATTTTGTACATTCTATTATGTATAACACATACAGAAACACTGGTATTTATAATACACTGATCATGACGATTGTGTAATAATTTGTATAAAAAGTCCTACACTAAAAACAATTTGAAAATACATAAACCAAATGTCAAATATGACACGACTTTAACCTCAAATAGGCAAAATTTATTGCAGATTGTCCGCAAATATAGCCCTTTTCGTAAATTGTTGAGGTGACAGGTTAACAGTGACGTCACCATTCACCATTTCAGTAATGCCAACTTGACACTGTTTTGAGGAGAGGTTTAAAAATGCACTTTTTAATAATTTTTTAAAAACTGCGTTTAATATTATGAAATAAAACTTATATATTCAGAATCAGCGTTTATTGGTCTATATGAACACATTTTTCAGTGGAGTTCCTTATTGCACACTTTGATTTTTTTGTTTAAATTATATAGCTAATGAATGTCTTTTTTCCATCCAGTATGATGCCAGGCACCCCGGAGGGACACAACACGAGCGGGGGACCCCACATGGACCGGGCGGGGCGATATTCGCTGGACCACAGTCCCGGATTCCCAGGATCAAATAACCCGCAGACCCCCAACTCCAATATACCTGGTGAGTGCGCTCACATATACTAGACAGCTTTGTATTTAACATTTTCAATTTCACAAAACAGGGAGTCATAGATATTTCATATATACATTTGTTACTTCATTTTTATTTATCTGCTACCGGTTTCGACACACCCAAAATGTCTAGTAATTGTTACATAGTTAATGCCAAGAAAATAAAAAAAGGGAGTCATAGTTTTATCTCCCAGTTAAATTCTTGTAGTTTGATTAGTGTCATCAAGCCTTTTCCATATAATTGGAATATATTCTTAACTAGCTGGGGTACCCGGCTTCGCTCAGGACAACATTCGAGAGAGTTCTGGAATGTTCTGGGATATTCCCGAACATTCCACAACATTCCAGAATGTTCCGGGATGTTCTGGAATGCTCTCAAATACTCTCGAACATTCTGGACTGTTCTAGAAATTTATAGAGGGCAAAACTTCCAGCCCTTTTATCTTAAAAGGCACACCCTTCAGGTGAAAACGGGAACTTTTTTCATGGATGGGGATAGAGGGCTACCACACCATATAACTTCCTTGACCGTACCGGGACTCGTTTCTGAGTTTTAGCGGGACGCACATTTTTTTTACACTTTCTTTTATCTTTCACTTTATTTTCTCCCCTATGAAAGATCTTGGTATTTTGTTTGATAGTAGGTTAACTTATCATGCTCTTATCGTAATGACGTGTAGTACTTCACTGAGAATGTTGGGTTTTGTCCTACGCTCTGCGAGAAACTTGAGACACCCGGGTTCTCACAGTACTATGCAATGCTTTGGTTAGGAGTAGGCTTGAGAGTGGGTTGGTGGTTTGGAGCCCGCACCAAGTGAAGTATTCCCTCATGTTAGAGAGGGTTCAGAAGAAATTTCTGAGATTTCTTTACCTGAGGAAGTATGGCTACTATCCGTGGCTCTACCCTACCCACTTTCTCTTGGGCAAGCTTGGTATGAGCCATCTATGGGTCAGAAGGAATGTGCTCATTTAAAAAAATTTCTTCAGACTGATTCGTGGAAGGTTCGAAAACTCGGCTATCATGGAGAGCATTAGTTTCTATGTTCCCGATGGTTATCTCCGTCACTGAGAGCATAGACTGTTTTATCTCCCGGCTTGCAGAACTAACTTGCCAATGGTTATGCCAGTCGGGAGAGCTGTCTTGTTGTTAATTTTTTTTTTTACATGAGCTCCACACAGGAGGCCCTGAGGAAAATAATTTCCCTGAGGGCCTATGTCATCTTTGAGATGCTGTGTGGAGGGTTTTTTTAGGGAAAGGAAGGAGAGGAGAGTTCTGGGAAGGAAAAGGGTTTAAGGTGTGGGTAGGAACCTGGGGTTCAGTGTGTTCTGGTCATCCACCTCGAAGACCGAGACAAACCTCATCCCATGAACCCGGGTACCCCTGCTAAATCATCAAACGGAGCGAACCACTTGTGGTGACCTATGGCAGAGGTGTTGGTTATCCAGTAAAGGTTCCCAGGGCGGCGGTACCCATTCCCGCCTCCCAAATTGAAAATAGAATCACTTGGAATATCGATATGTTTAACATCAATGAAGCACAATACAAAGGACAAGCTTTGTTGCTTGGAATAATAATATACTGGAATAATTAGGAATGTAGAGCTTAGCTCTGCTTGGAACGCAATCCATATAAAGGTGGAAAGCCTAGATGTCACCAGTATTAAAAGCATTGTCTACGATTTTAATAGAGAAATGTGTTTCTTTTTCCTTTGAAAAAAAGAGGAATATCTTGTCGCTCGCCTGTTGTTAACATGTACTACAATTTTTTACAGGTGAAAAACAAAGACCGAGCCCCTCCTCAAACCGATCACAAGAAAACATGCAAAAAACGCCCAACCGAGACCACATGCAAGGCCCATCCCCTCCACAGAGCAGCCTCAACCAGGGGCCCTACGCCCCCAACCAGCCCCAACAGCAAAATCAGCAACAACAGGGCCAGCAACAACAACAGCAACAGCAGCAACAGGGCCAGCAACAACAGCAAGGCCAGCAACCCCCGGCGTCCACGTCAGCTCCCTCGGGGGCCACCTCCTCCCAGTCCATGTCCTCTTCGTCGCCGGGACACCACCCCATGCAGCAGCAGAATATGGGGAAGGGGATGGCGTGCGGAAACCTGGGGAACATGGGACCCAAAGGGAATATGGATGACAGTCCCACAGGAATGCAGGGGAATCCGGGTGGACCTGAGGTAAGTTATAGGACACCTGAGGAGTGTCAACAATCGTTTTCTTATTCCTGAATATTTGGAGCACATAATGTGCCAAATAAAAAAAAAATTCCAAAAATGGTGAGAACTGAAAATATGTAATTGCACTCTCCTAAAAATTTCTAGTGGAAAAAACTGTGCTAATTTAATTGTCAGCTTTCTGCTTCAAAAGCTTTGTGACAAAATTGTTTATTATACATTTATGCAATTGAATAAGTATTGTTTTTTTTACATAATCTGTGATTTTAGTACTGTTTTCACATAAAAACATCACGTGAGTCATTTTTAACATTTTTTTAATGTTTGCATTCTAAATTTTAATATTTACAAATGTTAATATTTATTTGTAATATAACAATTTGAAAGCTTATTTCGTAACCTTTCTACAGTTTTTAGTATTCGGCTACGTTCAGAAATATTTCATTTATAGAAGCGGTAATAACACAAAATTTTCGTAAAACTGACATTTTGTTAAAGACATTTTAACCTGTAATCGGCCGGACACGCTCATTTGCGCGCAGCTTTTGCGCATGCGCGAAAAAAATATTTCGAAATAAAAAAGTTTGTCTGCGATTTTGACCCTTCTATGTACAGAATTTGTATGAAAACAAGGTCAGAATCGCTTGCGCCAACATCATTGATGATATACCCACTAGTTTCATTCTCCTGACAACACCAGATTATTTTTAAATGATTTTTATCTGTGGAATCGAAATGTCATTTTTGGCGCAAATTGAAGCTGTCAATATTGACGCGTGTTCCTCGACTAAAACATCATAAAACCTATTAACGTAATTAACGCAAGTAATGTTGTTTTGGTGCATAGTTTATTGTTCTAGGAACGTGTTTCAGTCAATGAAATATACGATAGCTCAAAATTAAATAACAAAACATCTAATTCAAAATTCAAAATCGTGTTTTGTTACGAAATTTCCGTATTTTTCCTGGAATTTGCAGGCCTTTGACAGGTTAAGTGAATATTTGCGATGTATTGGACAGGTTAACACTGTTGCTTGTTGCAATATTGAAGCGCGCAACAGAACTGTCAAATATTTCAAAATGTAAAAGCAAAAGTTGAAAGTAACTTAAAATGTTAAATTGATTGAAAAACTGAAACCTGATTGAAATTTAACTTTAGCAATTTCTTTTAATCTTACTTTTCTAATCTTATTTCTTCATGAATCACTTTTTTTCACGTAACCTAACTTTATTGTTTTTATCCCAGGGCGGCGGGATGGTGAGAGGTGAGCACGCGCCTCTCGCTCCCAGCGGTGCGGGCGGGGGCTTCGACCCCATCTCATCACTGGCGCAGATGTCCCAGCAGCTGACAGGGGGGCCCCCGCATCCTCATCCACACCACCACGCCGCGCTGCTCATGCAGGATATGGGTGAGTACCTGAATAGCGGAGCGTTGGAGCTACTAAAATCAATCTAAACAAAAGTAATACACACTGAACATTTTTCCAGTTAAATTCAACTCGCGCCAGTGTACTTCTTTGCATCACATGTCGTAACATTAACCCCAGTGGCCTTTCTCATCTTTGGGGATGCTGTGTGGAGTGTCTTTTTAATGAAAGGAAGGAGAAGTTCTGGGAGGGTAAAAGTAGCATTCCTCCCACTGCGACGCAAGTCGGTGGGTCGAGAGAGTCTGGCTAGAGAGGTCAGATGGGCTCCCTCAACTGGCCTCTCCTGATCCAACCCGTCACGTAGTTGGTGGGCAGATGTGCCCGCCGCCAAGATCTGTACACCAAACTTAGCGAACTATGGCACAGGTGTTGGTTATCCAATGAAGGCTTCTTTGGATATCCAATGAAGGCATGGGCGGTACCCATACCCGCCTCCCAAACATTGTATTAAAATTTCTACATGGATGAAACATGAGTGACGTTCATCAATGTCTCGGTACTCTTCGTCGATGTTGAAATACCCAAAGACACAATACATTTATTTGCCGCTCCGAATCAGAGATGGCACAACCTTAGTTCACAGTTTGCTTATGGATAATTCCAGAAGGTCAGTATAAGCTTCAAAACCTTGTACCTAACCTAACCCAACTAATCATACTGTTTCTCCACTGGGTTTGATATTTGATTAATGGAAGTCACACAACTCTGTTCTGACTATTTTCTGTTATATGGCCTCGACACGTTTTTTTTTTTGATTCTACTGATTCTTTCGTAATCCTCTAACTAGGTAGGGCTTTGCAATGCTCTTTCATGTTTCTACCTAGTATTACGGCTCATTCGACCTTTTAACTATTACCTTCTGAAGGTGTTGTTTACTTAACTGAATTTACGTTACATGATGTCATTGTGAGGAAAAAAGTCTTTACTGGATAAAAACCTCACGCAAGTTGCAAAGAAAAAGGAGGGGGCGAACATAAGTTCTGAACTTTTTTCTGGAAATTTACATTTACCTTTAATGAATGTAAGTATTTTATTTTCTTCAGGTCAGCGTCTTGTCCTTGGGGTTGGTCCTGGTACCTATGCCTAGTGGGTAAAATTGGGAAGAAAACATCAAATCTCGGCTCAATCTGCGTTGCTTTTTACGCCAACGCCTATCGAGCACAATTTGATTCATTTGATCGTGCCATGTCTTCTTGGGGCATATCTGTATGCCGTATATATCCGTATTTGGGGGGTATCTTCTTATATATACTTGCGCATCAGCAATCTAAATATTTGTAATTAAAATGAGTTTATTTTAAATTTAGCAGAAAGAGAGATTTTTAACCACTAGAACAATTTTGGGAGATAAAACACAGACATAAAACCCTTACCGCCTTACTAATAACAAAACGCCTTAACGAGCGGTCAACTGCATATTTGTTGCTTGCGCGGTGCACTGTGTTTTTACGTCTTTACTAATAACACAATCACGTATTTTATGATTTTTATGTTGTTCCCCTTGAATCTCACATAGATCTGCGCAGACGCCGCGGCCATCTTGTTTTATAAACTTCGCGGTAAAACAATGTTTGACAATGTTCAGTTGTATTTGCAGTTAATTTTTATGTTTTTGAAGATAATTTTCGTTTAAATGATCAATTCACTGTGATATTAGTGTAATTCAACATAATTACAAATGCTGGCGTTACTTTTTTCAGTTTTAGTCCTTTAAATATTATTTTATTGATGATTTAGTTTCGTTAACGATAGGTTTTAGGTTATTTCTGAAATTTTATTTTTTTAACGACTTTTCTGCGTGAATTTAATAAAACTTCCATAAAAGTAATATTATTTAATAATTTAAAAGCCTCATGCATGTGTAAATATAAACAAATTCGAGAAATCGACGTATTAATTGCGTAAAAATGAATCCAAGATGTCAGATTTTTTCAGTTATTTTTTCGGAATTATTATAATATTTTTTTATCCTTTTTAATTGTATGAACGAGATAAAAAGTGAAGTGACAGTTTTCTTCCAAATTCATAAAGTAAGAGGTGTGTATTTTTTTAATTTTGAATTTTTTTTTTGTTTTTTTTTTGCTGTTTTTTTTTAAATTTTTTTCATGTTGAAACTTAAAATACTGCAATTTTCAAAAACGATTGTATATTTCAGATACAAAAATCTAAAAGGCAATTCTATCTAGTTTCTATAAAGGTATTTGCTTTTACGACATCTTCAAAAATAAGAACTATACAAGACATTTAACCCCTCCGAATTTTCGAGAATATTAGCTTTTGGTGTCTTAAACGAAATGACATTTTACGAAAACTTTGTATTATTACCGCTTTACAATTAAAGCTCTATAAATGAAACATTTCTGAACGTAGCCGAATAGTAAAAACTGTTTTAGACAGGTTACAAAATAAGCTTTCGAATTATTATATTACAAATAAATATTAAAATTTGTAAATATTAAAATTTAGAATGCAAACATTAAAAAAATGTGAAAATGACTCACGTGATGTTTTTATGTGAAAACGGTATTAAATCACAGATTATGTTAACAACAATACTTATTCTATTGTATAAATGTGTAATAAACACTTTTGTCACCTCACTTTTTTATCATTTCATATAAAAATATTTAATAGAAATTAACAATGTCGGCAGCCCATAGGAAATTTGGCGGCATAAATTATGTGTCAGACTGCCCGTCTGACAGAATGTTCTTTTTATGTATTTCTATGGACAACTTGAATAGAGATGTGCAGCATGATTCACTATCGACCTTTCAGTTTTTATTTTACGGATGTAACTAAAACAATAACGGAATTATAACGGTTTCTATGGAGACACACGCGCTGACGTGTAAACACGCTTATTGTACTTGACTGCTGTCGTATTTTTAACGCATATATCTGCTTACGTTGTGGAGGGATTAAAATACGTTGAAAAAATTCCAAATTTCTTTCGGACATCAATCGTTAAAACAGAGATAAACTACCCTCTCAGGCCGTGTAAACAATGTGTATTTCTTTCAATGAACAATTTTTTAATTAGTAATGTTTTCACATCCGCGGCCGTTTGTCAATTGAATAAAATTTTCACGGGGTTTTTTAGTAAGGCTGTTAGAGTCTTTTTAACATTAGAGCTTGACAAAGACTCGTAAAAGTCATGCTATCTGATTTTGCATTACTGTGAGACATAATATGTATGATTTAAACAGTGTTAAAAAAAGAGAACACCACGCTTTGTATGAAAATAATACCTGGGCATTCGTTATTTTAGTATATTGTGTGAAGGGTTTTTTTGAGGAGAGGAAAGATTGATTGCAAATATTGTAGACACTTATGTTATAAGAGGCAGCAAATACAAAAGCTGGTAATTCACTCCACATCGAGACGTTGAGCTTAGAAACATGTGGTAGAAATCAGTCTTCTTAACCTCTTTATTTGCCGGAGACGTGCGGATGCGTTCGGTGTGTGTGAAAAAAATATTTTTGAATGCGATTTTGACCCTTCTGTGTACAGAATTTGCATGAAGGACAAGGTCAGAATCGCTTGCGCCAACATCGTTGATGATATAGCCACTAGTTTCATTCACCTGGCAATACCAGAATATTTTTAAATGATTTTATCTGTGGCATCGAAATGTCGTAAAGTAATGTTGTTTTGGTACATTGTTTATTGTTCTAGGAATGTGTTTTGGTCAATAAAATATACGATAGCTCAAAATTAATCCACAAAACATTCAATTCAAAGTGGTGCTTTGTTAGGGAATTTCTTGTTCCGGCCCTTCACAGGTTAAGCCTCGATTACATTGAGCGAGTTTACAAGATACTAGCCGGCAAGTTTAAAAGCGGGCGAATCGGTGAGTGCAATTATGATGATGATACACAAAACTTTCCACTTGCTCAGTAGCGAACTATCTAGCGACAATAATTATGATGACATTTTGTTTATATTTGTTTGCCTAGCTTGTAGTTTTTTCGATTTTAGAAATGTATTATAAGTTTGTACAGAGCCCTTGAGGTGATTTTTCACAAAAACGGCGCTATATAAATCATCCAAATATTATTATTGTTATTAAAACTGAGATACTCGCAGCTAGTTCACAATGTTGACAATGTTTTCTCTTTCTGCAGGTTGTCACATGGGCGGCATGGGCGCAGTGGGCCCCATGGATGGTATGATGGGACCTGGAGACTTCCCCCCCGACATGAACATGAGCCCCAAGATGGGCGACGCCTCCATGGGTCCCATGGGCCTCGGCCCTCCGGACCCCTCCATGATGGGCGGCCCGCGCATGCCCCCCGGCAAAATGGCCGCCTTCAACGGGGCCAACGTCCAAGTCAAAGCCAGCGCCCCAAATACCATACAATACCTCCCAACGCGACCCCAACTCCCTTGCTCCGCAGGTCCCCGAGGGCCTCCTAGTTTGGACTTCTTACAAAGAGTCGCAAATCCAATGCATATGGAACAAAAAAATAACATGAATATGCAATATTTTTCTGGTGGACCGTGTGGCGGGCCGATGGGACAACACCAGCAGCCGGGGATGGGTCCTCGTATGGATATGTCGGATCAAATGATGGGTGGGATGCGGCCGCAAGGTCCGATGATGGGTCCAATGCGCGGCGGGCCCGGAATGATCCGCATGCCGCACTACCCCGGCGGATTCAACTCCCCGCCCAAAATGGCGGACCCCTTCCAGGGCGGCATGCCCCCGGGCGGCGGGATGATGTGCAACCCCAACTTCCGGCCCAATATGATGAAGGGGGGCCCCATGCGCATGGGGGCGCCGCACAGCTCGCAGCCGCTGCCCGCCTCCATGGGAGGGCCCGGGGCCGGCTTCAAGTCCTCGCAGGGCTTTGTCATGCCGAGCACGGCGGATCCCAACTATGCGCAGCAGTTCCACAACTTCCAGCAGCAGCTGTACGCGACGGGGACGAGGTCGCAAGCGCAGCCCGGCCCACATTATCCTGGGTAAGCCAGAATTCACTTTCACTCACTTACATTGTTTACTCGTAATCAATGTCTTTCACCCCCAGAATTTTGGAGGCGGAACCCATTTATTAGATAACCAACACCCCTGCTGTAGTTCACACTATGTGGTTCCATGGTCTTGGCGGCGGATGCGTCAGCCCGCCAGCTGCGTGGCAGGCCGGATCGGGAGAGACTGGTTGAGGGAGACCTAACCTAGACCTCTCTAGACGGACTCTCTCGACCCATCGCCTTATACGCTGTGGGAGGGATAGATTCATACGTCACTCCTGGACACACCGACTCCCAGATTCATACCCACCCGTCATAGCTTAAAAAGTTTTTTTTAAATAATTGTAATGTTTCTCTCTGTAATCCTTTACAGAGATATTTGTCCTTATTATTAGCACTGGACCTTATCTCAGTACTGTGTTACTTGAAAGTGAAATCACAGTGACTGTTAATGCTTATTACGCACAATACAAATATGGTTTAAGAAATACACATCCTTATAACTCGCTGGCTAGGTTTTGTCTGGCGAGCTTTCGCAAAATGGAATGACTTCCTCTCTGATCGGCTTTGTTCGGCACACGTCGTAACCTACACCATGTGACTCGAAACTAGCATAAACAAACGATGATAGAACTGATCATAACTGATATTCTGATATATTACAATAATGAATATGTTTTATTTCCCAGATCTCAAATGCAGAGGATGCAGTAATCGAACAGCACATAGTTGGACACATCACCAATCAATATTATATACAACAAGTAGTGACTTAATCAATCAACTCGTTGCAAACGGGTTTATCTCCTGGCGGACATTATCAAACAATCATATTATCAAACGCATTGTACCAACCTTACGAAACTAAGAAACAAGTCAAACTTACGAGTCTCAACTTTCCGGGCTTTTTCAACGCAATCTATCATTTTGACTGAATATACATGTTTTAGTGAAACTTCACAGATCACATATTATGCGACATCCGTGTATGAGGATAGCCGCCGATGTATCACATACGCAACAGCCGTGTAGATCAGGTTAAACTTGTCAGATTTTGAATCTGGGTTGCCATGTATCGATCGTCCAGTTGTTTAGTCAGACATCTCCAAATTCTGAGTTTTGAGTCAATTGGCAAAGCAATATTCAAAGGCTCACCATAAATCAAATATTATTTGCATGTGTCTGTTTTACATATTTAATTTGCTATAAAATAACGCCGGGATTCATAATGGTCCGGTACATTAGTATGACATTTTGAAATATTCTACTACTGGTGACCCAGACAACATCAACATTTGGTTTAATTCACTACAAGTTTTTCTGCATTATTTATGATTTGGTGGTTTTTATGAGTATTGTACCAGATAGAGGGGGTACACTTTTACATACAACTGCATACTCAACTTAATATTTAATTTTTCAGAGATGTCTGACTAATCAATTGGAAGATCGATATATCAGATGATTAAATGCCAACCTCGTTCCCACTCTTGGAGCATGTGTTCAAAATCAGTGCCCCTTGGTGTACCGGTCGAACCGGGACAGGAGTGCTCCTGGCCGGGGCAGTACATTCATGTCCGTATGTTACAAGTGTTACACAAAACATACAACCCACAAGTCATACATATCGCACATCTTGTAGAAAAGTGTTGTTAGTCAAAAAAGTTAATATTACATTAGAGCGAAAACAAATGAAAACAGCGACATCTTGCGGAGATGGAGTGGTTTTCGTAGGGCATAGAGTCTGTCAAATAAGAGTAGAAAATATAAAAAATTGACCTACAAAATTTGTAGTCTGGCAATACTAATTTACCTGTCAAATATTCTTTTAAAGTGCAATCACACTAAAGATGCAGAACACCGTGTACACATTTAAAAATACATTTTTTTGTTCCTAAAAAAAAATTAAATCGAGGAAGCACTGTCGTTAAGGTATCTACTTATTTGATTAAATTGTGTTCTACAAAGTGATTGGCTTCCATTTAATTTAACATAAATTTGAATTTAACAGTAGGTAGAAAGGAAGAATCATTAATGGTGAGTTTAGTTACCCTACTTTTAGATCTGAATGAGTTAAATATATTCAGATCTAAAATTAAAGACATGATCTAAAGCCTGGACAACACTAATAGGTACTTAAGCTAATATTAAATAAATGTGAGCAATTTCTAAACTATGCTTTATATTTAATTACAATATCGTTAGTCGTCATTATGTTAACATAAAATTGAAAGATATAATAATAATATACCTATATGCAATTCTAATTTGAGATCAGTGGAATGAAAAAAAAAAATTTTAACTTTTTAATTTTTAATTAAAATGTAGGTTACACAGCTTTAGATTAACACCATGATTATATTTTTAGTATTGCCATTTGAAAGACAGTGGCGCCCTCTTATGTTTTCTACTCTTATTTGACAGACTGTAGATTATCACAAACGCTTTACTTTTCAGAGATAATTTGTAAAATAAAAAATTATGACTTATCACACTTTACTACGGGATGTGCGATATTATATTGTCCCACGACCATAGAGTTATTTGAAATTGATTTAAATTTGGCAACGATGATGCTTTTGCATTCTTTTTCATTTGCCCTTTGAATGAACGCTTTAACCCTCGTAACGGATTATGAGATTTCGTTCAAAACTTCGACCATCTCAGCACTGAGATATCCGTCACGGACAATAATTCGGCTTCAAGAAAATTACATAAATCATTGACGTGAAGTAACTACAAAATGTTACAAACTGGGCGCTTTTATTATTACCGTGACGATCCACGATTACGGCACCGTGACGGCATAAAAATGGCAATAAACATACGTTCCTTATCACAATAATGCTGCAGCTCTTTCAAAAAATAAGATCCACAATGCACGTAGGTCTGTTTCCTCCAAAGGAAAAAAAGTAACATTATCTTGCATCTCTCTCACTACTGCTAGCCGTGACGATAATTTTGAGAGTATTGAATATAGTTACAAGGATAATATTGAAGTGTCAGTGAATTCCAAAAATTCAAAAACGTCAAATGTCCATGTGCTGATGGTTTTGCTTTTGTTCTTAAACATGTAATGCTGCAGCTCTGTCTTACCCACAAATAACAACAGTCAAACGGTGAGAAAATGAGACAAACGGTGAATGTGTGTCTGCACCCCTTCAAAGGAAACATACAATCTTCATCATACATCTCCCTCACATGTATAAAGAAATTGAAACGCAATTCCCGTAGCCGTAGCTGAGCCTTAACCTTTCAAAGGTCGGCAAATTCCAGGAAAAATACGGAAATTTCGTAACAAAACACGATTTTGAATTGAATGTTTTGTGGATTAATTTTGAGCTATCGTTTATTTTATTGACCGAAACACATTCCTAGAACAATAAACTATGTACCAAAACAACATTACTTGCGTTAATTACATAAATTAATAGGTTTTACGATGTTTTAGTCGAGGAACACGCATGAAGTTTGACCGTTAAAATTCACGACAAATCTGACATTTCGATGCCACAGATAAAATCATTTAAAAATATTTTGGTGTCGCCAGGTGAATGAAACTAGTGGCTATATCATCAATGATGTTGGCGCAAGCGATTCTGACCTTGTCCTTCATACAAATTCTGAACACAGAGGGGTCAAAATCGCATTCAAAAATATTTTTTTCGAAATTTGCGAAAAAAATGCGCATCCGCACGTTTCCGGCGAGTAAGAGGTTAATAAGATAAATCTGTTTCTTCCAAAGGAAAAAAAAGTTGTGCTTTGGAGGAAACAGATGCATGTATTTTGTGTTTCATTTTTGTCTCACCATTATTTAATATGTAAGATAGATCTGCAGCATTATTCGGATAACGAACATACGCTTTATGCCTTTTTGTGTCGTCACGGTACCTTAACCGTGGATCGTCACGGTAATAATGAAAGTGCTCATTTTTTATAATATCATCACTGGAGAGTAAAAATGACTAATACAATAAACTATATTATTTGTTTATGATTTGATGAACACAAGCACAAACAGATAAATGAACTTATTGTGTAGGCTCATCTTTAATGTCACAGCTGAATGCCGTTTTAACCATTTTTACTTCTAGCGTCAATATTACACTTCTGCTACTAATAGTTCCATTGAACATCTCTCTCTGTTACACGCATGATTTATGAGAAAGAGGGAGAGGTTACAGCGGAGCTCTCAGCAGTGCGCTTTTATCATATTGACGATTAAACCGAAAAGTTGGACGCTCGTGACTCAGAAGACTTGTTGCCTGAATTTCGTATTGTGTCATCAAAACTATGAAAATAATAAAATCTGACAAAATAAAAAAAATTGTTCGGCCACGATAAACTCTAAACTAAACTTAAAAATGAGACTCAAAACTGGTAGCTGACATATCTATCTTTTAACATGCGTAAACGTGACAATTGTATGCATAATTTTGACAATTTTTTTTCAATTTTGAATTGTGAATTGTTAAAATATGATTCAGTTGATTTACGATAAAAGATAGATATTTAGAACCGGCGTCTATAAAATTATAAGGAAAACTTTTAATATTTTTTTTTTTTTCGTCAAGTTTATTTTTTCTTGCCATGTGTTTCTCCCCGATATGTTAATTATTATTATTATCTTCCCTCCAAAATTTCTCTCCTTAGTATTATTTTTACTTTAGTTTAAATAAAAACGCAAAATTGAAGGCATTTTTTTTACTAAGACCCCTCGTGTTCAAGGTCATTTTGTTTTTATTATTATTTATTAATTGGTATAAAAATAAAAAATTCGAATTTTTTCTTAATGAACGCGATCTGTATTCATTAAGTGGCATTATAGCGATTAAGAAATGATTATTTTATTTAAAAACGGTTTGATTTTAGTTAAATTAAACATTTAGTTAATTCAAATTTTATTTAATTTAAATTTCATGAAATTAAACAACACTTAAATTAACGCAGGTTAAGGTAACACTTATTATTTTTATTAAATAATTAAACTGGTTGAGTATGATCAATTATATTAAATTTCTGTTTAACTATTTTAATGTAACATTTCGTTTATAATGGCATTATGATTATTTTATATTTTATACTCATTGAAATTTATGTTTTTATTAATATCTGTTTTGCAATTTTATATTGATTTTTATGGCTAAATGTGCTAAAATAATTTACAGTTATCTCTCATAATCTGCGATTTTGCTTATCCACGGTCGTATGTCACCGCAAGTGGTTCGCTACATTCGGTGATTAATAGGGGTGTCTAGGTTTTGGCGGCAGATGCTTTTGCCCACCTACTCCGTGGCGGATCGGGAGAGACTGGAGAGAATTTAAATATTTTTAGGTTATTCGTAAAACTCCGCAGATAATGAGAGATTACCGTAGATTATTTTAAACCTTTACATTCTGCCGATAGTGAATATTCAATTGCACATTAATTCTATGCAACTACTTCGTTTTATCTTACAAAATATATTTCATTGCTTCAGTGATATTTTATCAATCATTTAAAAAAATATTATTATGTATGTCATGATTTAAATCAATTTTAAACTAATTCTCAGTGACTTATTCCATATTCCCATCAATTACAGAATATGTTTTTAATTTTAAAATGAAAATTATCCAATCTTTCCTATTATTGCTTTAAATAGTAGTTCCTTGCAGTTTTAACTGAAATTAAAACGAAATATTTTATTAATGTTAAAAAAAAAACTGTCTGGTCCATGAAAAATATCGAGCCGTATTCACATTTTTATTCAGTTTTTTTTTAATACTCCTGATTTTGTTCTGATTTGACAGATTTTCTCAGCAGCATTTTTGCTGATTGGTTTTTGTATGCATGGCTAAAAAAAGGCTGAAGTAGCTACCACATACTACACTCCCTGAGTGCATCTAGCTTCAGCTTATATGACTGTCGTTATTTAAGTTTCACCTTTCCTCAAAGGTGGATATTTTAAAATGATTGAAAGGAAAGAACTAAAAATTTACACAACCTTGAAGCTGATAGAACTCATGCTAGAGATAAAATTGAAATAAGAAATATGTTATTGATACATATTCTGCATAGCTTCCGTAAGCCTCTCACCCGTTTGCCATCTTACTCCTTTGATCGTAACCCAGTCCCTTTAGTACCGTTTGTTACAACAGAAAGCTAAATTGTGGGCTAAATTTAAATTTTAATCATGAGTTAATGTAACAAGGATGTTAAATAGGACCATGCATTATTTCAAGTGTGCTTTTGCTGTAGTTAGAGAGGCTAGAGAGTCTAAAATGCAGAATATTTCTCGAAATTTGGTGAAAAAACGCATTGCATTATCACCTCAAAATATCCCGCTGTATTTTGTTTTGCATCATTGTAGGATCTGACAGCTTTGTTCCTACACAAATATTTGTGTATTTGAAAATAAATGTTGATCAATTATAATAACAAATATAATTTACCTTCCGGTAGTTGAAATATCTTCTTAAATTTGATGTCCACAAATTTTACGAGATTTTTAGTCATGCGATACCGTGCCAAAAATTCAGGAACCTCCAACTAATGACCATATTATTAACACGGGGTCGAAATGTTTTTGGTTTTCGCAGCATGACATATTGGATGAGGAATTCATTGTCACTGTTATCATCTGCTATTAATTTAAACCATGATTAATAATTGTAATGTATTGCTTTACTGGATGATGTTGAAGTGCACATTTTCATAACAGAACTGTCAATATGGCGTACTAACTCTAGAGCTTTTCATCGCTTTTCGGAAAGTAAAAGCAAAAGTTAAAAGTTGCATAAAACAGGCGGTTAAATTGATTGACAAACGCATTTTTGTGATATTTAAAAGTAGCAATTTCTTTTACTCTAGCAACCATTGAAACAGACGTCTGACGGATGTTAAATAGGACCACGCTCTGTTTTAAAGCTACTTTTGCTAAAGTAATAGTTATTAGTGTGGCCAGTGTAAAAAGCAGAATATTACGTAAAACAGGCAGTTAAATTATTGAAAAACTAATTTGGATAAAATTTTAGCATTGAAACAGATGGTTATTAATAAAGTTCAGTAGGGTTGTCATTGGGTGTTTGGGCATGTCCCCAGTTCCACAAAATGGTATTCAACTTCCCAGGTAGGTATCTGAGCCTTCTTCCCATCAAGACGGGACATTGTCACCATAGATGAATGGCTTTTTCGTTATCGTCTTCACATTTCCTACAGCTTTTGGTGCTTTCAATTCCCAGCAGCTGCATGTGTCAGGTGACAGTATCCCGTTAATAGTTACCAGAAAGTTGATTATGTATCTTTTGCGACAGCATGTTAAATCGGCCGTACTCAACAAAATTTGTCAATTTTCTTAAATGCGGTGTTCCGTATTGTGCTAACGAGCTTGCCTTAAGACACCAACTCTGAGAAGCAGTAGTAAAGAGAGATAACGGCGCGTTTGCCGCGAAATCCTTATTAAGAGTTATCAGTCAAGGTAAAACTTTGCCAATTGAATGTCATTGCGTAAAAAAAATACAAATGTCAAAATAATATGACAAACAGATAGTTATTTATGAACGCCTATTAGGCTTATATTATTAAAGAACATACATGGGCGTACTGTACAGGGCCTGCAGATACTTTAATAGTATGTAACTGCTAACCCTGTACAAATCGCAAGTGCGCCCCACGGTTCAATTTGGCAGCCACCTCTGGTCTGGAGCTCCAAAATACCTGAAAAATTCCCTTGACTCTGTGCAGAAACAGGCGGTCCGTTTGATAGATTCTCCCATCTTAACAGACGGATTGCAATCTTTAGAGCACAGGTATCGGGTGGGAATGCTATCCTTGTTCTACCGATATTACAATGGAAGATGCTCCGAGGAATTAGCATCATTGATTCCTTCGGCACCGGTGCATAGTTGGGAAACACGCCAAACACGTGCCCAACATTTGTATGAATGATTTGACAGCCTTTGTGTTTCCTCCTTCCTACAACATGGGTCTCTTCAAGACCAATGTTCATTCCTTCCTCTCCTCAAAAAGACCCTCCACACAGCATCCCATATAACATAGGCCCTGAGGGAAATTATTTTCCGCAAGGTCTCCTGTGTAGAGTTAATGTAAAAAAAAATAAATAACAGTTATAATTTGATAATATGTGTTGAAAATACAGGAATTCGCCAGATAAGTTATTGATAAATTTGCCCAATTCTGCTTATGCAATATTTCCTAAACTTCAAACTTAACATTGATTTAGAAAAAAATGGAAGTTTAATGCATATTTTACCATCTTCCCCAAAATGAATAGTGTCGAAGTAAAACTTCTTAGTGATTTGAAACTCGATGAAATGAAAAAGCCACACTAAAAGGAGACAAATACATACATCTGTAGGGCCTGTAGGTAAATTGAAACCAAGTTAGTTTACACAACAAAATATCTTCTAAATTGTCAATTAAATGATGAATTGACAGCCGATAAATCACGGCGGACGCCTTTCGATATCTGACGGACTTTGCCTTTTTGTCTTAATTGTCTCGTAACGCTATCTTAACACAGAAGATACAGAATCACCCTTTAGCTATCTAGTAGTTGCCCGACATATTTGTGGTTCGGACCATCTACGAACACTACATTGTCGCTTTGTAATTTGACGTTATTATTACGCCAACGTCAGTACGGTTGAAATTTAAGAATCTGACTCGGATACAACTCTGACGCCGCGCCTTAGGCAAAACTGTTTTCGTACGTGGAGTTTGTTACAATGTATTTTCTTGATTGGACCGAATTAAAGCATTGCCAAAAGATAGCGCCACTTGCGTTAACAGCTAGCATGAGGAGCGTCGGCTAGCAGGTGTAAGTACTATTGGATTCGTACTTTCGTGAATCTCTCCGGGTATGGAGAGATAGATGGTGTGATTATTATTGTAACTGGCAGTTGTGTCGCATCTATTTGTTGTATATGACGTCATTGCCCATCCCGGTGACTAGCTGTCGCTGGATCTGAGAAACTGGCTATTTTTGAAACCAGTTCCTATCTGATTAATAAAATGGGCGAAGCCGAATCAAAAGCCGCCCACAGGGCCTAACATCAATAAATAAATACTTCTTTCTTCAATCTTACACCCTCTAGCACGAAAGAAATCACCCCTCGGTCAATAAATTTTGAAGTCGAATATTATTATTCTCATGTGAACGAGGCTTTAAAAATTGAGCAATATCTTAACAAAACTTGTACAAGGAAAGACTTGGACTAATGCAGCCGTCAATGAGTTAAATCTATTTTCAAATAAATAAAATAAACAAAAGTTAGTAGCGTAAGTGAATTAATTTACTTTTTTTTTTTTTTACTTTATGAGTAAAACCTCAAATTGTAACATTTCATTAAATGAAGACAATATAAGCGAAACTCAATCGAAAATCTGGAAACAGAAATATTTTCTGACTTTTCTTATATTGTCTTCATTTAATTAAATGAATTAATTTACAATTAAAGAAATCATAGTTTTTACGGTTTTAATAATATCAGTTCCTGACCCCATTTAATTTATTATTATTTAATCATGAAAGCCCTCCTCTTTTTGTATGAACATTTTATAACTTAGTGGTGACCCTTTAAATTTTTTTATTTAATATTTTACAAGTCAATATTTTGTAGGTATTAATTAATTAATGAATCAATGCAATAATAATAATATTTCGATTTGCATTAAAACCTAAGTTCCATTTATGTATTCCTATACATTTTTTTTACTATTACAGTCATTTTTACTGCCATATAGTTAAAAAGAAAAAAAAAATAACAAAAATAGAAAAATGCACTGTGGTGTATTGGAATGTTTTAGAATACGTTTGTTTATTTACTGGATGTAAATTTGTATGAAAACAGTATGGATAAATGTATAATATGACATATTAAAGTATAATATAATGTGTATTGACATTTTTTTCTTATTCACAAGGCAATATTGAAGATAAAATAAGGTAAAACTTTTATAAATGGTTGTTTTTTTTCTGCATATAAATCCTCCCTTTAGGATAATTAATAAGACACATCCGTAGCTTAGAGGCATAGGACATCAAGTCTGTTTAGATAAATTTACTGAATAACAAAAAATATATTTTTTAGAATTTTAATTTTCAATTAGATTAAGGCCCATGTGTTTAAATCACCGTCACAAGCCATTTTGAATTTCGGCATTTATAAATATATATATATATATATATTTTTTTTTTTATGTGAACAGTATTACTGAAGGTAAGTGGGGAGGCGGAGGAGATGGGGAAGAGTGAAGTGAGAAAGTACCTGGCTATAGATTTGGTCACTAAACTTGGATAAAAAACATCCATTTCAAGCAAGATTTCAATTCTGAATGGCGTCTTACACCAGGGCGATACTGAGAGTATCTTCCACTCTGGAATGTGCCGCAAATATACTAGATATTATTTTAAAGTTAATAAATTGTGAAAAAACACAATTAATCAAATAAAATTTACTATAATAAATTAATCAAATAAAATGGTTCCAATTAGTCGTTTCTCGGCCCGTCAGCGTTACTTACTTCTGACTGCTTAGTAGACTGCTAATCAAACAATTCTACTTAAAATTTGATCAAAGGCTGACAGGCTTAAAATCGACGGAATGAAGACCGTTTGAATGTTAAAATATTCAAAATGGCGCCGATTGTCGATTTGTGACGAAGTCAAATGTGACCTAAAACTGGAGTTTAAACTACTGGGCGTTATATTACTTAATCTGGGAATAAATATTACACAACAATACTTCTGTTATTATATTTAATAATAGCTGGGCAACCCGGCTTCCCTCAGGGAGTTGATATGAGATTGAACTGACGTTCGAACCCGTGACGTATCTTGCTTCATATACCCCTACCAATGGGTAGCCCCACCCATACAACCCAGACGGCCGGCGTAGTCCAGCGGAAAGGCTCTTGACTGGAACTCCAAAGGTCGCGGGATCGAATCCCGGCGTGGCAAATAAATTTTATGTGATTAATTTGTGTTATTTCACAATTTATTCATTTAAAATAATATATAGTATATTTGCTACACGTTCCAGAGTGGAAGATACTCTCAGTATCGTCCTGGTGTAAGACCACCATTCAGAATTGAAACGTTGCTTGAAATGGTTTTAGCCGTGTGTGGTGACCAGATCTGAATAGCCAGGTACTTCCACACCTTCCTCTTTCATATCTCCTTTCCCTGCCCACTACCTTCAGCCTCACAACATACCCCAATTGGGGGTGCCATAGTCCCACTGGCTCCAGACGGGAGCAGTTGGGACTCTTGTGCGGTGTTAATGTAAGAAAATACAAAAAAAGACTTCGAATGGTCCACAATGTCCTAGAACATTCCACAACATTCGAGAGTGTTCTGGAATGTTCCACAATGATGTTCCTGATACCCTGTTCCCGAACATTCCACAACATTCCAGAATGTTCCGGAATGTTGTGGAATGCTCTCAAATACTCTCGAATGTTGTGGAATGTTCTAGAAATTTCCGAAGGCCAAACTTCCAGTCTTTATATCTTCAAAAGCACACCCTTCAGGTAAAAATGGGAACCTTCTTCATGGATGGGGGATAGGGTGCTACCACACCATATAACTCCCATACCCTGACTCGTTTCCGAGTTTTAGCGGCGCGCACATTATAGTACACTTTTATAATATATATTGATTAGATAATGTTAAATATCCCTAGTTAATTCAAAGTTAAATGTAAATTTTTGTATAAATTGACAAATTACCTTATGCCTCTAAGGTACAGATATTCAAATGTAGTGTATTTTTATCATTTTGCATTTAAATGAATCTTGTAGTTATATTTTATGTCGATAAGTTTTATTACCTAAATTTAATTTCGACTTAATGCTTTTTGACAAGGAATTATAGTACATACTATTAAATTTGTAAAATAAATTTAAAAAAATATTTTATTTTTTCAGATGTGTAAGCAATATTGCTTAACATTGTCAATTGGACGGAGTAACTCTCCAACAATAACTGTTAATATATCTATAATTAATTATTATTGAAGAAATTCTTTAATTAAAACCGGTTAGTAATTTAATTTAATTTAAAGTAAGTATAAAAATTTCGAAACAACGAATTTAAATGATGTATCCTGAATAATGTAAATGTATCGGGTTGTGACGGTTTCGAACTTCCCTCGTTGTTAACTTTTTGAGATTTCTTTATCTGTGGATCGATTAAATACTTTACGCAAAGAATCAAAATCGTTTAGGTTATAATGGTAGAAGGCTGAATTTTCAAAAATCTGGCAACTAAAAATCCACTACATACTGCAGTTGTCAGATTTCAAAGAGGTAAATCATATCTACACAGAATTCAGGGTGTCCGGGGGTAAAGTGCATTAACTCCGGGAGGTGATTCTACATGATGGTAGGAGCAAAAAACATCAACAACTTTTTCCGAAATTTCAACTTTTTTTTTCCGTACAAAAATATGAACCTACTAAAAATCCTTATTGTGAGGTACAATCTTACTTGCTGAGTGCCTGCTGGCTAGATTGTAGCAACATTACATGGTTGTTATTGGCCCGTATCGTAACAGCGGAAAACAATAAAGCTGTGGCGCACACCCCGGTCTAATTTAATCTTTTTACCACAAAACAACCCCTAAAAGTTGGAATTTCGAAAAAAGTTATTTTTCTTTATTACTTATACTATCATGTAGAATGACCTCCCGAAGTTAATGCACTTTACCCCCGGATACCCTGTATGTATCTACTATAAAATTTTATGGTAACTTTGACAGTTCTCTTTGAAATTTATAGATGGCAGCACTTTTGTTTGTAGCTAGTACTTGGGGTTAGTACTTGGAGCGAGTTTGAACCATAGAACAAAGTCTATTGAATACAATACATACGTCCATAGACTTTGGATTTTATTTCGTATAATCATTTTTAATACTGCCAAAATTGCCACATTTGAAGCTGTAAATTGCAGAGTGGTGCATATCGTTGTCACGTGCATCCAAATTAGTTGTCACTCCTGAGATATAGACCATCGGTTAGTAGGCAAGTTGTCCAAAGCATTAGGTTTCCACCCAGACATTGCGAGTTCATTTCTCTGCTAGCTATGTCCCCCATCATTGCACAAGCAACATTTTCCGGATTATAATGATGGTAGTGGAGGTATTCAAATATTTTGTTCGAATTTTTTTAAGCCCACACTTAGGCCTTGGGCATATTCTGTCATTAGGTCAGAAAATTTCCGCTTTGCAATAAAATCCATATAAATGAAATATTTCTGACTATCTGAAAACAAAAACTGTTTTTGAAAGGAGATAAAATATGCTTTAAAATTTTTTTATTAGAAATAAACATTTAATTTTTTAAATATTATAATTATGAATGCAAACATAAACAAGTTTTTAAAATCACTCACCTTAAATTTTTCTAACTAAAATAAAAACCAACGAAAAAATTAAAACACGTTTGTTTTATTAGACAAATGTTAAAATAATTAATAAAATAGTCACTAAGCTCCGTTAATTGTGTACATTTTAATTCTTCTGCGGTTAATTTTTATATTTGAATATAAAGCTTAGTGTTTTACGACCATGCCTGAGGGGTTAACAATGGTTAATACATTATTAAGACATAAATTCAGTTTTCTACCATTTTCCTTCGATCTTATTAATTTCTACCTCCCCAATTACTAAAGACTTAAAAGTAGCGAAAAAAAAATTGTCTTAGTAATAAAAAAATTTTAAATTCCATTTACATTATCTTTGCAAAACTATTTGCAGAAAAAAAATCTCTTTAAAATGTGCAACTGAAATGCAATTCTTTGGTCATAATAATAAATGAATGGATTCAGAAAAAATAGTTAGTGTAAATAATTAATTAGACTATTTTTATATTCAGTAATACTTAATATTTAATCCTACACTTAGGCTATTGAATATAAATCGTTAAGCGAATGCTTAGTATTTAAGTTACACCTAGTTTTATTTCTTAGGATAAGTGTAAAATAATATTACTTTAGAGTGACGGCCATTTGCAACAAGATGATAAACTAAAATTTTATTGCAATACGAAATATTGTTATATCATTGAATTGTATGTAATTAGAAAAAATCATGAGAAAAAAAGATTATTTGCGTGAACAGGATTTGAACTCGGGACCTTTCGCTATATGGGTGTCTGTTTTAACCACTGAG
Source organism: Limnephilus rhombicus (assembly GCA_929108145.2). Classification (NCBI taxonomy): domain Eukaryota; kingdom Metazoa; phylum Arthropoda; class Insecta; order Trichoptera; family Limnephilidae; genus Limnephilus; species Limnephilus rhombicus. Next base: position 16,060,599 of record OV815299.1, read on the forward strand.
CTATCACGTCAACCTTCATACCAGCCGTGTTTCTCTATATGTATCTTCAACTTACTTGTAAAATGTTCAAAGTTTAAGAATTCAATTTTTGAGAGGGTATGGGTATCGCCGCCCCGGGAACCATTTATTGGATAACCAACACCCCTGCCATAGGTCACCCCGAGTGGTTCGCTACATTTGGTGGTGACTTAGCAGGGGTGCTCGAGATCATGGGGTCAGGTTAATCTAGATCTTTGTGGTGAATGCGTTCGTCCATCGTGGCGGGCCAGATCAGGAAATACAGGATCAGGGAGACCTAACCTAGAACTCTACAGCCAGACTCTCTACCCATCGCCTTGCACCGCAGTAGGCGGAATGGATTCATACATCTGAACACATTGATCCCCAGATTACTACTCACTCCTCATTCCTTTTTCCTTTCCAGAACTTGCTCTCCTTCCTTTCCCTAAAATGACCCTCGCCACAGCATCCCCAAAGGTGACACAGGCCCCGAGGGAAATTATTTTCCCTAGGGCCTCTTGTGTTGAGCTAATGTAAAAAAAAAAAATTGTCTCTTGGAAAACTTTTGTATTCTGGATTTGAAAATTTTCACAAGTAAGCCGACAATATGTAGTGGAGAAATATTTCAGATCCGAAGGTTTAAGTGATAGCTCAGTGGCTAGAGCAGGCGCTAAGTTAACACAAGGTCCCGAGTTCAAATCCTGAATGCTTCAACAACATTTTTCTTTTCCGACGTATAAGATTTATTTTTGACTTATATTTTTTCAATATACAGATGTTTTGAAATTTTAAAATAATAATAATTAGCCATGTTTAACCTCTTGTTGCAAAAGGCTGCATTTGTAGTTGAGAACATTTCGGAGAATAATGTCTTGGGGTTGTGAATGATTGTTGTAAAGTTGCAACATTAGGAGACACAATTTTTGGAAATTTATTTAATAAAATACTCAGTTATAGTCCCTATGTTTGTTTTTTTTTTTAATTGTACTGCATCCTCTTTTTTATATTGCTTTATTTTTAAATATGTAGTTTTAGGGGTGTTTTACCATCTCTGAGTAAATTTTTGATTATATCGACACTGGAAAGGAAACATGGCTAAAGCGCCATACAGCTGTGACATTATAGATGAACCTAAACAATAAGCAACACCTTGATCAAAAAGTTTTTGTACTTGATTCATTAAATCGAAAATACAAATTTATTCATCAAAATCGATATGGTTTCCTTCAAAGTACTTCCCGTCAACTGCAACGCTCTTATGCCAGCGCTTGATCTAATCCTCGAACGCTGCTGGTACTCAATTCTCAGCACGTCCATCACAGCCGTTTTCGATTTTTTAATAACATTCTCTCGGGTGCCGTAACACGTTCTACAAAGCGGTTTTTTAAGTCGGTTGAGCAGGAAAAAGTTGCAGGGAGCCAGATCAGGTGAATTCGAAGGCTGCTGGATATTATTTGTGTTGTTTTTGATCAAAAACTCACGGATAAGGATCGCGTGGTGCATTATTATGGTGTAAAATTGATGCTATTTTCAGACTTGTAAAAAATCGAAAACACGCACAAAGGTAGAGGTACTCGGTACAGCGTAACTTTTAAAGCTCTACTACAGTACTCGCGAAGTTAATCGAATACGATAGTGTAGACACGAACTTCACTTCGCTTCGTCCAACTTCGCTTCGCTTCGCCTGACTTCCGATAATTGTCAGTATTTGGCCCGAGTCAAAGGACTCAAAGTGCTCCGAAGCGAGTAGTGTAGACACGCGCTTCGAACTTCGGCTAATTTCATCGAGGACTTTGTCGAAGCGAGTAGTGTAGACACGCGCTTCGAACTTCGGCTAACTTCGTCGAAGCGAGTAGTGTAGTGGACGTTTGACAAACGTCAAGCTATGATGCTGAAATTTGAATGGAACTTGTCAATGACAGATGTGGTAAGCTAACAAAAAAAAATTCCAATGGACTGACTGACAAAGTCACACGGTGGCCGGTCCTAAAACTTTTTGATCAAGCTGTCATTCCTACTCCTACATGCTCTAGGAAACTCTAAAAACTTGATTTGATAAACACAAGCACAAACAAACGATATAGCTTATTGTATAGGTTCCTCTTCAATATCACAGCTTTATGGTGCTTTAGCCATTTTTCCTTTTCAGCGTTGATATTATTTGTTTCACCAATGCTAAGTAATGCTACCCGTCAAGTAAATGGCTGTTTTTACCACCATGTTAATACTATGATTAAAGTTACCTGACGAGTAGTTACTCAACAGAGGTGATGAAATACCCCTTTATTATTTCATTAGTTATTTATGGTAACCCGACAGTTGGCTCCCCGAAATTATAATTATTATAAATTAATAATTATTTTGTGCAATATTTACCAACCTCAAGTCTAAAAGCGACTTATAAAACATCTTAAATATTAGGTTGATGTGGAAATCAAACGAATTTACAGTGTCGATTTTTTGTACTTATACGCTGGTATATACAGTATATAGACAAGTAGCTTTATCCTTGATGCGTTTGAATGAAAATATGTTTCATACTTTTTTTATTCTGCGGTACATCCTCTCTGCACACCCCTTCAGGGACACCTAGTTATATTTTTTGCAATTAGGTATACTGTATTTTCCTTAACCTACTGTATATTGTATATAAGTATGCCGGGGGGCCAACTGTCAGGGATCAACTCTCAGGGAACCGCTATTTCGGTCTCTCTTGCTAGTTTATTATAGTTAAGTTACGGCCGCTGTTCCCAATCCTATTAATCAACTGCTAAGCCGAAACTAAGGCTTAACAACTATGCTCTATCCAACACACAAGCATCGCTCAATCTAAGGAAGCCGGACACATGGATTAAGTTCCACTGAGCAAAGCAAAGTTATAAAAAGTGTCAACAGAGTGGCGCTAATGCTGCGAGGTACCGACGCGCCGGTGGCAAAGTTCAAACTGACACTCTATTTTTAATATATTTTATACATTTGTTTAAAAAATATATAATGCAAGTTTATGGACAACAGTATTTAAAATAAATTATGTGTGTGAATAATAAATACAATATTTAACTCTTTAATATTAATTTAATATCGAAAGTTTCACTTTGATGCCATTTTGGGCGGGGCTAAGGCGGGCGTGTTACTTAAGATATTCAATGATAAAATATTTGGGAACAACGAAACTATCGAAAAGTTAGGAACATCGGCCGTTGGTGCTTGTATTATAAAGATGCGGTGGCCGAAAAAAACCATTGATTAGCAAAATCTGGAGTCTATTAAAATACCGAAATTGACCTTTTCGAAAGCAGGTTGTTACAGTGTCATAATTCACTAGATACTTCATTTTGGAAGGCAGTTATGGGTGCCACCGCCCCGGGAACCATTTATCGGACAATCAACATTCCTGCCATAGGTCGCCCCAGGTGGTTCGCTACGTTTGGTGACTTAGCAGGGGTGCCCAGGATCATGGGGTCAGGTAAGTCTTGGCGGCAAATGAGTTTGCCCACCTATTGCGTGGCGGGCCAGATCGGAAGAGACTGGTTGAGGGAGACCTAACTTAGACCTCTCCAACTAGACTCTTTCAACCACCGCCATGCACTGCGGAAGGAAGGATGGATTCATACACAGATAAGAAATATCTTTGGATTCATACGTCCGTCACTCCCAGCCGCAGATAACCTTTTCCTTCCCAGAACTTCCAATCCTTAATTTCCCTAAAAAGACCCCCTCCAAAGATGACATAGGCCCAGTGGCGTAGCATCTGAAATTCTCTAGCCACTTCTAACTGTATCATACTTCGGCTAATAACTACCAACATTATCTTCATTTTCTTAAAGCACATATTATTGGCTGCTATCTTTATACATGATTGCAAGATTCAACTCGAACTAAATGCAATCTAGATAGTGTCTGGATAATTTTTTTATCCATTTTATTTTTAATACGCGACATCTATTGACTTTTCTGTTCGAGTTGAATCTTGCAATCATGTATAATGATAGCAGCCAATAATATGTGCGTTAAGAAAATTAAGATAATGTTGGTAGTTCTTAGTCGAAGTATGAAACAGTTAAAAGTGACCGAATTTCATATGGGTTCTTGCCATGTAAGCAAAGGGTCCTGGGTTCGTGTCCCAGCGGAGCCAATATCTTTTCTGATTTTTCTGTCTCAGATTTTCGATTGAGTTTCGCTAATATTGTCTTCATTTAATTAAATATTATAATTTGAGATTTTACTCATAAAGGTAAAAAAAAATTAAAATAAATATTATTAGTGTGTTTAATTAGGACTATATTCATATATAGTCTTATATTGATTTTTTTTATGTACTGTTTTCTGCAGATGCAATAAACAAAGGTATTAGTGGCAGAGTAGTTATTTGCTGGTTCTAGAAACTTATTTAAACTGTGACTAAAGTTTCTTGGTGTGACCAGAACCATTTTGATGTACTGTTCTGCAGAAGCAATAAACAAAGTTATTAGTGGCAGAGTAGTTATTTGCTGGTTCTAGAAACTTATTTAAACTGTGACTGAAGTTTCTTGGTGTGACACAAAACCATTTTGATGTACTGTTCTGCAGAAGCAATAAACAAAGTTATTAGTGGCAGAGTAGTTATTTGCTGGTTCTAGAAACTTATTTAAACTGTGACTAAAGTTTCTTGGTGTGACCAGAACCATTTTGATGTACTGTTCTGCAGAAGCAATAAACAAAGGTATTAGTGGCAGAGTAGTTATTTGCTGGTTCTAGAAACTTATTTAAACTGTGACTAAAGTTTCTTGGTGTGACCAGAACCATTTTGATGTACTGTTGTGCAGAAGCAATAAACAAAGATATTAGTGGCAGAGTAGTTATTTGCTGGTTCTAGAAACTTATTTAAACTGTGACTAAAGTTTCTTGGTGTGACCAGAACCATTTTGATGTACTGTTCTGCAGAAGCAATAAACAAAGGTATTAGTGGCAGAGTAGTTATTTTGCTGGTTCTAGAAACTTATTTAAACTGCAACTAAAGTTTCTTGGTGTGACCAGAACCATTTTGATGTACTGTTCTGCAGAAGCAATAAACAAAGGTATTAGTGGCGGAGTAGTTATTTGCTGGTTCTAGAAACTTAGTAAACTGTGATTTGAGTTTCTTGGTATGACCAGAACCATTTTGATGTACTGTTCTGCAGAAGCAATAAACAAAAGTTTTTTTTTTTTTTTAAGTAGAAAACACAGATACAACAAAATGCCAAAGGAAACCAAGAGAATCATAAATAGTTCAAAATTTGAGCACGACCAGCAGATCAGCAGAAAGCTGGCTGCATGCCCGCATGGCAATTTCTGCAAATCCAGTCTGCCGCCTCTTACCAGACCTGACGGCCCACTAGCAAACACCGCCACCGAAAAGGCTAACTTATTAGGTAAAATGTTTGCGAATAACTCAACCCTCAATGACCAAGGTTCTGTCCCGCAGTCGGTTCCTCACTGCGGTTTTCGTATGAAAAAGCTGAGGATCCGGCATCGGGAAGTACTCCATGTTTTACGAGGGCTTGATGTTAATAAAGCTAGTGGGCCTGACGGAATACCTGCCCTGGTACTGCAGAGGTGCGCTGCAGAAATAGCTCCAATTTTGACGAAGCTTTTTAAAATGTCCCTCAAGACAAGGCCTTTGACCGGGTTTGGCACCGAGGACTTATCAACAAACTGCATTCTTACGTACTTCCCGCATCCTTATGTACGTGGATTGCCGACACTTTGAGGGAGAGGTCAATTCAGACGGTAGCCGATTCACATCTTCCTCACACTCGATAAATGCTGGCGTCCCGCAGGGATCAGTTCTGTCTCCGACTTTGTTTTTGTTGCACATCAACGACCTTTTGTCATGTGCACCAATTCACTGTTATGCGGATGACAGTACAGTTCATGATATCTTTTTGTTTGACAAGCCCCCAAAGGGCTCACAAACTCCAATAGCTCGTAGGGCTTTGAAGCAAAGAATGGACGGTTACCTCGAGAGTGTTTTCTCTTGGGATAAAAATAATCTCGTTGAATTTAATGTTTCAAAGACCCAATCTTGTCTGATTACGTCTAAAAGGGATCGAAATGAAAATCTAGTCTCTTTCAACAGAAACAATTTTCCGAACAGGCCCTCCATTGATATGCTTGGTGTAACCCTAAGTGACCAAATCAGGTATGGGGGCTCCATCGAAGCCAGAGTAAAGTTAGCCTCCCAGAAACTGGGCGTACTGTATAGGGCCCGCAGATACTTTAATAGTGCACAACTGCTAACCCTGTACAAATCGCAAGTGCGTCCCACGGTTGAATTTGGCAGCCACCTCTGGTCTGGAGCTCCAAAATACCTGAAAAATACCCTCGACTCTGTGCAGAAACGGGCGGTCCGTTTGATAGATTCTCCCATCTTAACAGACGGATTGCAATCTTTAGAGCACAGGCGTCGGGTGGGAATGCTATCCTTGTTCTACCGGTATTACAATGGAAGATGCTCTGAGGAACTAGCATCATTGATCTCTTCGGAACCGGTGCATAGTCGGGAAACACGCCAAACGCGTGCCTAACATTTGTACACGGTTGACATTTGTCACATGAGAACGGGTCGTTTCTTCGACTCGTTCTTATGTTCAACAGCTCGGCTGTGGAATGATTTGCCGGCCTCTGTATTTCCTCCTTCCTACAACATAGGTCTCTTCAAGACCAATGTTCATTCCTTCCTCTCCTCAAAAAGACCCTCCACACGGCATCCCAGATGACATAGGCCCTGAGGGAAATTATTTTCCTCAAGGCCTCCTGTGTGGAGTTAATGTAAAAAAAAAAAACAGACAATAATTAACAAAACAATATTATGAACAATAACTTGAGAATTCGCCTGCACCCCAACTATTTTTCACTGGTTGACTTGATAAATAAAGATTTTCAAATACATTTTATATACATGTTTAAAAATAAGTCATGAATCGAAAATTATTTAAAAAGAAGCACGTAAATAGTATAGTGAATGATATATGAGTTTTCTTTTTTTATAGGAAAACAGCCTTCAATTTTTTACCAAAAGTGCTATAAGTATCAAAAAATATATCGAAATCCTTAAGGTTGTGGTTTTTATTAAACAATTCGCACATTCTTCTGATTGGATCCCTGACACCAGCATTTGTACGTGTCCGGTTAATGTGGAATAAGTCGTTAAGCCTAGTTGTTCTGGGTGGTATTTTAAAATTAATTAGTGGCAGAGTAGTTATTTGCTGGTTCTAAAAACTTAGTAAACTGTTTCTTGGTATTACCAGAACTTTTGAAGTGAAAACTTCTTTAGTACCATTTTGATTTAAAACTTGATAAAAAGAAAAAGAGACACTAATAAGAGACAAACACATACATCTATAGGATTTAGCCTGCAAGAGAATGAGATAGATTAATAGGTCTCCTCTTTGTGTGGTGCTTCGTAGCCTCTCCACTCTTGTCTTCTTCTTGCATACAATTTTTTTTTTATATGAATACCTCACAAGAATCCCAGCTGCTCCCGTCTGGAACCAGTGTGACTGTGGCATCCCCAATTGGGGTATGTTGTGAGGCTGAATGTAGTGAGGAGGGGAAGGAGATGGGGAAGAGGAAGGTGTGGCCCTAGCTAGGACTTGCATTAGGGAAGTGTAATTAGAACTTTATGCAATTAATTATTATGCCCTAGCTGGTTGCGTATTTCTATTTGTTCTAAAATGGTAAGTATACTTAAATTTACTTTAAAAAATGTTCAATTACTTGTCTTTTTCAGTTATTTTTTTCTCCTAGCCATACCTGGCACACCGTGTGTTGGATTATATTACCTTTTTTTCTACTGCTATACAATTTATCGGCACACCGTATTGATTTTTTTGCCATTATTTTTGCTTCAATATTGGTTATTGGGTTGTAACCTATTTTTAAATCTTATATTGCGTATGTAATAATACGATTTAATCAATTTTAATAAATAAAAAATGCTATTCTCAATAGAATTGTGTTTTATTTTGGAGGCAGAATTGTAGTGAAGTGAAGAAACTTGTGGGGAATTTAAGACTCCAGATTAGTCCTGGGTCGATCGTGAAAGACCTGATCGTCGAAACCCGCTCACGAGCCACCAAAGAGCAAGCGGGTTATTTATTCGTCAGCACCCGGGTCTTCCGGGACCCGTGAACTGCGACACACTCCCGCAACCTACCAACTACGACACATTCCTGCACCCCGTGACTCACGGACCGATCGCCGGGTGCCCATGTGGCGAGTGGCGAGACGTGTCAGGTCCCGGAACTCTCGAACTGCAACTGCGACATACTCGGTCGCCGATTGCCGATCAACGCACACACGTGCGTGACGTAACAGTATCCTGCTTCCTGCCCGTGTGTCACGTCATAGCGGGATTGTTTAGTAGATTCGATTTTTGAATATTCGACTAGACACGGAGACATTTTTAATAAGAGCGTATCTTGTTATTGTTTCAAAGTGCTAAGTGCTGTTTTCATAGAAACTTTTAATTTTTCGTGTGGGTGAGAATGTAATTGTGCATTGTAATAGAAACTGGTAAAAGTGTAATATGTCTGACCTTAATAAAAAGAAATTATAATAAAGCATTACAGCTTACAGCTAATTTACTTATTTAAATTCTCAATAAAAGCTTCAGAACAACACGTTTTTTACAAGGTTTTTATATCCTTCAAAACATGAAAAAACATTGTTTTTTTAACCCCTGAAGCATGTCTTTTTAAAAATTTATTTCTGGGACATGACATTACTAGTTACAGGTGTGAGCTGTGAGAGAACATTCACACAATTATAACCTGGGTTTCGTGTCGCGTATGACTTGACCGGTCTGGGCGGCGAGCTTCTACCGCGCGGCGTGCCCGTAGAAAGTAACTGGGTGATGAGTAATCGAGTTTCGTATTTTGTGTCGCAAAAAGAGCGGGTCTTCGTGACGCCAGTGGGTCGTGAGCGACCCGGGTCGTGTAAAACGATCGATCGACCCAGGACTACTCCAGATACTAATATCTACAGCCTGTGTGCCGGACGAATATCTACAGCTCATACGTTGAACTAATATCTACGAACTTCAGAGTGTTGACTAATATCCACAGAGCTAAGGTCGGACGAATATCTATGACGGTCCCAGTGTTGACTAATATCTACAGAGCGTAGGTGGGACTAATCAGCTAAATGTGTCCAATAGTCCGATATTAGGGATTTTTACATACTTACATACTTTCATAAATTAAGTTTTTTAAACTGCATACGCAATATTACGTTATTGCAATATGCTATACATAATTGCAAATCCAACCTCCGCCAGTGCTGTAGATATTCGTCAACACTTTGGTTCTCATAGATATTAGTCAGCAGTTTGAGCTGTAGATATTCGTCAACACTTTGGTTCTCATAGATATTAGTCAACAGTTTGAGCTGTAGATATTCGTCAAAACTTTGGTTCTCATAGATATTAGTTCGATTTTTTCAGTTTTTGGAATTCCTGTAGATATTGGTAGACGCCTCCGAATTTAATATTTTGCTCTCCACAATTTGGGGATTTTGAACATTTATTGCGGGAATTACGGAACATAAGCATTGGCAACCCTGTCAATAGTCTATTCATTCTCAGGGTTGCCGATTTGTGGATAATTCCCCAAATTGCGGGGAATTTTTAAGATTTTTAAAGAATTGGGTATTTTGCGGGGAACACCGTTTTGCGGGGATTCTGGGGATTTTTTGATTATCCAACCTTTTTGAAAAATATATTTATTCGGTGGAAGATTTCGTAGTTTATTTTGTGGCAGCATTGTAACATTTATTTCTAAGCAATAATAGTCGGGGGATTCCTGAAGTTTGGGACCCTAACTCAAAGAAACCGCCTTCATACAGATACTGTGGTAGCAATCATGGCTACGGGATTGGTATATTTATGATGGCTACTCTAGAAGGGATTAAAAAAGAAGGAGGAATTTTCAAGTTTAATGTTTCAAATAAAATGTTAACCAAAAAAAGGATGATGCAGTAATTGATGAAAGGAGGGCGCTATCGCCCGACCGAACTTTCGGTATCGGCCTAGTTTCGGCCACCATCCAGTTGAAACTACGGCCGAAACCGAAACTGAATTTGGGAGGTTTTGTTCTGCGATCGGACATGTTCGGTGAACTGAACTGCGAGCCACGAAGTCTCATTTTGCTGCGTCCGCACTCGTAGTCGTGTCAGGACTTGATTCACTTGTTTGTGTTCGCTCCGCAAACTTTGCGGTACTTTAGTTTATTTGTTGTGAAATTGGAGGTGTTTATACTTAACATTATTTCGAAATAGGTAAGTTTTATTTCGCTATTGAAATGATTTAGTTCATGATAGGAAAATAATTTCCCTGAGGGCCTATGTCATCTTTGGGGATGCTGTGTGGAGGGTTTTTTTAGGGAAAGGAAGGAGAGAAGAGTTCTGAGAAGGAAAAGGGGTTGGTAGGAATCTGGGGTTCAGTGTATCCTGGTCATCCACCTTCAAGACCTAGACAAACCTCTCCCATGAACCCGGGCACCTCTGCCTAATCAACAAACTAACGTTGCGAGCCACTTGGGGTGACCTATGGCAGAGGTGTTGGTTATCCACTCCCGCGTCCCAAATTCTTTTGTAAGAGTATTTTTTGTTACCTATACAAATTAAGTTTAAAAAAAGTAATTTTGTTTTCCACCTTTTATTTTATGTTATTTGTTAAATAATAATGGGTATTACCTACTATTTCTTTTAAAAAATATTATTTACGAAGCGATTTACGATTACGATTTCAAAAAGCATAGATAATTTGGGAGGCGGGAATGGGTACCGCCGCTCCGGGAACATTTATTGGATAACCAAAACCTCTGCCATTGGTCACCCCAAGTGGTTCGCTACGTTTGGTGATTTAGCAGGGGTGCCCGGGTTCATGGGGTGAGGTTTGTCTTGGAGGCGGATGATCAGGACACACTGAACCCCAGATTCCTACCCACCCCTTAAACCCTTTTCGTTCCCAGAACTCTCCTCTCCTTCCTTTTCTTAGAAGAACCCTCCAGACAGCATCCCCAAAGATGACATAGGACCTGAGGGAAAATATTTTCCTCAGGGCCTCCTGTGTGGAGCTCATTTAAAAAAAAAAATTGAAATTAGGAGTAATAATTATGTAATGTTTTTAGTTCAAATACCAGAGACTGATTAATATAAGATTTAAAAATAAAGGCTGAATGATTGATTAAGATTGACTATTTTTTTCCCACGAAAACATGACCTTATAAGGAAGTTTTGGTTTCGGTTTCGGTTTCGGCCGTAAAAACTAGTTTCGGTCGGACACTAGATAATTATTTTACATCAACTGTATGTATGCTTATTTCGTTAATAAAATTATATAATTATTTATTCATTGTTTGCCTGAATTTAACTAAAATGAATAAACCATTACAAAGTGATGAAAGAGGGGTTATATTCTGCGTTTTTCAATGCTGCCTAGCCGAGTGTCACGCGAAGAAGATTCTGTTTAATTTAGAAGATGTTTACAAACGAACTGTAGAAATGACTGGTACGTAGTATAGTTTGTTTAATAAATTTCATTAGTATTACAAGATTGATGCCAATTTTCGAGCGATAATAACCATTACAATCTGAATTGAGGTTATGTAAATCTGAATCAACGGTAAGACGAATCGTCAAGGAAGGGGAAAAGGCAGATGGAAAATTTGAAACATCGGGAAAACGGAAAATGGGCATAATAATAAAATATTTAATAGCATAAGTGCTGATGATTGGAAAAATTGTTGCAAACACGTGATGAAAATTGAGGCAGAATATTATGCACGAGGCAGTACTATATTTATATGATGATATCGATGAACTGCGTTTAGATGAAGATAAAGATACGGAAGAAGAAGAATCTCCCGACGACGAAGACAATAATTACATGTCGGGTGTTGAATTAATAGACTTAAATTTTTAAGTACCTACGTTTTTATATCGAAATACAGTTTGTCAAATAAGAGTAGAAAATATATGAGGGCGCCACTGTTGATCAAATGGCAATACTAAACACATAACTCATGGTGTTAAAGTAAAGCTGTGTAACCTACATTTTTATAAAAAATTAAAAAGGCATAATAGTGGAAAAAATATTTTTTCATTGCAGTATAGTCGCCGATCTCAAAATTAGAATTGCACATAGGTGTATTATTATTATACTTTTGCAATTTAGTGTTAACATAATGAAGACTAACTATAATGTAATAAAATATAAAGCACAGTTTAGAAATTGCTCACATTATTTAATACTAGATAAAGTACTTAGCGTTGCCTGAGCTTTAGATCATGTCTCTAATTTTAGATCTGAATATATTTAACTCATTCAGATCTAAAAGTAGTGTAACTAAACTCACCATTAGTGATTCTTCCTTTCTATCTATTGTTAAATTCAAATTTATGTTAAATTAAATTAAAGTAAATCGCTTTATAAATCACCTTTCAATCAAATTTATGCCATGAAGAAAAAATGTTGTTTAAAATGTGGTTTACTGTGTTCTATATATTCAGTGTCATTGCACTTCAAAAAAATATTTGACAGTTAAATTGGTGTTGCCAATCTACAAATTTAGTAGTTCCAGTTTTTATATTTTCTACTCTTATTTGACAGACTATATTTTGCTGTATTTTTTATATTTCCTTTTTTTCCTACTAGACAATTTATCGGCATAACGTATTGATATATATATTTTTTAAATGTCATTATTTTTGTTTCGATATTGGTTATTGGGTTGTAACCTATTTTTTAATCTTATATTGCGTATGTAACAATACGTTTTAATCAATTTTAATTAATAAAAAATGCTATTCTAAATAGAATTGTGTTTTAATTTGGAGGCAGTGTAGTGAAGTGAAGAAACTTGTGGGGAATTTGCGGGGAATTTAATATTTTGCCCTCCACAATTTGGGGATTTCAACATTTATTGCGGGTATTTTGAAACATAAGCATTGGCAATCCTGTCTATACTTCTATTGTCTATTCATTTGATTTTTACCACTATTGTTTATGGTATTCGTGTTTTGAACTGTTTTGAACCATTTTGAACTTGGGAGAAACAAGAAACCAGTTAAGGCAAGTTAAGGATTTTAACCGGAGTCTCGTAGGTGGTCGTCATCCTCATTATAACAAAGATAATACAATACACAATCGACGACTTTGCACAAAATGTCGACCAGCTTTGTCTAGCCGCGTTGACATATTTTCTTTTATTATCTGTGCTGCATTGTTTCCACCGTTTCCACATTCCCTGTTCCCGATATCTCGATCATTCTATTGTAAAGATGGCGATCGTTAGTGCACGGTTGGTGCATTTGGATCAGTTTGGATTCACGCCCGGTTTCCCTTTACCGTGAGTACACTTGAGGTTATATTCATCTACTAACACAGGGAATCTGTAATCGAAGGAAAAATGTAAATAATGGTAATTTAATTATTTTCTACCTACGTAGACCGATTCAAAGTCGATTAAAATATTATTATCGGTCGTAAATGGGAAAATCCTTCACGCCGAAAGGTTTTACTGAGCGCTTTTTGTAACAAAAATGTATTTTTTATTTATTGAAAGTAACAAAAGAAACATCATTCGTTATTCCCGACATTTTAAAGCAGGTAGTCAAATCTAACTAAGGTAAATATCGGTTCGGACTGGCCACGCTTATTACGAATAATTTTTAGAAAAAAACTTTAGATTCGCCTTAATTACTATAAAAGGAAACTTTTTGGCTTTGGGGCGGCGGAAAATAATGCATTTTAATTTTCAATTGCATAAAACCAAAATTCGCTTCGCGACTGACACAGCGAAAATCCGCGGCCGTACATGTCACTGTGATGTTGGTATCCTTGATAAATTAACAAGAGCTAATACGACTGTAGCCGACTTCATGGGATAAGGCGCGTAATAACGAAATTTGTCTAGCGGGCTTGTTTGTGTAACATGGTTTGTGATACAAAAGAAAGTGCCCCTTTATAACGCCTACTCGCGTCAACGCAAGAAAAACATCCCAGTTTTCAAGTGGCTTAGCGGCTACGCTAGGTTTGTGTAACATGGTTTGTGATTCGCGATATTTCATGTAGGTATCCCACGAAGTCAGCTACAGTCCATAACAGTGACAGCTACGGCCGCGGATTTTCGCTGCGTCGGTTCGCGAAGTGAATTTTGGTTTTATGCAATTGAAAATTAAAATGCATTATTTTCCGCCGCCCCAAAGCCAAAAAGTTTCCTTTTATAGTAATTAAGGCGAATCTAAAGTTTTTTTCTAAAAATTATTCGTAATAAGCGTGGCCAGTCCGAACCGATAATTACCCTAACTAATTTATCGAGCTCTCAATGCATCTCCCACACGCACACTTCGGAGCAATAGACCGAGTCCCGCGCCACTTCTGGTCGCCGCGCAGAAAAAAAGTAAAAACTGGTAGGTTACAGCTTACAGTGCAGTTCACTGTGAGACTTTTTTGCGCGGCGGCCTGAAGTGGCGCGGGACTCGGTCGCTCCGAAGTGTGCGTGTGGGAGATGCTAATAGCTTGGATACATCGCTCAGAGGCAGACCTTTTTAAATTTTTTATTATTTTATTTCCTCAGAAAAAGATAACCTCTGCATCATTGTCACGGTACATCTAGAGCAAGATGTTTGCTGCCAGCACCCCCTAATACCCTTGACTCCGCGGGCCTCAAGGTGCCTCCTGTGGCAGCCCTGAGAGGACAGATGGCATGCCAATAGGATGCATCTAGAGCAAGATGTTTGGAGCCAGCACCCCCTAATACCCTAGACTCCGCGGGCCTCAAGGTGCCCCCTGCGGCAGCCCTGGAAGGACAGATGGCACGCCAATAGGATGCTATCTTCAGGAAGATGGGAAATACCACGGGTGAGCTACCATCCTATTTATGTATATTATTTTGCCTACTCTGGGATATAAATTCCAAGGCTGGAGCCACACCGGAAGTGCTTCGCTTGGTAAGCTAGGTTCTAAGCTATCTATTAGAAACAATAACAGTAGAGCCTCGCTAATCCGGACCCCCGTTACTTCGGTGCACACTGTAATCCGGACGGGTGCGTGCGGGTCACAATGATGTGTCAATATTCAATCATTTGCCGTCACTCGTTAATTAACTTTTAGTATTTTTTTACTTCATATTAAGTGCGCAAATTTCTTACATGTTTGAATTTTTTTATAAGTACAATTTGTACTTACATACATATTCTCGTCCAAATTGACCTTAAATTTTTACTTTAATAAATGAAACCCAAGTTAAAAATGTGTTTTATTCCTATTAAAATATTGCATACTATAATCCGGACGCCTCGATAATTCGGAAGGGGTCTTGTTTTTCCCTATCCGGATTAGCGAGGCCCTACTGTACTGCCAAACTTCACGCTAAGTGCTTAGATACAAAATCAGTTGACATTGAGGTCCGTTCGGACTAGGCTAGTAGTTTTTTTTTTACAATTAGTGTTGTGCTATGCCTGTCCCACTAGGAACTCCTGTGTTGAGAGCAGGCGCAGTTTGTAACAAAATTATAATAATAACACTATATTATGTTTAAAATAACAGACAATCATCTTTGGAAATGCTTCTAAAAGGCCAACTTTCTAACTCTGGTTTTGATGGAGCCCCCTGTATACGGAGTACCTGAGCTGATCACTGAGAGTTTACACCAAGCAACTATTATAGTACAACCTACTGAGGTGGTTTACAGTACCGGTCATAACATTATATTAATGGTGTCCTTATCTTTTCAGAATATGTTGATGAGTAACTGGACAAGCCGCCATAAGCTGGGTTGGCAGACTAACACATGGAGAAGGAACCAAGCAATGAAAATGCTGCGTCCATTCCTGAAGATGATTTAAAGGTATGCTCTTTAATACCTTACAAATATTGTGAAAATGTGGCTTAATTGAAACTTATAGGTTATTCTATGGGCAGAGCTTAGGGTGTGTGGCAAACCCAAAGTGCAAACACAACCTGCAATAGCCATCTCAAGCCAAGGTGTGAGCTACTCTGATGAGGCTGACTCGATGGGGAACAGAGTCACCAACGATACCTCCGAGATTCAGGGTTGCATCTCGGCTTATTGCTTACCTTGCTCCATCACTCGGGGCTCTGCTAGGGTGGACCTTTTATTTCCCGAGATACTTGTGGGACCAAAACATGAACCATTAAAAAAAAACTAACATTGATGAGGGGTCTTTGGGGAACCAAGGGGGGAGTGAAGAGGAGAGCTGAGACCACCTTTTTTTTAAAAGTAAAACTTTACGCACGCTGGACTTGGGGAGTAAGCTGGTGAATGCATTACGAAAAGTGGTGATGTGTTACGAAAAGTGGTAATGTGTTATGAGAAGTGTGATGCGAACGGTCATGCCAAGGTTGTAGGTCATGCCAAGGTCGTAGGTCACCCCAATGTCATATGTCACCCCTAGGTCATAGGTCACCCCGTTCACTATGTTTGGTAACTTAGCAGGGATACCTGGGTTCATGGGGTGAGGTTTGTCTTGTAGTTTTACTTCAGTCGTGTGGTCGAAAGCACACAATTTTTTTTTTTTTTTAAATGAGCTTCACACAGGAGGCCCCGAGGAAAATAATTTCCTTCAGGGCCTGTGGCATCTTTGGGGATGCTGTGTGGTGGATTTTTTTAAGGAAAAGAAGGAGAGTAGAGTTCTGGGCAGGAAAAAGGTTTAAGGGGTGGGTAGGAATCTGGGGTTCAGTGTGTCCATATCACCCGCCGCCAAGACCTGAACAAACCTCACCCCATGAACCCGGACACCCCTGCTAAATGACCCATGGCAGAGGTGTTGGTTTTCCAATAAAGGTTCCTGGGGCGGCGGTACCCATTCCCGCCTCCCAAACCTGGTTGGACTCTTCCCTCTTAGGGTCATCAGGGAACCAAGGGGGGAATGGAGAGGAGAGCTGAGAAATTGGTTAACGCGCACGTCCCAGTTAGACGAGAGGTCTGGGTTGGAGTCCCAGTTGCGACCATTGTCTTTTGCTGCTTTTCTGTGTCTTGTTCTCTTTCATATTTTTGTATAGATTATTATTGTTACCTTCTTCTTCAATGATATATTACATTGATGGGAATAACCTTCAAAAGTTATAAAAGAGAGTTTTACTTATAAAAAATTGAATACTTAAAAGTTATTTAAATTGCAGGTTTTGAAGATAGATGACATCCTGACTCCGAGAGCGGCAGATTGTTCACCCACCTGCCCCCCACAACAGCATCCTGCAACAAGCCCCAACCAGTGTAAGCTGTGAACATCCAACCAACCAAGTAACATTCTCTCACAGTATAACGGTATAGGGTACACCTATACAACTGAATTACCACGCTGGACCCAACCAATATGTGCATCTGTTTATTTTATTTTATTATTGTTGTACAACAGAATAATTCCAATTACAGTACAATTTAGTTACCCTATCAGCATTTAGGCAAGTGACTCTTCAATAATATTTTTAAGGCATATAAAGAACAGTCACTTACATCCAAATGGTTTGCAATTTCATTTAACAGCAACTCCCCTCGTCATGCTATGCTTTGCCAAGACGTCTGTTCTGCCGTTCGGTACTTTAAATAAGTCATGATGTCGACTTCGGTGAAGTGGTCTGGTACATATAAATCATAGCATCCCAAGAGAAATGGGCTATCGATGAAATTGTTCCAAATTTTGAAAGACAGAATAGCAAGACTTGCTTTCCGCCTAGTTTCTAGACTCACAGAATCAGTTTCCTCAAGTAAGTCAATATGGTGCATAAACCTTGGATAAGTTCCGTGCTTCCGCATATAAACATACCTCTTCCGAATCTCTTCTGGATTTGCTCTAACATATCAATGTACTTCTGGTGGTACGGTGCCCAAACATCGCTTGCGTACTCCAGCTTGCTTCTCAGTATGCCATCGAATAACGCCAGCATAGCTTCTTTGTTATCAAACTGCTTACAAGTCCTGATGATAAACCCAAGAAGTTTGTAGCAAGACTGAGTGAGCTGTTGATCTGCTGTACGTGACTACTGCTGTTAATATTTATTATTGTTACATATTTTGGATAATTTGAACTTGACATTTATTATTTTTTAATCTACCGACATTTTTTTTAGTGATAATGCTCTTCATTACAAAATGGTGCTATTGTTTTCTGTATGTAATGTATGTTGGAAAGCCATTAGGGGTCGTCCATTAATCACGTGATTTTTTTTTTTTTGTATGAAGTATTTTGATATTTTCAGAATATTATCACGAAAAATAAATACACGTGATATCTCATTTTACCCCCCCCCCTTTCGAGCCTCACGTGATTAATGGACGACCCCTTAGGTTGTTGTGACTACTTCGAGAGTTATTATTTTTAATTGATAAACTAACGTTTAAGACAATTTAAGATTTTTATGCATAGCACAAAGGGTAACAATTATTATAAGCAATAATTATCAGCCTGAAACACTCATCTACATTGAAATTTATCTTTTCTCGGAAGATTTTTTCAATGTAGATGAGTGTTTCAGGCTGATAATTATTGCTTATAATAAGTGGACAAAGAGTGTTGGCAATCACCCAGTCTAACTACCCTATTCCTTAACGACCTAAATTTCCTATGTCCTTTTTATGTTACTGTAGAAAGCTATTTTTAAATCCCGGGCTGCGTTACAGAAATTTAAAATAAAACAATAACTTGAAGCTACGGTTGTAGCGAAACCCGGTCGGCATAAAGTATAAAAATAAAAGTGGTGTTTACAAAGTTATTGTTTTATTTTAAATTAATAATGTCACATCACAAAGTATCCGCTTCATATGAACAAATGTGTTACAGAATGTGACGCATTTCATTTTTAGGTTGCGTCAAACAATGTTTTTCTTAAACTGTCATTTGACATATCATACATCGATCGTCCAGTTGATTAGTCAGACATTTCCAAATATTAAGTTTTGAGATTGGTTAATTCTTTGATGGGTGGACATAAGAGTATAACTGCAAAAGTGTAACTTTTCAGGAGAGCAAAAAAACATTATTATGAACCCAATTATTTTGCTACAGAAGTCATATTTTGAGAAATGGGTTATTATTTACAGATTATTTAATCTATTTAAACACATTGGTGTTATTCATACAAATAATAAAGATATTCAACATATAGTATTTGAACCATTGAAGATGGAACATAAATGTGTCCACTTATACTACTAGAACTAACTTATACTATTTGTACCACTCAATTAATGATATTAATTAGTCTACTTATATTACTGAGACCATCTTGTACTGTTTGTACCACTGAAAATATGACAGAAATGCGCATATTTATCTTATTAAAACCATTATTTTAAAAATATTTATTATTATTTTGTGAAATAAAAGTACAAGTATATTTGCATAAAAAAATGTATTTTAGCACAGACATTACACAAAATTATTTATTAAAGTATTATTCGAATTCTTCAATATCCGGCAATGAGTCTCGGACATCACCATCCTTAAGATTTTTTATAAAAATCGTGATACACGGGATGAATTAATGGTAAAAGTGCCAAAATATCCTTCTTTTCTTTTATTTTGAACATCATTATAACACTTGCCTGGCTTAAGTGTAGGATTTCTATTTCCTCGTCTTTATTTACAGCCTTAAATTCAGTCTCTACATCTAATGTTTCCTTATAAAAGATTTCTCCGGGCTCTTGTGTATACCTGAACCATCTTATATTGTGCCATTTGTAAACCTCTCCTGCAGTATTTCTTTTTCTTAGAACTAATGCAGATCTTAGAAGTGAAGCGAAATCCACCAAGTCGCATTAGCCATGAATCAGTTCCTTGACTATACATTCTGTCTTTCCTACAGACCGAACCAATTGGTACCAGTCACAAGGATGTGATATTGGAAGAGCATTCTTTTCTTTTTGTTTTTCCATCAAACCATGATCGACATCACATTTCATATGACTATGGCCACTGACCATAAACTTGTGGTCAATAATCTCAATTGTTTTTTTTTCTTGCATTAATGTTAAAAACATTGAAGAAACGTGAGAATTCCTATTCTGGCCACCACAGCCATCTGAATAGAGAACAACATGCTTAATATTATTAGGTAAATTCATGAGGTGTTTGAATATGCACGTTGCAATTTGATTGGCACCCCTTGCACCTTCAGCCTCATGCCACATAAAACATGTCACTTCTCCGGAAGCTTGATCATGTACAGTTAGATTATAGGTCCACAATTGTCGTTTATAAAACGATACAGAGCTATTTAGATATGGTGTTAGCAAACACTGCTGCAAATCAAATGTGTAACTGACTACAGTACTGTCATTCTGGGCCCTCTCTTTGTCTGCTTGTTTGGAGACAAATGCAGAATCTGCTAAAATATGGTGATTTTTTTTGCTCATTTTCAATATTTTTTTTCTCATTTGAATCTGCAGTTGTCTCAATTTTCATTTTGAGAACATCGCATAGATGGCATGTGTCAACTTTTGGCAACTTAAATTTCAATTTCAACTTATGAAATTCTTGAGAATATGTTTTGCGTGAGACAGGTTTTGTTGTCACGCTTTCACGATACGCATTGTACATTAATTGTATGTTTAAATGCGCAGGTAAATATTTTTTGTCGTTAGTTCTTCTGGTGTAGTGTGATTCGTAAGAGGGAAATGAATTTATGTGTTTTCTAACATTCTCCAGTTCTTCATCACAGTGTTTGTGGATTGGCACAATACAGTGAAACCCTCTTAAAAAGTTCTCTCTTAAGACGTTTCGTGGCTTAAGAAGTTTGGTTTTTTCAGTCCCTCGGCCCAAAATTGACCCAATTTTTCCCACATATAAGGTTTTCCTGCTTAAGAAGTTTGTTTTTTCCGGTCCCTTGGAAAACTTCTTAAGAGGGTTTCACTGTACTCCCTCTCTTGTCACCCTCAGTCAAGCCTGTCAAAGATTTATTTTTATTTTGGATGACTGTTGTAACAAACATTTGACTTTCATCTAATATTTTCATAAAGCAACCTCGGCAAACATTCTCCCTTTTTCCATTTATTTTGAAAAAAAAACCTATTTGAATATTTTGGATGTTTTATAATAACTTCATTGGTAGTTGGCTTTATTTGCGGCATGTTCCAGAGTGGAAGATACTATTAGTATCGCCCTGGTGTAAGACCACCATTCAGAATTGAAACGTTGCTTGAAAATGGCTTTAGCCGTGTTTGGTGACCCCAGATCTGAATAGCCAGGTACTTTCCAACCTTCCTCTTCCCCACCTCCTTCCCCTCCCCACTACCTTCAGCCTCACAACATACCCCCATTGGGGATGCCATAGTCTCACTGGCTCCAGACGGGAGCAGTTGAGATTCTTGTGCGGTATTCACTGTAAAAAAAAAAAAAAAATTGGTGGAACAGTTTCCATAGAATCAATAAGACTTCCTACAATGCTACTCTTTTTGAGTATTCTCCAAGAGCCCAATATTCAGTAAAATTTGTTCTCTGATAAATTCTGGGATGCGTGCATTACATTTCATACGACAATTAGGTAAATTTTTCACGCATCTTTTCCTCACAGTTTTACCCTTAACCCATTCATGACGAACTATTTTTTTTTCGAATTTCGCGCAGAAAATTCACAGAGTGGTTGGTTTTGAAAGTAGAATAAGAACGTTTTTTTCGGAATTTGAAAAAATCGTCTCCTCATCCCCCAGGAGCCTCGAGAAGGATGAGGTCCATATGGATCTTTCGGCAAATAACTAGTCAGAAATTTCATTTTTTCATCTTTATTGTTCCAAAAGTGTAATTTTCAACAACATTATTTAGTGTGATAGCCCTCGAAGCATTTCACGCATAGTCCGACCTTACATGTGATGCAACGGATGCGCTGCTTGCTTTTACAAGATGCACAAGACAGTTTTCCTCCCTTATTAGTCTCAGTTATCGGTATTGGCCCAGGATAATGGGGGACGGAGGTATCATACTGCATTGCCGTTTGACCTATTTTGGTGAGTTTGTCGGGTGCCTTGAAGTATTTCTTGATAGAATACTTCTCACAGTAATGCTTTGATATTTCTTCACGGAATTCTAACTGCCCCAATTTAAAATTGCCCGTGGCTTTGCGCTTCAGAAGCCAGCAATTCTGAATGGTTACATCAATGGCCCAGGTAAAAATGGACCACCACCATTTCTGTTGGCGAACAGTAATGCGATAACATGCAACGTTTTGGTCCATTCTGTCAGTTCCACCCATATTCGTGTTATATTGATGAATTGCATATGGCCTCTGTATACTGATCTTTTTTTGCTCCTTCCGTGAGTAACGGCTTGCTAGATCCAATGGATTCTTTCCGTATTTTGTTGAAGCTACAGAACAAACAGCGTTATCAACCCATTGAGTAACGTAGATGGGGGTCTTGCCAAATGATGTCTGCGCACTTTCAGTATGTCCTCGAGAAAGCACACCTTTGTTGTATTTTGACATTGTTGCCTTCTTCTTGGGGATAGGAGATGAACTGGGAATCCGATTGTCTCGAATTGTACCTGTGCCATTGTATCCATAAAAATGCAAATAGTACAGCAATGGCATACCCGTAAAAAGATTATCAAAGTAGAAGTGATATGGCAATTCGCGCTTTTCCACTGGCAATTGATCGACCAACATAAGTAGTGGTGAAGCATTCAAGCCTACAACACCATACTCCTTTGGAATCCGGGGATTGCTGCCTTGGTAGATCTCAAAATTGATCAAGTAACCGGAGGTTGTATTTAGGCTCCACACTTTATATCCGAATCGAATGGGTTTGCCTTTTATGTATTGCTTACATCCATGGCGGCCATAGTATGGTATCATCGATTCATCATAACTTAAATTTTCTTCTGGGTGGAAGTTTCGCATAAACCGTTCAATAAGCCTATCTGTAAATGGACGTAACTTCCACATCCGGTCTGCACTATTGAACTGATTTGGTGAAGCAAAGTGTATCATTTTGTGTATCTGTTCAAATCTATCACGAGACATGGTGGACGCAATCTGCTTATTGTAGAAAGGGCGAGAGCTGCTCCAGTACAATCGAGTTGATGGAATCGGGCATAATCCCGATGTTATAAGTATACCCATGTACGCTTTGATATCCCCGACAGTTAAAGGTGATACTTTATGACTATTTTCAGGGTCTTGCTTGGTCTGATATTTGTTGGATTCTGTAACGATGAATTCGTACATTTCGTTGTCAAAATTTAGTTCAAATAATTCCACCGGTGATAAAGCAGCTACGTCGGTATAATTTCCTTCGGGAAATATGCTAGAAACAATTGGCGTCACATCGTTAGACTTCCATTGAAACATAGTTTTCGGACCAGGCATACGTTTTGGAATGCGATAAGGTGGTTCAGCGGGATCATTCACTCCGTCTCCAGTACTAACACGGCATCGTTTCAAAGGAGGCTCGAAAGAAGTGCTTGCAGACGCTTGACCGTGTGATGCTGAAGCGTCGAATAAATTTATGTCGAAGTCACTGAAAGTTGAATCCAAACGCTCGTCTCCGAAATGCTCTAGATTAGGGTTCTCTTGATCTGAATCATAATCGGGCGTATCTTGTCCCTTTTTGTGTCGACGGCGATTTACGATTTGGCAATTAGAAAACAATTGCGCTCGAGAAATATTGGCAATTATTCCACCGTCATCTTCATCAGCTGAATCTGCTCCGGACAAATCACTCTCATTTGGCGGCTCCACATACACATCCACTACCTCATCATCCTCCAAATTCGTATCCGATTGTTCTTCAAGCAGTAACATCACTTCTTCAACAGTCAGACCCCTAAAAAACACGAAAAAACAATGAAATCTGCGAAAAATTACAATTTATGTATAGTGAGATCTGCCGAAAGGTCCATATGGAGCCAAAAATCAAAACTTTCAATTCAAAGTACTCTCTTTGATACAATAAGGATTATTTTTGTAACAATATGTCTATAAATAGTTAGTAAATTTCATTCTTTACGGATCATAAACGGTTTTGGAAAAAAAAATCAAATCTACACATAAGTTTAATGGATTACTTACTTCACTCGTTTTGACATTTTGAAAAATTTGCACTTTTTTTCAAACTCCGTTTATACACGTCTGTCCACGCCGGCACATGCAAACGAACTGAGCGCCTCTAAGACAAACGTGTTCGTACATGCTTGTAGACTACATAAAACTGAATTTCGCATCGCCATTTTAATATATCGGCATGATGTGACTAATTGAGGTCCAACACTTTTTCGAGGTCCATATGGCACCTTCGTCATGAATGGGTTAAGGGTGGTATAAGATAGACCGGTATTCCTTTTTGTTTTCTTGTCTGCTCTGTATTTTCTGGTATTCATAACCGCCTTTGTATTACTATCAGTTTTATTTCCTTTTTCTGGAGTGTTACAAATACTGATAACTGGTGGTAGTAGTAGATTTTGTGGTTCCGTATGGTTACTTAGTAAATCTTCACAGTGTGGGACATAGTTAGGGTCTTTATCAGTGTCGTCACTACTAAAATCGCTATCATGACTTTCAAAAATGTTTTCGCTTACAATCAGTTCTTCATTTCCATTTGCTAAAGGGCATTCATTCATGAGAATGTCGTTTGAAGAGATAACTTCTCCTAGAATTTCAGTTTCATTATTTAATGCGGGCTCCAAAACAGTCTGATGGTGTCCATCTAGAAAATAGTTTGTGAAAATTATAATCATTGTGTATAACTAGAAACATACCCAAACTATTATATCGTACAATATCATGAGAAATACAAATTGTATTCACAACATACCTAAAACTTGTAAAAAATTATTGTCAGACAAAGGCATGACGTCATAGCTTGTTGAAGGAATATTCATAGCTTGTCGAGTGGGCTCCAAAGCAACCTGACCGTACGTTCCTATAAAAAATAAGTTTATGTAAATTAATATAATGTTATCATAAAACAGATCAAGCAAAATGAAAAATAATTCATAATAATTATGTTAAACTTATCCAGTATCACAATAACTAACATTTAATTTCCAATGAAAGATTTACGTATTTTAGATTTAAATAAAAAAAAAAATATTTATATATATATATATATATGTATATACATCCCGCTATCATTTCTGCGTCCTTTCATCAGATCGACATTACTGCGTCTATCTGAAGGACTTAATTTTACATAGTTTTAACTAAAGTATATACTAGCTTTTAAGTGTTTGATTGTAGCTAGGTATTTATATTTTTGAAAATAATGATTTTAAAAATATACAAAACGAAAAAAACGCCCTTCATAGTTCCACCAATCCGAACTCCTTTCATATTCAATGCAGTGAGGCATCCTGCGTACACTTTCTTTAATTTGGTCCACAATGTAACGTCCAATTATATATTCATTTTCATGTTGACAACAAACCGACGTCTTGCGACGTTGCCGCTTATTTCTTCAAGTTTTTGGTTGGACGACGGTATAGGTATTTATAGAATATGAAGGCGCCAAGATGACTGGCCCATACGTCGCGGACTCTAATCAACCCGGCGGCAATGCCCACATAAAATTTATTAAATTGGTATGAGATTTTTTTGAGATTTATCATTTAGAATTAAAACGTTGCTGGAAGTGTGATTTGTTATTTTTAGTGACTAGATCTGTATTGCTGGGACCTTCCTATGCATCCTCTTCTCCCTATTTTGATTCCGCATCACGACAGTGATTACCATATAAGGACTTTATTACTACAACACGATTATCAGTAGATATATTTTACGACCTATTCATTAAAAAGAAACCGTAGTCTTCCGGAAGATTCAATTTGGAAGTCGGGTATGGTACCGCTGCCCCGGGAACCCATTTGGATAACCTTACGATTAACACCTCTGCCATATAGGTCCCCCCCCAGTGGTTCGCTACGTTTAGTAACTTAGCAGGGGTGCCCTATAATATTCTATGCTCATGTGGTGTGGTTTATCTGGATCTTCACCAACTGCATAACAGGCCGGATCGGGAGAGAATGGTTGAGGGATTGGTTGGTTGATTCTCCAGCCGTACTCTCTCGGAACATCGCCTTGCACCGCAGTGGGAGGGATGTATTCATACCTCCCTCACTTCTGAACACACTCCCCCAGATTCCTACCCACCCCTGGTATCCTTTTCCTTCCCAGAACTTCCTCTCCTTCTTCACCTAAAAAGTCCCTCCAAACAGCATCGCGAAAGATGGCATAGGCCCTGATGAGAATTATTTTAATAATGAATGAAGAATTAAATTATAATTATATAAATGCTTATCATATAAATGCTGTCACCCCAAGTGGTCCGCTACGTTTGTTGACTTAGCAGGGGTAACTGGGTTCATGGGGTGAGGTTTGTCCAGGTTTTGGTGACCAATGCGTCTGCCCACCTGCTGCGTGGTGGGTATAATCGAGAGAGACTGGTTGAGGGAGGTCTTTTATCCTCTCCAGCCAGAATCTCTCGACACATCGCCTTGCAACGCAGTGGGAGGATTGGATTCATATTCGGATATTCGGATTATCACTCCTGGACACCTTCCTCAGGGCCTCCTGTGGAAATGCCTCCTGCCCCCCTGGCTAATGTAAAAAAAAATCTTCATTTAAAAATGAATGTTTCTGTACCTAAAGCATTCATAAGATTACGATTCTTACTTTGGTGATTTGTCGTGCGCATGCCCGCGATGGTTTCTGTACGTAATGGTGAGCTCTAGCTCTATGAAATTATTTCCTTTGGCATTCATCCGATAGCGATGAAACTTTGGTGAGTTGTTATGCGCACATCCGTGAATTTTTCTATATATAATAGTGAGCTCTGGCGTTACGAAATTTGTATAAAAAATTACAATTAGTGGCGTGCGAGTTGTTTGAAATGTATGTTTTTCATTTAGTTTCGCTTTAAGGATGATTTGATGGGATGGAGGGAGGGGAAGGGGAAATTTGGGATTGGGAATTTCAACGAGGGACGAGTTCGCGGAAGGGGAGAAAGCAGGGAAGATGGGAAGGTGGAAAGGAATGCAAGAGGGGTGAGGGTCGCGAGAGTGGAACGAGGGCGCATGGGAAAGGACACACAGGAGAGGGTGAGCGTAAGGGATGGAGGACAAGGGATGGCAGAGGGAGGGATTGCAAAGGAGACATAGTAACGGTAGGGGATAGAAGGGAGTAAATTTGGAAATGGGAAACTTTCCGAAATTCCAAAAATGTTTTAAAGATTGGATAAAGGCTAAAACAGTATTTAAAATATGCAGTAAATGTATTTTTATTGAACAACGAACGAATCACCCATCAGGGCCTATGTCATCTTTGGAGATGTTGTATGGAGGGTCTTTTTAGGGAAAGGAAGGTGTTGCGGCGGGTAGCAAATGACCCCTCTCAAGATCGAGGGATCAAATGCTGCGTTTTGTGGACTGTAAAATTGCGGTTCTTATTTACCTATTTTATTATATTTTCATCGCACTTACCCAGACTGCTTCCCTCTTCGTTCAGTGTTCACTGGAAAGGTAGGTATGTTAGTTTGGGAGAGATGGGAGAGATGGAAGGGAATGGCGATTGGGAATGAACGTTTGATCGCGAAATAATAAGCGAGAATGGATGACGCGTGGCGATGGTACTTGCGAATAGCTGCGAGATCTAAAGTTCACTTTGCGGTTTGATTACTAAAAACTGTAAAGGCGGTGCGGTTTTAGGACTTCTGTCCTGTGCGGCGAGGTAAATTCAACTGAGGCAGAGGGCACCAAATAGGTAGTTTCAAAAGGCAACATGTAACAATAAAGGCGTGAACATGCCCCCCCGCCTTGACCAAGTGGTCAAAAGAAAAAGACAAATACAAAAAAAAGGAGAAACGCGATGCGATAGGATTCAATGAACAATTGACGTTTGAAAATAAAACAAATTGATCATAAGCATCCAAAAATATAAAGAAATAAAATAACAACAATGGAAGGCAAAGACCCCAATGGTCGCCAAGAAAAACCAAAAGAAAACAAAAAAAAAGAATTGGAGTAGGTATATCTATTTTAGATATATATCTGTATATCTGTTTAGATATACATGTGGTAAATCAACCATTAACGGAGGTGGTAATGCTGAAGATTTTATCTTATGATAAACAATACATTTCGAAAGTTGTGAAGGAATCTTATTTCGTACCGCTATTATCCAAAACTTCCGCTGAGTAGTGAATTGAAGGCTTGGCGGGTCAACATGAGAATATAGTTTATGATTATAATCTATAATTAAATAAGCTAAATGACAGATTTTCGGAAATAAGATGGGAAATTTGTTTTCGTATGACAGATCTGAGTATTTGAGTCGACTGCGTACCCTGATAATACCGCGGCAATCAAGAAACGGTTTCAAGTTTAGAATGTACGTTGAACATGGAATGTTATTTCGCATGTTACGTATATCGACAGGAAAATATGTTTCCTGTTCGATGCGTATGATTTTCAAAAGCGAGTCATTAAATTCACGAGAGCTAAGATAAGTTGAGTTTGTATTATCCGTACCAGGAAGTTTACGACAATTATTAACGAAACGCATTATCCATGCGACTACGCGTTGCAATTTATTAAACGAAGAATATTTGCTAATAATTGAATTAGGTACAATTTGAGATGATACAAGCGCTTCAAGGTTGCGAGTTTTGATTTCTGGTGGATCAGCTACGCGAGAACACATGCCAAAAGTAATTGGCGGTTCATACTGATTGGTTTTCAATTTCGGTAACTGTTCCGAATTTGCGTGCTTAAATGGCGCAATAGGCCACTCGGAATACGGCTGGCAAAGCCATTTTGGACCATTCCACCAAATATCATTTGCCATCAATTGTGATGGTAGCATACCTCTCGACAGACAGTCGCTAGGGTTCTCAGCACCTGCGACATGATAAAAATGACTACTATGCAAATTTTCGTGTATTTTTGCTACACGATTGGCAACAAAGGTTTGCCAGCGGTGAGGTGATGAATGAATCCAACTTAAAGTTACAGTCGAATCAGAAAAGGCAAATATTGAATGAACAATAAACCTTGCGGAGTAATTATTAATTACCCTTTTCAACAGTTGCGATAACAATAATGCTGCGCATAATTCTAAGCGTGCTAAGGAGACGACCTTTAACGGTGCTACCCTTGATTTGGCGCAAACTAATTGAACCTCAATTCGTTTATCAGGAGTGGTCACCTGAGCGTATATCACTGCTCCGTATGCCTTTTCGCTCGCATCCGCAAACCCAACGAGTTTTAACGTGCATCCTTCAGCGACTCCTACATGACGTGGAATCCGAATTGACGATATTGACGGCAATTCTGCGTTGAACTGCTGCCACTGGCGTGATATACTCGTGGGTGGGGTTTCGTCCCAATCGATTTTTAAAATCCACAGCTCCTTTATCAGAAGCTTGGCTTGTACAATTATAGGCGCCACCAGACCCATCACGTCAAAGAGTCTAGCGACAGATGATAAAATATTGCATTTGGTACAAGTTCGATTGTCTGGAGTGACTTCAAATGCGAAAATGTCATCCGAAGGATGCCAGCGTAGGCCAAGGATTTTTAGCGATGCATCACTATCGAAAGTTACACTTTGCGACAAGCGAAGTTCCAATGGAATGTTTTCTAATACTTTGCTGGAATTGGATGCCCACTTAGTGAGTTGGAATCCTCCTGACTGGAAGAGCTCAATCAACTCTCCAGCCGCGCGGATAGCTTCTTGCTCATTTGAAGCAGAGCTAGCGATGTCGTCTACATAAACGTCACGATTGATAATATCCCTTGCCATAGGGAAGCGAGCGCCTTCATCTAACGTTAACTGTTTGATTGCTCGAAGGGCTAAGAACGGGCTGCACTTAAGGCCAAATGCCACGCGATTGTATTGATAAGCCTGAAACGGCTTTTGCGGATCGAATCTATATAAAATTCGTTGATAACGACGATCTTCTTTGCGAACAATTATACATAAATACATTTGACGAACGTCGGCGGAAATTGCGATAGGAAAAAGGCGTAAATTCAGAAGAATGCAAAATAAATCATTTTGTAGGCTTGGTCCCGTGTGTAAAATGTCATTTAAAGATAAATCATTTTTTGTTTTTGCGCTTGCGTCAAGAACCACTCTCACTTTCGTGGTCATTTTATCCTCACGCCTAACTGCGTGATGCGGAATGTAGTACGCGTTTTCTGACGGTAAAGCTTCTACCTGGGATAGATAACCTTTGTGAATATGTTCTCTGATCACTTCATCATAGAGCGGTTTTAATTCTGGCAGATGCTTAAATTTTCTCTCTAGTGCATAAAACCGATTTTGCGCAGCTTGCAATGAATCACCTAAGTCACCCGGGTTGCCTTTGAATGGCAAAGTCACTTCATAAGAACCGTCCTCAAGGCGAGTTGTGGTGCTTTTAAAAATGTTCTCAGTTTCCTTTTCTTCGAGGCTGTGAACCGGTTCCGAACCGATATCTTCAATTTCCCAGAATTTTTTAATTAAATTCTCAATTTCGTGTGTAGCGCAGAAAGTTAAAGTGGTGTTTGATTGAGAATTTACTGGAGCGTCACCCATGAAAACATAGCCTAATGTGGTTTGAATTGCGACTGGAAAACCGGGGGTGATTACCTTATTTGGTAACAACAGTTGAGAGAACAGACTAACGCCAATTAGCAAATCAATTGGACCAGGCATTGCCCAGGTGTCGTCTGCCAGCGGAATATTTATGAACTTATTTGACGTCAAGTCCACTTTGCAAGTAGGTAAATTAGCGGTAATTTTATCTAAAACTAGAGCGGTTATGGAGTATTTGAAATAGGGATCAATCCTAGATTGAATTGTCAATGTGACACATCCTTTTATTGATTGCGTTTTGCCACCTAAGCCCTGGACTGCGAGGCGCGTTCCTGGTCTAACCGCCAGGCCTAATTGTTCACAACAATGTGATGTTATGTAATGCTTTTGTGAGCCTGGGTCTAAAAGACAGCGAACGGTATTCTCTTCACCGTTTCGATCAACAGTGTGAACCTTGGCTGTAGCAAGTACTTCAGTAGTTGCACCTTGTCGAGTGGTTGCTGACATGGTACATACCGAGGGTTCTGACTCGTTAGGTTGAGTTTCTACTTTGGATGTGTTGGTGTTCGCGT
Source organism: Limnephilus rhombicus (assembly GCA_929108145.2). Taxonomy (NCBI): domain Eukaryota; kingdom Metazoa; phylum Arthropoda; class Insecta; order Trichoptera; family Limnephilidae; genus Limnephilus; species Limnephilus rhombicus. The sequence goes on from OV815299.1 coordinate 16,091,718, forward strand.
GACTGGATTTCTCAAAATGAAGGAGCGTATGGTGCTTGCCATGGCACTTATGACAAGTGCCTTTTGATTTACATCTTGTAAACGTGTGTTGCGGGCTTAAACAATTAAAACACAAAGATTTTTCCTTTACGAAGGAAAACCTTTCCTTTGGTGATAATTTCAAAAATTGTGTACAAGTGTACAGTTGCGTATGGCTCTCATTTTGACAATAAAAGCATTTCGATTGCGTACTTATGTAAGTATGATTTGTGCGGGGTTGAGTTGTGCGTGCAATTCCACCGGAACTGGTTGTATTTATATTAGCGGTGTTAGGTCCACGAGTTGTTGATGTTCGTTGCAGAATTTTGACCTGATCTTGTACAAACGATACCAATTGCTTGCAGGTGGGAATTTCAATTTCTCGAACTGAGAGCTCAAATGCTTGAGCAGTTTGCATTTTGTAAAGCGAATTGCAGTAATATAAAATCCGAAAGATCCTCTATTCCTAATTGTTTTAGCGCGGCGATGGATGCTGAATATTTTTCTATAAAAGCTGTCAAACTATTTGCGTTGTGTGTTACGGTTTTGGAATGAAATATATTATTCAGGTAGTGCGTGGCAAGTGATCGCTTATCTTGATATTTATTAACTAGCGTATCCCAGATTATTTTGTACGTGTCTCCAGTTGGCACTAAACCTGACGTAACATTTTTCGCGGTTCCAGTTAATTTTCCAATCAAATATTGAACGCGTTGGGAATCAGATAATTGTTGATTTAAATGAACATTTGTTTTAAACATCTCATAGAACAGATTCCAATTTTCGGCGCGACCGTCAAAGGTGGGTAGCTCGATACAAGGTAGCTTAATAGAATTATTATTATTAGCAGCACATGCACTTGTAGACGCTTTCGGCTCTGTAGCTAAATTTGTTTTTAAATTGTTTCTTGTGCGTAGAATACGTGTGTATAATTCTTCAAATTGTTCCCAACTCGAATAATCTGGTTCAGAATTTGGGTTTAACGTAACCGTATTCTCGTTAATTTGATCAATAATTAATTCAAATTTATTTTTAATTTCCGTTATACTCTCAGATTCTGACATAAAACATTCAAATGAACGCGATGCTTCGAAACTAGCTGGCAAGTTTTTTGCAAGCACAGCTATATTTTTAACCCTTTTTAGAATAATTTCGCTTTTACCTTTTAGTAAAACTAATTGTCTTTTTAATTGGTCCTCCATTTTTAGAAATATTTGTAAACTAAAGTTTTAATTATTTAGAAAATAATGTGCAACAGTGCGGTTTTTGCCTTACCGAGTTGGTGTACTGAACGGTGATACAACACAGTGGACAAGTTATTTAAGAAATAATTAATTATATTGTAAATATCTTAATGACTCATAAATACGCGATGTTCATAAGTAAATACGTACGTTGGTATCTATGTAGATATTTGTGACTATTCCAGTGAGCAAGTAGTTACCAGTTAGCAATAGTACCTAGTTAACTATACCACAATAAATCGAAAAGATAAATAATAATGGTAAGTTTATGCGATATGCGGCGTATAAATTTTCGACAACAATACTTGACAAGAATAAAATAATGACCCAAAATATCAAATGAATAACTTGTAGATATTGTGATAATTTTGGATAGCGGGTAGAAACTATAAGTTCAAATGGCAGGTAGGTGTGACAATATGACACTGACAATCTCAAATTGCGGGTAGGTATTGTAATAATGATTTCAAACGAATATTGCTCATTGAATCCTTCCGTAAATATAATAAAATAAATACATCGATGTTATCCGGCTCGAAGGACCAAATGTTGCGGCGGGTAGCAAATGATCCCTCTCAAGATCGAGGGATCAAATGCTGCGTTTTGTGGACTGTAAAATTGCGGTTCTTATTTACCTATTTTATTATATTTTCATCGCACTTACCCAGACTGCTTCCCTCTTCGTTCAGTGTTCACTGGAAAGGTAGGTATGTTAGTTTGGGAGAGATGGGAGAGATGGAAGGGAATGGCGATTGGGAATGAACGTTTGATCGCGAAATAATAAGCGAGAATGGATGACGCGTGGCGATGGTACTTGCGAATAGCTGCGAGATCTAAAGTTCACTTTGCGGTTTGATTACTAAAAACTGTAAAGGCGGTGCGGTTTTAGGACTTCTGTCCTGTGCGGCGAGGTAAATTCAACTGAGGCAGAGGGCACCAAATAGGTAGTTTCAAAAGGCAACATGTAACAATAAAGGCGTGAACAGAAGGAACGAACGGAACATTTTTGGGAACGAAAATGGTATTAGGGATGGGTAGGAATCGCGGTTTAGTGTGTCCAGGAATGACGGATGTATTAATCCATGCCTCCCACTGCGGTATAACTGCGGTGATATTCCCAGAGAGAAGAAAAAGGAGAAGTTAAAGGGACTCCCTCAACCATTCTCTCGCGATCCGGCCTGCCATGCAGCTGGTGGGCAGACGCATCCGCTACCAAGACTCGGATAAACCTCACCCCATGAACCCGGGCATCCCTACCAAGTCACCAAACGTAGCGAACCACTTATGGCAGAGGTGTTGGTTATCCAATAAATGATTCCCTGGGCGGCGGTACTCATACCCGCCTCCCAAATTACCACCACAGTAAGCAGAAAATGTTGCTTGTGTCGAGATGGAGGATTTAGCTACAGATGAACTGAACATACAACGCCTGAGTGGGATCCAAACGCGATACAAATTCGGCCATTGGCCGGTCGAATGTACTGCTCTGCTGGTCATACATGTGAAGAAAACACCAAAACACCATATCATTTTTGTCAGTGTTGACTCATCGTAACTTGAAACAAAAAAGTCCAAGCCACAATAAATAAATGTTAGACTATTATGTGATAAGCATCCTTGGGACAGCTGATCCATTAATGTTTTCCTTAATTATTTAATTATAAACAAACTACCTCGTAAATCATTCGAATTCTTTCAGAACCACAGTTGATGCTCATAATGTGATAATTATTTATCTTAATCAAGTCATTTCATTTTTATTGTTTATCTTTCTATGGGTCATTGAATATTCAACAGTCAACCATTACATTCACAGAATACATGTGTCACAATAAGATGGGCATTATTTTGCTTTTGCTTAACCCGAAGGATCCGACCAACTGTATACGTAGTTGAAAGGAAATTCTCATGTGGGCCGACCCACTGTATTAGTAGTTTGGAGAATTCGTCATGTTCATCTCTAAATATTGAGATAATTTACTAGTAAATGTTCGTAGTAAAAGATTCATATTATAAAACCAAGTGTTTTGTACCATGTCCTTTAAAGAGAAAGACCTTTTTACTTACAGTTATTTTTTAAATTAATTTTTTCATCATAGCGAACCTTTCAAATTACGTCGAAGTTTTTTGGACCGCATACAGTCTCGTCTTGCGCGTCGATGTGTTAGTGCGTGCCGGTACCGAGCAAGCGTGCTTACATTGATATCGTTTATTGCGGTGCACATTATTTCGCGAGGTCTTATCTTTTTATGGCTGATAATAAACTTATTGAGATGAGTTATGTCCTTTGTCGGCTTCATGAGATCCGTGTAGATATTTACGTGAAATTTGAAACCTACGATTTTATTTATGAACATTTATTATTTCGGTAACTTTAAAAATATCTCATTGCGGTGCATATTCTTTCGTGGCCCATGTTTTATTATATTAAATAATTTCAGACAAGTATATCAGTGTACAGTGGGTTTATAATTCTTAAAAATGGATAACGAAGATATCGAAAACTATGTGTTAGATTGCGATTCGGAGTTCTCCATGAGTGATGAAGAAGACTACATTCCAGAAAATTTGGAGAGTTCCGATGAATCAGAAAACGAAGATAATGAAATTAACAATTCTGGATTGGACGACCATTTATCCTTTGATATAAATTTTATGAATTTCTCGCCAGTATGGGAAAGTGCAATAAACTTCCAACCCGATGTACACAATTTCAACCAACAATCTGGTTTACGAGATTGTGAACTCAATCCGGAGAGTGGTGAAATTGACTTTTTTGAGCTTTTCCTAAATACAAATGTCGTGGGTTGCATTACAACCGAAACCAATAGATATTTTACCACTGTAAAGTCACAAAAAGTATTTGCTCCAAATTCAAGTTTACACAAATGGAAAGATGTTGATACAGAGGAGATGTACGTATTTATTGCCCTTACTATGCTTATGGCGAGAAGCAAAAAAGGGAAAATTCGTCAATATTGGACACTGGACAAGTTGATTTCATCCCCAATATTTGGAAAAACCATGTCAAGAGATCGCTATATGTCAATTCTGAGCATGCTCCATTTTTCAGATAACGAAAAACAAAAAAAGGGCGATACGACCTTCAAAATACGAAATTTTGTAGATTTGGTATGCGGCCAATTTAAAAAGTACTTTTATCCGTTCGAGAATTTGTGTATTGACGAATCGCTGGTGCTATTCAAAGGAAGATTATCGATCAAACAATATCTTCCAGCAAAAAGACATAGATTTGGCGTAAAACTATTTGTTTTATGTGATTGCAAAACCGGTTTTGTTTTACAATTTGTTATTTATTGTGGCGCCAAAACAAACATAGACATACCAAATATGGATGAAGGCATATCAAAGCAATTGTTGGTTTCTGGAAAAGTTGTGGTTTCGTTATTAGCCGATTATTTAGGAAAGGGACACACAGTATACACGGACAACTGGTACACGAGCCCTTTTTTATTTAGTTATTTACACAATAAATACACTAATGCGTGTGGCACTGTTAAAAAAACGCGAAAATGTTTACCATCATTTGGAGATGTAAAAAAAGGAGATGTGGAAAGGAAGAAATCTGGATGCCTACTTGCAATAAAATGGCACGATAAGAGGGATGTTCATATGCTCACTACATCACACAATGATTCAATGGTAGAAACAGGAAAAGTGAATTGGAAAACAAAGGATCCAATAATAAAACCCAATTGTGTTGTAAATTATAATAAGAATATGGGGGGTGTTGATAGGTCGGATATGTTGATAACATTTGTGCAATGTGTTCGTAAAACCGTTAAATGGTATAAAAAAATTGCGTTTCGGACAATCGATGTAGTTTTAATAAATGCCCACGCGATGTATAAATACACAACTAAAAAAGAAATAAGCCTAACAGATTTTCATTTAGAAGTCATAAGGCAACTAATTCAAAAACATCACATTCCCGGCTCAACAAAAAGAGTTAATCGAGTTGGTGAATATCCGCTAAGGCTAACTGCCAGACATTTTCTGTCCGATGTTCCACAGTCTGCGAATTCGAAGAGAAAAACAGTTTACCGGGAGTGTTATGTTTGCAAACACTCAATGCGAAATCCAAAGCGTCGAGTTCAGACACGTTATTGGTGTTCACACTGCGAAATTGCGTTATGCCCCACTACCTGTTTTAAAATATATCATACTGTACAGAAGTTTTAATTATTAAAAGTGTCCGCCGCGCCTAACAATCTTGTGGTGACCCTATCTAATATAGACATGGTGTCGCGTAAGTGTATGTGTGATCACCGGAAAAAAATGACTGCGTAGTAAGAAATCAATAATTGTAATCAATGTGTAAATAAACCTCCAGATAAATCTTGATAATGTGATTGCCAAAAGTATATTATTTATGTAAAAACAAAAAATTCTTCGATATTACAATGAATAAATAAACTGTGAGTGATTATAATTCGGCCGTCTGCATTTTTAAGGTAAATTTTCGTTTATATTTCACATAACACCTAATCAGAAACCAAAAACCTAATATTAGATTTATAAACATAACAATTCAACATTTCAGAATGCATTAAAACAAAATTTATAACTGAAAACTTGGTTTGTGCAGCTGTATGATTTTTTAAACAAAAACCCAAAATAAAAAACACAACAGAAATTCATGCCGTTCCAGGCAGCCAATTCAGTAAAATCTTTCTCGGTGCCTAAGGGTTAATCTTTTCACCGCGGCGGCTGACTAAAGTCATTTCATCAAGTGGCTCACACCGCGCGGCGGCTGACTTCAGTCATTTTCAAGTTTCGACTTCGTTTTCTAAGCACATGTATGCCGTATACGATCCAAATTTATATTAAAAATAAGAATATTCATTTGTGGTGCGACCTCTCTGAGAATGTTTATCAACTACTTCATTGTTTATCTTGGTAAATGAATAAAACCGAGAGCGCGGCCCCAGCCGCCAGTCACAGTTTTGAAAATGCGCGCGAATCTGATTGTCTCTTTCGAGCGGACCCCGTAGCGTATTAGTAATAATACTTGTGCGTCGATACCCACTTTGAAATCTACTTTATTTTTGTGTACATAATTATTTAATTGTTGTATTATTTAAAAATTGACTAATTCAATTTTAAAAACATCTTGTTTTGTGTGTTTACGTATGAATTTTAAAACCTTTTTTTTAACAACACTCAAATTGTCGACACATGGCTTATCTGAAATTGATATTGAAGCAATGTTAGATTCGGAAAGTGTTTTTGAAATAAGTGATGACTGATGACGATACAGATATTGTTTTTGTTGGGCATTATGAAAGTTATGTCTCAATCCCGTCAGTTCAGCCAACAACTTCTTCTGCTGAACCTTTGACTTTCCCCTCTCAACCTAGCCGGCCCTCTAAATTCAGAAACCTATTCGTAATAAATTCGCAAAAATACCGAATATTTTCTGCGTAAACCAAATATTTGCGGTTGATTGCCGCCGTGACCGGTTCTTAAAACTTAGATATTCGTAGTAAATTTGTAAAAATACAATATATTTCCACGTAAATCGAAATTTCCGAAACCGAATCCCATCTCGGCCGCCCCACCAAATTTAGATACCTATTTGAAATAAATTCACAAAAATACCATATTTCCGCGAAAATCGAAATATCGCACCGGATTTCCTTTGCAGGCGGCCATTCTAATTCGGGAATTAGAAGTAAATTCGTAAAAATACAAAATATTTCTGCGTAAATCGAAATTTCGCAGCCGAATCACGTCGTGGCTGGCTCTCTAAATTTAGATACCCGTTTGATTCACAGAAAATACGATATTTCCGCGTAAATCGAAATTTCGCGGCAGATTTCCGTTGCAGGCGTCCATTCTAATTAAGATGTTCATAGTATTCGTAAAAATACCCACCATTTCTGTTTAAATCAAACATTTGTGGCCGTTTCCATAGAGGCCGGCCTTGTGAATTCAGATATTTCGAGTAAATTTGTAAAAATACGGTAAATTTCCTCGAAAATAGAAATTTGCGGCCGATTTCCGCCGCAGCCGGCTCTTTAAATCCATATAATCGAAGTAAATTCGTAAAAATACGGCATTCCGGTGTAAACCAATTTAGATTTATAAAATAATAATACGAATTAGGTCGATATCAACCGCATAAATTAACGTTTTACGGCGATTTACTGCCGTAAAATGTCGATCTTATTACTGCAAATTTATCAGTGAAAACAATATAAAATAATTTCACAACATAAAAATCTATAAACTAAAACCATAGCATCTTTTAAAATTCGATAAAATTAAAATTGATAACGTTATTATCAAGCTCTGCAAGTATTTTAGTGTGTATTTTTGTTACAGCTGTTTCAGTTTACAGTTTGAAAATGGTTTTGCAAACATTATAACATTATCAAATTAATTTAAAAAAAAAAAAAAAAAACAAAAAATAAAATGGAGTTTTACGAATTAAACACAAAAACAATTAATAAAAATAGAGCATCGGCGCAGTGGCCCTTCTTGACGCGTCTCGTATTTCACTACACGAGCAAGTAGGTAGCTATATGTTACGTCATACGTTGCTAGAAGCGGCCATGTTAGAGATTGCTTTGTTTGTTGATATTCACGGCGTGTTTAAATTAACGCAATTATAACGTTATCTTCATTTCAGTTGATCTCAAATGAATGTTTATTGATACTTCGATATTGGAGGATGATGTTATCAAGATTTATTAATGTTTTTAGGATTAATCCAGACAATGATTTTGTTTTCTAAAAGGGTCTATGTAAAAATGACATTCGAAAAAGAAAGTGCCGCGTGGGGACGACTGCTTAGGTATATTTTTTTAGCGGTTAAAAGGTTAAAGATGAACAAAATTGGATTACTTAAATAAAATAAAATTAGAATTGTATAAAAACTCAAAAAAAATTATTGATGTAGGAACCGAAGTGATTTTTTTTTAATCACAAAAAAGACATAAAAAGCTTATAAAAATGTTAAAAGGGTATAAAACCTCTCAAAAACCGGGTGTTACTTTACAGGGCCCGCAGATACTTTAATAGTATACAACAACTGCTAACCCTGTATAAATCACGGTTGAATTTGGCAGCCACCTCTGGTCTGAAGGTCTAAAATACCTGAAAAATACCCTCAACTCTGTGCAAAAATGGGCGGTCTGTTTGATAGATTCTCCCATCTTAACAGATGGGTTGCAATCTTTAGAGCACAGGCGTCGGGTGGGAATGCTACCCTTGTTCTACCGGTATTACAATGGAAGATGCTTGCCAAATGTAGGAGTTGCGATACGCTAGTCAATGAAACGTATATTTTGCTAAAAATATACGCTCGTCTACTGCAGCGTCGCGGCTCGCCTGCTTGGTGACAAAGCACTGAACTAAAATAGCATATTTCAGTTGATTTAGGTACCAATACCGCGTCTGGCTTATTTTCGTTTTTGGACTGTATGAGGGTACAGGAGTGGGGAAAACTTGAAATTACATGTGTTCAATCCTGCGTCCGTATACCGGACGCAGAATGATGGTCGGACGCAGGATTGAATGAAAGTGGACCATTAGAAGACGCAGCAATGATAGCGGGATGTATATATATATATATATATATGTGGGAAATCGTCATCCACGAATGAGGAACAACAGGTGAGGAATGAAAGATAATGTTCGAGTAGATATTTATTGGGTTCTGAGGCGGAGCTCAAAGAACACAAGTCATACAAAGCACACACATATAAAAGGTACAGTGAAAGTTGATTGAGGGACGCGAGAGCGGTTGGTTTAATGCGGTTATCGATAGCGCGTCCGGCGGGGATCTGTCCATCGCCGCACGGCCTTTCTCGAAGCTTCTCCAATCTTCGTTTTCTTTTCTGCAGCGCTTGGCAGCACCGGCGATGTGGCGTGACACTGGTGACGTGGAGTGACGTCACGGGGTTCCTGCCGTGTGCAGGGCTGTCGCCAAGGTACAGGGCAGGGGTGTCGCCACATATACAATTGGTATATTATAATATGTACATTGTACATACCTATAACTTGTAAAACACTATCGTCTGACAATGATTGCATTTTCTCATTGCTTGATGAAAGTATATGCATTGGCACATTGTTAGATTCAATTTTATTATTTAATGAGGAATCCAAAACACCTTCATCAGGAGCTCCTATAGAATATAAATTTATGATACATTAACATTAATCTCAGATAAAGAATAAGGCACCATCATAATATTATTTAAGGATAAAACACCATCATATAGGTACATAGGTTAGGTATAGAACAGTTAGGTATACAGATAAAACAGGTATGTCTCTATTTTATTATAAACAGTGATATAAAAACGTTGTTGAAAAGTTGGAGAAAACCATACATGAAATTAATTTAATCTCTATTTGGTATCTATATGATTAAATGTATTCCTAGGTATTCTACTTTTTTGGGGTTAGAATTTGTAAACTTTTGTTATTAAATTTACTGATATAAATAGGAAACATTATCCAAAATTTATATACTTACCACAAGGCTTGTTTAAATTTTTCATCATTTCCATAAAACGCCGAGATCTTTTCATTTTGTAATAATAATTAATTGAGTTAAGTAAATAAATAATCCACAGAACACAAAATAATCACAACAATGCAGCAAATGACAAACGTCAAAACTACTAGTGACAAACATCATGATGGTCACAATAGTACAAGTTCATAGGCTCGCCTAGCGACATAAATCATTTAGAAGTATTATCGGTGGATGTAACAGTATAAGGTACACTTATATACTTAATGAAACTGAAGAAATGTGTCGAATTACTTTTTGCACGTGTGTACCATCTAGTACAAGTACTTTTATTCTGTTTGAACCGAATCTTTGAGCTAAAGAGGTGATTGTCATTACGAGTATAAGTGATCTTATACTTATGAGCTCAAGTATTTTAAGTTAGTTTAATAGGCACAAAGTTTTTTATTTATGTTTTGAGTACTGGTGTAACTATACTGTTAATACCATTGATGCCGGCATACACAAGACACATTTTCTCATATAAATCGTTAAATGGTCAAAAATGCAGTTATACTGTTATGTCCGCCCATCAAAGAATTTATAAGGTCATATTATACTCCAGTTCAAAAAAGTATTCGAAATTTATTTGCAAAGTTCTTTTTAACCTGTCAAGGGCCGTTTCCCAACAAGAAATTCCCTAACAAAGCACCACTTTGAATTTTGAATTGAATGTTTTGTGAATTAATTTTGAGCTATCATATATTTTATTGACCGAAACACATTCCTAGAACAATAAACTATGTACCAAAACAACATTACTTGCGTTAATTACGTAAATTGATAGGTTTTGCAATGTTTTCTTCAAGTATCACGCATCGGACTTTGACAGATTTAATCGCGGCAAATTTGACATTTCGATGCCACAGATAAAATCATTTAAAAATATTCTGGTGTCGCCAGGTGAATGAAACTAGTGGCTATATCATCAACGATGTTGGCGCAAGCGATTCTGACCTTGTCTTTCATACAAATTCTGTACACAGAAGGGTCAAAATAGCATTCAAAAATATTTTTTCGAAATTTTTTCCGCGCGCATGCGTTTGCACACACCACTCGCGTCCGCACGCCTCCGGAAAATAAGAGGTTAAGGGGTGATTTATGAAAACTGAATAATATTTCGGGGTGGGGAAGAATGAAGTATGTTTGATCGGGGAACCGCTACGCACTTATACCGAAGAAGTCAGAGCAGCGAAGAAATCTAGACTAGATGGTTCTCTTGATTAAGATTTGAACATGAAACGTTTAATAAATATTGGGCATCTTTCAAATTATGATTATTAAGTTGAATGTGCATGTTTTAGGTAAATTTAGATAGAAACATTACCTATTGCAGAAGGAGCTCATGATTTTATGGCTCTTATCGGATTTCGATCAAACTTGTTTGATAAATTATTCGCTACAATCAACTACACTGCTGGACGGTAGGCACTGTAGGCAGTAGCTTATGACTCGTAACCGACATGTTCTTTATTAACAAATGTCGAAACAACACGGTATTCAATTACGCATTATTTTCATAATATGTGATCATAATTATATCTGAATCTTCGATCAAGTATTGTCTAGCCTGCCATCCACTACCAGCAGCTCTGGAAGTGGATGGCAGGCTAATGCAACAGTCCTCTCCTAAATCCTCTTCCATCATGTACACCACCTCCGTATATTCATCCATGTTTGGATTGTCTGGAAGCGATATAAAAAGAGATGAAACATTCATGAAACGCTATTTACATACATTTATTTCAGAGCAGAAATTCTAGGACTAACTACCATATTTATGTATCCCTCATCATTGCCTCATTTTATCACTAAACTACAAAATATTGTTACCGAGCCAGTTTAGTTATGCAACAGACACATTTTTTTAACGTAGTTTTTAAGAAATGCGTGACTGTGCTCTTCACAAAATTTCCATTTGTGTAGATTATGTTTTCATCAATTACAAAAGATCATTTATTGAATGTATTCTGATTTTTTAAATTGTCTCATTTCATTGGCTCACCTGTTATAATATTGTATAATTTTTAGTATTCCTGTGTAAAAGCCCCCAAAAAGGGCGTGAATGAATAAATTAGTAAAACAAAACAGGAAGAATTACCTATTGTGGATGAGTCGTTATCCCAGCGGTTGGTGGTACCCTGGGCACTTAAACAGACCATATCTTTTAACAATATTTCAGTCGCATCCAGAGGTACGGCATTGCTTGGCCCCCCACCCGTCTGATAGTGGTCCTTCCTTAAAGCAGCACTCTTCTGCCGGAGCAACCTCTTTAGCCCCTCGTACTTCATCTTCAAGGTCTTGGTAGACCTAAAACCTGCAAATGAAAACACAATGAATGTTAAAAACACTATAACGATTCAACAGCTGAAATCACCTAATAAATATTGCAGGAAGTCAAAAGAATCATTGAAAAAAGAAGAAAAATGTTGTGTGACTCTGATTTTCAGACTTGATTTTATTGAACATGGTTATTATACCTGACGTGGAAGCATTAAACCTGACCGCTACATCTTTCCAGGCCGCTTCCTTCTCCTTCCAGGTCACGGCATTGCTGGTCTTATTTTCAATTATATCTTTAAACTGGTGAATTATTTTCACCAGTATGTCACTCTCTTCCCTAGTAAAGTTAGTACTGCGCTCTCGTTTATTCATCCTGAAAAACAAGACAAATCTATAAATTCAACTAAAACCTCTTGTAAAAAACTCATTTAAAAAAAATATATTAATAAAAAAACCTATTCAACTTACCTTAGAGTTTCGTAAACAATAATGATCGCTGTAATAATTAAAAACACTGTTTACTGCTGGTGTTGAATTTATGATGTTGACATTTGTGATTCCATAGAAATGACAGCATTTTAGATGGGCGATCGACAGGCGTGACTCCAGACACGAATAGCTACTTGACACCGTATTTTCTGTGGTGAAATGCGGGCTGCTTATCGGGCAGAATTATCCTGCCTGTAAAATTATGTGACCCGTAGTTACCAGCAACATTTCGAGAGATTGGTGAAAGACCCCCTAAGTCCCACAATCTGTTACAAACAAAAGTGATGTGTCAGTAATAAGATAAAAACAGCTTTTTCTGAAAATGACGACATTTTACTAAAAAACTTAAAATTGCTGTAAATATTTACTATAGAGATTAATTTGCATATGTTTATTCTAAAAGGGAATTAAATTCTTTACAACTTCTTTCAAATAAATTTCTTTCATTGATGAATATTTTAGACGATATGAAGGAATGTTTGATTCAAAATGTGAGGTACAATGATTTTTTTCGAAAATGTCTACATTTGTGGAGCGTGAAGTTTCTGTAGTAATCGCTTAGGTTCCTGCTCACGCACTCTACAACACCTTTTGGACCTTTCATTGACTGGACTAATTGTGGGATATTCCTTCGAAACTTCGAGGCAGAAATCTACCAGAAACGTTTTTTTTTTTCAAAGTAAGTTTTCAGCTAAAAAATAGTTGATACTTAATCTTCTCCCACTAGCTCAATCGGAGAGTTATTTGCGGTGTTTTCAGTTTGTTGATGATCGATTAGGGAAACCACCAAACAAGGTTGGAAAATGAAAAGATTGGTACATAAAATAAAGAAATGTTTATTAATAAAACCATGTCTTTTGACGTACAAATGCCCCTTTAGAGACATTGCAGCAAATGATTTTCTGACGCTTCTAGGAAAAGTTTTAATCTCTTTATGGACGGATCTGGAAGCTTATTTACTGATTTTAAAATTTGGTTTATCGGAAGCAGATTTTTGAACAAACCAAAGCTTGTAACAAGAATTAAATTTACGTTACCCATCGCGTTGTTGCATCGCAGCCTGGGCAAGGGACGGCGAAATTTGACTTTGATCCTTTTTTAAAATACATTGAAACAGCCATGGCAATGTAGGTTTTTTAGGATCAACATTCTTCAAAGCACATCTTCTTCAAATCTACAAAAAAAAACGTCGTCCGCATAGAGATTCAACATTAAAAACCTAGGCAAAAGTTACGCAGTTCACACAAATAATAGAACTCAGTTTATAGTTTACAAAAATACAGTGCATAAACATAATCTTAACAGAAGCATCAGCAGCAACGCCAATACACCGCCAAGGCACCCGGAATGTTGGCTTTCTCAGCTCTCTATGTCGTAAAGAAGTGCGAGGAGAGATGACCCTTGTTCATCGGGGCATTTGGAGTGGGGGTCCCCGGCAAACGACTCGAGAGGAGCGACAACATGAAAGCAAAATAATAGAAGTTTTAAAAAGTACAAATAAAAGGGATTCATTAGGCTGTTAAGTCGGCTAAGGAAAAATAAACAGTGATCAATGAACCACAAGCATCAAATGACAAAATTCGTTTCTTAACACTACTTTCCGATAATTTATTTATTTGACATAATATCTAACATTTTTAAATACAATTCAGCAATGTCGGCCTCACTGGGTAGCTCACCTGCGCTGAGGCCTCCATTTTATAAAACAAAAAATTATACATATTACATTAAAAATAATATAAAAATAATGCTGCATAAAAAAAGCTAAAATTAAACTAAAAATATAAATTTATAATTTAGGTAAAATGTATTTTTTTAATGATGTGTTTTATATTTATTTTTGTGTGTTACAAGTTTGTGTTTTATTCTTATTATGTAATGAGATTTTGGAAATATTGTCTTTTTTGTTCTTTAATCCAATTTTTAATTTTGAGTATGAATATATTTTTGTTTTCTTCAATTTTATTTTCAAGGGTAAGACTGTTTAATGCTTTTATAGCATGATATTTATAGTGCCTTTTCCAAAGCTTGTATTTACTGTCGGAGTTTTTATTTTATTTTCGTACGATTGTCTTACTGGTCTGTTAGTGATATTTTGAGATTGTTGAAATTTGTTTTTTTGGTCGAAAATGTAGTTTAGTAGAGTTTTATTTTATTTTTATTTTTTTTATTTTACTAGGAACATTTACAGGTTTATAACATTACATGCATTAAACAAAACAATAAATTATAATAATTAGGTTACAACCCAATAACAAATGTTCACATCATGCCCAAATAATAAATAAAAAGTCAATAATTATTAACTTTTTTTGCCTAATATTACAGAGATAGGAACTAGATAAACAATCTAAACAATCTAAACATAGTCTATATATACTGTCTAATACTGTGTGATACATAAAAGATACAGATAAGAAAAGATAAAAAACAATGAAAGTAGAAAAAATAAATATATAATAATAATGATGAAACTGAAAAGCACTAGATGTAGGATCGAGAAATAATATGTACATTAAGAAAAAAAAAACAAGTGAAAGTAAGATAAAAGTAAAGTGATAGTACTCACAAAACAATAGTAAAATGTGTGCCAGTTTTATGGCTATTTAAATAAAAAAATATTTATAAAACAAAAAAATTGAAAAAAAAAACCAGACTTAAAGTGGAAAAATAATATATATACGCACATGGACGTGATTGACAAAGTGCAAAATATATTATTTTCATTTGTTTTATTTTATATATGTATGTTCCTTATGTTTAGGAAAATGTGTATTGTTTTGGGGAGTTTATTTGTGATTTGTTTGATATGATGCGTCCATTTTAGGTTATGGTCAGTTATGATTCCTAGATACTTTATTTGTTCTGTTTTTTCTAGAGAAGGGCAATTGCAGATGTTGTTATTTAAACATTTGTGTATTTTTATGTTGTTTGTGTTGTTTTTCGCTTGTCCCGTGTTGTTTATACTGTGAAAGAGTAGATTTCTAATTCTTTGGAATATCACCTTTAACGTAAATTTTAATTACCCTCCTTGAAAAAGTATAGTCTTATTGAACACTTACCTTTTTAAACATTTAAATATTACTAAATATCTATTTTAAGGAAACAAGCAGATAATATATGATTTATTAGTCATGCTTCTTCAGATTGATGAGGAAAAATGACCGATCTAGATGAGATGGCGTCATCTATATCATCTTCCTCATCGTCAGTAGGCACCCTCTCAGAAGTAGTTTGCCACCCAAAGCGATCACTATATAGAAAGATTGAAGGAATTACCTCATGAGAAGTAGAAGAGCGAAAACTTAAATCTTCGCCTTTCATAGTTGAAGAAGCTTGAAGATCCCCAGATGAAAGAATAGGAGATAATTCTTCAGACGCTTCTTCTTCAATATTTTCCAATTTAGATGTCGTCTTTCGTAAGTGAGTAGGAACGTCCAAATCACTAGAAGTCCCAGGCATTTCCTCCTGCTTGGACATTTGTTCTATAAGCTCTTGGAAATCAAGAACGTCGGGAGTATCAGATACGCTCATGATTTCTTGGTACATATCAATTGAGTCCGAAGGCTCTCTACCATCGGCGTCAATATCATCATTGTCATCATCAGATGAAGAAACTTCATCAGCACGGGAAACAGTAGCTCGAGAGAGAATGATTTCCCTTTCAGCCGCTGTTTTCGCTATAGAAAACTTGACGAGTCGCCCAGAAAGATGTAATTCTTTCTTCGTGCAGTCTATGTCTAGGTCGTTAAAAGTGTACTTTAGCATTGAATGTCTACCAGAAGAAGTTCTCTTCTGAGAGAATTCTTTGAAAATGTACTCTCCATATTCCACTTCAATAGTGGGGGTAGCAGTACCAAAAAGTATTTAACGAGATTGGCATGTACATTCAGCTTACCATCGGTCTTTCTACAAACCGCCCGGAGCATCTCATTAGTAACTTTGCCATATATGGGCAAAATCAATAATCGAGATATAGGTCTAATCAGTTTAGAGTCTTTGTTCGCTATAGCGATCAGTTTAGGAATTAAAATATCAGTAAGATCGTTCTTCTCCTCAGAAATATCGATCTTTTTCTCAAAGAACCAATTACGAAAGCCACTATAGCCATCGTGGAAGAATAAAGCGCGCAAAGTCCTGGAATGAAGATCCAGAATCGCGCATAAAGCATAATAGTCTTGGCTAGTAATAAAAATATTTAAACTAGTAGTCCCTAACTAATTTGGGAGGCGGGAATGGGTACCGCCGCCCCGGGAACCTTTATTGGATAACCAACACCTCTGCCATAGGTCACCCCAAGTGGTTCGCTACGTTTGGTGACTTAGCAGGGGTGCCCGGGTTCATGGGGCGAGGTTTGTCTAGGTCTTGGAGGCGGATGACCAGGACACACTGAACCCCAGATTCCTACCCACCCCTTAAACCCTTTTCCTTCCCAGAACTCTCCTCTCCCTCCTTTCCTTAAAAAAACCCTCCACACAGCATCCCAAAAGATGACATAGGCCCTGAGGGAATTTTTTTTCCTCAGGGCCTCCTGTGTGGAGCTCATGAAAAAAAAAAAAAAAGTCCCGATAAACAAATTAGTATCAAAAGAGGTATTCGTACGGGTGCTATAGACCAACGAATGTTGGCCAAACGAGGACACCACATCACCACAGAACTTAGTTCTGGAGTTACACAGCGGATTAGCTACAAATCCACAATTACCATAGTCAATGCGCATCACTTTAGGAGGCGTTTTAACATATAGAGAGAAAGAGTCATTAGTAATGTAGCTATAAATGAACTCTCTATGATTCAGACCACTTGATGATAAGTGTTCTAGTCCTTTATAAAGACAATAATCACATGATTGTTTTATAATCCAAGTTTCAATGGCTTTATAGCCAGCGAAAAGAACATAAGAGTTAGAAGTTGACTCAACTCTTGTGAGCCACTGAATAGTGTATAGAAGAGTACGCATGCTCAAATGTAAGCTAGCATTTTTATGGAGGCGAAGATCCATACAAGCCAGCAACCATTGGCCATGTGTTCCGAAACGATACTTAGTATCCTTCCAAAACTTGTCTAATAGTTCTCTGCATTCCTGGGAAAAGCATGAGTTTAGAAAGTTATCGCATTGGGGCAAGCTACAATAATTCTTTGGCAGCCACCTATCTGCGCAAGAGGATATAGTAGCGATGTTCTTTAAACAATCTGAAACTACTATATAATTCTGAGTATAAATATTAACCCCTCTTTGATCCATAGAATCATGAAGAGTTTTCAGAATAGAAACTCGATCACTCTTCCGAGTCAAGTTAACAGATAGAGAAGAAAAGTTCATTCCAACGATAATTCCGAGGGTTTTCGCGGCACTACCACCGGATGGTCTTCTTACAATGATATCCCTTCTAAGATAAGATCCATCAATTTCAAATAAAGTATACGCCGAAGCGTTCCGTTCCGAGAAGTCGACAAACGCATCATTTGTCTCCTCTGATTCATGAAGTTTGCGTTTTGCAACGTGAGAGGGTGTGATAGTGGCTTGTGTCGCCGCAATGTGTCGAACCTGCTCCACTCCACCAGTAGAGCCTCTGCTTCCGGCCATGATCAGCACAAATATGACAAGAAAAATCCGTTTACAAGTGTTAATGTACTACAAAATTTTAACGCTTTTGCTAGCAAGCTTGTTGGCAATGTTGCTCATTTTGTCTATATAATGAAGTCTAATATTGACATATCTTTCAATTATTGCTCGTATTAAATGTAATCTATGATTATGTGTAGCAGCGGGTTGGTCCATTGAATGAATATTGAGGGAATCAAAAATGTTTGACTCTAAGAAATTTAGGAAAATTTTGGTCGCTATATAAGAACTTGTATATTTAGGCATTATAGTTTTTCCATCGTTTTCATTTAGAAGTTTCCTAATTACCGATTCACATTTAAGGCAGGTTTCAAACACATCCAAAGATGGATAGCATAACCCTCCTTTGTCTCGGACTATTATAAATTTGTGAAACCACATCTTGGTTTTGGCAGTGAGACACAAATCCCGAAATATAACCTACTATTTGGCGACTATTGCCAGGTAATCTCAAAACGGTTTCGTCTAAATCAATAAAATCTATCACATCTAAGTTTTCAATAAATTCTTCATCGGAAGACATACCGGTTATTATTACGTTTATATTTTGAATGGGTGTACTACTTGAACAGTTTAATAGGATTATATTTTCAAGGGGAATGCAATTACTGCTAAATGCTGATGTTAGCTCAAGATGGCCGAGGAGTTTTTTATAAATGCTTTTAAACTGTCGAGCATTCGGGTTATTGTTGTGGCCTCCATGTGATCTTATATTGCCGAATAATAACTCTATATGATCTTGGCTTAATTTGTAAGAAGGTAAAAATTTTAAATAATGTTCCTCAATTAAATTTTTATATAAATGTTTCAGACTTTGTATGCATACCACAAATCCTAAGAAGCCGGTTTTGTTTAAACTGTCTACGAGGAGTTTTTCGGTTTTTGTTATTTCAAATGTTTTACTTTGTTTATTCATCCTTTTAGTTACTACAATGATTTTTAAAGTGTTAAGATAATCAGTGGCTTCATCTAAAAATTTAAATACAGTTTCTTTATTTAAGGGAGACAAAGGTTGCTGGAATCCAAATTTTTTAAGATTTCGTGAGTTTAAAACGTCGAAGAGGTCATTAAAGATTTTAACAAATTTGCATGTGGCTTCTGAATCTTTGTAAGACGGCATTTTTAAATCTTCTCTACAAAATTCTATTGCTTTGGCAACACTTCGGCTTAATAATTGAGTTGCCAGTTTGACTTTCATTATTTGACTTCTGAAAAAAATGTGTTGGTAAGTTATTTTAGTGGCGAAATGAAAGCCTTGCTCCTCTTGGGTCCTATTAAGTTTTACGAAAAATTCCCATCGCGCCTCCTTGCCCTCTTTGTCGATAATTTTTTTTTTTTTTTCAAATGTATTTCTGACTAACTTTATCATATGGCAAGCATCTAAAAATACAGCAACCTCTTTTTCAGTAGATGGGTGGGGGAAGGTAGTTTTAAAATTTTTGGTATCATCAATTTTACAACCAAGCACTTTCATTGTCAAAATATTGGCTCTACACCCATCAAAAGTCACGGAAACGGTTTCGATTCCTACCTCGTGACATTTTTGCAAACATAGTCAAATTATGCGTGCTCTTTGCTTTGCAACTAATCCATTTATAAGAAAATAACCTAGAGGAAGTTTCCAATTTTGATTAATGCACACTAACAGCAGGACATATGCCTCCTTAGCCAAGACTTTTTACTCCCATTCCCATGTCTAGATAACCTTGATACTTTTTAGCGTCCCATATTTTTTGGTGCCTGATAGCCATTTCATCAACCGTTAAATTACATATTAATTTTAAATCTGTATTATCTGTTTTTTTTTTAAGTGCACTAAATGCTTCGGGATTACCGTTGAAATTTCCGTACCATTTAGAAAGTGTCCGAGGATGGGGAAGACATGAATCAAACACTTTTCGCGTGTATTTGTACGCAGCAGGGGAATAAAAATGAAGTGTTAATGCCAGCTTACGGAGTGCAGGAGGGTATTGTTTAAATAGTTTGATTTTATTTTTAACGTTTTTTAGGTATAAGCTCTGAAATACTTCAGCAGTTTCAGTATTTGGTGATATTTGTGATATTATTTCTTTAGAAGGACTAACCCTTTTTTCCAAGACAATGTTTTTAAATGATGATACTTTTTTTTTTAATCTTGCGTTTTGTCGCTGCAATAATTTTATTTTACATTGGGCTTTTTTTAATAAAACACACTTTCTTTCCAACTTATATGCGAGTTGTTTTTCTCTTAGTGTTTCAATTAATGGTGGTATAGAAATAATTGATTCGTTGACATTATCGGATTCTCCTTTTGCTTGTTTTAAATCTGATCTATGAGCTTGAATGAAAGGTACACAAGAAAAGTGAGAAAAAGAATCACTTACGCACATCGGTTCTTGCAATTCTGGTATTGGAGCCGGGTCGTCGATTACGGTGGAAGTTTCAGCAGGATCGTGAACCACTATTGTTGGAGGAGAAACAATTACAGTAGTTCTCTTCGCATGCTCTGTGGCCGTGGCGGATAACGATCGCCCGAAATCAGCCTGAAAACAACATTATCAATCAACACTTGACCAACCCTCGATAAACTTGCTTAAGTTTTCACATAAAAAACAAACAAAATAATTACCGGATAAACAGGCAAAGCTTTGCAATCTAATCGTCGAAGGCCGCTTGTAGTTATGTGTATGTGTTTTGGATGGAAATGATTCGAACACACGGTTTCCTGCTGACGGTATCCACTTGCTATCACACTGTTGAATTCGAATTGCTTGTAGTTATGTGTATGTGTTTAGGATGGAGATGATTGGAACACACACGGTTTCCTGCTGACGGTATCCACTTGCTATCACACTGTTGAATTCGAATTGCTTGTAGTTATGTGTATGTGTTTAGGATGGAGATGATTGGAACACACATGGTTTCCTGCTGACGGTATCCACTTGCTATCACACTGTTGAATTCGAATTGCTTGTAGTTATGTGTATGTGTTTAGGATGGAGATGATTGGAACACACACGGTTTCCTGCTGACGGTATCCACTTGCTATCACACTGTTGAATTCGAATTGCTTGTAGTTATGTGTATGTGTTTAGGATGGAGATGATTGGAACACACACGGTTTCCTGCTGACGGTATCCACTTGCTATCACACTGTTGAATTCGAATTGCTTGTAGTTATGTGTATGTGTTTAGGATGGAGATGATTGGAACACACATGGTTTCCTGCTGACGGTATCCACTTGCTATCACACTGTTGAATTCGAATTGCTTGTAGTTATGTGTATGTGTTTAGGATGGAGATGATTGGAACACACACGGTTTCCTGCTGACGGTATCCACTTGCTATCACACTGTTGAATTCGAATTGCTTGTAGTTATGTGTATGTGTTTAGGATGGAGATGATTGGAACACACACGGTTTCCTGCTGACGGTATCCACTTGCTATCACACTGTTGAATTCGAATTGCTTGTAGTTATGTGTATGTGTTTAGGATGGAGATGATTGGAACACACACGGTTTCCTGCTGACGGTATCCACTTGCTATCACACTGTTGAATTCGAATTGCTTGTAGTTATGTGTATGTGTTTAGGATGGAGATGATTGGAACACACATGGTTTCCTGCTGACGGTATCCACTTGCTATCACACTGTTGAATTCGAATTGCTTGTAGTTATGTGTATGTGTTTAGGATGGAGATGATTGGAACACACACGGTTTCCTGCTGACGGTATCCACTTGCTATCACACTGTTGAATTCGAATTGCTTGTAGTTATGTGTATGTGTTTAGGATGGAGATGATTGGAACACACACGGTTTCCTGCTGACGGTATCCACTTGCTATCACACTGTTGAATTCGAATTGCTTGTAGTTATGTGTATGTGTTTAGGATGGAGATGATTGGAACACACATGGTTTCCTGCTGACGGTATCCACTTGCTATCACACTGTTGAATTCGAATTGCTTGTAGTTATGTGTATGTGTTTAGGATGGAGATGATTGGAACACACACGGTTTCCTGCTGACGGTATCCACTTGCTATCACACTGTTGAATTCGAATTGCTTGTAGTTATGTGTATGTGTTTAGGATGGAGATGATTGGAACACACACGGTTTCCTGCTGACGGTATCCACTTGCTATCACACTGTTGAATTCGAATTGCTTGTAGTTATGTGTATGTGTTTAGGATGGAGATGATTGGAACACACATGGTTTCCTGCTGACGGTATCCACTTGCTATCACACTGTTGAATTCGAATTGCTTGTAGTTATGTGTATGTGTTTAGGATGGAGATGATTGGAACACACACGGTTTCCTGCTGACGGTATCCACTTGCTATCACACTGTTGAATTCGAATTGCTTGTAGTTATGTGTATGTGTTTAGGATGGAGATGATTGGAACACACACGGTTTCCTGCTGACGGTATCCACTTGCTATCACACTGTTGAATTCGAATTGCTTGTAGTTATGTGTATGTGTTTAGGATGGAGATGATTGGAACACACACGGTTTCCTGCTGACGGTATCCACTTGCTATCACACTGTTGAATTCGAATTGCTTTTATCCATTTCTCCAATTTTTCCGTTTTTTTGGGAAACCTAAGAAAAAATAAGTCATTTTATGAACAATTATCAGGATGTATACAGAAAATATTTATCCCTATACCTAACTTATTGCATTAAAAATATTGTAAACCTACTTGAACTTGCCTTTTCATATACAGCATGTCCGCTATAGCAATAGTAATCACAATGGGGGTTTTCGCAAACTATGAATACCGTTAAAAACGTTTAGAAGATTTTAAGATTATTATTCTGATTGTGATTATCGTACTAATATGTAATTTTAATATTTTCATTCATAATTATTGATTTCAAAAATGATCTAAACGATTCCAACTGGGCAATATCGACATAATACAACCCTGTTTAGCGAATCAGCCAAAGTCAGCCGAAAAAAACGCACACTTGCTCAGAAGTAACACGAAGGCAGGCCGTGGCCCATACCAACACGTGTGTCAATATTGTGAACTGAGCTGAATATATCGATAACTTATTACGCGATCAAGAAGTGACGTCGCGTCAACACGATAATTTTATTAAAATAAA